>BSBM01000270.1:322500-1024345 GCA_027924585.1 Larix kaempferi | reverse complement strand
TTCTGAGTTCTGTCATTTCTACTATTTCGCATATTCGTATTAATTAATTGTTGCAGGTGCCTCACATCTAGTATCAGAGCACTTTCTTGGGCTCGCTGGGTGAAATTTCTGCCAAATTTTTTTTTTTCGCATCTTTTGCAGGTTTGGATTTGGGAATAATCCCTATCCACTTAACTGTGGGAAATAATTGGGCATAAGCCCTAAAACTCATTGTGAGGAGTACCATAGGAACCCCGAAGTAGCTGGCCCATTGAGAGGACCTGCCAGCGAAAAGGGCAACGGCCCCTACCTGATTGACTAGTTCCCACCTGTGAGGTAAACCAAGAGCTGTCGTTTGTGGCAAAGCAGTTATCAGTTTTACCTGAGCCATGGAGTGAGGGGTACTGCCCCAATATGCAAGCCGTCAGACAGCATTGGTGGCCGAGTGAAACCCTTGAACTGTAGGAAGCTGCACATACCTGGGGTCCATATCTAATTTCAGCTGAACTATCGTCGATCGTTGCTGCGCCATTTTACATCCAGTCGTTTAGATCCATTTTGCAAGCCGTTCCAGATCTAGCCATTTCCAATCCATTCGATGCCGTTTCAGATCCCTTTCGAGCCGTAGCCACTCCAGTCTGAAGAAAAAAAAGTTTTTTCTCCATATCTCCCTTGTTTTCACTCTGTTTCCCTTGAAATTTTTGGGGAACCCCTGTCACCCCCATTCTACATATTTCATTCTTGAGGACCCTATCCACAATTCCCCTTCCCAAAGCCCGAAATCTCACATTTGTTTATTTTTAGGGTTTGCCATAACTTCCTCAGATTTTACCCAATCACCCTCAAACTTTACCATAGAGTTCATTTCTGAATTCTGCTTCTTTGTTCCCCTCTGCCCAATTTTCCCATTCTTTCACTCCGCTTCTGGAATCCTCATTTTTGTTTCCGTGTCTATTCAACAGTGTCCAAAACCTAGTCAAACCCCAATTACCCTTCAGATTTTTTCCCTAGTCCATATTTTCCCTTACTGAAGTAGTTTCTGTTTTTGTTTTCCTACCCAGTCAAACGAAAAAAAAAAAAAAAAAAATTCTAGTTATGGTTGTCACCTGTGCAGGAGAAAAAAACCATGGAGGAAGCACTTGCAGCCTTCCAAGCCAAACTCCAGGATCTGGATGAAAAATTTCTCGGCCTCCATCTTGAACATTCAGCTATGAACAACAAACGATAGTCCTAGTCTTCATCAGACAATGGGTTCTCCTCTTCCAGCAATTTTCGTGGTTCGAAACTTGATTTTCCTCGCTTCAATGGTACTGATCCAACTGGATGGATCTATCGTACAAAACAGTATTTCAGTCTGCATAATACTTTTGATGTCAACAAAGTTCCGCTGACATCCTTTCACTTGGAACATGAAGCTCTTCAATGGTACCCGCTGGTACATCAAGGCTCATCCAGAGCCCAAATGGCCAGATTTTTGTGAGCTCCTTTTGCAACGATTTGGTCCTAGTGCTTTTGATGACTTCGCAGGAGCCCTCACTAAACTTCGCCAAATTGGCATGGTGAGAGAGTATCAAACCGAATTTGAGAATCTAGCCAACGACATCGAAGGATTGTCTGATGACTTTTACCGGAGTTGTTTTATCAGTGGTCTAAAGGATGCCATCCGCTCTGAGGTCAAAATGTTCTGTCCCAACACAATGATGGAAGCCCTCAGGTTGGCTAAGTTGGCAGAAGACAAGATTGCAGCCCAACAACGCTCCAAGCCCACTTTTGTTTCCTTCCAAAATATGGGTTCTCAGCGACCACCTATACCGCAGGCTCCTCGACCGACTCCTATCAAGCATTTGTCTAAAATAGAGATGCAAGCACGCAGAGAAAAGGGGCTTTGCTATAATTGTGATGAGAAATTCACTCGGGGACATAGATGTGTTCATCAAAAGCTCTATCTCTTGGATGTGGAGTCTCCGCCTGCCTCTGAAATTGGTGACGAAGATCCAGAAACACTGGATGCTCTGGTCAACATTCAGGAACCGCCTATTGACCATCCATCTTAGGATGACCAGCCAGAGATATCTCTCCATGCTTTAGCTGGAATCACCACCCCCCAAACAATGCGGGTCAGGGGTTACTTCAAGAAGCTTCCTCTTACAATACTCATTGATTCTGGTAGCACTCATAATTTCATTGACCCTCAGATCGCCAAACAAGCTGATTGTTTTATCCATCCTTGCTCCAACTTTGAATTCATGGTTGCCAATGGGGGCACCTTACCTTGCAAAGGGAAGTGTCGAAATGTGCGTATCTCTATGGGAGATTATACCTTGCGCTCTGACATGTTTTCCTTGCCCTTAGGTGGATGTGATGTGGTTTTGGGCACTCAATGGCTACACACACTTGACCCTATCTTATGGGATTTTGCTGAACTTTGGATGCAGTTTTTCCTCAATGGACAAAAACACACATTGACAGGATTACAACCAGGTTCTCTCAGCATCATCATTTCACATCGCATCGAAAAACTCCTCAAGAATAATTCACATGGTGTCATCGCTCAGATCCATTCCATCTAGATGCAACCATCAACGGTCTCCACTACTCCTTTGGATCTACAACAAATTCTGGATCGATATACAGGTGTCTTTGTTGAACCAGTGGGATTGCCACCTTCTAGGCTAGAAGACCATCGTATTCAGCTCCTTCCTGGCAGCGTTCCTCCCAACATCAGGCCCTATCGCTACCCATTTCACCAAAAGATGGAGATTGAAATGCTCCTTCGGGACTTATTGAAGCAAGGTATTATTCGCCCAAGCACTAGTTCCTTTTCTTCTCCAGTTATTCTTGTCCGCAAAAAAGATGGGCCATGGGACCTCTGCATTGACTTCCGAGCACTTAATCACCTCACCATCAAGGATAAGTTTCCAATTCCTGTTGTTGATGAGCTTCTTGATGAGCTTCATGGGGCTCACTTTTTCTCCAAGTTGGATCTTCGTTCTAGGTATCATCAAATTCGGGTTCATGAGGATGATATTCCTAAAACAGCTTTCCACACATATGATGGCCATTATGAGTTTTTGTTCATGCCCTTTGGCCTTACTAATGCCCCTTCCACATTCCAGGCCTTAATGAATAAAATATTTCGACCCTACTTGTGGAAATTCATTCTGGTATTCTTTGATGATATCCTCATCTATAGTAAAACATGGGATGAACATCTCTAGCTTCTGGATCTTGTCATGCAACTTTTCTCTAACCATCATCTCCATGCCAAGCAGTCTAAATGTGTTTTTGGACAGAAGGAAGTTGAGTATCTCGGGAACATTATCTCAACACAAGGGGTTCACGTGGATCCTGCCAAAATCGATGCCATGAACAATTGGCTGCATCCTCAGACACTCAAGAGCCTTCGTGGTTTTTTTGGGGTTGACTGGCTACTACCGCAAGTTTGTCAAGGATTATGGGAAGATTTCAGCTCCATTAACTGCTCTATTGAAAAATGATGCTTTTACATGGACACCTGCTGCTCAGTGTGCATTTGACAAACTAAAACAAGCTATGTGTACTACACCTATGCTAGCTATGCCCGATTTTTCCAAGCCCTTCACTATTGAGAGTGATGCTTGCGGAAATGGACTTGGTGTTGTTCTCCTTCAAGATTAACACCCCCATTGCGTTCACCAGCAAAGCCCTTTCAGGTAAGAATTTAGCTGCCTCTACCTATGAGAAGGAAATGATTGCTATTTTGCATGCAGTACAAAAGTGGTGCCCATACCTATTAGGGAATCATTTCTGCATCAAGACTGATCACTAGAGTCTAAAATATTTTCTTAGACCAGCATGTCTCCTCCCTAGCACAACAGAAATGGGTTAGCAAACTCATGGGTTATGACTATGAGATCACTTACAAGAAGGGTAAAGACAATATTGTGGCAGATGCTCTTTCTCGCACATTTGATGCCCAAGGTTCTCTTTCAGCTATTTCTATGCCTGTTTCAAATTGGTTGCAATCTGTTCAACAGGGTTATGTCAATGACTTTTCCTTATCTCAAATCATCCAACGCCTGACCAACAACCCTTCTGTTGTACCACATTACTCTTGGGATGGTGCTTCTCTACGATACAAGGGTCGTCTGGTGCTTCCCCAGAGCATAGATCTTCAAAAGGCTGTCTTCTATGAACTCCATGCTTCTCCATTGATAGTGCACTCTGGGTTCCTCAAAATGTATGAACGAGCACAGCGTAACTTCTTTTAGCAGGGCATGAAAAGGACAATTCAACAAATGGTGGCCGAATGTGATACTTGCCAGCGCAATAAGGGTGAAACAACACTCCTTCTAGGATTGCTTGAACCCTTTCCCATACCTACATGGATTTGGACATATATTTCTATGGATTTCATTGAAGGGCTCCCTAAATCTGGCGGGAAGACAGTGATTCTCGTTGTGGTTGATCACCTCTCCAAATATAGTCATTTTTGTGCTCTCAGCCATCCCTATACAACCTCCTCCGTCGCTCAAATTTTTCTGGACCAGATCTTTCGTCTTCATGGCATCCCTTCTTCCATTGTCTTGGATCGTGATGCAACTTTCACCAGTCATTTTTGGACAAAACTATTTCACCACAGTGGCACCAAACTGAAGATGAGTTCAGGGTATCACCCACAAACAGATGGTCAGACTGAAATTGTCAATAAATGCTTGGAAACTTATCTTCGTTGCTTCACCTTGGAAAAACAACATCAGTGGGCAAAGTGGCTCCCTCTTGCTGAATGGTGGTATAATACCTCTTACCACACTGCCTCTAAAATGACCCCATATGAAGCAATCTATGGTCAGGCACCTCCAGCTCTTCTTCCATACACCCCCACCAGTTCACCAGTTCAGGAAGTTGACACAGTCCTTCGAAACCACGATTAGATTCTTCGCATTTTGCGGGACAATCTTCACATGGCAAGAAATTGCATGAAGCAACAAGCTAAGCAGCACCATTCGGAGTGCACTTTTCAAGTCGGTGATATGGTTTTTATTCGTCTCCAACCGTACAAACAATCCTCCTTGAAACTCAAAGGGCGTCATAAGCTCGCTCCAAAGTTCTATGGGCCATATCGGATTCTTCAGAAGATTGGGTCCGTTGCTTATAAATTGGAACTTCCTCCTTCTTCCCGCATTCATCCAGTCTTTCACGTCTCTTGCCTAAAGAAATTTCTTGGCACCAACATCAGCGGACAAACGATTTTACTCGAACTGGATAATGAAGGATCCATCCTTTTGGAGCCAGAGGCCATCCTCAATCGGCGCATGCGTCAGCTTCGCTCTCGCTCTATCACAGAGGTCTTAATTCAGTGGCATGGCATGCAACCAGAGGATGCTACATGGGAACCACTCCTTCAGATTCAACAACAATTTCCACATCTAAAGCTTTGAGGACAAAGCTTTTTTTAAGGGGGAGGGGATGTTAGGAACCCATGTCTTTACTTTGTTAGTATGTTGTTGTTGGACGCATATGCTTTGTAAGTCGTCCCATAGTATTTGTTGATCAATAGTTTGTGTTATTGTTGTTGGCACATATGCTTTGTAAGTCACCCGTAGTATTGTTGATCCATAGTTTGTAACGGCCCATGGTTTTGACCCATAGTATTGGCGCCTAGAATTAGTATATAAGTGTGTGTTGAGACCTATGAAGGCACCGTGAAGCTATTTGTATTGAGCTTGCTCATAGGAGGTTTCCCCCTCGAAGTGGCCTGTGATCAATATAAAAGTGATTCTGAGTTCTGTCATTTCTACTATTTCGCATATTCGTATTAATTAATTGTTGCAGGTTCCTCACAAATTTACATGCTAAGTTATAAAGGTTAAATATCTGTGTAAAACGACTTCATTCTAAATGTTACTACAATGTCTTTCGCACTAGTTTAGGGTTTCAATATATCGTTGATGAAAGGGTTGTGTGTATAATTTAATTTCAACCTTAAGATGAAATGTATGCTAACTTTTCGTATGAGTATGTGTGGTTTTGTCTTGATACTGGTGGTTGATAATATGTGTTCTTATTTTTCAAAGTTTGAAACGTGAGATAGAGTAAGGTTGAACTGAGATTTCAATAAGGTTTTGCAAAGAAAAACGAATAGAGTCAAACCTCATTCATGTTTTGTTGAAGATGATAATCTTAACATTATTAATGATACTGGATCGGTTTCAATCCAAGGTTTGAAAAGAGTATAAAGTTTTGTTATGAACCAATAAAAGAGATAATATGAATCTAGCTAGGGTTTTACTTTTGATACGAAAATTCAAAGTTACAATAATCACAACAATGTTAGCAGATCTACAAGAGAGAAGTAAATACATGATGATAATAGTTGTGTTTAGTAAATTCTTATCATTTATTAAATTTCTAAATAATACAACAATACCATAGAAAATGAAAGCAATATGAATGTATAGTGCAAAAATCGTGAAGACTGTGTAAACTATAATTCTATCTATCATTTAATTTTCTATACATATAATACTGGTATAGTAATTGAAAAGGAACTCTGTGTGAGTAAAATATATGAATATGTAGTCTCTTTGAAAAACTATAGTTTTCCACCTTAGTATACAGAATATTTTATTCAATGTTAGCAGTCTTAAAACAATGTACAATATGTAATTCATCTACCTTTCATGGACATAATTTATGTGTAATGCACGATGATTGCATAAGAATTATTTATTGACTGATTATTATATAAATGAGGAAATATTATATATACTAAATATTATACAGACCTCCTCCAATTATTTAACTTAAGAACAGAGAACTGATGCATACAAAATTATTATCTAGCTATCAAATTCAATGGAAAATTTTGCCTATCTTCTAATCTATTTTAATTTGCATATCTCTACTAGAGTACGATGCTTCCAAATAGCATGTGGAAAAATGGAGGTATTGGTTTATCAATTCATCTTCAACATTAAACTTAAACATTCAGACTTAGAACAATTCTAGGATTAGATTTTTCTTTCAAAAACAGAAACACAGAAAATATTGTTTAAACATAATAGAAATTAAATAAGTAAGAAATTGTAGAACCTGAATAAAACCTGTAGGGAAACAAACAACTCAGGAAGACCATTCCACCCAACCAAACTCCTAATAACAGTCAAATATTGTCTTACGACCCCCGAGCCTATTCACTCAACCACCAGGAGGAAGAAGCTTTAGGAAATAGGACTTCTTCTTATTGTAGTAGTAATCTTCTAAATCTTCAATAGGTAGCAGTCCAAAAGACTTGCTCCTACAACACTGTTTCTCTTCAATAATAAGCAAAAACTCAGTTTTCAATCACCACTAAACCCCCTTATTCGAATATCTCTTGAAATCACCTGATTTGCAAGAGGAAAACATTCTGCAGAAATGTTGATTAAGGGCTGCCTGCCCAATTCAAATTTTCCTTTATAGGCTGCCTAGGCATTTTCAGATGTTACTCGGTCATTAAATGAGCTGCCTGCTCCCTCCCTCCACCTGGGGAATAATGCCCTATTTTAGGGGAATTTGTCCCATAACCAACAGTTAGTGGTGTGATGTAACTACTGCCATGTGTCCCATACCTTCCAACAGCTTCCATTCCTCCTAGTGGGTCAGTGAACACTCATTCAACAATCCTCCTGAGTGTTTGTCTCCTAATTAATTTATTTAAATAATAATATTCAGTAATTACATTCATCCATGATCAAAACTAATCATAATTACAAAACTTTGTAATTTAAATTAACATAAAGTATTTTTTGTAAATGAAATAATAATTCTCAGAAATTTGTGTAGGTGACATACACCCCCCCTTAAGTATCAACATCATCCTTGATGTTGGTTAATCACTCCTTGAGTGTTCCTGGAATAGAGTTGGGTATGCTACCCGCATACTACTCTCCAACTTCCAGGTTGCCTCTTCTGGGCTAAGGTGCTTCCATTGCACCTTCACTTGCCCAATGCTGCAATTCTGGAGAATAGTTTCCCTCCTTCCGAGGATACAATCCGGTTCCACTGAAAAATATCCATCTTGTCCCACCTGTACATCATTCTGGTTTACAACATGAGTAGTATCGTGCACATATTTCTTTAAAAACGATATATGAAAAACATTATGTATTTTTAGGTTAGGTGGTAAGGCCAGTTGATATGCCACTACTCCAACCTTAGATAATATTTCAAAAGGACCACAATACCTGGGTGCCAACTTGGCACAGCTCCCCAATTTCAGTAAACTCTTTTTCGGTCTTACCTTGAGAAACACATGTTCCCCCACCTGGAACTCTTTATGAGTTCTTTTTGAATTTGCTTGACTTTTCTGCCTATCTTGGGAAGCTTTTAAATGTCCTTGCACCTGTTTCACAATTAGTTCTAATTCTTGCAATAATTCAAGTCCTAAAACAACTCTATTGACTGGATCATTCCACGAAACAGGTGTATTACATTTCCTAGCATAAAGAATTTCAAAAGGACTAAGTCTGGTTGAAGCATGATAATGATTATTATAAGCAAATTCTGCTAAGTGTAGATAACTTCCCACTTACTAGGTTGATCCTTAACATACATTCTTAATAAATCTTCTAACACTTGATTTACCCTTTCTATCTGTCCATCCTTCTGTGGATGAAATGATGTACTGAAATTTAGAGTTGTATTTAATCCCTTAAACAATGATCTCCAAAAGTTTCCTGTAAACTTAGAGTCACGATCTGAAATTATTACCTTTTGTATTCTGTGCAGTCTAAAGATCTGTTTCATAAAAATCTCTACAATGTCTGGTGCTTTATGTCTGGTCTTCACTCGTATGAAATGTGCTATCTTGCTGAGTTTGTCCACCACCACCATGATAGAATCATGTTGTTTCTGATTTTTAGGTAATCCAATAATGAAATCTATGCTGATCACTTCCCATTTCGAGCTTGGTATTGGTAATGTTTGCAACAATACAGCAGGATGTTGATGTTCAACCTTCACTTTTTGATAGTCCAAGCATTTTGCAATGTATTCTGCTACTTCATCTTTCATTCTGGGCCAATATTATTCTTCTCTCAGCATAGTGATGGTCTTTTGATATCCTCAATGACCAGAATAGTGACTTTTATGCATCTCATTTAATATCAGAAATTTTATTTCTGGTACATTTGGTACATACAATATGTTTTTATACAATAATAGACCATTTTCCTTAATTCTGTAATCTGCCATACAATTTTCAGAACTATTATGGGCTGTCCTTTCCTTCATTTTTCTGTATTCTTCATCTGTTTCACCATTTTCCAGAATCTGATCTTCCAAATCAGTTGAATAATTACTGATTGCTGAAATGAAATTTAGTTTTGCCTTGCGACTCAAGGCATCTTCAACTTTGTTCTCCTTTTCTTTGATATGCTGAATTTCAAAATCATACTCACTTAAGAATGTCAACCATCTAGCTTGTCTAGCGTTCAGGGTTGTCTGATCCAATAAATATTTCAGACCCATGTTATCTGTTAATAGTGTAAACTTTCTTCCAATAAGGTGATGACGCCACATTTTTAAGGCATGAATAACTGCTAATAACTCTAAATCATATGTAGAGTAATTCTTTTCATGTACTTTCAGCTTTCTAGCTTCATATGCTATTGCATGCCCTTCCTGTGTCAAGACTCCACCGAGTCCATTATTGCATGCGTCTGTACAAACTACAAAATCCTTGTTGGGGTTAGCTATCTTCAAGATAGGTGTTGTCGTTAATAGTTCCTTTAATTTATTAAAACTCTCAACACATTTCTGATCCCAAACAAATTTCTTCCCTTTCTTCTGCAAGGAAGTTATGGGGTTAGAAATTTTTGAGAAATTCTCTATAAACTTTCTGTAATACCCCATAATGCCCATAAATGATCTCACATCCAACACATCTTTTGGAACTGGCTAGTCATTAATGGCCCTTATTTTGTCGGAGTCAGCCGAGATTCCCTCCACTGAAATTATGTGTCCTACATTCTGAATTTTGTCTTTTTGAAAGTCACATTTACTAAATTTGGCATACAATTGATGATCTCTTAATACTTGTAAGATAATCTGTAAATGTTCATCATTCTCTTCTTTGCTTTTTGAGTACACTAAAATATCGTCTATAAACACAACAACAAACTTGTCTAAGTACTTATGCAAAATATTATTCATCAAACACATAAATACAGCCGAAGCATTAGTTAAGCCAAATGGCATGACTACGAAATCGTAATTCCCATACCGAGTTCGAAAAGTTGTTTTGAAAATATCTTCATCTTAAACCCTTACTTGATGATACCCTGATCTTAGATCAATCTTCGAAAATACTGTTGCTCCTTGCAGCTGATCAAATAGATCATCTATGTGGGGCAACGCGTATCTATTCTTGATCGTCATCTTATTAAGTTGGTGATAATCTATGCACAGTCTTAATGTTCCATATTTCTTCTTAACGAATATGACAGGTGCTCCCCAAGGAGACACACTTGGTCTAATATACTTCTTGTCAATAATTTCCTTCAACTGAGATTTTAATTCGTTTAACTCCAGTATATTCATTCGGTACGGAGGTTTTGAATTTGGTACTGCTCCTGGTATTAACTCTATGGTGAAATCTAAATCTCTTTTGGGTGGTAATCCTGGAATCTCCTCAGGAAATACATCTTTAAAATCTTTTAGGACAAGTATGTCTTCTAATTTCAATTTGTCCTCTTTATCCATAATCTCATCATTTACCACGTTTACTGCAAACATTTGGCATCCCTTCCTAACTGCCCTCTTAACTTGCATGGTTGAAATTTGTGTAAGGGTTACCTTCCTTGGAATGCCTTTTATTTCTACAGTTTTCCCTTCATCGTTTAAGCATGTAAAAATTTTTCCATAACAATCTAGGATGACATGATGGGATTCCAACCAATCCATCCCAACTATAATATCGTACAAAAATAAAGGTAAGATATTCAGCTTGATTTGTGTTTCCAAATGATTCATGGATAAAACATAGTTCTCTATAAAATCTGAAACTTTCCTCTTTGTTCCATTTGCTAGTCTAACTAGCCATGATTTACTAAACTCTTCAGTTTTTAGTTTAAGACTTTCCACAACATCAGGTGATATATAACTTAAACTAGAACCCGGGTCAATTAAAATAGTAATAGGATGGTCATGTATCATACCTTCAATCTCTACGATGGAGATTTGATGATCTGCTTGCCTGTTGTCAAGTGTTGCGTTAATTCTTGGCATCTGCCTTGCTACGTCTCCAATAATAGGTTCAGTCTGAATAGAGATTATGTTGTTTGTCTTCCGCTTTCGTAAGGGACATTCTGATGCATAATGAGGGCCTTGACATTCAAAACATTTAATATGTGTCTTTGGATCACTGGTCTTGGCAGTATTAGATGCATATTTTGGTGCTGTAGAATTTTGCTGTGAATTATTTCCTTGGGAATTTCGATTCTGAAAATTCTTCCTTTGGAATCCGGAATTCCCACTGAATCTGAAATTTTTCTTCTTCTGTTCAAAATTGTTGGGCTTATGATTTTTCCAATTAGACATACCCTCTCTCTTCCGATTTGTATCATAACAGAAGACTTCCTTCCTCATAGCCTCCTCTAACGTTTTAGGGCTGTCATACTCAATTCTATCTTTAATGTTGAAAGGTAAACAACTTAAGTACCTTTGAATTTTTGGTTTTTCTTCTATGAAGTAGGGTACATATCTCAGTAAGTTCAAAAACTTACTGTTTAGTTCCTTCATGTTCATACCTCCCAACTTCAAATCGTAAAACTCTTTAGATTTTTCTTTGTAGTACTATTTAGATAGATACTTCTTTTTGAAATATCGTTTGAAAGCACTCCAGCTTACATCTTTATCCTTAATGCCATTTATCCTTTTAACATCCTGCCACAAGATATCTGCTTTTCCGGTTAAGTTATATATGGCCATTTTTGCTTTTAAGAACTCTGAATAGTTGTAGATGTGGAAGTATTTCTTCATCCTTGATAGCCAAGCTTCAGCTGTCTCACCTTTTTCAGTTTCTCCATTGAAAGTTGGAGGTTTTATCTTCTTGAATTCTCCATAAATATGCTCATATTCCCTATGATTTTTCTTTCTTGGTTTGGAATCTTCTCCACTGCTATCACATGTATAATTACGTTTCTTTTTGCGTTCTGCACTAGCATCTCCGGATGAGGTTGAGCTATCTTTTACTTCACTGAATTTGATGTTCTGATTTTTATCAGCGTGAGGCATGTCCTCATCTTTGGAAATGTCCTCATTGTTTTTCTCTTGTTCCTCTGTTTGGCTGTGTTCAAACAACACTTGATTCAGTTGTTCTTGTGCTTGCAGGATCCTTTCATTATCTAGTTTCACAGATCCGATTTCTGCTTTTAAATCTTGAAAGGCACGTAACAGTTCCATCGAACTGTTATTTATTTCCGTGTGACCTTCTTCCACATAGTGTTGTCCCAAACTGTGACTGTTTGGCTGAAATCTGTCACTTAAATTTTCAGCTGAGTTCTCCATACCTGTAACTGAAAATAATTTCTGAAGATAACATAATAATAAAATTTCAAGTTAGTATAAATTTATGTTGTATATAAAAATTTCTACTGTGTGTTTTGGACCTCATTCAGGCCTAGAGTTTGAATCTGTGCTTTGATACCAAATGTAACATCCCATATTTTCGTAAAAATTTAAAATTTTTGTAATTAGCAACAATTAGCTTAATTTATGATAATTTGTAATTGCGGAATTTAATAATGCGACCTGCAACAATGTTAACTTAACAACTGTTGTATTAAACATAATTAAAATTCTATTATAAATAATATGACAGCGACAACTTTATTATATTTGTAACAACTATCATTAATATAGTTAAATGCATGAATAGATAAACTTTTGATGCGACACCTTTTTAATGCAATGCAATGTATTAATGATGTAATAATGAAATTCCAGGTTAGAAATATGACATGGTAATTTTTATTTGAGATGATACAGACAGTTTGCTTCTTTGTTGTCCAAGGGAGTCCTATGAGGGACCCCAAAGCTTACTTAGCTATAATGCTAAAGCATTTGACCTGTTCTATTTGCAGACGACAGGTAAGAAGTTTCATGATTGCAATAAATTCCAGTTTTCATGTAAAGCTCAAATCAACGTCGTAAATAAAAATAGCATGTTTAGAGATTGTTACAACTATAAAAACGCACAGGTATGACTCGCATACTTACAACTTTTCTTTCCAAGGTTCAGCTTATAACTGAGTAACTCAACCCAAGTTAACTATCGAATAAGTATCTTATTAACAGCCTTGTTGCTGTTGTCGTCATTGTTCTAGCTAGTTGTAGTGATAGCTATCTTGTTGTCGTCATTTAGAATGATGGGACCAAAATGTAAGAGTTATGAGCTTGTAATCTCTTACAACCAATATTATTCAATATATATGATTGGATAACTATACTAGATCTTTGTAAATCCAATTTTCTAGTTACCACTATACAATTCAAACTTATGGTATCATGAAATTCTTATTTAATCACCATATAACAATTATGTGAATATTCAACAATATGAATAGATAAAAAGAAACAACAATATAAAAATAACTAAATGTAAAAATATAGTGCAATTAAACTTTGGAATATACATAATTGTTATCCTATTTATAACGACACACATCATATCCCAAGTCTTATGCAAACAATAGTATGACTATACTTATTTTGTCATATTAAACATATATCGGAGATGTTTGCAGTATATACAATATTGGGATCATAATCTCTACTATATGAAGTGTTTGCAATTTAATACAAACATTGAAATATATGAAAGTGATAGTGATAAGTGCAAACATTAGGATTTATAACCTTGCTGTTGACACCAGGTCTGAGGAAACCTAAAATTTTTGCTAAAAAGTCCTAGGAGAAAAAATCATCACAAAAAGGGTTGAATTGAAGGTTTTTGTATAAAAGTATAGAAGAAAAACCCATATTTATAAAGTCCGCCAGCAAATATATGTAAGGGTTAAGCCCCAGTCAAGTTCCGTCGGCGGATATATTATAGATCAAGATCAACGGTCAATATCAACCCCGCGTCGCCAATGTAATCGTCAACAAACGGTGGAGGGTGGTAGCGGACACAATACCACCAAGGCACGTGTCCGATATTCATTCATCCGCGTATGGATAAAGTGGTATCGGAAACCACTATAACACCGCGCGGAACCACCCATTATGGAAATGTGGAAAAATTCTATATTTAGCAGAGCATATAAATGAATTGACTGGGCTTCTAAATTTGGCCAATATGGTCAAATTAGGCGGATAAAGCACTGGTGAATCTCTAAAATAGTTAGTGAAGCTCTAAAATGGTGGAATGGCTAAAAGATAGCGGATCTCCAAAATGCCCAAGTCTTTGTTTAAAAATTTAAAAGTTTATAGTTATTAATATAAATATTTTATATTAATATTCAAACCCAATCACCAAAGTCTTGGCACGAATCTCAAAAAATCTCAAATTAAAACTTTGAAAAAGACAAAGTTTGGATAAGCGGCTACTATTCATTCCGCTCACTCAACTAGCTCGGGGGTTAAAATGATGAAGGTGGTGCCGAATATTTACCGTGGTTTTTACTTTTACCACGTGTCACTAGCATATTATTTCGCTAGTCGGAGAAGTGGTAAGGTAAACCACTACCTAATGGTCGCGGAGAGAAAATAATACATTGCCCAAAAGTTTAAAACATATGTTATAACATTTGGATTTCTGGGTAATTTATTTAGAAAGGAATCTCATAAAAATGGAATGGAAATATTTAAGATGAAAATATTTTCCAAGATTTGAAAATCCAAAACCACGGGGAGAAATCAAAACCATGGGAAAAAAAAAAAACTAGTGGATTCACCGGAAAATTGTTTATGAAATTTCATTTATTTATGAAAATGACTGTTTTAGTCACCATTTTCTAGCAGCTGTTTCCGCCAAACCGAGAAGAATTTTCAGAAACTAAAAGAGGTTTTTCTTCAGCACAGGCCAGTCTTCAAAAACCTCTCTCAAGTTTTACACAGGTG
Organism: Larix kaempferi; assembly: GCA_027924585.1. NCBI lineage: Eukaryota > Viridiplantae > Streptophyta > Pinopsida > Pinales > Pinaceae > Larix > Larix kaempferi. The sequence continues at coordinate 1,009,282 of BSBM01000270.1, read as the reverse complement.
TTACGGTTTAAGAGAATCGAAGTCATCTTCACAGGGCAATTTTCCAGAATTTCAGTTTACCGTTTTAGTCATTAACTTCAAAGAGTTGTTTCTTCCAAATGAAGATGAATTTTCAGAAACGGAAAAAGGCTTTTCTTCAGCACATGCCTAGTTACAAAAACCTCTCTCAAAATGTACACATCTATCTCCATTTGAGATATACAGCCAAGTCTTTGAAGCCTATTTTTCAGAAAGTTTACTTCCTGAAATAAAAAGAATAAGTTGTAACTGTTTCTATTTTTAGAGTTTCAGTTAGGTTTTGAATTCAAGATTAGGTATAGGCCATTTTTCTATATATTGATATGTAAAAGACATGTAAAGGGGGATTTTTTCAGAGAAAAAGGATTCCCGTTCTGGGTTTTTGAGGTTTATTCTAGAAGTTAATAAAGATTTCAGAGTTGAACATATTTTTATCAAAAATTCATGTGTTGTTTTTAAAATTACAATCCGTACTTTCCCTTTCTTTACATGTGCATGTCAATCTTCTTTGTCATTCTTTCCATTATGTCTTTCTTCTATGCTTGAATGAAAGTCTAAAATAAATTGAGATTCATATTTTCCATGCCTCAGTTTATTGCATTCAAGTATCCACCTGCTTCTCCAAAGTTAACAGTGGATTCATCCGAAAATTGATGCCCATTGTTGATGGATTGTCATTAATTCTTTCCTGTCACCTGCAAAATCTTATTGACTGTAATAAAACAACTATCTTGCCTTTGTACAATATTTGTTTGGCTGCTGATCTATTATTTTTCTGTTTCTTGACTCCATTGCCCAATGATATCTTATTTCCTGTTGATCTAACCACATTATTCGAAGCCTACAAGTTTTTATTATTATTTTACAAATTGGCCATTGAGTTTATTGTCAAACTGCTGTTGTGGTGACATTGGATAGCAGATTTGCTGAGAGAGCCCTCTCTGACTGAAAGAGGCCAACTTTCAGTCTAAAGATTGGTTTGAAATAGGTTACCTCGGGGTTTCTTTGATACAGCCCAAGGAAAATCCGAGTGCTAACATTTTGGCGCCGTTGCCGGGGATCGACGGTTTCATTTTCCCTGGGTATGAACGACAAAGTTGCAGATTTGATTGTTGATGGTGAACAACGGTCAGATATCAAACAGGCTGTGCATCTTTCACCTGGCGACTCCATCTTCAAAGAATCCAGTTTTCAGAAATTTCATGGCGACTCCACATTAAAGAAATCCAGTTTTGCATTGGTTCACAGGCTAGTTTCCTCAGTTTTCATATCAGAATCTACAGCTCCAGTATTTCAAGATGGCCTCGTTATTAAGAAGGTATGCTCCTATGAGCAGGTCTCATATTCCCGGTTTTCCGAATCAAATTCCTAAAATAGATTGGCAGTCTTATTTGCCTAAATTCAGAGATGAAAACAATGATAATGCTGCTTTACATTTAATCAAATTTCATGTGCATATACACAAGCTGAAGATTAGGTTTCATGAGGACTGTCTTATGAAGATGTTCATGGCTTCTTTAGAAGGAAAAGCAAGGGATTGGTATGAAAGTTTAAGACCTGGTAGCTTGTTTTCTTTAAAAGTTTTTCACATAGCATTTTATGAGCATTATGCAGTAGATTTTCCAGCTTTGTCTTTAGTGGAAGATTGCTGTGATCAGTTTGAGGGTTTCATACAGTACGTCAAAAGTATTGATGAAGATCTGGAAGGTATGAATGATAAAGACTTGTCTGAAATATTTTGTCATTTTTCTTCGCAAGCCCATGGTCATGATGATCAAGAGAAGCTAGCTATAGATAAGATCAATGAAGAAATAATAGTAGATTCCCATGAGCTCTGTTCAGAAACAAATGATGATTCATCCGCTCCTTTGTGTACGAATGAAGAATGTATTCAGCATCATGATCAATCTGCAGAAGAGAAGGAAAACGATAGTTATTTGATTCAGAAAATGCACAAAACACCTCCTCTTTTAACAGAAGAAGAAATAGATCGGCTCCTGCAGAGTCATGCTACGATACCTGCTTATACAGATTTGCAGTGTTCACATATTCCGGAATATGTAAGTCAATCTTCTTCCATTTTTGGGCATGTGAATATGAAATTAAATGGTGACAGTAATGAAGATCTTTTGAAAGAATCCATTAGTGATGATGATTCTCCACAAGAAAATCATCTATTAGACACCAGTTTCTTTCATCAAAAAGATAGAGCTGTCATATTTAATGACCTTGCAGAGTGTTTGCTATTTGAGGAGGCATTAGATTATGAGGATAATCATTCATTTGTGGAAAAGAATGTTAAGAAAGAAAAAATATTCCAGCTCTCCTGTCAAGTTGCAAAAAATCCAAAGGTACTTCAAATAAAATGTATCTTTTTTGATCCTATACTTGAGTATATGAAGAAATTTCGCAGTTTCGATTTGCAGCTGGGTTTTTATTTTGAGAATAAAGATTATCAGTGGTTGCCTATACTGTCATATTTTCTGTTATTGGCTTATTTTGAACACGGCAAAGGAGTTAGATTGTTTGGAAACCTAATGGATTGGCTTCACTGGTGTTTCCGAATTACTTGATTGATGGAAAGTCTTTGATATTCTAAAGGTAGGGTAGGTAGGAGAAATAAGTTTGCCAGGCAAGCATCCATTTAGTATGTACAGTGTTATTTTCAATTCAGTTACAGCATGTGTGTTTTCAATCGTCAGCAGTTAGTGGTTTTCAGATTCAGTTTTCAGATGAAAGATCAGGTACAGGTTGCAGTTGTCAAGTTTGGGAGCCGCCCAATGATCAGGCACTTGGTCTACGATGTTCTTTGCTACCTCGCAGGGAGGATAGCATCCCCAGTTGGAGCCAGTTGTTGACACCAGGTCTGAGGAAACCCAAAAGTTTTGCTAAAAAGTCCTAGGAGAAAAAATCATCACAAAAAGGGTTGAATTGAAGGTTTTTGTATAAAAGTATAGAAGAAAAACCCATATTTATAAAGTCCGCCAGCAAATATATGTAAGGGTTAAGCCCCAGTCAAGTTCCGTCGAGGGATATATTATAGATCAAGATCAACGGTCAATATCAACCCCGCGTCGCCAATGTAATCGTCAACAAACGGTGGAGGGTGGTAGTGGACACAATACCACCAAGGCACGTGTCCGATATTCATTCATCCGCGTATGGATAAAGTGGTATCGGAAACCACTATAACACCGCGCGGAACCACCCATTATGGAAATGTGGAAAAATTCTATATTTAGCAGAGCATATAAATGAATTGACTGGGCTTCTAAATTTGTCCAATATGGTCAAATTAGGCGGATAAAGCACTGGTGAATCTCTAAAATAGTTAGTGAAGCTCTAAAATGGTGGAATGGCTAAAAGATAGCGGATCTCCAAAATGCCCAAGTCTTTGTTTAAAAATTTAAAAGTTTATAGTTATTAATATAAATATTTTATATTAATATTCAAACCCAATCACCAAAGTCTTGGCACGAATCTCAAAAAATCTCAAATTAAAACTTTGAAAAAGACAAAGTTTGGATAAGCGGCTACTATTCATTCCGCTCACTCAACTAGCTCGGGGGTTAAAATGATGAAGGTGGTGCAGAATATTTACCGTGGTTTTTACTTTTACCACGTGTCACTAGCATATTATTCCGCTAGTCGGAGAAGTGGTAAGGTAAACCACTACCTAATGGTCGCGGAGAGAAAATAATACATTGCCCAAAAGTTTAAAACATATGTTATAACATTTGGATTTCTGGGTAATTTATTTAGAAAGGAATCTCGTAAAAATGGAATGGAAATATTTAAGATGAAAATATTTTCCAAGATTTGAAAATCCAAAACCACGGGGAGAAATCAAAACCATGGGAAAAAAAAAACTAGTGGATTCACCGGAAAATTGTTTATGAAATTTCATTTATTTATGAAAATGACTGTTTTAGTCACCATTTTCTAGCAGCTGTTTCCGCCAAACCGAGAAGAATTTTCAGAAACTAAAAGAGGTTTTTCTTCAGCACAGGCCATTCTTTAAAAACCTCTCTCAATTTTTACACAGGTGTTATGGTTTAAGAGAATCGAAGTCATCTTCACAGGGCAATTTTCCAGAATTTCAGTTTACAGTTTTAGTCATTAACTTCAAAGAGCTATTTCTTCCAAATGAATATGAATTTTCAGAAACGGAAAGAGGCTTTTATTCAGCACATGCCTAGTTACAAAAACCTCTCTCAAAATGTACACAGCTATCTCCATTTGAGATATACAGCCAAGTCTTTGAAGCCTATTTTTCAGAAAATTTACTTCCTGAAATAAAAAGAATAAGTTGTAACTGTTTCTATTTTTAGAGTTTCAGTTAGGTTTTGAATTCAAGATTAGGTATAGGCCATCTTTCTATATATTGATATGTAAAAGACATGTAAAGGGGGATTTTTTCAGAGAAAAAGGATTCCCGTTCTGGGTTTTTGAGGTTTATTCCAGAAGTTAATAAAGATTTCAGAGTTGAGCATATTTTTATCAAAGATTCATGTGTTGTTTTTAAAATTACAATCCGTACTTTCCCTTTCTTTACATGTGCATGTCAATCTTCTTTGTCATTCTTTCCTTTATGTCTTTCTTCTATGCTTGAATGAAAGTCTAAAATAAATTGAGATTCATATTTTCCATGCCTCAATTTATTGCATTCAAGTATCCACCTGCTTCTCCAAAGTTAACAGTGGATTCATCCGAAAATTGATGCCCATTGTTGATGGATTGTCATTAATTCTTTCCTGTCACCTGCAAAATCTTATTGACTGTAATAAAACAACTATCTTGCCTTTGTACAAACATTTGTTTGGCTGCTGATCTATTATTTTTCTGTTTCTTGACTCCATTGCCCAATGATATCTTATTTCCTGTTGATCTAACCACATTATTCGAAGCCTACAAGTTTTTATTATTATTTTACAAATTGGCCATTGAGTTTATTGTCAAACTGCTGTTGTGGTGACATTGGATAGCAGATTTGCTGAGAGAGCCCTCTCTAACTGAAAGAGGCCAACTTTCAGTCTAAAGATTGGTTTGAAATAGGTTACCTCGGGGTTTCTTTGATACAGCCCAAGGAAAATCCGAGTGCTAACACTTGCATTTGCATATACATTGTTACGACTATGACAATTATGACATTTTTAAAATATTACTGTGCTAACAAATTAAACATGTAATGTTTGTTATCACATCGAGGTACCAACAATCATTAAAATGGGGTTTGACAGGGTGCTGGCTCATAAATTCGATGTTGGTCTTGAGCTGTGGTAAAGGTCATGGAATGATCTTACAATTAATGGTTTGGTACTGTATTCCTGCCGAGTTGTAACTCTAGCATTCCATGTATATGTGAATGCCTCCATGCTTGTTTTTTGTATAAGGGTTATATGTCTGGTGTTGATTGTGCTTACTCCACCGTGTGCCATGGTGGCAATGTCGACCTGTGAAGTAGGTCGAGCATTAATTGTTGACATCATTTAAACCAAAGCTTCAATCGCTGGCAAGATGATAAACGTCGATTGTGATCAAAAGGGCCGTTGGATGAAAAACCCTAACATCTACCATGTAAAGAGTTTATGGACTTGGAGAAAGTGTTTTTGTTGTGTTATTGTCTTCGTTGGAGGTGGCTGACAGGCTGTCGAAATTTTTGTTGAAGCCTGGGGAGAGATTCGACCTTGAGACTTTCTAAACAGGTGGAAGTTACAGGTATTAAACCTCTACAATGGTGTTTGGTTAATGGAGACCTAAGTCTCTGGTTCGTAGTGTTAATGAAAACATGGTTGAAATTTTTCTAGAATTGTTCACAGCACCAATATCGTTGTTTGCATGAGAACTTCAAGACTTGGCCAGGGTTTTACAAAGGTAAGCGTCCTTCTGAGATGAAAATATATTTCTTCGATGCGTTTCATTTCCAGTTTTAAATGTAGCATTTATCTAACCCAAGCTATCATTTTTAGGTACAAGTTTTTGGGAGGGTTTGTTGAGGGTTGACGAATGGAGAAAATCGCATGCTCCCACAGTGGTAAGTTTCGGGTCTTCCATACCCTCATAGTGCTCTTGGACGGTGGTTGATGTTGTTCAAAGGATGAGTATTAGGCTTATCAGTGCTCATCATTTTCTTTATCGATGTTAATAGTTGAAGAAAATCTCGAAACATGCTTGTGACCTTTGTTTTCGTTTGTCTAGCTCTTGGTTTCTATAAAGTGTAAATTTGTTGAGATATTGTAACTTCAAAGAATATTATATTTGTACTTTATTATTCCGGAGATGTTTCATTCCTCCGTGAAGATCTTATTGTATATGCGGAGATGTTTATTCCTCCATCGGAATGTGGTAACTCGGGTTATTAGACTTCCCTAGTGGGGGTCGGCCCTGTATGTGTTGTGTGGGTCAAAGGGTTATTAGACCACCCTAGAGGGGTCGGCCCAGTCAGTTGTAGTGGGGTATTTAACCCATTGGTTAAATACGAGCCTACGTGTACTTGTGTAAAAGATATGTCAGAGTAGTGTATAAATAGAGCAGGTGTGTTCCTCATTTGACACACTCACTCACTTTAGAATGGCGCACTTTTGGAGGAGAGGTCTGCTATGGAGAAGAAGGAGCTTATGCTCAGGGTTTGCATATTTGTATATTGCTGTTCATCTATATTGAGGAAGCTTTACTGGGTTTTCTACCCCATGAGGGTTTCCCAGGATAAATCTGTGTCTCTTGTGTTTATGCTATGCTTGTTGTTTCTTCAGTGATCCTGTATATGCTATTATTGTGAAATGGAATGTAATGCTGCTATTTTCTGTCTTACCATATTAAATCTTAACATGGTATCAGAGCTAACCTGAAGGAAGACAAGGTATGGCACTTACAACACTTGCTTTACTTACGACAATTTGAAGGTTAGGGTTTTACATAGAAAAAACCAGTCATCGTGGCACTTTCGCAATAAATCCATTTTGGCGAATGTTCAGGGTCTGAAAAGTTTACAGGTCGAAGACAACATCCCCAGGTACCTTGTGTCCAAAGGGCATCCTCATATTCGTTGTACTTTGTAAGTTATGATCAGTACAAGTTAGGGTTGCTGCCTCTTCCAAATCTCAGTCAAAATCAGGTGACCTTGGAAAAAAGGTCATAACTTGGGATAGGAATCTCCAAATGAAATTTAGTAAAAAGCGATAGGTAGTACACAGACTGTACTATCTCAGGAAACGTTTTCAAAGGCCGAAGGTGAACCAGTGACACGTGGCACGTCGTACAAGTTCGATCTCCTGTTTTATCCCATAAACAGGTCACGTTGTGACACTTGGCATAACTCTCTCTCAGAGAGTCCAATTGAGGTCAGACCTGTCAAGATGGAAAGATAACAGGTCGAGCTATCTCAAGAAAAGTTTTCAAAGGCCTAAGTTCAAACAATGACACGTGGCATGCCATACAAGTTCGCTCTCATGTTTTATCCCATAAACAGGTCACGTTGCGACACTTGGCATAACTCTCTCTCAGAAAACCCAATTGAGGTCAGACCTGTCAGGATGGAAAGATGACAAGTCAGGCTACTACAAAAAAAGGGTTTCAGACCCTGTGGAGCAAAAATTTCAGAGTTATAGCAGAAACAATCAGGTGCATATTTCTGTCAAAACAGAATTATTTTTGGAGCACCTTTATTCATGGCTTCCGGAATTTAGGGTTTCGGAGAAAGTTAGATTTTTTTGGAATCGGAGTCCACGGCTGAATGCTACTTAGGAAAATTGAAATTTAGAGACCAATATCAAATTTTTTGGTTGGGTAGAAGACCGGGCTTGATCAAACCCTAGTTCAGGATTTTGATAAAAAAAATGGAAAATTAGGGCTTCAACAAAAGTTGGAATTTTTTAAGTCTGTAACCACGGCTGGAAGCTCCTCAGAAAAATAAGAGTTTAGAGCCTTGGATCGAACCTTTTGATTGGACAAAAGGGTGGGCTTCATCAAACCCTAGTTTAGGGTCCTCTCCAGAAGATCCAGAAGTTTCAAAGGCAATTTTGAGGGGTCAAATTTTTGGAGATTCCAAAATTGAAGTATGCCAGTTTGATCAGCTCAGCAAGACATATTCTTTCATCCATTCAGAAGTGTGAAAGTCAAAGATTGAATTTTTAGGGTTTCTCTAGCAAACCCTAATCAAGCTCCAAATCAAGTTTCAGGGGGAGTTGAGGCTAAGGCCTTACATAAGAAGACTACAAAAAGTATCGACAGGTATGACTTAAGGAGGTTCAGGTATCCTTTGAAATCTGATTCTTGATTAAGTTCATAATGTGTTTGTCTTCATGTTATTTATTAGTACAATCTTGATTAATGTTATTAATTGTCTTATCACCCTAGTAACAATATCAATGCATGTGAATGATCAAAGACATTCATTGATTAGGGCTATATGATTTTACTTATGCATTATGGTGTTGTGTGAGGTTGATGTTGTCTGCTATCAAGACACAGGTACATTACAAAAGACAAATCAAGTTCCATGACCATGACAACATGAAGACAAAGACTCGCGAGGTATGTATGACTTTGTTATATTATGTTTAACCTACGAGACATGCAGGTTCTAGCTCAGGATCTCTAAATCATTGAAGAGATTGTTTACGTATGTTGTACATAACTAAGCAGGTATACTAATTCAGGTATGTTTTCCTATGTCATGTTAGAATCTTACCTTGTGTAAGTATACTTGGTATGATTGGTTAGTAATCAAGTGTTTATGCATATTATGTCTCTTATCTTGGTTGATGATTTAACTAACTAGATCAAACAAGAATATGCATGAGTAAAAGAAGACTTCCTTGAAACCCTGAATACTAATGATCATGACTGTACATATTCAAGATTATTTAGAATTAGAATGTTTTGATAATATTGAGAATATACTAATGAATGTATGTTTGTGTATGAGATCATGAGGATGACACTAGTGTACACTTGAGCATGCACAGTGGTACAGAATGAATAGAAGTTCAGAAGACATACAGAAGATCAAGCGGGAGGCAACCACACAAACATAAAAGATAAGTATTTGATTTATTATTAGAAATAGTAAATGATATTGCTTGTATGCATATTTGTATTCCTAGAATATATCATACTGAGTGTAAACATTCATAAAGCATTGAACAGTATACTACTAATATGCATATGATTGGTAAGTTGGACAAACATTCCATTGTTGCTTGTCTAGAATGAAACCTCTTTGCTGACATGCTGAGAGCTGTGCACACTCTCGATAGTATGTTCTGGTAGAGATGGAAGGCATCTAGATAGCCACTGTATGCATACAGGATATGGGAAAGTGTTGTGCCAAAGTATTGGTCAAAATAGTTGCTTTACTATGTAAATGATATCTACATGCATAATAGGTTATCATGTCAAATATGATTTGATTATTATGAAGTATTACTAATCATGTACTTAATTTTGATTTGTAGGAAAGATCATGATGAATGATGAACTCTGAACAAGCGATGGATGTTCAACAAAAGATTTACAAATCAAACACACTATAGAAAGCCTGTGGTTAAGAGATTCTCTTAGAAAGAGGAAGAGAATCATGATGAGATGTTTTGCTCCAAGGGACTAGATAAGACCATTCTCTTAATAATGTAATCAGGTTTTGTATGGGTTCCCAGGATCGGTAGTCAATTGATGAGCTTAATGATCATCATGGGTGATGTGGATCTCAACCTTTGCTACAAGGTTGAATAAGGGTTCTATACACATATGACATGGATGCAAGAAGGAACTCACCACAGAGTTTGAATGATTTTGAGGCTCATATTAGTAGACCCATCTGACGAGAGATGGCACAGATAGATATGCAGAAGATCATTCAATGCTGAGTGTGAATAATGGACAATTGACAGCTTCATGAAAAAGCTTGGGCTTTACCAGAAGTAAAGCTGTTCCTAACCTTTACCTGAATGTTGTGGATGATGAACCTTTCATACCATTATTGTATGACGATGATCTCTTTCTGACAAGGAATGAGAAACAGGTCATGAAAATGGCTGTAGAAATGAAAATGAAAGATCTCGGATTAATGCACTACTTCTTAGGTCTAGAAATATGGCAATATCCAAAAAGGAATCTTTTAATTCAAGGAGAGTATACTGTGAAGTTTCTAAAAAGATTTGATATGTTGGAGTATAAAGCCATGGCCACTCCCATGGACTCCAACTTGAAGTTGTTAGTTAATGACTCATCAAATTTAGTGGACCTAACCCTATATAGTAAAATCATTGGGTCAATGATGTATTTGACAAATACTAGGCCAGATATATGCTTTGTTGTAAATATCCTAAGTCAGTATCTAGTAGAACCTAGAAAGGTTCACTTAATAGCTACAAAGCATGTAGTGAGGTACCTAAAAGGTACATTAGATTTTGGTCTATATTATCTTGGAGGTCATGAACTCCGTTTACATGGTTACTCAAATTCTGATTGGGCAGGAAGTGTCTCAGACAGAAAGAGTACATCAGGTGGATGTTATAGTCTTGAATCTACCATGATCTCATGGTTTAGCAAGAAACAATCTAGTGTGGCTCTCAGTACTACTGAAGCAGAATATATAGCTGTCTGCTCTACCATCTGTGAAGCAGTGTGGCTTCAGAAGCTATTATATGGAGTGTTTGACTTAGAAATGGATTCCACTGTGATTATGTGTGACAATCAAAGCTGCATCAAGATGATAGAAAATCTTGTATTCCACGATAAGTCAAAACACATAGAGATATGATACTTTTATATATGAGATATGGTGCAGAGAGGAGCTATCAAGCTCGAGTATATAAGCACTGAGGATCAAATTGTTGATATCCTGACGAAACCTCTATCTCGAGTAAAGTTTGAACACTTCCGAGACAAGCTTGGTGTAGTTCAGAAGGACCCTCCTTGAAAGGGGGAGTAGCACAGTATCCGACAACAAGTCTATCTCATCAATGATGAGGTTACCTATTTATTGCACTTAGTTACCTAGAATTATTTAGATTTAGGACTCTTATATTCCTTCTTTTGATGATAGATGTATACATGATAGATGTATACATGCTTTTGATGTTAGTTTTGATGATAGATGTATACATGCTTTTGATGTTAGTTTTGATGATAGATGTATACATGTTTTGATGATGATGACACATGTTGTGATTATACATGTTGTGGTTATACATGTTTTGATGATGATGACACATGTTGTGATTATACATGTTGTGGTTATACATGTTTTGATGATGATGACACATGTTGTGATTATACATGTTCTGGTTATACATGTTTTGATGATGATGATACATGTTGTGGTTATACATGTTTTGATGATGATGACACATGTTGTGGTTATACATGTTGTGGTTACAATGTTTTGATGATGATGATACATGTTGTGGTTATGCATGTTTTGATGATGATGATACATGTTGTGATTATACATGTTTTGATGATGATGATACATGTTGTGGTTATACATGTTTTGATGATGATGATACATGTTGTGGTTATACATGTTTTGATGATGATGATACATGTTGTGGTTATACATGTTTTGATGATAAGGATACATGTTTTGTTATACATGTTGTGAAGGGATTGGATCATTCCTGGACTTCAGTCCTAAAGAAGAGACGTAGACGTATGTCTTCAAAAATGAAGTTCTTGATGAACATGTGAAGGGATTGGATCATTCCTGGAATTCAGTCCTAAAGAAGAGCTGTAGACGTAAGTCTTCGAGAATGAAGTCCTTGGTGGACGGTGAGGATTAAGTCATCCTTGGACGTAGGTCCTAAATCCACGGTTGAGGATTAAGTCATCCTTGGACGTAGGTCCTAAATGCACAGTTGAGGATTAAGTCATCCTTGGACGTAGGTCCTAAATGCACGGTTGAGGATTAAGTCATCCTTGGACGTAGGTCCTAAATGCACGGTTGAAGATTAAGTCATCCTTGGACGTAGGTCCTAAATGCACGGTGGAGGATTAAGTCATCCTTGGACGTAGGTCCTAAATGCACGGTGGAGGATTAAGTCATCCTTGGACGTAGGTGCTAAATGCACGGTGGAGGATTAAGTCATCCTTGGACGTAGGTCCTAAATGCACGGTGGAGGATTAAGTCATCCTTGGACGTAGGTCCTAAATGCACGGTTGAGGATTAAGTCATCCTTGGACGTAGGTCCTAAATGCACGGTTGAGGATTAAGTCATCCTTGGACGTAGGTCCTAAATGCACGGTTGAAGATTAAGTCATCCTTGGACGTAGGTCCTAAATGCACGGTGGAGGATTAAGTCATCCTTGGACGTAGGTCCTAAATGAACGGTGGAGGATTAAGTCATCCTTGGACGTAGGTCCTAAATGCACGGTGGAGGATTAAGTCATCCTTGGACGTAGGTCCTAAATGCACGGTGGAGGATTAAGTCATCCTTGGACGTAGGTCCTAAATGCACAGTGGAAGATTAAGTCATCCTTGGACGTAGGTCCTAAATGCACGGTGGAGGATTAAGTCATCCTTGGACGTAGGTCCTAAATGCACTGTGGAGGATTAAGTCATCCTTGGACGTAGGTCCTAAATGCACGGTGGAGGATTAAGTCATCCTTGGACGTAGGTCCTAAATGCACGGTGGAGGATTAAGTCATCCTTGGACGTGGTCCTAAATGCATAGTGGAGGATCAAGTCATCCTTGGACGTGGTCCTAAATGAACGGTGGAGGATTAAGTCATCCTTGGACATGGTCCTAAATGTACGGTGGAGGATTAAGTCATCCTTGGACGTGGTCCTAAATGTACGGAGGAGGATTAAGTCATCCTTGGACGTGGTCCTAAATGTACGGTGGAGGATTAAGTCATCCTTGAACGTGGTCCTAAATGAACGGTTGAGGATTAAGTCATCCTTGGATGCTGTCCTAAATGTACGGTAAGGATTGGATCATCCTTGGACTTTGGTCCTGTAAACTGAGCCGTAGACATGTGGTCTCCGAGAACATGATAGGACTGGATCGTCCCTGGACTTCGGTTCAAAAGGTACATGATAGGACTGGATCGTCCCTGGACTTCGGTTCAAAAGGTACATGACTGGACATAGAGAACTGGATTGATCGTGTGATGATGATGCTGATGATCGTATGATGATGATGATGATGATCGTGTGATGACGATGCCGTTGATCGTGTGATGATGATGCTGATGATTGAGTACTATCAACTCTGATGATGTTGATGTTCCAGTATTGAAGATGTTCCAGTAACTGGTTGAGTTACTGATGATGTTGAGAAAGCTTCCAATGATTTATAGATGTATCATGTATGATGTTGATGACTCCTTGCTCGTGCAGATGCTATTATAATATCCTTCTCGTTAAGGGGGAGTGTTGAGATATTGTAACTTCAAAGAATATTATATTTGTACTTTATTATTCCGGAGATGTTTCATTCCTCCGTGAAGATCTTATTGTATATCCGGAGATGTTTATTCCTCCGTCGGAATGTGGTAACTCGGGTTATTAGACTTCCCTAGTGGGGGTCGGCCCTGTATGTGTTGTGTGGGTCAAAGGGTTATTAAACCACCCTAGAGGGGTCGGCCCAGTCAGTTGTAGTGGGGTATTTAACCCATTGGTTAAATACGAGCCTACGTGTACTTGTGTAAAAGATATGTCAGAGTAGTGTATAAATAGAGCAGGTGTGTTCCTCATTTGACACACTCACTCACTTTAGAATGGCGCACTTGTGGAGGAGAGGTCTGCTATGGAGAAGAAGGAGCTTATGCTCAGGGTTTGCATCTTTGTATATTGCTGGTCATCTATATTGAGGAAGCTTTACTGGGTTTTCTACCCCATGAGGGTTTCCCAGGATAAATCTGTGTCTCTTGTGTTTATGCTATGCTTGTTGTTTCTTCAGTGATCCTGTATATGCTATTATTGTGAAATGGAATGTAATGCTGCTATTTTCTGTCTTAACATATTAAATCTTAACAAAATTTGTGAGACCGACTGGAGCTATGGCTCATCGAGGTTCTGGTATGATGGGTTCTTTTGGAATTGCTGTAAACTTGGGTTAAACCCTTATTTTAATTCTGTTTGGAATCTATATTGAAAGCCTTCATTATGAGAAACCACGATTTCTAAGGTTAAGCTTTGAAACGAGCCGCAGGCTCAAACACTATGCATAAGATACTTCTTTCCTTGCGAAAATAAATTTACATGCTAAGTTATAAAGGTTAAATATCTATGTAAAACGACTTCATTTTGAATGTTACTACAATGTCTTTGACACTAGTTTAGGGTTTGAATATATCGTTGATGAAAGGGTTTTGTGTATAATTTAATTTCAACCTTAAGATGAAATGTATGCTAACTTTTCATATGAGTATGTATTGTTTTGTCTTGATACTCCTTGTTGATAATATGTGTTCTTATTTTTCAAAGTTTGAAACTTGAGATAGAGTAAGGTTGAACTGAGATTTCAATAAGGTTTTGCACAGAAAAACGAATAGAGTCAAACCTCATTCGTGTTTTGTTGAAGATGATAATCTGAACATTATTAATGATACTCGATCGGTTTCGATCCTAGGTTTGAAAAGAGTATAAAGTTTTGTTATGAACCAATAAAAGAGATAATATGAATCTAGCTAGGGTTTTTCTTTTGATACGAAAATTCAGATTTACAATAATCACAACAATGTTAGCAGATCTAAAAGAGAGAAGTAAATACATGATGATAATAGCTGTGTTTAGTAAATTCTTATCATTTATTAAATTTCTAAATAATACAACAGTACCATAGAAAATGAAAGCAATATGAATGTATAGTGCAGAAATCATGAAGACTGTGTAAACTATAATTATATCTATCATTTAATTTTCTATACATATAATACTGGTATAGTAATTGAAAAGGAACTGTGTGTGAGTAAAATATATGAATATGTAGTCTGTGTGAAAAACTATAGTTTTCCAGCTTAGTATAAAGAATATTTTATTCAATGTTAGCAGTATTAAAACAATGTACAGTATGTAATTCATCTACCTTTCATGGACATAATTTATGTGTAATGTAGGATGATTGCATAAGAATTATTTATTGACTGATTATTATATAAATGAGGAAATATTATATATACTAAATGTTATACAGACCTCCTACAATTATTTAACTTAAGAACAGAAAACTGATGCATGCAAGATTATTATCTAGCTATCGAATTCAATGGAAAATTTTGCCTATCTTCTAATCTATTTTAATTTGCATATCTCTACTAGAGTAGGATGCTTCCAAATAGCATGTGGAAAAATGGAGGTATTGGTTTATCAATTCATCTTCAACATTAAACTTAAACATTCAGACTTAGAACAATTATATGATTAGATTTTTCTTTCAAAAATAGAAACACAGAAAATATTGTTTAAACATAACAGAAATTAAATAAGTAAGAAATTGTAGAGCCTGAATAAAACCTGTAGGGAAACAAACAACTCAGGAAGACCATTCCACGCAACCAAACTCCTAAAAATAGTCAAATATTGTCTTAGGACCCCTGATCCTGTTCGCTGAACCACCAGGAGGAAGAAGCTTCAGGAAATAGGACTTCTTCTTGTTGTAGTAGGTAATCTTCTAAATCTTCAATAGGTAGCAGTCCAAAAGACATGCTCCTACAACTCTGTTTCTCTTCAATAATAAGCAAAAACTCATTTTTCAATCACCACTAACCTCCTTTATTCGAATCTCTTTTGAAATCACCTGATTTGCAAGAGGAAAACATTCTGCAGAAATGTTGATTAAGGGCTACCTGCCCAATTCGAATTTTCCTTTATAGGCTTCCTAGGCCTTTTCAGATGTTACTGGGTCATTAAATATGTTTCCTGCTCCCTCCCTTCACCTTGGGGATAATGCCCAATTTTAGGGGAAGTTGTCCCATAACCAACAGTTAGTGGTGTGATGTAACTGCTGCCATGTGTCCCATACCTTCGAACAGCTTCCATTCCTCCTAGTGGGTTAGCGAACTCTCGTTCAACAATCCTCCTGAGTGTTTGTCTCCTAATTAATTTATTTAAATAATAATATTCAATAATTGCATTCATCCATGATCAAAACTGATCATAATTACAAAACTTTGTAGTTTAAATTAACATAAAGTATTTTTTGCAAAAGAAATAATAATTCGCAGAAATTTGGGTAGGTGACATTAAATTAAGATCTATGGGTAGTGTAAGATCTGAATGTTATAGAGGCATTATCTTGACTATTGAGTTACAATCTCATGATGATAGATCTTAGTATATAACTATACTATAGTGACGACAACAACAACAACATAAATGCATCATAATATACAATCACATAAATGAATGACACATTATATGGGTAGAATATCCAATACCAGGAAAACACCAATTACTTAAGGGTTATGTGGAACTGCCTCTCCCTACTTCTTTTTTGAGGAGGTTTTAATGAAGGCACACAATGGAAGGTTTTAGCAATTTATTTTTTTCGATGCGCTTAAACTATATTGTTTTACTTGTATAATTGTGTAAGCTTATGAGATGCACCAAAGCAACGTAAGATATTTTTTAAAACAATTATCCATTAAAATAAATTTCCTTGCGAATGCCCCTCATATATCAACCCTAGGGTGCCACATAGATTTACTAGCACTAGTTCACCACTGCACCAAGTTAGCTTAAAATGCTTTTTAATATAATAATCAAAATTTCATTTAATGATTTTTCAATTCTTTTTTATCAAAATTTTCAGCAAATGGATGTCCTAAGTTTATTTGGTGGTGATCCCACATGTTTATATAGTTTGTTGTAAAATATGATTTTGACTTAAAAAATCTTTTAATTCAATTTTTTCCAAGTTTATTTTATTTTCTAAATTTTTGAAATTTCACTTTTGTTAAATTAGATTTTGTGATTTGGATTATGTTTTTTTAAACAAACAATTCATGAATAAAGTGATAGATCAAATGTAGATTTGATAGATTATTTTGGTGTAACCACCTTGATAACTTTCATATCAAATAAGACATGATAGATTATTTTTGATATAATTATTGTTTACAACATAAACATTGCATTGAGTGCATTCATGTTGATGTATATAAGAAACCCAAAATTAAATTTACCTTATTATTGTGTGGCGCTGAAAATATGTGCATCAGAGAAGGAGAGGAATATATTACAACCTAATTATGAGAATTAATACGTGTGAGAGACTTCCAACTCAAATTCAACCTCGTGATTGGGCTAGTGTTAAGTGCTTTTTTCTTCTCAATTGTTCATTTCTTATATATATTTATTATTCTCCTATTACTAGTAAAGATTAGAATTATTTCTCCATTTACTTTTCGATGTATATTATTCTTTTCTTAAAAATATTTATTATTATCCTATTACTAATAAAAACTAGAATTTCTATGAATAAGGGAAGACCATATTTTAATAAGAGAAAAGAAATGGACTTATGAAAGGAAGTTTAAAAGGAATAACAACTAGTTTCTTAACTGCATATGATATGTAAAGTATAAATAATATTGGAAAGAGACATAATCATGGTATAACATAATGATTTTATGTTTTTATTAAATTGATTTTATAATGATTCGTCAAATCTTATGGTAGCTTTTGGTAACCTATCTCTCTAACTAACCTATCCAATTATTTATATTTATTTCCTTTATGTTGTGATGTGGCTACCATTCATGCTTTTCTTCTCTTAGCTTAGTGTAAATGTAATGTTCCCAAATTTTGCTCTGGAATAAGTAAGGTTTTGGCCTAAATCATTCAGTCAATTTTCATGAGAAATTGTCTAGGGGTGGCAAAGGTTGATAATTTTCCTTAGTATATTTTTTCCTAAGGTTCAAATTGAAGATTAATGGGACAAGGTGGCCATGTGAAAGGGGGAAAATTCTCAATTATAATTGCTAAGGAAAAATATAAAATTGAGAATTATTCGCCAACTTATGCACAAGTTTATTCTTCTAAGGTTTGTCCAAAATTGAGATAAAATAATTATTAATTATTGGTACTATTAGTCAAAGAATGCCCCAAGGAGTTGGTTGATTAAGATAAGATTGTGGACAAACTTGCATTAATCCTTGTCCAAAATTGAGATAAAATAATTATTAATTATTGGTACTGTATTTGACCCTTGTATTGGAGAGTGGTGCATTAAATGAAGGGAGAAAGTGGTAAGGTGGTTAGAGGGAAAATTCATGAAGAGAGTGGAGTAATTATGAACCACTAACTAACGAGTGCATGGTTTTGGAATGTTCCATGGTATTTGTCCCTAGTATTGGAAAAAGTGGATGAACTAGTTTTGTCCATGGTATTCTCTAGCCCATGGTTTTGGAACGTAGTATTGGAGACTTGTGAATCTTAAAACGAAAAAAAAGGTGCACTAGAAGAGGTTATATTGTGCATTATTAATATTTCTATTGAGTTTCTTAGGCTACTCAATGCTTAGGTGATGCTCCCTTGCATACCAAGAGGGTGATGTGCTCCTCAATCATTATGTAACCAATTGGAGAGGATAGTCAATTTGATTGTTGAGCAGTTGGAAACCTTATTCATCTCATTCTAGATTATTTCATAGGAATTCCGATGCCATTCACAACTTCCATCATCTCCATAAATTTATGTTCATGTTTTATGTACTTTCAATTATCCAAATACAGTTGTTTTGCAACAAGGATTGATTATAATTGAGTAATGATCGTTTGTAATGCTCTTTCTGCGCCATGGAACATGTACATGATGGCTGCACATGTAGTTAAATACCTACAGAATACTAATTTTATAGATCTGTACCTTCTTCTACAAATTTTCTCTCTCTTCATTCTTCTCTTGTTTCCCTATGCTTGAAATATTGTTAAATTTGACTAGTCTTGAGTAATATTACAATAAATTCACTTCTGTAAGTCCAAATTGAGTTTTGTAAGTTTTTGAAGGTATATGGTATAGTATAGGGAATATCCCCATATTTATATCATAAATTATTGGTTCTTAGGTATAGTTTTATTCGAGTTGGAAATTGACTAGCTGAGTTGTCTCGAAATTGCAATCTTATTCCAAAGCCACCCAAATTGCAAAATAACCATCCAAACTCTGAAACAAGTGTCTCCTACTAGATATAGGATTGTAATAGAGTATAGATACATCTGTTGAAGCATAAAAAGTTGTTGGGTTTCCACAAAAGTCTTTGGGACTGAAACCCCACAATATTAGGACCATACTAGGCATGATGTACCTAAAGAATGTCCCCACTTCTAAATGTATGGAATCCAAACTTATTCCATTGCATCAGGAGATTTTTTTCCAATAGGGAACACTTACTTTTCACTCAAAAAGGTTTATGGATTCCCATGTTATGACCATTTTATCGAACTAGTGTGTTTCAAGGTACATTTTATAGCCTAGTCTTCAAACATTTGTAGTTCATTCCAAAAGAGGAGCGAGTATCTCTAAAAATTTAATATCAAGGATATTACAGTGGTATTTGAACATGTTAATTTTCTCACGTGGAACATAATCTCTGATTTGAAGAATATTTGCAGACATGTCTTGGTACAAAGATGACGACTACGAATGGTATGAAGAGGAAGACTCATTTTTTGATTATGAAGAGAAAGCATCATGTTTAGATGATGATGTGATATATGTTGATGGCGGACTACATGTGGCACATGATGATGGAATGCGTCACACTATATATAGAGATGATAAAACACATGATCCACCAAGTCCTAAGAAGATAAAGAGTTGCTACCAGGAGTATCTATCTTTGAGAAGGGAGATTCGTGCAAACTTATCTTTCAAAGAATCTTTGGTCAATAATGTGTGCAAAAGAGTGGATCGAAAATTTAATTTTCATGTAGGATGTTCCACAGTCACATATCATCCTTTGTAGGAGCACAAAAGGAGTAAAAATCATCCTACTCGTGTAAAGAGAAACAAAATATCTAAAGCTTCATTGGTTGTATGTGCTTCCTACCTAATGATAATTTTTGGATCTTCTTCAAAGAGAGGCTCTAAAGATCTTGATCCTAAGGCATCCAAGGAGGAATATACATCAATTCACTTGAAGGAGCAAAATAAAAGTTACAATCAGCCATCAAAGGAGAGCGCAAAAATCTTCTAAGAGAAGAACCATGTGGTTCCTCTAGTGAGTGCATTGAGCAGAACGAAGAAAACATCATGTTGAGGTATGAAATTAAATCCGATTTTTGTAGAAGAAATGTTTCCTTACATCAAATAGAAGAATTACCCATCTCATGTGATGAAAATGACAACATAGAGTTTTTTAATGCTAATGTGGATGGTGAGGATGAACGTGATGTTGTGTATGCATGCCACAAGAAATTGGTTGCACCCCTTAGAGAGGATGCATATATCCATTCCTAATGAAGGTTTCTCATCAAATGAGCATGGAAGACATCCCATTGAGGCAACTACCAAGGAGACTGAAGAACATTGCAAGATAGAAGGTCAAGACACAATGCAAGAGGATACTGATAGTGTTGAGAGAAAGTCCAGTCATGGACATACAAGCTTATTTTTTCGTGAGTTTGAGATCACTAAAAAGGATATGGAAGATGGGATTGATGGTGGTGATACATCTTTTGGATCAGATCCAAAAGAAGAAAATAAATCATATTTCCAGTTAGCACTTGAGAATCATCATGAAGTTGATCCAAAGAAGGAAGAAGAGGATGTTTGTCCTCAAGAGCCACACTTCCTCATAGGGCCTTTAAAGATGAGTGAAAGGAATATCCATGAGGCCTTGAGCATTCTACATAACACTACTACATTGGTGTCACATTGTTGTTGGAGAATGAAGGATACATCTTCCATTAAAGACTTGGAGAAAATTCAGAAGGAAATTACAAACATCACAGGTAATTTTTTACATTTTCTTTCCGATAGACATCATTTGTTTGAGCCTGTGGGGATGTATCATGGTGCATATTTGAGGGATGCAGAATAGATTGACAAGCTCACACTTGAGCTGGAAACCAACCATGATTCTTTGAAGAGTAGTCATAATGCACTTCAAGAATTTGAGCATTAGATTAAGCAGCTTCATGAGAATTTGGAAGGATCATATTCTCTCTCCTACATTCCAGAAAACCATTCTAGTATGGATGATTTCATTTATCTTCCTTTGGAGGATCCTCATGTGATGGTAGTACATGAGGAAAATTATGATTTTCATATATGCTTGAGGAGGATCAAGCATTTGATTTTCCTCTAGGAAGGTGCCACACACCCGTGGAGGAAAAATCTGAGCTCATTTTGTTTGAACCATCCATTGGATATGGACATGCATCCACAATTTTAGATGATGGAACTTGCAAAGAGTTGAGGTTGGTTCACTATCCTTCATCCATAGCATGTGGTGATGAAGATTGGGTAAATGGATTCTTCTTGTTGGTGCCACATGAGGAGCAAGAGGCTCCCACATTCATCATTGATGATTTGATGGTCAGGCCATGTGGTTTGACAAGTGCACCAGTCCATTTCCAATAGTAGTAGACGCATCCACTTTCATTCTTTGATTCCTTCATCATGTTTAGCAGTGCATGGGATTTCCACGTGAGCTATTTAAGTGGACATAGTGTGAGAGAGTTGAGCCATTAAGTTAGTGCACATGGGGAAGCTACATGCTTTCCATTTGGAACATTTATTCAACCATTAATTGGGTGAATAGATGCATGTTGGAGATGGGTAACCCAAGGGGAAAGTTTCCTGCTTGCATTAGTGGAGAGACACTCGAAACATCACACATATTTTGTGAGTAGTTGTATGAGAATCTATGGCTCCTAGATGATGCCTTCAATATACATGGCAGGACATGTGATTATTTCCTGTGTCACTTGGATGAGATGGATAGAAGCATGATGAGTTTTAGTGTTGGCATGCACATGGAACATGAGGATATTCATGATTTTATGGAGATAATCAATGAGATTTGGCCCTAACTTGAGCAGTTCCATCATAACATTCTACCCATAAATAGAACATATCCTATTTTATTAGTAAAGATGACATAACACTGTTCATGTTCATAAGTCATCCACCTCCAATAAGATGCTTTCCTAAAACAATATCCCTCACAGGTGGGAAATGGTGGGCATTTGCATCCTCATAAACCAAGACACATCATCAAACATGCCATGCCATCATATATTTTGTCATTAATGAATAATTTTGTCATCAATGACAATTATACTCAACATTGTTCATGTTCGTAAGTCATCCACCTCCAATAAGATGCTTTCCTAAAAAAATTATCCCTCATAGGCGGGAAATGGTGGGAATTTTTCGAAGCCTACTTAAGCCCATGCCAACTGATGAATTTATCAACACAAGGAAATCTCTTGGTGGGAATTTCCAAATGCCCCCTTAGCCTTGTGATTTTAACACTTAGCTAAATTTATTTTGTTCTTAATATGCAAAAAAATATTTTTCCTACTTTGGCAGGTTGATTTCTTGCACATGTGACTATCAAGAAGTAAACTGAAACCCTGACTGGATAGCAACTTCAACAAGGAACAAGTTCATGTCAACTAATGAATTTATCCCCATAAGGACAGTTCCTGGTGGGAATTTTCAAATAGCCCCTTAACCTTGTGATTTTACAACTTAGCCTAATTTCAGATTTTCTTAATATGCAAAACAAGTTTTTTCTCACTTTGGTAGGTTAATTTTTTGCACATGTGACTATCATAAGGAAAACTGAAAGCATGGAGGGATAACCACCTCAACAAGGAATAGATCCATGTCACCCTTTAAATTTGTTGATACACACACATGATCTAGTGAGCATTTGAAACTAGCTTTTTAAACTACTAATTCAACACTTGGACAAAAAATTGTCAAACCCTAGGGTAACATGAGATTTTTATTTTCATCAAATTGGAAGTGTGAGACACCCAAAGGATAGAGGCAAACAAGCTGATTCCATCCAAAAAAATTTCATCCTTTGAAACTTCTTTCTCTCTCCTCGACGGGCATTTTTCTGGAGTAGTGCAAATCAAGCTAGGAGGAACTTTTGGCAGATCAATATCTTCACCTACAGAGACTCTTTGGACAAACCAATGATATTGTTGGATGCACCAATCAATAGTCTAGAGGACCGTACCATCAAAATATTTTAAGACATCAACCACAGGAAATGGCAGGCATTTTACTGAGTTCACTCAGGAATTTTTACCAGTAATTTTATACTTAGACAATTTTTGCATTTTCCTAGACTGAAGCAATCTGCCTGAAACACTATTTTGGTAGACCCATAACTTTCTTTTCTGAAAATTTCAAGACAATATGAGACCATGGTCAGGTAGACAAATCAACAAGCTACATTATGACACTATGGGGTGGGAATTTACCTTAACCTATGAATTATGGCAGGCATTTTCCTGAGGTCACCTCGACAGTCTTACTACCACTGGTGCAAAAACAGCCTGAAACCCTGTTTTGGCAGGCCTTTAACCTTGTCATCGAACACCCTCTTTGAGAAATTAGACCATGGTAATATAACCTATTCAACAAGATATAGCATGATAATCTTAGATAATTTTTATAATTATCCTATGAGGTATGGTGGGCAATTTCCTAAGGTCAACCAGTTTTCCAACACTTAACCATTTTTCAGAATTTCTCCAAATTGACAAATCTTTATATAACCAGGTCAAATTGTAATAATGACATGATGATGGTACTAGAACACCATTAGGTGGATTTGAATCCTCATAAACCATGCCACATCATCATACATGCCATGTCATAATATCTTTTGTTATTAATGAATACTTTTGTCATCAATGACAATTATACTCAACATTGTTCATGTTCATAAGTCATCCACCTCCAATAAGATGCTTTCCTAAAAAAATTATCCTTCACAGGTGGGAAATGGTGGGCATGTTTCGAAGCCTAATTCAGCCCATGCCAACTGATGAGTTTATGAGCACAAGGAAACCTCCTGGTGGGCATTTCCAAATGACCCCTTAGTCTTGTGATTTTAGCACTTGGCCAAATTTATTTTGTTCTTAATATCCAAAACAATATTTTTCCTACTTTGGTAGGTTGCTTTCTTGCACATGTGACTATCAGGAAGTAAATTGAAACCCTGACTAGCTAGCTACTTCAACAAGGAACAAGTTCATTTCAGTTGATGAATTTATCCCCACAAGGACAGTTCCTAGCGGTAATTTCCAAATAGCCCTTTAACCTTGTGATTTTAACACCTAGCCAAATTTCACATGTTCTTAATATGCAAAACAAGTTTTTTCTCACTTTGGCAGGTTAATTTTTTGCACATGTGACCATCATAAGGAAAAATGAAAGCATGGTGGGATAACCACTTCAACAAGGAATAGATCCATGTCACCCTTTAAATTTTTTGATACACACACATCATATGGCGGGCATTTGAAACTAGCTTTTTAAACTACTAATTCAACACTTGGACAAAAAATTGTCAAACCCTAGGGTAACATGAGATTTTTATTTTCATCAAATTGAAAGTGTGAGACACCCAATGGATAGAGGCCAGCAAGGTGATTCCATCCAGACAAATTTCATCCTTTGAAACTTCTTTCTCTCTCCTCGGCGGGCATTATTTTGGAGCAGTGCAAATCAAGCTAGGAGGGACTTTTGGCAGATCAATATCTTAACCTACATAGACTCTTTGGACAAACCAATGATATTGTTGGATGAACCAATAAGCAGTATAGAGACCCATACCCTCAAAATACTTTAATACATCAACCACAGGAAATGACGGTAATTTTACTGAGGTCACTCAAGCATTTTTACCAGTAATTTTATACTTGGACAATTTTTGCATTTTCCTAGACTAGAGCAATCTGCCTCAAGCACTGTTTTGGCAGACCCATAAATTCCTCCTTATACACCCTCAAGACAAGATGAAACCATGGTCAGGTATAAAAATCAACAAGCTACATCCTGACACTATGGGGCGGGAACTTACCTTAACCTATCAATTATGGTGGGCATTTTCATGAGGCCACTTGTGTAGTTTTACTACCACTGGTGCAATGTAGCCTGGAACCCTATTTTGGTAGGCCTTTAACTTTGTCATCAAACACCCTCATTGAGAATTGAGACCATGGTAAGATAGATTCTTAAACAAGCTATAGCATGATAGTTTTAGATAATTTTTATAATTCTCCTATGAGGTACAGTAGGAAAGTGCCCAAGGCCACTTGGACCAATTTTCTAGCACTTAGCCATTTTTTCAGAATTTATGGCAGGGTGCAAAATGGCATAAATTTGAATTTTTATTGCACAACATTACGTTACTTAGAGTGTAAAATCACAAGTAAATTTTGTGTGTAAAATTACAAGTGTTAAATTACAAGTTAAATCTGAGTGTAAAATTATTTTTTTTTTCGAGGGAAGAAAAAAGTAATTTTATTTCATCCGATGAGAACAAAATTACATTCTATAGCTAAAATTTGCAAGGAGTGTATATATGATATTTATTTCCTTTTGGATAGACCTGTAGTATTCTTTTATGCTTTTGATGCATTTATCTTTTTACATTTATGATACTAATCCTTAAAAACACTATCTGCTTGTTTAACATACATAATAACATATTATGACAAAATTGTCCTCTAAGTTTTGAAAAAAGAGCCCAAAACTGGGTGAGACAAATTTCTGTGAAATAACAGAAAGGGAAAAAAAGGAAATATCTTGACGTTGTTGAAGAGCCTCCATCAGATCTGGTCATTCTATGAACGGTCTGTGGTAAAATTCCTGAAATTCGCCCTTGATATTTTCCTTTATCTTCCATATGCCCAAAGCCTTGTCTGCCTCTTAGTGTAAAATTACATTTATGATATATTTTAGTTTTTTTTAATTAGAGAAATTATGTCTGAAATCTAATTCCAATATTGATTGTTCTTGTTTTTTTTGCAGAGTATCTCATCAATGGATCATTCAAATGAGCCATCTCAACAAAATATTCCTCGAAAAAGAGGTCGACGTAAGGGTCTATATTACTCAAAACTTCCAACTTTGGAACCACGTGACATTGTCCTTCAAGTCACTCATTGTAGAGGTAAAAGGACAACGCAATTTGTTGTTCATGGACAATGTGAAGGATTTCAAGATCAGAACTCCATACCACAGAACGAGTCCACAAGTTTCCCTCAAACAACAAGCAATCTTCGGATCCATTCTTCAAACTCAATGTCCTCAATGTAAGCAACCAATGACAAACAATAATGTTGTTGGACAACAGAGGCAACCTTTGTCTCCAATTGCAGTCGAAGGGAATGTTAATGCACAAAGTGGAAGTATTTATGAAAGAATGAACTATGTTTTAGAGAATGTGAGGGTCCCATTACATGTTGCCATTTCCTTGACAAATATCAATGTTGTTGGACAACAGAGGAAACCTTTGTCTCCAATTGCAGTTGAAGGCAATTTTAATGCACAAAGTGGAAATATTTATGGAAGAATGAACTATGTTTCAGAGAATGTGAGGGTCCCATTACATGCTGCCATTTCATTGACAAACATCAATGTTGTTGGAAAATAGAGGAAACCTTTGTCTCTAATCGTAGTTGAAGGGAATGTTAATGCACAAACTGGAAATATTTATGGAAGAATGAACTGTGTTCCATAGAATGTGAGGGTCCCATTACATGATTCCATTTCATTGACAAACAACAATGTTGCTGGACAACGGAGGAAACCTTTGTCTCCAATTGCAGTTGAAGGGAATGTTAATGCAGAAAGAGGAAATATTTTATGGAAGAAACTTTGTTCTAGAGAATGTGAGGGTCCCATTACATGTTTCCATTTCATTTACAAACAACAATGTTGTTGGAAAACATAGACAACCTTTCTCTCCAATTGTAGTTGAAGGGATTGTTAATGCAGAAAGTGGAAAAATTTATGGAAGAATGAACTCTGTTCCGGAGAAAGTGAGGGTCCCATTACATGCTTCCATTTAATTTACAAACAACAATGTTGTTGGAAAACAAAGGAAACCTTTGTCTCCAATTGCAGTTGAAGGGAATGTTAATGCAGAAAGTGGAAATATTTTTGGAAGAATGAACTATGTTCCAGAGAATGTGAGGGTCCCATTACATGTTTCCATTTAATTTACAAACAACAATGTTGCTGGACAACAGAGGAAACCTTTGTCTCCAATTGCAGTTGAAGGGAATGTTAATGCAGAAAGTGGAAATATTTATGAAAGAGTGAAATTTGTTCCAGAGAATGTGAGGATCCCATTACACATTTCCATTTCATTGAATGATGAGTTGCAAAATAAAAATCTGTACCAAAGAATGAACCCAGTTTTACAGAATGAAGAAGGGAATCAAAGTGTAGAGCCCAATGGGAAGCAATTGGAAAATGAACCTCTTATGAACTTGGATGCAAGTGGAAGAGATGAAACAACTGAAATAATTGCATGTCATGAACAAATGGATAGAAATGAAACTACATAAAATCAAAATTCTACAATTGGTCAAGCTGTAGCAGAAATGCCAGAAGGGTTTGAAGCAAATGGAACTAGGAATGCTAGGAGAAGTTCAGTAGGAAACCACTCAAGGACATCCTTATTTCATATTAAGAAGCAGTCAGGATGGTATAATCACAGACTAAATGAGCGTAAGACAAAATTTAAAGAAATTGGGAGATGGTTTTCTAGAAAATCGCTTGAATATGTAGATGACAATGACATTATTGCTAGAATCGGCTACTTCATGAGCAAAAAATATAATGGAGAATCTAAAATTGAGGATGTTCTTGAACATATAGATGGATTCCTTGATAAAATTTGACCAATTGTTGTGGAAGAGATTCGTAAGGATTTTATCCCGAGGAACATGACCTCAGTATTTATCGAATCAAGCATGACTCATAAGGCTTTGCAATGTCTTAAGAGAATGGCTTGGTGTGTGATATATTATTCGATTTAATAGAAGACAATGGCTTGGTGTCTTGTGTAATCCTTGGAAAATGGGATGGAAAAGAAGAATATAGACAAGTTTTAGCACACACTATTGATCCTAAAAATGAGGAGAACTTAGTGAAAGAGATAAATAAGCTTTTAGAAGATGGCATCACTATTGTAGATGGAAGGGTTGTGAAAATTAACTTGTTTGAGTGTCATGATCTAGTGGCCACATGTAGTTTAGTATGCAATAATAGTCTTTCTCTAATGGGAAATAATTTTTTTCCTTGGTGCACATGCCATGAAAAATCGATACACATGGTTACAGATGAAATCAACATTAGAGAAGGAGATACTATCCGTAGTGTTTCTGAATGTTATGCAATGTCAACATAATTTCTCCTTGTAAGCTATGCAAATTTATTACAAGTTTTGAAATTAATGTTTATATCTTGCCAAAACATTCCTAATCTAACTATGTTCTTGAACTTTACTATAGGAGTTGAATCCCTCTTTGGAACCAAGCAAAGGATGGGAAGAAAATTTAGATGAGCATATTACAAGCATTCAACCAACCTTATCTGGTAGAAAGATGAGTATTGTGAAGAACTATCACATGGATAGAAGAAATGGTGAAAAGGTACACAATTCCATGGTTGGATCTTGAATAGAAATTAAGCTTCTTAGTATTTCAATAATTCCTAACCTCAAAAACTATTGGTTCCAATTACAGTTGACTCCTGGCTTAATGGAAAAGCTTGTATATTGTTCTCACCATGCTAGGATCATAACAATTTTGAAGATGTTTCATGAAATTCAAAGAATTACACAAGATTATGACATGGTACATCCAACTAGAGGCGTGGAGAAAACAAAATTTGTTCAAATTTGGCAGGAGATGGAGAAAATTGGTTTTTTATGTAAGCCAGGAGAACCATACCATCATAAAAGCCAACAATACAATGATCTTAACTATGGGAAATCAGATGGATCAAAATCAAACAAGATCCTCATTCGACATGAGGGAATTTTAAAGGTTTAATAATTATGTTAACATATCAATTATTTTTTATGTGGACCTCGACTAACAATAAATGATGTTGTTATTATGTTTTGACTATTATTGAATGGCTCTCAGTGTTATTTACTTTGAAAATAATGTTGGGACAATTATTTATGTTGAAAATTGTGTTGTCCTTATTTATCAGCACAAGGACAATTTATGACGGGCATTTCCAAATGCCTCTCAACCTTCATTTAGACAACAAGACAAAATCTTTCATCCAGACCAATTTCATCATTTGAAACCTCTTTCTCTCTCCTCGGCGGGCATTTTTATGGAGAAGTGCAAATCAATCTAGGAGGCACGTGTGGAAAATCAATATCTTCACCTACATAGACTTTTTGGACAAAACAATGATATCATTGGATGCACAAATCAACAGTCTAGAGACCCATACCTTAAAAATAATTTAATACATCAACCACAGGAAATGGCAGACATTTTAGTGGGGTCACTTAGGCATTTTTACCATTATTTTTATACTTGGACAATTTGTGCAATCTCCAAGGTGTATTTTTTCATTTCACCAAAATATTAAACCAATGATACCAGATGATGTAATACATCTTACTGAGCACAAACATACTGATTTCACCTTCAAACTCATATTTCTCTGACCTAGGTAGGCATTTTACTAGACTAGTGCAAACTACCTAAAACCCTGTTTTGGTAGACTTATAACTTTGTCATAGAACACTCTTTTAGAGAAATGAGACCATGGTCAGATAGCCTATTAAAAAATGTATAGCTTGATATTTTCAGATAATTTTTATAATTCTCTTATGATGTATGACAGACATTTTCTTGAGGCCACTTGGACCAGTTTTCTAATATTTAGTCAATTTCCAGAATTTCTTAAAATTGCATGAACCCTTGTTTTGGCAGAACTATAATTTGGTCATGAAGTACTCTTTTGGAGAAATGAGACTATGGTCAGATAAACACTTCAACAAAATATATCCTGACAGGATGGGGCGGGAATTTACTTTAACCCATGAATTATGGAGGGCATTTTCTTAAAGCATTTTGGACTAATTTTTCCATACTTGGTCAATTTCCAAAGTTTCACAAAATTGCCAACTTTCCCATAATGATGTCAAATTACAACATTGACTTCATGATAGCACCAAAACACCATCATGTGTCTTTCCAACATCATTACACATGCCACATCATCATACATGCCATGTCATCACTTCCTTTTCAAAATTTCTCCAAACTAACAAATCTCTATGTAATTAGGTCAAATTGTAATAATGATATCACCATATATTTCATATCATCATATCATTTGTCTTTATTTCTTTGTCATTATTGAACTCTTTTGACATCAATGACAACCACATTCAACAAATAAAAATTAGTATTTATGCATATGCATTGAAACTTATGTATTGTTTCTAGGTTATTGAAGGCCTACCAGATGAAGAGAAGAATAAAAAGTTGGTGAGGATGTGGAAGTGTTATAAATAATTCCACATGTTGCAACTGCAAGGGTGTAGGGGGGATTATGTATATGCATATGAGAAAAGGTACGTCGGTTTCGTCATATTATCTATTTTGAATGGTGGTATCATTTCATTCATGACAAACAATTTTATCCACTGTCATTACATGATTGGCTTCCTTGCAAGTGAGTTGTTGTGGTTGTGTTCTTGTTGTTTAGGAGATGATATGTTTCCTTATATGCATGTCCAAGGGGCCCAAGCTCTTGATATGACACATTTTATTCGTCCTTATACGTTGGGATGTTTAAGGAATGAAGTAAGGGAGTGTAAGCATGGAGAAATGAAAAATTTGAATAGCAACCAAGGAGGAGGAGGAGGAGTCCATAAGGACTATAGAGGAAAATTTGAACATGATAGAATGTGTCTTGTAAATGAGATGAGAGAACAATTTTTCAAGCTTGTTATGATATCAGAAGGCACTTTCCAAAATTTTAGACAAAGAACATTCTTTCCTTCAACTATTAGAAGTCAACTTCATGTTGAATATGATAAGTCAAGGAATCAATCGTATAAGGAAATTGCAGCACAATTGGAATCACGTTTCCCTGATGTCACTTGTCAACAAGTGGAACAACTATTAAAATAATGCGAAAAACAGTCTAAGAAATCATTGATTGCAACACCAATAGTAATTTTTTCCTAATTTTATATGTTATCTCGTTTGATTTTCACTCTATACTGTGAGGAGTCATAATGTATGTGTTTAATTATTAATATGTCCTCCTAGTTCAATAACTATATTCTGAGATCAAAACCAATCAGAAAATATGGAGAAGAGGCTTATCGTGAATCACATTACTTTGGAAAGAAGAAGGCAAAAATGGTGTTTAAAAAAAAAAAAAAACTGTCTTTCCCTCCAATAGTGAGTATTGGAATTAGTTGAATTCATTACATATCAACATGTCTATATCAATCTAGTTTATTTGTGGTTGAAGATACAACTTTTTCTCAAACTCTGACTTTGTCCACCTTGCTGATCGTAGGAAATGAGCCAGTCCGGTGTGATCAAACACAACAAATTCAAGGGTTACTTGGTTCTAATACCCTAATGATGGTCCTAAATACATATATACATTGATTTATAAATGGATAGCATGTTTCTGTGATGGATGCAATCCCTCCTCTTAAGCATAAGACAAATCTGAATGGTCTCTCTTACCTTTCATAGAAGTTTGTAATTGGTCTAGAGCAGTACAAGGCACATTCTGCAATTTGTTTTCAAGCTCTTTAACTCTCTGTGTAACTTTTTTGAAATTTCCAAGCAAAACATATTTTTCCTCCATCAGTTTGTTCAACATTTCCACATTTTTCTTATACTTCGTTGATTCTTGTTTTTCATTGACCTCCAACTGTTGTCTAGTATTTTTCAACTGATCTTTAACTTTAGTCAATTCACATTTCAGATTCTGTTTTTTCTTTCTTGTGCTATTTTTCCCTCAACCCTGTCTCGTTAGGAATGACATGAATTTCCATCATCGTAGCAGTTGGACCTTGTAATTCCTTCTGCAAATCAACAAATTGTGTATTTAAGTTTTTGAATTTCCATATCACATCCCAAATGCTAAACTTCTCGACTGTCGATGAGTCTTGATTCCATCTCTCTTATTCTTGCATCTTTTCCATCCATTGTCTCTTTCATTTCTTTATATAATGGTGATGTTCCAAACATATCACCTATTGCAATGCTGCTTGACAAGCATTCTTGTAGCATATTCTCTTGATTTGCTACAGACTTCTCTCGCTCTTCTAAGGACATTGTACCTATATATTTTTTTCCTTCTACCCTTACCCTCGTCTCCTTTGGTACCCTTACCTTCACCCTCAACACCTTCCTCATTGTAATTGTGTTTTCCTCTCCTTTGGTTTTTAAGTTGCATAGATTTAGATATCCTTTCAAACCTTTTGCCTCTCAGCTTACCATCTTGCTTAGAAATGGTTTTTCTCAAACCGAAAATTATTGATTCTAATTATTTCATGTTTTGTCCACGGCTTCCCTCCAACTCTTTCTTCAATTGATATTCTTGTATTAACTGTTCATTTTCTTTAATTTTCTTCTCCAATACCTGTAAAGGACCCATTTCTATCCTTATTGGTGGTACATTGAAAACAATTGTTCTTTTCTTCAACTCTTCTTTGAGTTCACTCACTTCAGCATTAGCTTTTTCCAAATCCTCTTTATATGCAACCCTCACTGACTTAATTTCATTTTCAGCAACATTAGTGATTTTATCTACTTCTTTGGATAATAGTTCAACCATTTCTTCTTTTACTTTTATAATTTTGTTCGCTTTGAATTGATTATCCACAACTGTCTTTTGCAACACTACTATCTGTTTGAGGCATTCTATAATATTATTATCTTTACTCAAGCCCTCCTCCGCCCAATTGCATATATAGGAAGATTGTTCCTTGAAATGATCCATTTTGTCATATAGGATGAACACGTATCTACTATCAAACTTATATGATGGAATGTCTAAATTCATAGTGGAATCCCTTGAATCAGGTTCGGAAGAACAATCATACTTAATTGCCAACTGTTTAGGAGGAATTCTATCAAGAACCTCTTGAGGAATGGAAAAGTGAGCAGTAGTTTGTTCCATTTCATTTCCTATCACCTCCTCTGAATGACCTCTATCTACATGTCCAAGTAACTCTTTCAAAGTTGTGGCAGCATGAACTACATCAATTGTGACAAAAATAGGAGACTGTACTCCTAATTTGTCATGGTTGTTGTTAAGGATTATACCCTATATTAGGGGATGGATGTTATCAACGTACATGGGGCTGATAGATTGATATATTAGGGTTTCACACTAATTACTATAAACAAATGAGATTAGGGTTTGAGAAAGAGTACCTTATTTATGGTGGCTGGTCCTAGCTTTCTCCCGATCTCAACAACAATATACCTGCAAAACAAACAGACCTTCCACAAAATGATTCGACTATAAACATATAATGATATTGACAACACAATATAGCATTAATTATAATCAAACATCCATTAAAATTGTCATTTAATTGGGACGGGAAGAATATATCGATCTTTATTGTCAAAGAAATGCAACAAAATACAACTAATATACCTGATCTTGTTCCAAGCACTTCTGCAACCAATTTCTGGGCTCCTGCTCCTCTCTTGACTAGAAATTCCTTCAGCATAACAATATCTCTCTTCTCTATTGGCATCTTCCTCATGGATTCCTCTTGAGTTTATGGCCAAGGTAGGAAGTTAAATTCGTGAGGCAGTTGGATTGAGAAGTTGGGGGAGTTATAATACCAAACTCAACTAATATCAGTCCATATCTTTAATATATTTTTCAATTTCATCTTAACATACCCGCGAGTTTGGCACTAGGAAACTTGTGCATGGTTTGCAGCTAGTGCTCTTAGCAACTCTCCCATGCTACTTTTAAGTTATGTGCGTGGGTTGTTAATATTAGAACCCACGCATGATGCGCTAGAGTCCAGTTATTAGAGTCATGGATTTCCAATGAAATATACAGAAAAATATAGTTGTCAGTTGAAGATGTGGGATTTCAGTATCAAATTATTTAAGGTTAATCTAGCTCTTCCATCCATAGTGTCCTTTTGTGTGATCAATAGGGCAATATGATCACAGATAGAGAAGTGTTGATTTAACCGATAACAGGACAGAAATGGGTCCTTTAGAGGTATTGGAGAAGAAAATTAAAGAAAATGTACAGTTTATACAAGAATATCAGTTGAAGATGAAAGAGTGGGAGGGAAGCCATGGACAAAAAGTTGGAGAGTTAGAATCAATAATTTTTGGTTTGAGAAAAACCATTTCTAACCAAGCTGATCAGCTGAGAGGCAAAAGGTTCGAAAGGATCTCTGAATCTCTACAACTTAAAAACCAAAGGAGAGGAAAACAAAATTACAGTGAGGAAGGTGGTGAGGATGAAGGTAAGGGTACCAAAGGAGATGAGAGTAAGGGTGGATGGAAAAAAAAACAGACAGGTACAATGTCCTTAGAAGAGCGAGAGAAATCCGTAGAAAAATGAAAGAAGATGCTACAAGAATGTTTGTCAAGCAACATTGCAATAAGTTATGTGTTTGGCACATCACCATTATATAAAGAAATGAAAGAGACGATGGCTGGAAAAGATGCAAAAATAAGAGAGATGGAATCAAGGCTCATCGATGGACAAAAATTCTAGCATTTGGGATGTGATATGGAAATTCAAAAACTTAAATCCACAATTCTTGATTTGCAGAAGGAATTAAAAGGTCCAACTGCTACAATGATGGAAATTCATGTCATTCCCAACGAGCCATGGTTGAGGGAAAAAGAGTACAAGAAAGAACTAAATAATCTAAAATGTTAATTGGCTGAAGTTAAAGATCAGTTGAAAATACTAGACAACAATTGAAGGTCAAGGAAAAACAGGAATCAACGAAGTATAAGAAAAATGTGAAAATTTTTAACAAACTGATGGAGGAAAAAAATGTTTTGCTTGGAAATTTAAAAAAAAGTTACATAGAGAGTTAAAGAGATTGAAAAAAAATTGCAAAATGTGCCTTGTACAGCTCCAGACCAATTACAGACTTCAACGAAAGGCAAGAGAGACCATTCATATTTGTCTTGGGTGAAAACACGAAGTTGGGAAACAATTTCATGACAATTGTATTTTTTTTGCTATAATTTCCAGTTTCTTGGGTGAGAAAAAAGTCAATGTATTTTCTCACCCGAGAGTTGTAATATTTCTCGGACGAGAAATTAACCTCGGTTAAAATTCTGTCATCTAAGATTTATTACATAGTTAGTTAATTGTTCTTCTAAGAATATTTAACTTTCTTGTCCGAGAGTATAACCATATTTTTGATATTAAACTCTCAGACAAGTTTCTCGGCCGAGAGTTTATATTCCTTTTAAACTCTCGACCAAGAAATGTTTAACTATATAAAAGCAAACCCTTCCCCCGCTAGTCATCACTATGTGTCATTATTCAATGCCGGTCGTTGTCCATCATTCAAACCCAGAGGACACTGAACCATTGAAGGAAAGGGAACGACCACAGAAACGAAGGGAACGGGAATGGTAAGGAAGGGAAGACGAAGGGAAAGGCCATGACAACGAAGGGAAGATGA
This sequence comes from Larix kaempferi, assembly GCA_027924585.1. Taxonomy (NCBI): domain Eukaryota; kingdom Viridiplantae; phylum Streptophyta; class Pinopsida; order Pinales; family Pinaceae; genus Larix; species Larix kaempferi. The sequence goes on along the minus strand of BSBM01000270.1, from coordinate 973,631 downwards.
AGGGAATGACCACGCGAAGAGGACCACCAATTCAAACCCTTTTTTGCACAGGTGTGTAACCCACTCTGATAAAATGAATGAAGAATGTGTGTATTTTCACATGATTTGCTCAAGAAAATTTATCACAAAAAAAATCTCTATAAAAAATCATATGAACAATGCATTATGAAACCTGTTACAAGCAAGTTCTACCTAGAAAGGATAGATAGTAGTATATTTCTATATACGTAATTAGGTGTAAAATTCGATTAATTCGTGCTCACTCTGGCCTTATAGTTTCTATATATGACAACTATTCTTGTCTGTGGATTTATCTCTGTAAACTTTAAGGGCCATGGACCTTGATCACCATTCATGTCACGCTCTTACATTTTAACACAACTAATAGAGAAATCACTACAGCCATCCGTTCAATTTTACAATTAATGAATCGTTCAATGCCTGTCTCATTCAATGAAACCTTAGACCAAAGAGCCTGAACTTACACCGACTGAGGCTGATTGGAGCACCTAAGATTGAATCTGTAAATAAATTTAGTAAAAACCATATTCTTACCATGATTTCTTACTAATGGTTTCCATTCATTTACAATAGTAGGGTTCCCCAACTCATCTTCTCTATTTAATTGGATATGTTGGAAATTCAAAAAATGAGAATACAAATGAGGTATACAAAATATGACTAGTATATGGAGAATCTGGTTTACTTGAAATATACATATTGTAGATTAATTGCATCAACCAATTATTCTTCATAATTGAACATCACCAAAGGAGTAGTTAGTGGGGATGAGATTGCTTTCATAGACCCTAGAATTTTCAGTTCAATGGTCTTATCATTGTCATAAACAAGGATGACATCATGGAAACAACTTCTTTGAAAGTATCAAGTAAAATGTGTTGATGTATATGTAACTTCGGAATGTATTTCATCTGTATATTATATATATATATATTTTACCCTTATAAGAGATGTGTTATTCCTCTATAAGGAAGTGTCGTCATGTGGATTGACAAGTGTCGCAAGTGTGTGTACTTGCCGATGGGTTATTAGACCACCTTATGGGGTCGGCCCTGTTTAATATATAATATAATGTGGGTGTATCAAAGTAGACAAGTCGGCCCCAGTAGGTCACTGGGCAAAAAGGTGAGTATAAATACAGATAGGAGATCTCTATTTTACTCACTCGGAAAAGTAACTATCTCTCTTTCTGAAAAGTGGCGCACTAGTGAGGAGGAGGAGGATCATCTGCTAGGAGACTATCTTAGTGTTATTTGGTTGTATTTTGGTTGAGCCATTGCTCTCTCTATCTCTGAGGAAGTTGTGGGGTTTTTCACCTTAGGGTTTTCCCCACGGAAACTCTGTGTCTCTTGTCTCTATGCTTTTGATTCTTGTGATGCTTGTGATGCTTGTCATATTATGATTGTCATGCATTGATATACTGTATATGTTATTCTCTCAGCAAAGATCCTATAGTATTGTGATTTAATACTAAAAATTTAACATGGAATCAGAGCTTAACTGAGAAGAAGACATTTTGAAGTGACGGAAGCTTGTATTCCTTGTTTATTGGGTTTCTCTCCACATATTTTTGAAATTCAGTATAGTAGATTGGATCTACTCATCAAGGTGCATCTATCTGTCCAATCAGAATTCAGTTCCGAGCATTTTCAGATTTGGCCCTAAAAATTAGGGTTTCCACAAAAATAGGAATTTCTGGAAACTGAAGGCACAGCTGGAAGCTCCTTGCAAAAATCGAAGGTTTGAGCTTTGGATCGAGATTTTTGGTTGGGTAGATCTCTGGGAAACTCAAACCCTAATTCAGGGCTCTCCCTAGTGAACCCGGGAGGACAAAAAGGCAATTTTGAAGGGCAAGACCTTGCTGATCTCAAATTCTGAATGTACTAGGCTGATCAGCTCTTCAAGGCGCATCTTTCTATCCTTTCGGAATTTTGAAATTCACATTTTGAATTTTTAGGGTTTCTTTGACAAACCCTAATCCGGGACCAGATCCAGTTTTCAGCACTTCAAGTGGTAAGTCCTAAATCTTTTCTATTTCCATTTGAATTACTCTTAAAGATGTCTCTCCACACTAAGCTTGAGGATAAGCTTGAAGGGGCTGATAACTTCCGAGCCTGGAAGTATAGGATTGGGTTAATCCTGGAAGAGAATGAGTTGGACTCATATGTGAAAGAAGACATCCCTATCCCAGAGGATGAAGAAGCCAAGGCATTGCACAAGAAGAACTTGGTCAAGGCAAAGAGAATCATTGCTGATTCTATCAAAGACCATCTCATTCCTCATGTGTCTTCTCTTAAGACACCCAAAGAGATGTTTGAATCCTTGACCAATCTATTTGAAGGAAAGAACATAAATCGGAAGATGACCCTGCGGAACCAATTGAAAGCAATGAAGTTTCAGAATGGAGAAACCATTCAATCTTACTTTTCAAGGGTCTCCCAGATCAAGGAACAATTAGAAGCAGTAGATGAAATGGTGGAGAATGGTGAAGTGGTGATGACCACTATAAATGGCCTACCCAGGTCATGGGACTCCTTTATTCAAGGAATTTGTGCAAGGAAGAAGTTGATCTCATTCAGTAGACTTCGGGAAGAATGCTCTCAAGAAGAATCTAGACTTATAGCTCGTGAAGAAAAGATGGGAGGTGAAGATCAAGCTCTTGCAACTCACACCAAAAGAAGCAAAGCCAAGAAGGATCACTCTCGCCACAATAGATCCTATAAAAAGAACAAGAAAGACCTAAGATGCTTCACATGCAATGAGAAGGGTCACTTTGCTTCAGATTGTCCCAAGAACAAAAGGGATAATAACAACAACTCCAGTAAGAAGAAGAAGGGCAGCAAAAGAAGGTTTCATGCTCATGCTGCCGAAGATGATGAACCTCCAAAGAAGAAGGCTAGGGTAGAAAGTGATAGTGATGATGACTCATCAAGTGAAGAAGAGTATGTTCTGATCTCTGCTCTCACAGGTACTAATTCTCATGGTTGTAATGATTGGTTGATTGATAGTGGGGCCTCCAAACACATGACTGGGTTCAAGGAATCTTTTGTGAACCTTTCTGAACATGAATCACCCCATAAGGTGAAACTTGGGGATGATTATCAATATCCAATCAAAGGAAGTGGTGAAGCCTCCTACAACCTAGATTCTGGAAAATCATTGAAGATGAAAGAAGTACTGTATGTACCTGGACTCAAGAAGAACTTACTCTCCATCTCTGCATTGGATGCAAAAGGTATGAGGGTTGCATTTGTGGATGGCCAAGTCCTAATGTGGCCAAAGGGAAAGAACATAGATGATGCAGTAGTGATTGGAGAGCAAGAGGGAGGCTTGTATAAATTGAAGGGACAACCTGAACATGCCATGGTACATGAATCCATGGAGCCAAGTGAACTTTGGCATAGAATACTTGCTCATATGCACTATAGGGCACTTCCAATTGCAAGCAAGGCAGTAGAGGGTCTTCCTGAAATCAAGACCAAACATGAAGGTGTTTGCAAAGGATGTACAAAAGGAAAGAACACTAAGAAGGCTTTCCCAAGCAGTGAAAGCAAGGCAAAAGACATTCTGGAAATCATCCACTCAGATGTATGTGGCCCCATGTCATCCAGTTCCCTAAGTGGCTATGTTTACTATGTATCATTTATTGATGACTTCTCCAGGAAGACTTGGGTATACTTCTTGAAAGGCAAAGATGAGGTGCTTGACAAATTCAAGGAATTCAAAAACTTGATGGAGAATCAAACTGACAAGAAGATCAAAACATTCAGATCCGACAATGGTGGAGAATTCACCTCAAATGACTTCAAGAAACTTTGCAACGATTCAGGGATTAAGAGGGAGTTGACTGCTCCTTATAATCCTCAACAGAATGGAGTTGCAGAAAGGAAGAACAGAACTATCATGGAAGCAGCAAGGGCAATGTTGCATGATCAAGATCTTCCTATGCATCTATGGGCAGAAGCAGCCAAAACAGCTGTATACGTGCAGAACAGAACACCCCACAAGATATTGGACAACAAGACACCAGAAGAGGTATTTTCTGGTAAGAGACCTGAAGTCAGCCATCTCAGAATATTTGGTTGTCCAGTATATACTCATGTCCCAGAAGTGAAGAGGACTAAACTAGATCCTTCAGGAAAGAAGGGCATCTTTGTGGGTTATAGTGAAAGCTCGAAGGCTTACAGAATATACTTTCCAGGATTCAAGAAGATTGATGTCAGCAGGGATGTAACATTTGATGAAAATTCAGCATTCATCAAATCAAGGAAGGCACCTACCGAAGTTTATGAAGAACCTAAGGAAACAAGATTTCAGAACACTACCATGACTGAAGCAGTTCCAGAAGTTGTTCGGGAGTTTGAAGATCCACAAGAACCTGTAGATCCACCCCGTGAGGATAACTCTCACAAGAGGAAACCTGTATGGGCTAGAGAGCTCATTCATGATGCAGAAAGATTTGGCATTCCAGAAGAAGAACACAGAGCAAAGAAGAGAACCAGATCACACACCAGTTATGTTGCCTTACTCTGTGACATTATGAACAAAGAGCCTTCTAGTTATGAAGAGGCAGCAGAAAAGAAAGAATGGAAGGATGCTATGGTTGAGGAATACCAATTAATAATGAAGAATGATGTTTGGGATGTTGTCCCAAGACCTAAAGAGAAGTTTGTGGTGACTTCCAAGTGGATCTACAAAATCAAGCATGCTGCAGATGGCAGTGTGGAAAAATACAAAGCAAGATTCGTAGCTCGTGGTTTCTCTCAAAAAGAAGGAATAGATTATGAAGAAACCTTTGCACCTGTAGCTAGGTATACTTCCATCAGAACAGTGCTTGCCCTAGCTGCAGCAATGAAATGGAAAATACACCAGATGGATGTCAAGACTGCTTTCCTGAATGGTGTAGTAGAAGAGGAAGTATATGTGGAACAGCCACTCGGTTTTGAAATACATGATAGGGAATCATATGTATGCAGATTGAAGAAAGCCTTATATGGATTGAAGCAAGCTCCCAGAACCTGGTATGGTAGGATGGACATTTTCCTATCTAGTTTGGGCTTTACCAAGAGTAAAGCGGATTCCAACCTTTACTACAAGGTTGAGGAAGGGAATCCTGTGATTCTACTACTGTATGTGGATGACCTATTTGTGACAGGAGATGACAGACTGATTGCAGATACTAAAAGGAAGCTTGCAGCTGAATTCGACATGAAAGATTTGGGAATGATGCACTATTTCCTAGGTATGGAGGTGTGGCAGAGTGCAGGTGGGATCTTCCTTGGTCAAGGGAAGTACACAGTAGATATCCTGAAGAGATTTGGGATGATGGATTGCAAGGCCATGGCCACACCTATGGCATCGAATCTGAAGCTTCTATGTGATGCTTCATATGAGCCGATTGATATCACTATGTATCGTCAGATGATTGGGTCCTTGATGTACCTGACGAACACGAGACCAGACATTTGCTTTGCTGTGAACACATTGAGCCAGTTCCTGACGGATCCAAGGAGTGTTCACCTGGTTGCTGTAAAGCATGTTCTGAGGTACCTGAAGGGTACAGTGGATTATGGGCTCAAGTATGAATCAAATCAAAAGTTTAACCTACAGGGTTATGTTGATTCAGATTGGGCTGGCAGTGCTGCAGATAGGAAGAGTACATCTGGGTGCTGCTTCAGTATGGGATCAGGTGTGATCTCTTGGTTTAGTAGGAAGCAGTCCTGCGTAGCACTGAGTACAGCTGAGGCAGAATATGTTGCAGCCTGCTCAGCTAGTTGCGAGGCAGTATGGCTACGGAAGCTACTGTCTGAGTTATTTGATCTCCCGTTGGAGGCTACTGGTATCTTCTGTGATAACCAGAGTTGTGTGAAGCTGTCCGAGAACCCAGTGTTTCATGACAGGTCGAAACACATAGAGATCAAATATCACTATATCAGGGATATGGTGCAGAGAGGAGCTGTGAAGCTCCTGTATGTTGCGACGGACGAGCAGATTGTAGATGTGCTGACGAAGCCACTAGCCAGAGTGAAGTTTGAGTACTTTAGAGAGCGGCTTGGCGTTCTTCAGATTGAGGACACTTTGAGGAAGAAGTGATGGACACATTTGCTGAAGCCATTCCAAGCATGTTGGAAGGAGGATCCTTCACATGGCTGTGGATATAAGCGCTGGATGATGAGCATCAGGATGATGTTCTGGTTTCTGCTTGATATGATCAGTTGGATCATTTTTATGTATGTATGTACGCATCATGTTGGATGCTGGATATGATCAGTTGGATCATTTATGTATGTATGCATCATGTTGGATGCTGGATATGATCAGTTGGATCATGTGTACGTATTTTGTATATGCATCATGTTGGATGCTTGGACCATGTATCTGTATTTGTATCAGGTGGATCATGTATGGTGATATGTATCATGTATTTGTATTTATATCAGGTGGATACATTGATGATCAGGAGGATCATGTATGATGATATGTATCAGGTAGATACTTGGTATGCATCAGGTAGATGCATTGATGATCAGGAGGATCATGTATGATGATATGTATCATGTATTTGTATCAGGTGGATACATTGATGATCAGGAGGATCATGTATGATGATATGTATTAGGTAGATACTTGGTATGCATCAGGTAGATGCATTGATGATCAGGTGGATCATGCAGCAGGATGTTGCAGTGATGATCAGGATGATCATAGATGACGAGCTTCAGGATGTTGCTCCAGATGACATGCAGCAGGATGTTGCAGTGATGATCAGGATGATCATAGATGACGAGCTTCAGGATGTTGCTCCAGATGACATGCAGCAGGATGTTGCAGTGATGATCAGGATGATCATAGATGACGAGCTTCAGGATGTTGCTCCAGATGACATGCAGCAGGATGTTGCAGTGATGATCAGGATGATCATAGATGACGAGCTTCAGGATGTTGCTCCAGATGACATGCAGCAGGATGTTGCAGTGATGATCAGGATGATCATAAATGACGAGCTTTAGGATGTTGCTCCAGATGACATGCAGCAGGACGTTGCAGTGATGATGATCAGGATGATCATGGATACATCAGGATGATGTATGGTGAGTATCAGGTTGATACTCTATGGCCGTGGATCAGGTTGTGCAGATGAGCATGTAATCCGGTGCCCTGGGATATTTGCAGATGGTCTTTCGAGGTTTTGCCTATGGCATGTAATTCGGTGCCCTGGGACATCTGGCAAATGCTCTTTCGAGGTTTTGCTCTGGGAGGACATGTAATTCGGTGCCCTGGGAGATCTGCAGATAGTCTTTCGAGGTTTTGCCTATGGCATGTAATTCGGTTCCCTGGGATATCTGGCAGATGCTCTTTCGAGGTTTTGTCCTATGGCATGTAATTCGTTTCCCTGGGAGATCCGATAGGTTGGGCTGTGTGCCCGTAATCAGTCCTGGGATGCTCTTGCGAGGTTTTGCCATGACCACATGTAATTCGTTGCCCTGGGAGATCCTATAGGTAGAGCTGTGTGCTCGTAACAGCCTGGGATGCTCTTGCGAGGTTTTGTGGTGAGGTCACATGTAATTCGGTGCCCTGGGAGATCCTATAGGTAGAGCTGTGTGCTCGTAACAGCCTGGGATGCTCTTTCGAGGTTTTGTGATGCACGTAATAAGTCCTAAGGATTCCACAGTATGGCCAGTGATGATGAAGACCTGCAGGTGGTGGGCCTACATCCAGTATGAAAAAGGACTGGCTCTGTAGAACTTCCTATGACGAGTAGAGTCAGAGATTGGTTGAGATAGTAGCAGCATTGACGATGATGATGACGATGATCTAGAGAAGAAGACTTGTCTAGCAGATCTGTGTCGAGAAATACCTTCCTAGTTAAGAGGGAGTGTTGATGTATATGTAACTTCGGAATGTATTTCATCTGTATATTATATATATATATATTTTACCCTTATAAGAGATGTGTTATTCCTCTATAAGGAAGTGTCGTCATGTGGATTGACAAGTGTCGCAAGTGTGTGTACTTGCTGATGGGTTATTAGACCACCTTATGGGGTCGGCCCTGATTAATATATAATATAATGTGGGTGTATCAAAGTAGACAAGTCGGCCCCAGTAGGTCACTGGGCAAAAAGGTGAGTATAAATAGAGATAGGAGATCTCTATTTTACTCACTCGGAAAAGTAACTATCTCTCTCTCTGAAAAGTGGCACACTAGTGAGGAGGAGGAGGATCATCTGCTAGGAGACTATCTCAGTGTTATTTGGTTGTATTTTGGTTGAGCCATTGCTCTCTCTATCTCTGAGGAAGTTGTGGGGTTTTTCACCTTAGGGTTTTCCCCACGGAAACTCTGTGTCTCTTGTCTCTATGCTTTTGATTCTTGTGATGCTTGTGATGCTTGTCATATTATGATTGTCATGCATTGATATACTGTAGATGTTATTCTCTCAGCAAAGATCCTATAGTATTGTGATTTAATACTAAAAATTTAACAAAATGTATGCTATGTACAATGGTGGGGAATAAAGAAAAGATGCCCTTGACATGGGAATATATCTCTATAACATGTTTACCTTTTGGTTTGGCCTAAGGATTCATAAGATGCTACTAGGGATTCCTCTTGTAAAATCTAGGAGTCAGGTTGTACACATAGGGAAATAAGTTTGGTAATATTTTAGGAATTTATATCAAAAATAGCTATAGACCAGACTACCTATAACAAAAAGTTTCTCTCAGCATTATAACATTGAGCACAAAGAGATACTAGCTCAAGAAAATGGTAGGCATCAACTATAATCTATTTGGTAAGGTCCAACTCCCAAGTCTAAATTCAGGCTCAAGAATCCCTAACCCTACCACTAGAAGCTTATATCAACTTATAGGGTGTACATTGGGTTAGGTTAGTTTCAAATGCTTTTGTCATATTTGTCAAATAATAATTCTTCATTAGGGTCTAGCTTTGGTAAATAAGTTGGGGTTGTAGTTTTTTTCTAAGAATCCATATGAGCTTGCATGGAAAGAAACATAAATTTCAATGATATTGATAAAAATTGAAATATTTTACCCGTACTTCAATGTGTATACCTCTATATTGTCAAAAAAGAAAATTCCTTTATAACTTGAGCCACATATCAGAGGGAGTTCATTTTAAAATATTTATTCATTTCTTCAATTGAGTGCTTCTACTCATTGATGTGAGCATTAAATGGTTATCCACGTATTGATACCTCATTGGAGATAGTTCATCATATGGGGGTGGGGGATTTTTTATGGTGTAACTGTAGTGCCCCTCCTGTAGGGGAATTCATGCTTAACCTGAAACTCAACCACTTGATACACAAGAGATTAGAAAGCATAATGAATAGATAAATAAACTAAATAAATGAATAACTTAGCAAATTAAAACAAACCATAACCTGTCTTTGATACCATCTTGTCCATTGCCGTCTGCTTCTTCCATAGGATCCCTCCAGCAAAGCTCGTTTAACCATAGGCGAAGCAACCGTTAGCTTCGCCACCCAACCATAGGCTCATGCTTTCAGTCGCATGGCCTCCCCCGAGCTTTGGGTCGTAGAGCTCACACAAGTATTTCAGAAATTCAGCTTGGGATTCCCTTCCCACCAGGATTTCTAAGCCAAACCCTTAGATAGCAGCAAGTCTTTGAGGCATTCGAGAATTACAACAATCGTCCAAATTATGGGCCCTTTACCCATTCCCCAATCCTTCCTTATAAAGGAAAATCTCATGCGACACATGTCGCTTCATGCATAATTACATATTTTTAATTAATTATTTAATTAAAACACTCACCCATCCAAGTGTCAGTTTCTCTGGGAAGTGCACCAACACCCCTAAGTTTGCTCTAGTTTGTCCCCCAGATATTTTAATTAATTCCTAGCTTTTAGTTGACTAGGTGTCTAATCTTAGGATTCTATTTTGATCCTAAATAATGATTTCTATTATTTTAAATGCTCAACAAAAATAACTATTCATGTGCAAATGCCTAAATTATTTTTATGCATTTGCTAAGTAATAATCTAGAGTTATTCTCATAAGTTTTTATGCAGTTAAATTTAACAATCAAACTCACTAAGATCACGGTGCCACGCCGTTGGGCTCCTAGTTCCTTAATTTTAATTCCCTGACATGGCACCACTCCGTCGGGTCCAGTCATCCATGGTTTCCATTCCTTGGCATGGTACCGCATCGTTGGGTCCTTGCGTCCATTCTTTCCGTTCTCGACAGGGTACCGCATCGTCGGTCCCTTCTGCCACCATCTTTCCGTTTTGACTTGCGGGAACTCTTGTAGGGATTTTAGGAATCGTTACCATCCATCCTCCATCTACATGCTATCTAGGGACTAATGGCATTGAGGAGTGAGTCCGTTCTCACTTCGCGCCCCTCAACTCGTACGTGACCAACTCCGTTGTGGCCCACCTCGTACGCCCTCACGCTTTCCTCTTGAGCAAGCGGATCAGTGCTTATCTGCTCAAGCATGGTATTCCGTCGGAAGTCGACATCGTCGTCGCTCTCCCTGTGTGTGATTTACCCGTACTCTACGACCCTTCATGTTCCTTTGTGTGTCCGTTGGTGAAACGTCTCAATTGATTCTACACACACTTCTCACAACAATTTATTAGTAGAACTGTCCTCAATAATCATCATCTGATTTCTAAATCTAGTATTGTTAAACAATTATGATTTATTCAAACTTCTAATCAAATATACATTTCGTCGACAAATACATAATCACTGTACAGCTAGTCATTAAGCATTATTCATATGTACAATTTTCATATCAAAGTTAATCGTTAAACAACATGAAATCGTCCATTCACAATAACTACCCAAAAGCACATATATCAATCAATCGTAATCATAAATATACTCAAAATAAAATCATAGGGTTATTTTATTAATGTTTCAAATAGTCGGGTGACTCAGCAGGTACCCTCAATGTCTACAGTAGTCTAGGGGCACTACAGCAACAATGGACTTTCCACTTAAAACCACCCTTTTGAAATCAATGATTTTAACCTTAGTTGAGAGGGCCCAGAGATAAATAATAAAAACATTTCTCCTCGCTAATCCTCTTGAATTATGATCCTGCCACATCACACTAGTGGTTTCCTCTAAGATGTCACCTAAGCATTAAAAAGGGAACACTTCCATGATCATCATTAGATATGGGTTGTTGATCTACCTCCTCAATGAATTGTCAGATCGACGTAGTCAACACATCCAAATTTTAATTAAAATTTGAGTTTTCTTCCACCCTAGTAAATTATGTTCTACTCATGCCTATATTCTTCTTAGAACTAAGACCCAAGTATTTTGTTACAACAATAACTTTGTTTTTGTTTTTGATGAGGATTTTCTCTAGTTATAATCTCATCTTAGTCTATGTTAATGGTGTCATTATTTGTTATTGATTTATAATAGTTAAAATAAACTTTGGATTTATTATGGTAACCCCTCTTTCTAAATTCCTTACAAATAAATAGGATAAATTATAATTTTTCCTTAATTTGCAAAGTTAGCTTCATAATTGAAAATCCTCAAGTTGGACCATATATTGACCTACTTGGTTTGAGTAATCCTACTTACACATCAAAAATACAGGGAAGACATTCCCATCGATATAAAAAAGTAAACTAAGCATTTCATACTATAATGGATATAAATTCCATAAACTAGCATATTCGAAGTTCTAAAAGTTAATGCTAACATCATGTATGCATTTTGATGCCTAACCATCTAGGATATATTCTATAATTACCTATATAGGTAATTGTAACCCTAATTTTGACACAACATCAACTAATGTATTTAGCTCTCTATACATATGTTTGAAAGAGATAAGATCAAAGTGAAGGTAAATGATTTTTCTTTGTCAACACATGATCTTTATCCAGCAAAGGATGACCAATAAATCACCAAATAGATGAACTTGAGTTTCCTCTTTGTCCAAATATTTATTCATTAAATAGAAATCTAAGCCTTTGTTGAGTTTACATGAGTGGATTAAGGACTTTGGTGGAAATGTTTGATGCTTTGCCTTTTTCAATATAGTGTTTCACCATGCATGTCAAGGACATTATGAAGGTGGATGACTTACATGTTTTGGAACATTAGAACTTAGATGATGTTTAATGGATCCTATTTGATGTAATATAATGTTGTAATGCACTATTATCCTTTCATGCAAATCAACTTCACATGCTTTCCCTTCACTCTACATTTCTCCTTGGCATTTTCCCTCCATGGAATTCACTCTAATAATATTTTTTTTTCCACCATTGTCGAATGTTGTAAAGCATCTCTATTCATCTCTAGACTCACCCAATTCATTATTGGGCCTGTAATAGAACCCCAAATCTAGATATGGGCATTGGTGTTTGGTATGGAGGGATTGTTGGTATTCATTGGAGCTAGATTTCACGGTTTCACCTTGCATGCCCGAATTAGCTTAAGCGGGTCTTACATTGCATATTTCTTTGAATGCGGGATTTCGGATTGTCAATTGGAGCTACTTCCTTGGTTCTATGATTGAATCTTTCATTGGATGGTTTCTTGCAAGTTTTGCTTGGTCAAGTAATTATCACTTTCCCTTATATATTTTTTTCTTCTTTTTGTCTCTACATATATTTCATGCTTGAGGTGATTAATCATTCAAGGGGTGATGCTTGGTTCGTCTCTTGGATCTAGTATCCAAAGTATTCATTTATTATTGTTGTTGTCTACCTTTTGAATCTTGAATTCTATTTCATTTGGTGACCCTTAACTTCATCATGGTCCTATACTTTCAAGTTATTTTGTTCTTAATTATTTTTTCAATATTTTGGTGTTTGATTGGGATTGTGACTACTATTATTAGCCTTGTTCTCCTTTGCTTCCCCACCTTTTCTATGCGTACATTTCTTTCCATCCCGGCATTGTTATCAATCTATTTTTGTTGATGTTTATTGCTAATCCTACACGGGTGATGATCCGAGCTTGTGTCTTATTGGAAGTGGAACAATATTTGGATTCCATGAGGGATATTTCATTTTACCCATACCCATTGTGCTTGTAACATTGCATACTTTAGTGTTCAAAGTTTTATTTTTTTTCTTCCACACATTTAGGTTTCAATTTGGGCATTCTTGTTGAGGGATTGATCTTAGTACCTTATGTTTCATTTTATATGGTTGGTCATTTGGGGTGTTTACCTTGGTTGATCTCATTTGAGCATGAGTATTCCTCTCCAACTTTATCGAATTGGAATTTTTTTTTGGCTTCATCCTTACATTGGCATGCCATTAAGAGTGTTGACATGGTTTCAAAGCCATTGTTGCCTCTATTTTCATTGGGATAGAATTTTCATGTATTCTCCTATTGATTTTTTTTTCTTTTGACCTTGAGTCTCATGTTGCTAACAAATATTTCCTTTTCCTTTAGGTTTATGGAAGAAATGAATATCATTGCGAAAGTTAATGCTCAATTGGTTGTATCATTTTCATTCTACAATTCTTATATTTTGCTTGCACATATATGGGTTGACCTCTTGCTAAATTGTGGAACAAAACAAAGTTGTAAAACTATTCATGGTCTTTTGGTATGATTCTTAGCATGCCACATATGTTTTAGAATGTAGAGATCAAGTAAACGTCACATATATTTTAGAATGCAGAGATGAGGGGAATTATTCTTTTTACTTTTATTTATTGTTCTAAATGTTTCATTGCTTTGACATTATTAGCATTTGACTACTATTCATGCACAAGTTTTGGATTATGCAATGACTGGTTCCATGATGCATTAACATCCTACAGTTTGAAGTTATAATAGTTATGTAGTTGTGTTTTGGGTTGTTTGAAAAATGTACATGATGTTAATTGATTAATGGTTCACATTGTTATTATGCTTTGTTGACATGGAGCTGTCAACCTTAATGCATTTAGAATTTTCCAGCCAACAATTTTTATCCCTTACCTCCTCTATTTTCCCTACAAATTTTTTCATATGTCTTTGACCTCCCTGCTTGTTGCATTTTGCATCTCTTTGATCTTATGTTCCTACAATATTTCTTATAGACAACATATGAAGTCTTGCACCAAAAAATGGCACCAAAATGTGAGGCATCTGCAACAATTAATTAATACGAATATGCGAAATAGCAGAAATGACAGAACTCAGAATCACTTTTATATTGATCATAGGCCACTTCGAGGGGGAAACCTCCTATGAGCAAGCTCAATACAAATAACTTCACGGTGCCTTCATAGGTCTCAACACACACTTATATACTAATTCTAGGCGCCAATACTATGGCTCAAAACCATGGGCTGTTACAAACTATGGATAAACAATACTACGAGGGACTTACAAAGCATATGCGCCAACAACAATAACACAAACTATTGATCAACAAATACTACGGGACGACTTACAAAGCATATGTGTCCAACAACAACATACTAACAAAGTTACCACCATTCAGCGAGAGGGAGCCACTTTGCCCACTGATGTTGTTGTTCCGAGGTGAAGCAACGAAGATAAGTTTCCAAGCGTTTATTGACAATTTCAGTTTGACCATCTGTTTGTGGGTGATACCCTAAACTCATCTTCATTTTGGTGCCAGTGTGGCGAAATAGTTCTGTCCAAAAATGACTGGTGAAAGTCACATCACAATCTGAGACAATGGAAGAAGGGATGCCATGAAGATGAAAGATCTGGTCCAGAAAAATTTGAGCGATGGAGAAGGCTGTATAGGGATGGCTAAGAGCACAAAAATGACTATATTTGGAGAGGCAATCAACCACAACGAGAATCACTGTCTTCCCGCCAGATTTAGGGAGCCCTTCAATGAAATCCATAGAAATATATGTCCAAATCCGTGTAGGTATGGGCAAGGGTTCAAGCAATCCTGGAAGGAGTGTTGTTTCACCCTTATTGCGCTGGCAGGTATCACATTCGGCCACCATCTGTTGAATTATCCTTTTCATGCCCTGCCAAAATAAGTTATGCCGTGCTCGTTCATACGTTTTGAGGAATCCAGAGTGCCCTGCCGATGGAGAAGCATGGAGTTCATAGAAGACATCCTGTTGAAGATCTGTGCTCTGGGGAAGCACTAGACGACCCTTGTATCGTAGAGAAGCACCATCCCAAGAGTAATGTGGTACAGCAGAAGGGTTGTTGGTCAAGCGTTGGATGATTTGAGATAAGGAAGAGTCATTGACATAACCCTATTGAACAGATTGCAACCAATTTGAAACAGGCATAGAAATAGCTGAAAGAGAACCTTGGGTATCAAATGTGCGAGAAAGAGCATCTGCCACAATATTGTCTTTACCCTTCTTGTAAGTGATCTCATAGTCATAACCCATGAGTTTGCTAACCCATTTCTGTTGTGCCGGGGAGGAGACACGCTGGTCCAAGAAATATTTCAGACTCTGGTGATCAGTCTTGATGCAGAAATGATTCCCTAATAGGTATGGGCGCCACTTCTGTATTGCATGCAAAATAGCCATCATTTCCTTCTCATAGGTAGAGGCAGCTAAATTCTTACTTGAAAGGGCTTTGCTGGTGAATGCAATGGGGTGTTCATCTTGAAGGAGAACAACACCAAGTCCATTGCCGCAAGCATCACTCTCAATAGTGAAGGGCTTGGAAAAATCGGGCATAGCTAGCACAGGTGTAGTAAACATAGCTTGTTTTAGTTTGTCAAATGCACACTGAGCAGCAGGTGTCCATGTAAAAGCATCCTTTTTCAATAGAGCAGTTAATGGAGCTGCAATCTTCCCATAATCCTTGACAAACTTGAGGTAGTAGCCAGTCAACCCCAAAAAACCACGAAGGATCTTGAGTGACTGAGGATGCGGCCAATTGTTCATGGCATCAATTTTTGCAGGATCCATGCGAACCTCTTATGCTGAGATAATGTGCCCGAGATACTTAACTTCCTTCTGTCCAAAAACACATTTAGACTGCTTGGCATGGAGATCATGGTCAGAGAAAAGTTGCATGACAAGATCCAGATGCTAGAGATGTTCATCCCATGTTTTACTGTAGATGAGGATATCATCAAAGAATACCAGAATGAATTTCCGCAAGTAGGGTCGAAATATTTTATTCATTAAGGCCTGGAATGTGGAAGGAGCATTAGTGAGGCCAAAGGGCATGACCAAAAACTCATAATGGCCATCATGTGTGTGGAAAGCTATTTTAGGAATATCATCCTCATGAACCCGAATTTGATGATACCCAGAATGAAGATCCAACTTGGAGAAAAAGTGAGCCCCATGAAGCTCATCAAGAAGCTCATCAACAACAGGAATTGGAAACTTATCCTTGATGGTGAGGTGATTAAGTGCTCGGAAGTCAATGCAGAGGCGCCATGACCCATCTTTTTTGCAGACAAGAATAACTGGAGAAGAAAAGGAACTAGTGCTTGGGTGAATAATACCTTGCTTCAATAAGTCCCGAACGAGCATTTCAATCTCCATTTTTTGGTGAAATGGGTAGCGATAGGGCCTGATGTTGGGAGGAACCCTGCCAAGAAGGAGCTGAATACGATGGTCTTCTTGCCTGGAAGGTGGCAATCCCACTGGTTCAGCAAAGACACTTGTATATCAATCCAGGATTTGTTGTAGATCCAGAGGAGTAGTGGAGACCGTTGATGGTTGCATCTGGATGGAATGGATCTGAGCGATGACACCATGTGAATTCTTCTTGAGGAGTTTTTACATGCGATGTGAACTGATGATGCTAAGAGAACCTGGTTGTAATCCTGTCAATGTGTGTTTTTGTCCATCGAGGGAAAACTGCATCCAAAGTTCAGCAAAATCCCATAAGATAGGGCCAAGTGTGCGTAGCCATTGAGCACCCAAAACCACATCACATCCGCCTAAGGGCAAGGAAAACATGTCAGGGTGCAAGGTATAATCTCCCATAGAGATACACACATTTCGACACTTCCCTTTACAAGGTAAGGTGCCCCCATTGGCAACCATGACTTCAAAGTTGGAGCAAGGATGGATAAAACAATCAGCTTGTTTGGCGATCCGAGGGTCAATGAAATTATGAGTGCTACCAGAATCAATGAGTATTGTAAGAGGAAGCTTCTTGAAGTAACCCCTGACCCACATTGTTTGGGGGGTGGTGATTCCAGCTAAAGCGTGGAGAGATATCTCTGGCTGGTCATCCTGAGATGGAGGGTCAATAGGTAGTTCCTGAATGTCGACCAGAGCATCCAGTGTTTCTGGATCTTCATCACCAATTTCAGAGGCAGGCAGAGACTCCACATCCAAGAGATAGAGCTTTTGCTGAACACATCTATGTCCCCGAATGAATTTCTCATCACAATTATAGCAAAGCCCCTTTTCTCTGCATGCTTGCATCTCTGTTTTAGACAAACGCTTGATAGGAGTCGGTCGAGGAGCCTGCGGTATAGGTGGTCGCTGAGAACCCATATTTCAGAAGGGAACAAAAGTGAGCTTGGAGCGTTGTTGGGCTGCAATCTTGTCTTCTGCCAACTTAGCCAACCCTAGGGCTTCCATCATTGTGTTGGGACAGAACATTTTGACCTCATAGCGGATGGCATCCTTTAGACCACTGATAAAACAACTCCAGTAAAAGTCATCAGACAATCCTTTGGTGTAGTTGCCTAGATTCTCAAATTCGGTTTGATACTCTCTCACCGTGCCAATTTGGTGAAGTTTAGTGAGGGCTCCTGTGAAGTCATCAAAAGCACTAGGACCAAATCATTGCAAAAGGAGCTGGCAAAAGTCTAGCCATTTGGGCTCTGGATGAGCCTTGATGTACCAACGGTACCATTGAAGAGCTTCCTGTTCCTAGTGAAAGGATGCCAGCGGAACTTTGTTGACATCAAAAGTATTATGCAGATTGAAATACTGTTCTGCACGATAGATCCATCCAGTTGGATCAGTACCATTGAAGTGAGGAAAATCAAGCTTCGGACAACGGAAATTGCTGGAAGAGGAGAACCCATTGTCTGATGAAGACTCGGACTGCCGTTTGTTGTTCATAGCTAAATGTTCAAGATGGAGGCTGAGAAATTTTTCACCCAGATCCTGGAGTTTGGCTTGGATGGCTGCAAGTGCTTCCTCCATGGTTTTTGATCCTACATGGGTGACAACCATAACTAGGAGTTTTTTTTTATTTTTTTAATTTTTTTTTATTTTTCGATTGACTGCGTAGGGAAACAAAAATAGAAACTACTTCAGTAAGGGAAAATCTGGACTAGGGAAAAAATCTGAAGGGTAATTGGTGTTTGACTAGATTTTGGACACTGTTGAATAGACAGGGAAACAAAAATGAGGATTCCAGAAGTGTGGTGAAAGAATGGGAAAATTTGGCAGAGGGGAAGAACGAAGCAGAATTCAGAAATGAACTCTGTGGTAAAATTTGAGGGTGATTTGGTGAAATCTGAGGAAGTTATGGCAAACCCTAAAAATAGACAAATGTGGGATTTCGGGCTTTGGAAGGGGGAATTGTGGATAGGGTCCTCAGGAATGAAATATGCAGAATGGGGTGACAGGGGTTCCCCAAACATTTCAAGGGAAACAAAGTTAAAACAAGGGAGATATGGAGAAAAATTTTATTTTTTTTTTTATTTTTTTTTTCAGACTGGAGCGGCTACGGCTCAAAAGGGATCTGAAACGACGTCGAATGGATTGAAAATGGCTGGATCTGGAACGACTTGCAAAATGGATCTGAACGACTGGATGTAAAACGACGCAGCAACGATCGACGACAGTTCAGCTAAAATTAGATATGGACCCCAGGTATGTGCGGCTTCCTAACAGTTCAACGGTTTCACTCGGCCACCAATGCTGTTTGACGGCTTGCGTATTGGGGCAGTACCCCTCACTCCACGGCTCAGGTAAAACTGATAACCGCCTTGCCACAAAGTACAGCTCTTGGTTTACCTCACGGGTGGGAACTAGTCAATCAGGTAGGGGTCGTTGCCCTTTTCGCTGGCAGGTCCTCTCAATGGGCCAGCTACTTCGGGGTTCCTGTGGTACTCCTCACAATGATTTTTAGGGCTTATGCCTAAGTACTTCCCACAATTAAGCGGACAGGGATTATTCCCAAATCCGAACCTACAACAGATGCGAAAAAAATTTTGGCAGCAATTTCACCCAGCGAGCCCAAGAAAGTGCTCTAATACCAGATGTGAGGCACCTGCAACAATTAATTAATACGAATATGCGAAATAGAAAAAATGACAGAACTCAGAATCACTTTTATATTGATCACAGGCCACTTCGAGGGGGCAACCTCCTATGAGCAAGCTCAATACAAATAACTTCACGGTGCCTTCATAGGTCTCAACACACACTTATATACTAATTCTAGGCGCCAATACTATGGGTCAAAACCATGGGCCGTTACAAACTATGTATCAACAATACTACGGTCGACTTACAAAGCATATGCGCCAACAACAATAACACAAACTATTGATCAACAAATACTACGGGACGACTTACAAAGCATATGCGTCCAACAACAACATACTAACAAAGTAAAAACATGGGTTCCTAACACAAAACAAATCCTCAACAATATAGAGGAACTATGAAATTTTATGCCATTTAGCATGACCAAGGTTTCCTTTCTGTATTTTGAAATTTTCTTATTGCAGATTTGTTGATTTTTAGTTATTCTGTAGTTTTTTTATAACAATCCCTTTCCTACTAATTCTTGCTAATAGGCGTTTAGTCCCTTGGACCTATTTTTATCATTGACAATTGTTATTTCTTTCTTTTATGATTATGGCATGATGGTTGAAGGTTGAACCTAACATTATTATATGTGATTTTGAATGCTTTATCTAAATCCTATGCTTGACTAATGATATAAGCATTTTGAATTCCATAGTGATAAAAGGGGTACCTACGCATAGAGATAAATTGGGTTATGAATCTGTAACCTTTTCTACATCATCTTAGCTTGCTACTTGGAATTTGGCATTTTCAATTATCTTTCTTTATCATCACATGCCAAATAAAAATATGAATCAAGCTCTTATCCTTGATTAGTATTGGATATTCTCATCATTTCTCATATGATTTTTTTCAAAGAAAGCATGAATTTTAATTAAAATAGACCCTTATACTTGTAGTAATATCTATCATAAAAAACTGTAGGGGTTTTTTCACTGCATTCTATTTTTGCAGATGATGATAAAATCAAAGTATCATTGGAGAAAGTTTTTAGCATCCTTTAGAGAAAGGAGAAATTGTATGGAAGAGTCTCTAAACTAGTTACAATAATATAGGGGAACATTAAGGATTGTCATAGTTCTAATGAAAACTCAAAGAAAAATCAAAATCAAGAAGGTGAGAAGTTTACTGAATTTCATAAATTACATGGAAGGTTTGTGGCATACTCCTCTATGTAAAATATTCATTGGTTAAATTGCTAAATTTATATCATAGACTATGTGAACTAAAAAAGTAGCTAGGTATATCTAGTTTATTTTGTATATTAATTGTCCGACGGGTTTGATCTAGCAATCATCATGCACTTATTGGTTTTATATTATTTTCACAATTTCACCTCTCTAGTATGGTCAATAGGTCTCCTAGATAGATGCCCACTAGTTTTCCTAGTATCAACCTCAATAGTAATCATGATGAAGGTCACATGTTACCTTCACTAAAATCTTGTGCATAGGATCTTATTAGCCCACAATGTGCCAAGATGTAAAATGCCTCATTAAAGAGTGTCTAGCTTATTATAAGCATAGGTTTAGGAAGCTAAGATAGCAGCATAGCTAGTCCCGGTAATATTCCTAGGATCCCTTCCTAAGGGGTTCCAAATCCAGTCACAGGTTTCCCACAACATCACGGATAGATCAAGGTCGAGATCCTGTATTCTATGCAGTTCGAGTGTTAAAATTTAATATGCTAATATAGAAAATAGCAGCATTACATTCCATTTCACAATAATAGCATATACAGGATCACTGAAGAAACAACAAGCACAGCATAAACACAAGAAACACAAATTTATCCTGGGAAACCCTCATGGGGTAGAAAACCCAGTAAAGCTTCCTCAATATAGATGACCAGCAATATACAAAGATGCAAACCAAAGACATGATCTCCTCCTCCACAATAGCAGACCTCTCCTCCACAAGTGCGCCTCTCTCAAGTGAGTGAGTGTGTCAAATGAGGAACACACCTCCTCTATTTATACACTACTCTGACATATCTTTTACACAAGTACACGTAGGCTCGTATTTAACCAATGGGTTAAATACCCCACTACAACTAACTGGGCCGAACCCTCTAGGGTGGTCTAATAACCCTTTGACCCACATAACACGTACAGGGCCGACCTCCACTAGGGAAGTCTAATAACCCAAGTTACCACATTCCGACGGAGGAATAAACATCTCCGGATATACAATAAGATATTTACGGAGGAATGAAACATCTCCGGAATAAATAATATACAAATATAATATTCTTTGAAGTTACAATATCTCAACACTCCCCCTTAACGAGAAGGATATTATAACAGCATCTGCACGAGTAAGGAGTCATCAACATCATACATAATACATCTATAAATCATTGGAAGCTTTCTCAACATCATCAGTAACTCAACCAGTTATTGGAACATCTTCAATACTGGAACATCAACATCTTCAGTACTGAGTCTTTATTTTCTGCAGCACTTAAACAGCTATAGCAACATCAATATCTGAATCCTCACGATCGTCAGAATCGTCATCACACGATCATCAGCATCGTCATCACACGATCATCAGCATCATCATCACACGATCATCAGTATCATCACATCATCTTGATCTACAATGTCTGGTTCATCACAATCTACAGCATCGTCATCATACGATCAACAGCATTGTCATTATCATCATCACACGATCATCAGCATCGTCATCACATGATCAATCCAATTCTCTATGTCCAAGGATGATGCAAACCAGTCATGTACCTTTTCAACCGAAGTCCAGGGACGATCCAGTCCTATCATGTAACTTTTGAACCGAAGTCCAGGGACGATCCAGTCCTATCATGTTCTCGGAGACCACATGTCTACGACTCAATTTACAGGACCAAAGTCCAAGGATGATCCAATCCTTACCGTACATTTAGGACAGCGTCCAAGGATGACTTAATCCTCAACCGTTCATTTAGGACCACGTCCAAGGATGACTTAATCTTCCACCGTACATTTAGGACCACGTCCAAGGATGACTTAATCCTCCACCGTACATTTAGGAATAGGACCAAAGTCCAAGGATGATCCAGTCCTTACCGTACATTTAGGACAGCGTCCAAGGATGACTTAATCCTCAACCGTTTATTTAGGACCATGTCCAAGGATGACTTAATCCTCCACCGTACATTTAGGACCACGTCCAAGGATGACTTAATCCTCCACCGTACATTTAGGACCATGTCCAAGGATGACTTAATCCTCCACCGTGCATTTAGGACCTATGTCCAAGGATGACTTAATCCTCCACCATGCATTTAGGACCTGCGTCCAAGGATGACTTAATCCTCCACCGTGCATTTAGGACCTACGTCCAAGGATGACTTAATCCTCCACCGTGCATTTAGGACCATGTCCAAGGATGACTTAATCCTCCACTGTGCATTTAGGACCACATCCAAGGATGACTTAATCCTCCACCGTACATTTAGGACCATGTCCAAGGATGACTTAATCCTCCACCATTCATTTAGGACCATGTCCAAGGATGACTTAATCCTCCACCGTGCATTTAGGACCTACGTCCAAGGATGACTTAATCCTCCACCGTGCATTTAGGACCTACGTCCAAGGATGACTTAATCCTCCACCGTGCATTTAGGACCTAAGTCCAAGGATGACTTAATATTCCACCATGCATTTAGGACCTACGTCCAAGGATGACTTAATCCTCAACCGTGCATTTAGGACCTACGTCCAAGGATGACTTAATCCTCAACCGTACATTTAGGACCTACGTCTAAGGATGACTTAATCCTCCACCGTACATTTAGGACCTACGTCCAAGGATGACTTAATCCCTCACCGTCCACCAAGGACTTCATTCTCGAAGACTCACGTCTACGGCTCTTCTTTAGGACTGAAGTCCAGGAATGATCCAATCCCTTCACATGTTCATCAAGAACTTCATTTTCGAAGACATACGTCTACGGCTCTTCTTTAGGACTGAAGTCCAGGAGTGATCCAATCCCTTCACAACATGTATTACAAAACATGTATCCTCATCATCAAGACATGTATAACCACAACATGTATCATCATCATCAAAACATGTATAACCACAACATGTGTCATCATCATCAAAACATGTATAACCACAACATGTATCATCATCATCAAAACATGTATAACCACAACATGTCTCATCATCATCAAAACATGTATAACCACAACATGTGTCATCATCATCAAAACATGTATAACCACAACATGTGTCATCATCATCAAAACATGTATAACCAAAAGCATGTATACATCTATCATCAAAAACTAACATCAAAAGCATGTATACATCTATCATCAAAAGAAAGAATATAAGAGTCCTAAATCTAAATAATTCTAGGTAATTAAGTGTAGTAAATAGGTGACCTCATCATTGATGAGATAGACTTGTTATTGGATACTGTGCTACTCCCCCTTTCGAGGAGGGTCCTTCTGAACTACACCAAGCTTGTCTCGGAAGTGTTCAAACTTTACTTGAGACAGAGGTTTGGTCAAGATATCAGCAATCTGATCCTCAGTGCTTATATGTTCGAGCTTGATAACTCCTCTTTGCACCATATCTCGTATATAGAAGTATCGGATCTCTATGTGTTTTGACTTATCATGGAACATAGGATTTTCAGTCATCTTAATACAGCTTTGATTGTCACACATAATCACAGTGGGATCCATTTCTAAGTCAAACACTCCATATAAAAGCTTCTGAAGCCATATTGCTTCACAGCTGGCAGAGCAGACAGCCATATATTCTGCTTCAGTAGTACTGAGAGCCACACTAGATTGTTTCTTGCTGAACCATGAGATCATGGCAGATTCAAGACTATAACATCCACTTGATGTACTCTTTCTGTCTGAGACACTTCCTGCCCAATCAAAATCTGAGTAACCATGTAAACGGAGTTCATGACCTCCAAGATAATATAGACCAAAAATCTAATGTTCCTTTTAGTTACCTCACTACATGCTTTGCATCTATTAAGTGAACCTTTCTAGGTTCTACTAGATACTGACTTAGGGTATTTATAGCAAGGCATATATCTGACCTAGTATTCGTTAGACACATCAATGACTCAATAATTTGTCTATAAAGGGTTAGGTCCACTAAATATGATGAGTCATTAACTAATAACTTCAAGTTGGAGTCCATGGGAGTGGCCATGACTTTATACTCCAACATATCAAATCTTTTTAGAAACTTCACAGCATACTTACCTTGATTTAAAAGATTCCTTTTGGATCTTGCCATACTTCTAGACCTAAGAAGTAGTGCATTAATCCGAGATCTTTCATTTTCATTTCTGCAGCCATTTTCATGACCTGTTTCTCATTCCTTGTCAGAAAGAGATCATCGTCATGGTATGATAGGTTCATCATTCACAACTTTAAGGTAAAGGTTAGGAACGGCTTTACTTCTGGTAAAGCCCAAGCTTTGTCATGAAGCTATCAATTGTCCATTATTCACACTTTGCATTGAGTGATCTTCTGCATATCTATCTGTGCCATCTCTCGTCAGATGGGTCTACTAATATGAGCCTCAAAATCATTCGAACTTTGTGGTGAGTTACTTCTTGCATCCATGTCATATGTGTATAGAAGCCATATTCAACCTTGTAGCAAAGGTTGAGATCTACATCACCCATGATGATCATTAAGCTCATCAATTGACTACAGATCCTGGGTACCCATACAGAACCTGATCCACACTTCTTCTTTAATTACATCATTAAGAGAATAGTCTTATCTAGTCCCTTGGAGCAAAACATCTCATCATGATTCTCTTCCTCTTTCTAAGAGAATCTCTTAACCACAAGCTTTCTATAGTGTGTTTGATTTGTAAATCTTTTGTTGAACATCCATTGCTTGTTCAGAGTTCATCATTCATCATGATCTTTCCTACAAATCAAAATTAAGTACATGATTAGTAATACTTCATAATCATTAAATCATATTGACATGATAACCTATTATGCATACAGATATCATTTACATAGTTATGCAACTATTTTGACCAATACTTTGCCACAACACTTTCCCATATCCTGTATGCATACAGTAGCTATCTAGATGCCTTCCATCTCTACCAGAACATACTATCGAGAGTGTGCACAGCTCTCAGCATGTCAGCAAAGAGGTTTCATTCTAGACAAGCAACAATGGAATGTTTGTCCAACTGACCAATCATATGCATATTAGTAGTATACTGTTCAATGATTTATGAATGTTTACACTCAGCATGATATATTCTAGGAATACAAATATGCACACAAGCAATATCATTTACTATTTCTAATAACAACTCAAATACTTATCTTTTATGTTTGTGTGGTTGCCTCCTGCTTGATCTTCTGTATGTCTCCTAAACTTTTATTCATTCTGAACCACTGTGCATGCTTAAGTGTACACTAGTGTCATCCTCATGATCTCATACACAAACATACATTCATTAGTATATTCTCAATATTATCAAAACATTCTAATTCTAAATAATCTTGAATATGTACAGTCATGATCATTAGTATTCAGGGTTTCAAGGAAGTCTTCTTTTACTCATGCATATTCTTGTTTGATCTAGTTAGTTAAATCATCAACCAAGATAAGAGACATAATATGCATAAACCCTTGATTACTAACCAATCATACCAAGTATACTTACATAAGGGATCCTAACACAAGGTAAGATTCTAACATGACATAGGAAAACATACCTGGATTAGTATACCTGCTTAGTTATGTACAACATACCTAAATAATCTCTTCAATGATTTAGAGATCCTGAGCTAGAACCTGCATGTCTCATAGGTTAAACATAATATAACAAAGTCATACATACCTCGTGAGTCTTTGTCTTCATGTTGTCATGGTCATGGAACTTGATTTGTCTTTTTGTGATGTACCTGTATCTTGTTAGCAGACAACATCAACCTCACATAACACCATAATGCATAAGTACAATCATATAGCCCTAATCAATGAATGTCTTTGATCATTCACATGCATTCATATTGTTACTAGGGTGATAAGACAATTAATAACATTAATCAAGATTGTACTAATGAAGACAAATACATTATGAACTTAATCAAAAATCAGACTTCAAGGCATACCTGAACCTCCTTAAGTCATACCTGTCGAGACTTTTTGTAGTCTTCTTATGTAAGGCCTTAGCCTCAACTCCCCCTAAAGCTTGATCTGGAGCTTGATTAGGGTTTGCTAGAGAAACCCTAAAAATTCAATCTTTGACTTTCACTCTTCTGAATGGATGAAAGAATGTGTCTTGCTGAGCTGATCAAACTAGCATTCTTCAATTTTGAAATCTCCAAAATTTGACCCCTCAAAATTGCCTTCGAAACTTCTGGATCTTCTGGACAGGAACCCGAACTAGGGTTTGATGAAGCCCACCCTTCTGTCCAATCAAAAGGTTCAATCCAAGGCTCTAAACTCTTATTTTTCTGACGATCTTCCACCCGTGGTTACAGACTTCAAAAATTCCAACTTTTGCTGAAACCCTAATTTTCCATCTTTCCGATCAAAATCCCGAACTGGGGTTTGATCAAGCCCGGTCTTCTACCCAACCAAAAAATTTGATCTTGGTCTCTAAATTTCGATTTTCCTGAGTAGCATTCAGCCGTGGATTCCGATTCCAAAAATTCTAACTTTCTCCGAAACCCTAAATTCAGGAAGCCATGAATGAAGGTGCTCCACAAATAATTCTGTTTTGGTAGAAATATGTACCTGATTGTTTCTGCTTTAACTCTGAAATTTTCACTCCTCAACATCTGAAAACTTTTTCTGCAGTAGCCTGACCTGTCATCTTTCCATCCTGACAGGTCTGACCTCAATTGGATTCTCTGAGAGAGAGTTATGCCAAATGTCGCAACGTTACCTGTTTTGGGATAATACAGGAGAGCGAACTTGTACGGTGTGCCACGCGTCACTGGTTAAACTTCGGCCTCTGAAAAATTTTCCTGATATAACTCGCCCTGTTGTCTTTCCATCCTGATAGGTATGACCTCAATTGGAATCTCTGAGAGAGAGTTATTCCAAGTGTCGCAACGTGACCTGTTTATGGGATAAAACAGGAGAGCGAACTTGTACGGCGTGCCATGTGTCACGGGTTCAACTTCGGCCTCTGAAAACGTTTCCTGAGATAGTACAATATGTGTACTACCTATTACTTTTTACGAAATTTTATTTGGAGCTTCCTATCCCAAGTTATGACCTTTTTTCTAGGGTCACCTGATTTTGACTGATATCTGGAAGAGGTAGAAACCCTAACTTGTACTGATCATAAATCACAAAGTAAAATGAATCTGAGGGTGCCCTTTGGACACAAGGTACCTGGGTATGTTATCTTCGACCTGTAAACTTTTTAGATCCTGAACCCTCGCAAAAATGTATTTATAGCGAAAGTTCCACGATGACTGGTTTTTGCTATGTAAAACCCTAACCTTCAAATTGTCGTAAGTAAAGCAAGTGTCGTAAGTGCCATACGTTGCCTTCCTTCAGGTTAGCTCTGATACCATGTTAAAATTTAATATGCTAAGACAGAAAATAGCAGCATTACATTCCATTTCACAATAATAGCATATACGGGATCACTGAAGAAACAACAAGCACAGCATAAACATAAGAGACACAAATTTATCCTGGGAAACCCTCATGGGGTAGAAAACCTAGTAAAGCTTCCTCAATATAGATGACCAGCAATATACAAATATTCAAACCAAAGAAATGATATCCTCCTCCACAATAGCAGACCTCTCCTCCACAAGTGCGCCTCTTTCAAGTGAGTGAGTGTGTCAAATGAGGAACACACCTCCTCTATTTATACACTACTCTGACATATCTTTTACACAAGTACACGTAGGCTCGTATTTAACCAATGGGTTAAATACCCCACTGCAACTAACTAGGCCGACCCCTCTAGGGTGGTCTAATAACCCTTTGACCCACATAACACATACAGGGCCGACCTCCACTAGGGAAGTCTAATAACCCGAGTTACCACATTCCGACGGAGGAATAAACATCTCCAGATATACAATAAGATCTTTACAGAGGAATGAAACATCTCCAGAATAAATAATATACAAATATAATATTCTTTGAAGTTACAATATCTCAACATCGAGTGATAGTGGATCTAGTCTGACCTGAAGTCTCTGTGCTGCATAAATGAATCTAAGCTATGCTCATGTATTTGTCTTATATGAAGTGCATAAAACTCTCTGAATATGATATATGCTCCTGTCTCTATCTCATATGAATATGATCTATGCTCCCATCTCTGTATCTATGAATAAAACTCTTACTCTTAACTCTTGCATTTGGCTATTGCTCGGACCCAACCTTTTAGTGTTCGTTCAACCCCTCTACCCTACTCTCCTTGATGCCATTGTCTTATGGTATTGGCAGTGTTTTTATTTCATTGGTTGGTGGATGTAGATGTTTGAATTCCATCGTTCTGGTCACTGTAACATCTCTTGGTTGGGGAAGACGTTTAGTTTCCCTTTGGTAAGTTGGTTGCATTCTGATTGTTGGGTTAGGTACTGCTACTTTTGTCCAAATGGGAAGGAAAATATAATTAAACCACTGTTGTTGGAATTTGACTGAAACAGAAGTTTTGGTTTGGATGTTGGGGATATCATTCTCTTGGGAATATAGAGGGAGTGCTTGACTACATGTGAAATTAGTCATTGCGAATGCAATTTGTTTGAGTTTTTGTTACACTACCTACTCCTGGAGATATCTGGATTTCATTTTGTTTAACGCTGGAAATTTATTTTTTTGGATTTCAAGGCAGTATACCAATAAAAATAAGGATAAAAGTATTAGAGTTGTATATCCTTTTTGGGCTTCCTGTACATTTATATTATTGCTGTGACATTATTTTCAACCTTCTTAGGTTTTTGGAATTTAGTGGAGTAGAAACATTGCATGCAACATGATCTTTGGATATAACTAAGATGCACATTAATTAATGGTATGGTCTCTAATTTCAACCAAGGACTAATTTCCAAGATATGAATTAATGAATCTTCACCCTTCAGGAGTCAAAAGACTCATGCTCATCTTCCCATAGTTATTAAATATCCAATAGAAAATTCAAAATATACTTTGTCGACCCCAAGATTTAGTATCTGAAGTCGGTCGGTAGCTACTCCTACTGCAATTGGGGGTTTCATTTAATCCATCCCACCAAATAATTACACAAAGACTCCCCTCTATCACAGAATCCATGAATTATGGGCACTTGCTGTAGTAGCAGGCATGGGAAAGATAAATAAACAGACATTGGACTGCCTTCCTCTCCAATCAGTCTCCTCCTTAATTCTAAGGAGATCTAAAGTATTGGATAAATTCCTAGGGGTTGCCCTATAAGACTAAATGGATTAGGAGACTGATTGGACTGCATTCCTCTCCAATCAGTCTCCTCCTTAATTCTAAGGATATTTAAAGTCTTGGATTAATTCCCAGGGGTCGCCCTATAAGACTAAACGGCTTATCAACCTAGTGAATAACATGATTTAGAGAGATAACCCCTTCAGAGAGATAAGATCCTTCACATGCAGTAGTAGATTCGATTGTTTGCAGTGGAATAGATTCAACTCTTGCTTACTA
Source organism: Larix kaempferi (assembly GCA_027924585.1). Classification (NCBI taxonomy): domain Eukaryota; kingdom Viridiplantae; phylum Streptophyta; class Pinopsida; order Pinales; family Pinaceae; genus Larix; species Larix kaempferi. The sequence goes on along the minus strand of BSBM01000270.1, from coordinate 943,733 downwards.
TTATTACAAAGAAATATGCCCAGGTTGCTTACTGCTGTTGTTTATGACTTAAGGCCATAACTGAGAAAGTAATGGCTAGTGGTTCTATTTTTAGAAGTGTCTATTTTTTAAGCATGCTATATAGTAAGTGTTGCCATAGGTGTTATTTTGGAGAATAGTATTTAAACTTGAAAGTTGCATCCCCTTAAAATTCATTCCTACCTGTCCTCCTGCATCTATTCCATATCCTTCCCCTTAAATTCACAGAACAACTCTATTTGATATAAACTTATTCATATAAACTAAACCAGATGGGTTCATGAGTTAAGGGAACTCGAGCACCTATATAGTTTGGGAGTGCTCTACTATGCCAAAGAGAATGTGTAATAGGATTTCAAAGGTTGCCTAAAAGAACCATTTATGCTTCTGTATGGCTTGTCAGGGTAAGCTAAGAACACTACTGTACTACACTCTTATGTATTATATAGCTTGCATAACCTGGCATTACCTATCCAATTATGAAACTTATATTGTGAACCTAGTGACCAATACTTTGGTACTTTTAGGTAGGTGAATTCGTCGCTGAATCAGTCAGTCATTCTCTCCTTCCTTGCGTTGACTGATGTCTCCTAAAAAGCCAATATACAATAGTTTCTCCTACATTCATATAAAAGTTATCACTTATCATTTTTGCAGTTTAATTGTTGTAAAATACGTCTTATATGTACACACAAATATTTAAACAAAAAATGTACAAGAGGACATAAAGGTATATATAGGTGAGGTCATATACTCTTCCTCATATCCTACTTTCATAGTTTTACTTTTTGTTACAATACAACCTTGATCAATATTTACGAATACCATACAGAACTTTGCTTTTAACCAATCAATTTTTGAATCTTGGCATACTTTGCTCACACATAATGCAGTTTGCGGGTTTCATGAGAGATATTTTTGCTTCCAGACATATAAGAAACAACTGTTACACCCTTCAAATTGGGTAGATGCATTTCCATGGGCCCATCTAGATTTCCAATACTAATGCCTCCAATGATAATAATGGGAAATGGAATGCTCTTATAGACTCTTTTAAGACCACTCAAGAAAATGGTTTGGTCATTTTTCTTCGTATTAGTTGAATAAAAACCACTAGACCCAATATAACATACACCATGCTTCCAATCTTTTATAGCTTTCTCTGCAATTTTGCTTGATGCTCCAATGATTCGTTTGGGTCCAAGAAGCACTTGAGCTACTTAAAGTAGCATATCTAATTGTCCAAGGTATACTCCATTTACATTGTAGTAAAGTGACACATATTAATGTGCATTTATCAACTTAGGTACTCCATGTTTTAATATTTAAACAACCATGGTTGTTATTGTCTCTTGAATGTGATATATTTGTTGTAAACAATAGAGATACTACATTGTAGTTTATTTTGCTGCATTTTCTAATTCCTGGAGATATTTATAAAATGGTTGATTTCTCATTTTGTATTAACAAGGACACATGGATCGTCCAGAGACATCTACACATGTTGGTGATGGTACCATCAGTGCTAGACAAAGACATGTGATGCAGTCAAGTATATTCAATTGTTAATCTGAAATATATTTATCTTGTTTGACACGTTTTGACATGCTTTTAATGTGAGAATTTATCATCATGCACAGTTGCACAATGTTAAATTTGGTAAATTTAAATTTGACATGTTTATTAATATGTTGAAAATTCTTATCATGCACAGCTTCAGGGTGAAGCAAACTTGGCTACTATGCAGTGACACTCCCTGAGGTCATTGTCAGGTATATTCAATTTTTATTCAATTCATGCTCAAGTCTATATAAACATAAATATTTTTTTACACATATTTCTAAGATATTTCTGTGCATAGGTGGTGGCTCTCACCATGACAGACATCTGTCTGAGGGGTCTACAAGTGCCAGTGGACAAATAAAGAGGACACGCTTAGTGTCTTATTCTTCAGATACTCCATCGCCAGGTAGAGATTGTTTACATACATTCTGACTAAAATTCTTGTTTGACATGTTTTTTAATATGTGGAAAATTCTTATCATGCACAACTTCACAACTTCAGGGTGAAGCAAACTTGGTTACTATGCAGTGACACTCCCTGAGGTCATCATTAGGTAAATTCAATTGTTATTCAATTCACACTCAATTCTATATAAACATAAATATTCTTTTACACATCTTTCTAAGATCGTGTTGTGCATAGGTGGTGGCTCTCACCATGACAAACGTCTTTCTAAGGGGTCTACAGGGGGTGGTGGACAAACACATAGGATGCCATTGCCATGTAGAGATTGTTTACATACATTCTGACTAGAATTCTTGTTTGACATGTTTTTTAATACATGGAAAATTCTTATCATGCACAGCTTCACAGCTTCATGGTGAAGCAAACTTGGCTACTATGCAACGACACTCCTTGAGGTCATCATCAGGTAAATTCAATTGTTATTCAATTCATGCTCAAGTCTATATAAACATAAATATTCTTTTACACGTCTTTCTAAGATCTTGTTGTGCACAGGTGGTGGCTCTCACAATGACAGGCATCTGTCTGAGGGGTCTATAGGGGCTGGTGGACAAACAAAGATGACACCCTTAGTGTCTTATTCTTCAGATACGCCATCTCCAGGTAGAGATTGTTTACATACATTTTGACTAGAATTTTTGTTTGACATGACTGTTTTATTTGTCAAAAATTACATGATTTTTCGTGTAAACTTACATGTGATTGCCAATTTTTTGTTTTCTACAGGGGCTTCTAGACATTCTAACAATAATGATGCAGTAGAAGACTTTATTTCTATTTCTCACAATGTTTATGCTAATGTAGAGGTTCCATCAGGTATTTATAATGAACACGTTTTATTTAAATGTGTATAATTTGATTGAAAAGATATATATAAAGATTTTAATACTTGCACGTGCATTTTACTTCTTTCAGGGTTTGCTGCACCTGATCCTAGTCCACCTCCCAAGACAAGGAGATGTCGTCAGGTGCATCAGTATGCTCGCAATGAAAGATATGATCCTCTTTACAATCATGCTAGAGATGGTCCTGAGGAGACTCCTTGGGAAGACAACATCGCTATGCTTACTATGGAAGAGATGAAGGAGCATTCCTCGAGATTGCGGGCATAACTTGAGAGTTCAAATCTCTCTGATGGTACTTAACAGTGTCTCTAGATTGTTTTGCACAATATGAATAGTTTGATTGAGACATATCTTGGGGTTGGACCATCAACCCATATTTTTCATGACATGATGCATAGGAGGTGATTGTCAGTGATAGGTCTCCACAAGTTTGAAGAAATAAAAAAAAAATTCACAAAAGAAATGGTCTTTTCATGTTTTGACTTGCGGCTCGAAGACAAAAAATGTCTAAAGATCGCAAGATTCAATGATCCATTGATTGCACCACATATTTATTCGAGGTTCCTATGTGCATCTGGGAAGTTCCCAAATAACGATGAGGTTCCTCAGTATTTTGTTCAAATGCTAATTGCAGAGTTCTGGTTTAACATGGACCCCGACTATAAAGATACAGGATCCAGTTTCTATGGTGTTGGCAATGGTCGTACATATGAACGACCTGATTCACGATGAGATGTTCAGTATAGGCATCTGATGTCTCGGTTAGGACAGTAACATCCTAGAGTCATTGCTTTTCCATAGGAGTTGGAAATGACATCCAAAATAGCAAGAGGGGTGAGGGAAGAGATAAAAGAGCATGTTGGGGCTGCATTGGTAGGGGTGGAATTCGGCCTAAATACTATGGAATCTTCATCCAGTATGGATGAAGTCCCATTTGACGATTATTCTGATGTTCACTTGAAAAGTATGAGTCAATTAGAGCTTGAGCAGTATGCAACATACTGTAGAGACAATTATAAGCAAGTAATCGCTCGACAAAATCAAAACAGACACATGGTACATAAGTATGATATAATATATGAAATCTAATGTTTTTATTCTCCAAATATAATGTCTATAAATTATATGAAAGTTATGCAGTATACTAGATTCATGAATGATGATGACTTTGCTGATACAAATTTTCTTGACCGGGAAGAAATAGAGGCTAGTGGCACAACTATAGATGTTGAGGAAATTATAGTTTCACAATTTCCACAGGGGATGCATATATGGATATTTCTTTTTGATAATATTTAAATACTTTTGGTATATTTTATCCCCAAACTTGTATATATATATATATATTAACTTTCATTTTGACTTTTCAGCCCACAGAAAACCAGGAGCCATTGGTGTTCCTGTCCGAAGGTTGAGATGGATGTACTCTAGTTGTAAATCAATAGTGCTCTAGGTTCATTGTACTCACTTTTCATCTCAATATATAAACGAGAAGGAAGAGGTATAGGTTTATTTATTTAGTTTTCGATTGAGCAGTTAGCAGTTCACTGTTTTCTTGTAGTAATTTTTTTTAGAAGTAATGAGAAGCAGTCACAGGTTTATTTATATGCTGACATAAGTGTGGAAGTTCATTTTTGATGTGATTGAGGTAGTATCTTTGGTTGAACTCTTCAACAGTATGATTCCAGGAGGATTTCCCTATCCCTAGTCAGAAAATATCTTGCCCTAGTTACACTATTATTCAGTCTTAGTGCTTATATTTGTTATTGATCTTTTGTGATAGAGTACCATAAAAAATATTCTTTGATTAAGTTTATTGATGTATCTTATAATGTAAAAGCCATTTATGGATGGGAACAAATACAAAAAGGCCATCTCTTTCCTAGGATTAACCTATATAAACCTATTATCATGATGCAACATGTTAAATGCGTCCAAGATAGAGAGGTGCAGGATTTTACGGCTTTTGTAATACCTTTTTCAAAGCCATGGAGGAAATTGATATCCCTATAGCATCTCATGTAAATGTAAGTAAAGTTGAACACATTGCAAGTTGTTCTAAAATAGATCCCTTCATGTCAATAGATATCACATCCCATAAGTGGCTTTGCACGGTATTGATGGAGCTGCTCGATAAGATTGATATTTTGCTTGAGGCTGTGTCAAATACCATTGTTGAACCTGGGCCATCCACACATGATGATTTTCCTTTTGGCTGGGATCCATTCCTCTTCATTATGAAGGGCATCATGCTATTGCTAAGATTTCCAAATATGACATGGAAATTTGATATCGATGCTAAATACACTATGATTAGCTTTAAATAATCTTATTCCATAGTCACCATTGCATGACAATCATTTTTGGTTACTTGAACATAGTTTCCTTCTTGATTTCGAGTCTAAGCGGAATCTAGTAATGGCTTCGCTTCCAGGAACACAAGAAGACCATGATGAACAACATGAAATAGTTGTTCATAGATCTCAGCTTCTTGTGGATTCATTTGAGTCACTTGCCTATGCAGAAGTCGATGTTTTACAAGGAGTAATTTCTGTAAAGTTTGTGACTAAGGAAGCTTCTGGTCCAGGAGTTTTGCGGGAGTGGTTTTCATTAATATGCAAAGAAATTTTTAATCCTGCAAATGCTCTCTTTTTATGTTACCCCAATGATCGCTGAAGATTCTTCCCCAACCCTGATGAGTGGGAAATCTGTTATCATATTTTTATTTAACCTACTAAATTCCGCTCTTTATTGTGATACAAGACATTGTTTGAGATATCATGGAATAGTGCCCTTTCAGTTTTATGGACTATGTAAGAGCATTAGGTAAATGTTGACCTTAGTGAACAAGATGTAGTTTCGAAAGCAATCATATCTTTTAACAAGCTGTCAATTATTAGGTAAATAATGACCCTAGTGAATTTTAGTCCAAGAAGTAGTTTTGAAAGCATTTATTTACTTTGAAAAGTTGTCCTCAGTTATTGTTTAATGTTCCTTTATCATCTTGTACTTGATAATATGGTTGGAATCTGGATAAATATGTTCCACCCTTTGATCTTGCCTTATTAATCGATAAGTTTGCAATCTATCAGGACATTGGATGAAATCTTGTATATGATCCAAAACTATCATTTGGTGTAAGGAAAATACAAATAAACTATCCCCAAATGTGCTCTTTTACCTCTCTTATCATCACATCATGGGTTTGAAACTGTATGGTTACTCGAATATCTGATCATCTTATTCCTTCCTCTTGCAGCATCTTGAGTGAATCCTGGTCATCTGTCCCATTTCAAGTTTTGCGGCCGTGTTATTGGTTTGGTATTGGTGCATAGGGTCCAAATAGACCATGCCCTAAATCAAACATTCTTCAAACAATTGGTTTGTCTCTCTATCTCCTGGGAAGATACAGAAGATCCAAATCATACTTGTATTCAAGTTGCAAGAAAATCTTGGAAATGGATCCAGATCTTCTAGACGAGGATCTACGAGGACTCACATTTGTGATAGAATTGAAGAATTGGGTTCCTGAAAGGTTATGGAACTTTGTCCATGGTGTAGGGACTTGATCGTAAATAGTAAGAATTGACATCAATATGTCAAGCTGTTGATTCAGTGTCGTTTTGTGACACCAGTTGCAGATCAAATTAAATGCTTTGCTCGGGGACATTCTGATTTGCTTGGGAATTCAACACCTCAACAGTTTCTTTGAGCTTTAGAACCTGAAGATTTGGATCTAATGTTGTACGGATAGGGTATTCTAGCTTATGTGTACATGATTGGAAAGACCATATGGGGTATCATGAGTACATTGAAGCTGACGATCAAATTATTTTGTTATGGAAGGTATTGGAATACCAATTTTGTTTTTGTCATGCATTTATAATGTAATTGAAAAATTCATGCTTGTCCTATGTATCTGCGAGGGAACTCAGGGGACTTAATTTTAAACCATAACTCTTGAGTCTTTTCATTAAAGCACAAGAATTATAAGAAGGAATCCTATAGTTGGGGGGTTGCACAAGTTTTTCCAAAAGCTAGACCCTTAGCTAAATGGAATACTATAAAATTTGCTCCTCTAAACAGTTGTTCCAGTGGCACATGTAAGTTGAGTCATCAACCATAAATAGACTGATTGTGATTAGCATCTAATTGCACAGTTACAAGGAGGAATTTCTTACCTTTGTTGACAGAAACAGGGACCAAAAAATGTCTTCTCCTTTAGGAAGTTATCAAGATATACCTTTTTCTCAGGGATAATATACTTGGTTTACTAGTCCTTGTCTGGTCATACTGTAGTTGCTTTCCACCATATATGAGCCTTTCCATATTAGTGGGTTTTAGTTAGCGTCTCAAATAGATTTACATAGATACAACTTGTTTCTCTAATTTGTATTCCCATTTATTAAATTGGCCATGAATTGAATGTTATGCCCATCTTTTCCTTGTCTATTAAGTTTGTGATAATGATGTATCTTTTGCACTTATTCAACTTCATAAGATAACTATGGCTATATGTTCATCACAGGATCTTCCAGGAGCTGTGTCTGTTGAATATTTGGCAAGAAATTTGGACTTAAAAGAGTTGAATGGAAGGCCACATATGTTTCAAGCAATTTCTACATATGATGGAGTTGTCCTTTATGTCATTTGGAGGGAGAAACTGTGGAACACCTGTTATTGGGTTGCACATATACCAAACAAGTGTGGAAGTATGTCACCACTTTTCACAGGATCAGATCTGTGCTAGTATCCAGAGGCAGAGATAACAAATTTTGAAGGACAATCTGTGCAACTTCTGGTTGCTGCATTTTTAAATTTTGTCTTTGGATACAGTTTTACATTTTACAGATGTTAGTTACTCCAATGTTATGTGGACATTTGTGTAACCTTCTGGATATGCATATGAATCATATTTGTAACCTTGTGTAACAGTTTTACATTTCGATATGCATATGAATCATATTTGAAACCTTTATGGCCATCGTGTTATTTTATATATAGTTGGATGTTGGATGGGAACAAATCCAATTTTCAGTAACATTCTTTTCCTAAGAAATGTGTGAATGTTTTCCATCAAGTAGTTGTACATATAGAATCTCTTAGTATGCTGAGAGGCATGCAAGAAACAATTAGTGAATGAAGTTTCTTAGTGGCATATCTTGTTGATGAAATTGTTTAGTTTAAAAAAATGTTTAATTGCTTTAACTTTGGTTACCAATTGCTTAATACTGTTTATTTATTGAGTGTCTTTAAAATGCATTAAATTACAAGATACTTCTAATTCTTTTTTGGGTTTCCAATGTTCTCTCTCCATTGTGATTGATTTAATGAGTGTCCTCCAAATGCATTAAATTGCAAGGTACTTCTAATTCTTTTTTTGTTTCCAGTGTTATCTCTCCATTATGATTGATATGGAAAATGAACTTGGAAATTAAAAATATATGTGATGCAACTATTTTGAATTCTGAATCTTGCAAAAACATATTCTGACACCAGGTTTCCCATTGTGAATAGGGAACCTTGACTGGTTTTAGTTTGTAGCATATCTTCATTAATGTAGAATGTTCTGTTTTTCCTGCAAATGTATTCCAAAAATAAATAAATTATGTGAATAGGGTTGTGGTATTACAATAGAGATGCAATGTCAAGTCACCCACTAATATTCTTAACAGTGAGGCAAAAACTAGGGGTTGGGGCTAGGTGAAATAAAGAGATGATTTTGAGAGAAGGTTACATGTGTGCCAACAACATAGTCGAGCATAAGTGTTTTAGATTAATTTTTCAAATTGGTTGGACATCACTTTTAGTGCTTGATGTGTTTGAATTCACTGTAATTTTTTGGGAGTTTACAAGGAACCTTTTCAACTATAAAACTAAAAACAAAGAAATGAATCCAATTTTTTTTCTTTGCATAATACAGTAACTAACTAACTAATCATGACCACCTACATGTTTGAATGGAAATTTTAGTACAACTTACATTCCAAATTGGCACAATGCCAATGATATCCACACAAAGTTCATTGATCTAGGCTAATCACAAATCTACATACATTAATTTACATTTTGGTTTCCAGGTTAAGTGCATTGAGCTGGTTGCCTCCTATTGAGGAAGAAAAACACTTTCATCCATGGTGGGTTTGGAAAGTAAATTATCAATAATGCTACGCACTATTAGCTTATTCGATTGCCCCTTGGAGTGTACATTTTTAAAACATTTTTATGGAATCACTTACCAAAAATATCCATGGATACATTTTTCATATATATATATATATATTTATAATTCATAGACTCATATATGCAAATAATTGTACCATGTTGTAAATTTTTCAGAATTTACTTCAATATGATCTGGGATCTTAACTGAGATAACAACATGTACATCATATCTACGGCATATCAATCATGAGCACAATAATGCAAGCACACAAGAGACACAGAGTTTACTTGGGGAAAACCATAAAGGTGAAAAACCCCAATAACTTCCTCAGAGATAGATAGAGCAATGATACAACCCAAGCATAAGAGATAGACATCTCCTAACAATAGCTTCTCCTCCTCCACAAGTGCGCCACTCTCCCGAGAGTGTGAGAGAGAATAGAATGATCAAATAGAGTGCCTCCCGCACTCTATTTATACTCGACTTGACTTGCCTAATAACCTTTACTAGGTCGGACTTAACTTAACCACATAACATAATGCTGACTGGGCCGACACTGAATAGGGTGGTCTAATAACCCTTTGACCCACATGGTTGAACCCCAATAGGGTGGTCTAATAACCCTTTGACCCACGTGGTTGAACCCCAATAGGGTGGTCTAATAACCCTTTGACCCACATGACTTATACAGGGCCAACCCCAACAAGGTGGTCCAATAACCCATCAAGTATAAGTTATGACACTTACAATATAAATGACGACACTTCTGTATAGAGGAATAATAAAATCTCTATAGGAATACAAACACTTCCGTATAGAGGAATAATGCCATCTCTATGGGAGTACAATATACATATATGAAATACATTCTGAAGTTACATATACATCAACACGCCCTCTTAACTAGGAAGGTATTTCTCGACATAGGTTTTCTAGCACAAGTCTTCTTCTCTAGACCATCATCATCGATGCATTGTCATCGTCACTGCTGTTTCTATCTCAATCAATCTCTGAATCTACTTGTCATAGGAAGTTCTACAGAGCCAGTCCTTTTTCATATTGGATGTATGCCCACCACCTACAGGTCTTCATCATCATTGGCCATACTGTGGAAACCTCAGGACTTATTACGTGTGTCACAAAACCTGGCGGTAGCATCCTAGGCTATTACGAGCACACAACTCTACCTATTAGATCTCCTAGGAGCACATTACATGTGATCCATCACAAAAACTGGCTGAAGCATCCCAGGCTGTTACGGGTACACAGCTCTACCTGTCGGATCTTCCAGGAGCACATTACATGTGATCTCACCACAAAACCTGGCTGAAGCATCTGAGGCCTTTTTCATCCTATCCAGATCTCCCAGGAACAAATTACATGTGGTCATGGCAAAACCTGGCTGAAGCATCTGAGGCCTTTTTCATCCTGTCTAGATCTCCCAGGAGAAAATTACATGCCATAGGACAAAACCTCGAAAGATCATCCCAGGATGTTATGGGCACATAGCTCCGACTTGAAGGATCTCCCAAGGCACTATTATATGTCCTCCTAGAGCAATGTCTCAAAAGAGCATCCCAGGCTGTTATGGGTACACAACTCCGACCTATAGGATCTACCAGACATGCTCATCTACACAACCTGTCCACGGCCACAGAGTATCAACCTAATACTCTCCATACATCATCCCGATGTACACATGATCATCCTGATTATCATCACTGCATCGTCCTGATGCATGTCAACTAGAGAAGCTCGTCATCCATGATCATCCTGATCATACAATGCATCTACCTGATGCATACCAAGTATCTACCTGATACTTACATAGATACATGATCCACACAATGTATCCATCAGCATACATGATCTACCTGATCATACAAAGATACATGATCCACACAATGTGTCCATCAACATTCATGATCTACCTGATCATATCCAGCATCCAACATGATGCGTACATACATAAATGATCCAACTGATCATATCCATCATCCAACATGATGCATACATACATAAATGATCCAACTAATCATATCCAGCATCAACATGATGCATACATACATAAATGATCCAACTGATCATACAGAGCAGAAACTAGAACATCATCCTGATGCTCATCATCCATGATCCTCCTGATCATCATAGTATCATCCTCTTCAAATCATCTCATCGTCCACGAAGCACTACCCAAATGCACATCATCCAACACTTACACCACTGACATGGGAGAACACATCTACCACCATTCAGGGAAGGCTCCGGCCCTTACTTTTTCACCATGGGAGAACACGTCTACCACCATGTGAAAAATGGCTTCAGCCCTTACATCTACACCATGGGAGAACACATCTACCACCATGTGAGAATAGCTCAACAATTACATCACGACCATGGGAGAACATATCAACCATGTTAGAAAAGCTCATGTGCATCTGCATCTTCCAAGCTCATCACTTCCCTATGGAAGGGACCTCGATTTGAAGTGCACCAAGCCTCTCTCTGAAGTATTCAAACTGCACTCTGGCCAATGGCTTGGTCAATACATCTACAACCTGCTCATCCATCACAACATACTCTACTTCGGTTGTACTCAGTGCTACGCAGGACTCCTTCCTACTAAACCAACAGATCACACCTGATCCCATACTGAAGCAGCACCCAGAAGTGCTCTTCATATTTGTAGCACTACCTGTCCAATCTGAATCAACATAACCCTACAAGTTAAACTTTTGATTCGCATCATACTTGAGCCCATAGTCAACTGTACCCTTTAGGTACCTCAGAATATGCTTTACAACAACTAGGTGAACACCTTTGGGATCCGTCAAGAACTGACTCAATGTGTTCATCGCAAAGCAAATATCTGGTCTCATGTTTGTCAGGTACATCAAGGACCCAATCATCTGACAATACATAGTGACATCAACCGGCTTAGATGAAGAATCACATAGAAGCTTCAGGTTCGATGCCATAGGTGTGGCCATGTCCTTGCAATCCATCATCCTTAACCTCTTTAGAATCTCTACTACATACTTTCCTTGTCCAAGGAAGATTCCATATGCACTCTGCCACACCTCCATGCCAAAAACAAATAGTGCATCATCTCCAAGTTCTTCATCTCAAACTTGGTAGCAAGTTTCCACTGCATGTCGCCAATCAATCTATCTTCACCTGTAATAAAAAGGTCATCCACATACAAAAGTAGTATCACTGGATTGCCTTCCTCAACCTTGTAGTGAAAGTTGGAATCCGCTTTACTCTTGGTAAAGCCCAAACTAGATAGAAATCTGTCTATCCTACCATACCAAGTTCTGCACATATATGACTCCCTGTCATATGTCTTAGAACCAAGTGGCTGCTCCACATACACTTCCTCTTCAAATACACCATTCAAGAAAGCTATCTTGAAATTTATCCGATGTATCTTCCACTTCATCACTGCAGCCATATCAAGTACTGATCTGATGGAAGTGGATCTGGCTACAGGAGAAAAAGTTTCTATGCTACTATATGTAGCATACTTGATCTTTATAGATCCACATGGAAGTCATGACAGACTTCCCTTTAGGTCTTGGGACTACATCCCAAACATCTTTATGATCGACTGGTATTCCTTGATTGTGGCATTCTTCCCAGATCCTGGGAACGTCAATATTTTCAATAGATAGATTTGTTACTGGACCAAATGTTGTAGTCCTTCTTTTGTAGGTGCTCATATACGATCTTTCTGACAAAACAAGTTAAATTGCATGATTAGAAACATCTCATAGTTTTCAGAACAAATTCTTACATATAAAGAAATATGTCATACAGTCATGCAATTATCTTAGCCAATGCTTCAATACAACATTTATCCATATCCCTTAACTTTCTAGATGCCTTCCAATCTCTACCAGAACATTGTTAAGAGTGTGCACAACTCCCAACATGTCAGCAAAGAGGTTTCATTCTAGATAAGTAGAAACGGAATGTTGTACAGTGCCATAGGCCACCTACCCATGTCTATTAGTAGTATATTGTTCATCAATGCAACTATTCTAATATGCATAATACACAACCTAATTCTAGGAACATCAATATATACATTATTGAACAGTATTATTTAAACAATCAAATATGCAAGAAATGATAATTCAAATACTTATCTTTGTTTGTTTGTTGGGTTGGCTCCCTCTCAGTCTTTGCTTCCTTTCTGTAACTCCATTCTGACGAGAAGTGGTCATCTCCCTCTGAATATCTGCATCCTTGCAGAAGCTACTGAATTGTGCTCCCTCTTGATCTTTGCTTCCTGGATTACCTGTTCTTGACCTTACATCCATATTGGACCACCATGCAAGCTTGAGTGTGCACTAGTGTCATCTTTGTGTCATCCTCAAGATCTCATACATAACCATACATACATTAGTATAATCTCAATACTATCAAAATATTATGATCCTAAATAATCTTAACATGTATCGTCATGATTATTTCAAACACATATAATAAACATTAGTATTCAAGGTTTCAGGGAAGACTTCTTTTACTCATGCATATTCTTATTTGATCATAGGACTCTTCTGGTTAGTCAAGTCATCAATCAAGATAAGAGACATAATATGCATAAACCCTTAATTACTTACATTTCTAACTCTATGAATAAACATAACCAATCATACCAAGTATACTTATATAAGGGATCCTAACACAAGGTAAAATTCTAACTTGATATAGGAAAAACATACGTGGATTACTGTGTTAGCTAGTTATGTCTAACATACTCGTATGATGTCTTCTGGTTCTCTTCAATGACTTGTGCTAGTAACCTACATGTCTCCTAAGTTAACCATTGTAGAACCAAGATATACATACCTCGTAAGTAGATCTTCTATGTGATCCATGACAATGGATGAATCTTTGTCTTCATGTCACCATGATTATATGTTCTTGAAGTAGAACATGATTTGTCTTTCTTGGTGTACCTTTCATGTTAGCGAACAACATAAACCTCATACAACATCACAATGCATTAGTACAATCATAAGTGTCAAAACCTTAATCAATGAATATCTTCTATAATGTATTCATAATTCTATTAAGGTGATACGACAAGTCTAGTAATTAATCAAGATTGTACTAACCGTAATGATATGAAGACAAACATATCATAAACTTAACCATGAACATAATTTGAAACATACCTGTCAAGATTGATTGTAATCTTCTTATGTAAGGCCTTAGCCTCATATCCCTCTGAAACAGGAACTTCTTCACTTATGCAGGTGACCAATCCATTCTCTTCTAGGATTAACCCAATCCACTTGATTTGCAGAAATTGGATTTGGAGTTGGATTAGGGTTTGTCAGAGAAACCCTAAAAATTCAAACATTGAATTTCAAACTTCTCAAAGGATAGAAAGATGCGCCTTTCTAAGTTGGTCAAGCTGGTATACTCATAATTTGAAAACTGCAAAGTTTCACCCCTCAAAATTGCCTTTGAAGCTTTCAGATTCACTGGACATGACCCCAAACTAGGGTTTGATAAAGCCCACCCTTCTTCCCAATCAAAAGGTTTGAGCCAAAACTCTAAGCTTCTATTTTTCTGAGGAGCTTCCAGCCGTGGTAACAAGTGCTAAAAAATAATTCTGTTTTGACAAAAATATGTACCTAATTGTTTCTGGTGTAACTCCGAACTTTTCAATCCATAGGGTCTGAAAACTTTTCTTGTGATAGCCCGACCTATCATCTTTCCAACCCCACAGTTTTGACCTCAAATGGATTCTCTGAGAGAGAGTTATGCCCGGAGTCGCAACGTGATATGTTTATGCGATAAAAAAGGAGAGCAAACTTGTACGGCATGCCACATGGCACAGGTTCAGTTTCGGCTGCTCAAAACTTTACCTGAGAAAGTACAGTTCGTGCAATATCTGTCACTTTTTACGAAATTTCATTTGGAGCTTCCTAGCCAAAGTTATGACCTTTTTTCCAAGGTCACCTATTTATGACTAAGATCTGGAAGAGGCAGAAACCCTATATTGTATAGATCATAAAACACAAAGTACAATGAATTAGAGGTTTTCCTTTGGACACAAGGTACATGGGGATATTAGATTCACACTGTACACTTTTTAGACCCTAAAACCTCACCGAAATTTATTTATAGCGAAAGTTCTACAATGACTGGTTTTTGCTATATCAAGACCTAGCATCACAAGTGCAATAAGTGTCATACATGCCATACCATGCCTTCTTTTAGGCTAGCTCTGATACCATGTTAATTTTTCAGAATTTACTTCAATATGATCTAGGATCTTAACTGAGAGAACAACATGTACAGCATATCTACAGCATATCAATCATGAACACAATAATGCAAGCACACAAGAGACACAGAGTTTACTTGGGGAAAACCATAAAGGTGAAAAACCCAATAAATTCCTTAGAGATAGATAGAGCAATGATACAAACCAAGCATAAGAGATAGAAATCTCCTAGCAGCAGCTTCTCCTCCTCCACAAGTGTGCCACTCTCCCAAGAGTGTGAGAGAGAATAGAATGATCAAATAGAGTGCCTCCTGCACTCTATTTATACTCGACTTGACTTGCCTAATAACCTTTACTAGGTCGGCCTTAACTTAACCACATAACATAATGCTGACTGGGTCGACACCCAATAAGGTGGTCTAATAACCCTTTGACCCACATGGCCGACCCCCAATAGGGTGGTCTAATAACCCTTCGACCCACATGACTTATACCGGGCCGACCCCAACAAGGTGGTCTAATAACCCATCAAGTATAAGTTACGACACTTACAATATAAATGACGAAACTTCCGTATAGAGGAATAATAACATCTCTATAGAAATACAAACACTTCTATATAGAGGAATAATAACATCTCTATGGGAGTAAAATATACATATATGAAATACATTCCAAAGTTACATCTACATCAACACATGTCTTATTTGACAATTAATCCAATTACATTTTTCAAGTATGTGTTAATTGCCATGTATTGTATTGTTTTTATGTGAGGCAAAATATAATTCAATATAGTTTCCATTCCATATTAGAGTGATTAGTAGGTAGGCTAGTTGCTAACTCTACAACAAGCATTAACATGTTATTGTTGTCTCACACTTGCAACCTTTCATAACATGGACAATCCACATAAATCACAATCATACAATTCAATCGAACATCTATACAAATACAAATAACTTCGTCACACATCAAAACTATGTTGAATGGTATTTATACTTTCCCTTCTTTTTCTATTTATATTATATAATTAGTTTTTTATAATTACTCAAAGCAATAATCCCTAACACAACTGTACATAATATATTTGAAATATTTTGAAGTTAAAATTTATAATGGAGAGGCAAAATACTTAAAAAATGAAATGTATTGCTGCAAGAATAAAGAAAGGAAACACTTCGTTAAAAAAAGTGTACATCACAACTACATGTGTTTACGGATGAATTACAGTGGTACCATAAAAATATTCAATATGATTTGTAATTGAAATTAAAATGGAAAGTGAAAGAGATATAGATATCTACAAAAGATCATAATATATTAAAAATATTAGAAAATACAATAATTAGGGGTGTATTAAGTTGTGTATATAAATGTATATTTTTAGTTTTTGGAGGATGGGTGTAGGGCATGAGGGTGTGTTTGTGTGTACACACATTTTACTCCCATAAAGGTAGTTGGTGGGGTGAGGATGTTCATAAGTTACAACTTTTCGTAAAGATGGGAGAGTTAGCCTTAGCTTTTTATTTGAGTTAGTAGTGCAAATGTGAATACCAAGTTTCTATCAAATAATGTCTTCTAATACATGCCATGGAATGACAGGGTCATGTTGGCAAGCAACACCCTCCTGAGAAATTGAACACAAAAATCCAATTGGCCATTACATAAGTCTTGATGACAAGGAACCATACTACATGTCACAAGCTTGATCGACACTCACCCATTAATATTTTAGGAGTGCCTTCAGAATCTTTGATTCTGAAGGTAGTCCCAATAAAGTTGATAAATTGATTGGTATAGAGGGATTAACATCAGTCTTCATTTGAATTGAATTTCTTGAATTAGTTTCATATTTCTAGTTGATTATTTGTAAAATTCATAATCCTAAAAAATTAGCAGCTCCTGATTTTACAACATCAGTCATATTTGCAAATTCAAAGTCAAGCAAATTCATTACATCAATAGTCTCTGACTGTTCACTTAATAGACTGATACCTTATATGGCAATTTGTTTTTCAATTCATATGCTTGGTCTAATGAAATCTCCCACTTCCAAAGGGTCATTCTCATTAAAATTTATGAGGGTAAAAGCTCATTTTATATTAACATCACAAGTTCACCATCTTTTATATACTCATCCCCATATGGGAACTTTGAATTCTACGATGAGATAAGATCAATAGGATTATCAAATTTTTAATGATGCTTGGAGGTGAGATAAATATCATAATTCAATCATTAGTGATCAAAGTGATTTCCAAAGCATAATATTTTCTCATCATTACAATGATAACCCTCATTGTAATTAAATCGATATCATCTTGCATTATGAAATCTTGTTATTAATGATATGTAGTGGTAGAAGATTACGTGGTTGTAACCATTGACTTGAACTTTGAAGATTTGAAACTCGGTTATACCTTAGCATTGCATTGATATGAGAATGTGTCGGTTAACATTGAAATTATCATGGGGATTAAAGGTTTGATATTTGCCTAACCAAATTATTTTGACATCTGTTGATTTACATGAGGCAAATGTCATGTCCAATTATCACCCACTTCTCATTTTTTCTGGGAGGCATTATTGCACCATAACCTCTATGTGAGTTCTGATAACCCTTACCAATTCTAAGACATCATAATCCTGCGTTCCATGACTGCACATGAGTATTCACAGTACCCTGGTGGAAGGAAGTTGGTTGGGGCTTTGATAAACCTACACGAGCTAAGGATGAACTTGTTTCGTTTCTCAGTTAGGGTTTTGAAGATCCCTGAGGTTTGTGCGATCGTTGCTATGGCTCCCGTCTCTAGATTCGAGCTCATTGGTGATGAATACTTAGACACTGATCCCAAATGCCGTGAAATGGTGGTAAGGGCAGGATGGTTAGAGTTTCTGCAGAGGTTCTCTGGTTTTAATTTAATGGTCTCCAGGGCATTCGCGACATCATTTGATGGCATGAAAGCACAGGTAGGAGATGTTGTGTTGGAATTGTCAGAGGAATTCCTCTCTCGGGCTATAGGTTTGCCAATGAAAGGAGAATGTTGGTATAAGGGTAAGCATTTGAGGAGTGATGAATGGAAGGAGTTTTTGACTACAGCTAACCAATGAATTGAATATAAGTCTGGTTTCCTAGATCGACTGCTGAAGAAGAAGTGGCGTGCTATGCTTGAGCTTATTATTAGGTATGTCACCTATGAGGGATGATTGTCTGAGACTCAGTTTTATCATCTTCGGCTATTAATCGTTTTTAAAGGGCATCCCTTGAATATGCCATATTACTTCCTCAATAGTTTGCAGAAGATGGCCAACACTTATTAGGGTAATGTGGGAGATAAGGAACGGAATTTGTTTCATCATGGGCTTATTAAGATACTCGTTTCCTACCAATTGGGAGAGTTCGGAGATTCTTGGGAATCATTTCTTGCCCATAACGATTTTGGGGAAAATGATGAGTGGCCCCGATGGAGGTCCAGAACCAGGTGAAGACATATCGGGTTAGAAGTAGATGAACTGGAGTTAGAAGAACTTGGTTCTCAAAACGAACTAGATAATGTGATACCTAATCCCGGCCAAATCCCAAGTGATGGTGGCCCTAAGGTCGAGTCTGAGATAAACCTTGAGATACCCTTTGATGATCCTCGGCCTCAAATGACTCAACCTGTGATTTCTCCACCCTGTCCAAATGGTGCCCTACTACATCCACAGACAAATGTCGGTAAAAAATCGGCAGATCAAGAAGTTAGCAAGGTGTTGAGTGATTAGGCAATTTGCCGAACCACTTGTAGCATGGCCTCCGAGCTTTTTGCTAATAGAGATTTGGTTGTAGGGGATACGCCTGTGGTTGAACTGTGTGATTCTACTGAGTCTCATCCAAATCAAACCCCAATAGGTCCTACGATCCTAGACCTCAAGTATGTATCGGCTTCTAAACATGAGGGCGTGAGTGTTCAACGATCAAACCCAATGCCCAACGTAGATCAAGAAGTGAATCAGGAGCTATGTACAGGGCTGGGAGATGTAGAAGGACCAAACATGGAACCAGCACAACAACCTATTCAAATACCTTTTGCTCAGGTCATATCCTCTTTGGAAACTGATCTAAAGGAAGCTCAATTTGTCAATGCATTCGCCATGGAAGAAATTGCGAGCTTGAAAGCCGAATTGACTGTCTGGGTCGATAAATGGAATCTCTTAAAGGAAAAGAAGCTTAAGAATAAATCTTATGGTAAGAACCTTTTGTCAAAGAATAAAAAATTAGCCAAACAAAATAGAATTGCAAAAATGAGGGTTGTGAGGTTTAAGGCCAAACTGAACGAAGCTAAGAGAGTTGTTCCTGTTCGAGTCTCTGTTGAATCATCTCCAAAACCTTGATGCTTTTAAAGATAGAATTCATTTTGGTTTTGTGGTTTTGCTTGAATATACAGGTGATACGAAATTTGGTTATTACAGGTTAGTAGACACATTCAGATTTTACCTTAAATACAGAGTGTTTTATAAGGACACCTACAGAATTAAAATTCTGCAGGCATCCTATTTATTATGCATTTGTATCTATCATTCATTTATACTGTCCACAATTTGTTAACTGATTTGGTTTGTGAATTCCAGGTGTCATGGAATATATAAGCTAGAGGCTGATCCTGTTGCTGCATTTTTGGATTTCGTTTCGCTGAAAGATTACCTATCCGAGATGCTATGAATGTACAATCATTTCCTTTACATTGCTGGCATCACATTTCCAATTTTGTACATCGACAGTTGATGCTATGATTAATGCAAGGATATATCGTGCCCGAGAATACTGATACTGGATTTTATCCAGTAAGTTATTAGTCATCTGTTGTGTTATTCCATTCCATGTGTCACTAAATGGCATGCATTAGAATTATAACAGAAATGAAGTCAAGTGATATTTCTGTTATTGTATATTCGGATAGGGATCTACGTGGTTCCATGAAAATAGGATTGATAGGGAGTTAGGAGTTTGATGTTTTTCTATATAAACAATTTCAAAGTTTGGAACAAGGGTTCGATTTCTAATACATGGGAGAGTCGATATTATACAACATTATTCTATTATGTTTACATAGATTTTCTCTGAACTTCTTTTGAAGAATATCAAGTGTGCCAGAATACTAAAACCATAGCCAAGTTTTAGATATCTATACCGTGTGGTTTATCTCTCTTTTGTTATTTTGATCTTCATATATAAATATCTTCATATTATATGTGGATTGCTTTACAAGAAATTCGAATGTTTATACTCATTCGAAACATAAGTGATTTATCCTCATATTGATGTTAAAGAACTTTTTCATGATGTCAATGGTTTATGAATCAATTCTTGTGAATATCTGACTTGCAGGTTGAATTTGTTTCAATTGCAAATTAGGATTGATTATACTTTCATGTTTCAGAATGATATATCTTGTTAGTTAATTTTGACTCTAGTTTGGAATTCATGTATACAATTACTTACAATAGATTTGTTTAATCCATTGTGAGATAATTTAAATTCACTTTTATAGCTTGGTATTTCCTTACTAGTCTGTAACTAGTGAATAATTTCTTTGTTTCAAACTTTTAGTCAAATAAATCAATCTATGCTCTTGGATGAGATAGGAAGCTAACATTTTGGGTAGATTATTAGTAGTTACCTTATCATAGGATAACATTAGGAGTTACTAACTTTTTTGATATTTAGTGTTAGTTAGTTCTTAGGATTAGATAATTTTTAGCTTAAATTTTCTTAGTTTGTTAGCAGATGGTCTTAAACTAAGACACACTCATTTCAAGAGACTCTCTATCTATGAGAGCACCATACATAGGCAGCAGGGCCTGAATCCTGTGAAATACAGTTACTCCAAACACATATAAGATTGTACTAAGTCAAGTGTGTGGACTATTTTTCTCTAAGTTGGCCTAAGACAGTTCTTCTGACCAATAGTTCTTCAGTCACATATTACTCCTACAACTAGTCAAACTACTTCCCTTCTCAACAATCTTGAACCAGTATCTAGTCCTACCCATACATCACAAATTGACTCTACAACTACACCTCTTGCGAATACTGTTAGGGTTTCCATACTACGTAATACTAGTTTCCCACCAGTTACCCCGGAAGATGTACAAGAATCCCTAGAGGAATCATGACGTATTTTGACTAGACGCTATTCTCGCCAGACAGGCATTCCTCCGATCAATTTCGGTATACCTAGAAGATCCCACAATCAAACCCAAGCGGTTGATGAACCAAGTGGTGAAGAACCTGTTCATTCCCCTGTAGGATCTCCTGATTACCATTTCAGTGGTTTTCTCAAAGGGGAAATAAATGCAAATACTTCAAGACAACTCCCAACTTGTGGTGGTTTTGACGAACCCCCTTCACCCCCTGATTCACCACCCAATAGTCCACATGACCATAACAACCAATCTTCGTCACATTATTAATCAAATCAAGAAATGGGTGACCATGATGGAGGAGATCAAAACAACAACAGACCCTGGTTCCAACAAGGTGTTGTTGCTATACCTGGAGTACAACATAACTGTTATAGGTCAAACTTGCACCTCTCCGTCCGTGATCACCCTGAGCTGCTGATCACACAAAAGGACAACTTGGATGGAGGAGCATGTTGACCTTTGATGATATGCCAACTCATTCCATTTCCTGAAAATACTGGAAAATCCCCAAAAATATCATTTTGAGATATGAGCGCTACTCTACTCAAAGAGACTAGCGCCCATACGCTACTCCGATGTATAATAGTAGCGCCCATATCCAGGTATACACTACTCCAGTGTAGCATAGTAGCGCCCACAATTTTAAATCGATTGAGCGCTAGTTGTTAAACACTAGGGTAGCATCCTATACGCTACTCCACTGAAGAAGAGTCGCGTACATCTTAAAAGATGATTAAAAAATAAATTAATTCATCGAGGAGGATTAGTTGATGGTATTTTCCTAACTCCCCCAACTTCCTCCATAACTACATCTCGACTTGAACTGCTTCTTTAATCCTATAAATACCAAGAAGGTTAAAGGAGAAGGGTTAGAAATTGGAGTTAGTGAGATGGATTAATAGAAAAACTTTGAAGAAGCTTGCATTGGAGGAGTTGTTGATGAAGACATCCAAGCGAGAAGAAATCCAGAGCCCAGAATCTAGTTGCAGGAGCCTGTTTCATCATCAGGTATACTTGTACATCATTCTACTTTTGACAAATAAAGGTTGAAGTGTTTTTCTTGTTCCAATTTGAATGTGTTATGAAATGGCATCTTAAGTTGGATTTATTTTGGTCAATGCTGAATGTTAAACATTGTTTTTGTTTCTTTCAAGCTTTATATATTTCCCAAAATGTTTTGAGAAAGGTATTGTTGTTGCAGGTTTGCTGAAGGAAAGGTAGATTCGGAAGTGGAACACAAGATCAAGTCAAGGCAAGGATCAGACTTCGATTAAAAGTTATGTTCCCTACATATACAACTTCTTTCTTTTTGTAAATGTCTCTGTAATAGCATCAATACACTTACCTGTCACCCCAACCAAGTTGATAGCTTTAGTTTGCTGACTATAGGGTAGAAATATCCACCAACAGACTGGCGACTCTGCTGGGGAGATAGAGTTTTTGGCTTTAGGAAACCTTGTTCTTGGGTGTCCTCCTAGATTGTTTTGACTTCTTTTGATGTGTTAAGAAACTTTATAGGTATTCCTTGACTGTTTCTTGTCTGCTTTCATCAGTTTTTATACTTTCCAAAGTCAGTTTTCAAGCCTTTATGATATGAGCACTACTCTGCTATATACACAGTAGTGCCCATACGCTACTGTGTTGTATATACAGTAGCACCCGTTTCAGTAGGGGCACGAGTTTCTCTACTACACAGTAGAGTACACTTTCTGAAGCATTCTTTTTTGGTTTGCTTGTGTTTTATCCCTGTGGTGATTTGCTGATTTTGCTGTAGGATCCCTTTGATGGTTGCATAAGGGTTTTAACTATTGTTTAAGTCATAAGAACCTTCTCTTGAAGTTTTTCCCATCTTTTAAACCACTTGTTGACCTTTGGAACTTTTGGGACTTTTTATTGACTTTTTGGAAGACTTGCTGGTGTTTGGTGACGAACACTTTCACTTTTTTTAGACCCTGACTACTCATTGCCAGTTTACAAACCTGTATACTCCTGTATCCGCTATTTGTGGTGACGGTTGTCTTCTCTCTACTACTCCCATCCTTTGTTTAGGGTTTGGTCCTTGGTGGAGCCTCTAGGGTGTCTTCTTTTCGGTCAAGTTTCATTCTTCCTAGACTTCTTGTCTTTTTGCTGGTTGCAAGTGCTTTTACACAGCTGTAGGCTAGTTCATTTTCTTAGTTTCTTTGTCTTAGTAAGGCAGCTTACTTGTCTACTTGTGCTTGGCTTAGTGGTGTTGGTAGGGCTAGATACTTTAGGTCAGTCCTTTTGTGTCTTCCTCCTTTGTTTTCTTCCACTTTGTGCCCAGGTTTAAAGGCTTTTTCTTTGTAAAAAACCTGTAGACTAAGTCTTTTTCGAGCTAGGGTTTCGACAGCTATAGGCCTAAGAAATTTTAGCCATACTTACACACTTTGCATATAAATTTTTATTTGGCTTTCCATTTTTTGCATAGTTCTTTTTCGTTTATTGAAAAAGCAAAAAAAATTGGTACTTTAAGTTAAAATAGAACTTGTCTTTGTCATTGCAAAATAACTTAGCATATTTTGTATAATTTAAAAAAAAGAAAACAAAATTTTTTAAGTAAGTTTGCTTAGATTTTCAGTTTTGAAAAAGAAGTAGATGAAAAGATGAAAAGAACTTTGTTGTAGGAAGTTTTGAGTTTATTTGCACTTTTGTTTACTTGTTATAACCACGCTCACACACCCACTACCCTTTTTGAGTAATAAAAACCCTAAAATTTACTAATAAAATGAAATAGAAACATTTTTCTTTTTAGGGTACACTACACCAACTAGTTTTTGTTAGGATCTTGGGTTTAAAACACCTTAAACCACCCAAGGTCACACATTGCGCAAAAATCGTAGTGAGACTATCGTAGGCAAACCCACCTCACTCAAAATTTGCCTGGGATCTATGTAGTAGGTCATTGCGAGATCAATTTGTGGGAATACTCCTCCTACTTGCTGTTCGAGCATACGCCAGGATCGGATTGCGTATTGGGGACTCTTTCAAGTTTCGGGCTTAGATACCCTGCCCACGCTTTTTGATTTGACCGGTGACTGTTCCCCCAGGAATTTTCGGTGTTGTGGTATCCATAGTATCAGACTTCTAAGTTCATACACAGGTGATAGCAGAGGGTATATCTGTTGTACCTAAGACAGATGTGGGAGGAAACCCCTTGCAGGTATTTGGGAGGGCGGTTGGGTGATTCCAGTGCTTTCACCCTTAGTCATTGTATTGTGGACCCCGGGTAACTGCCTTTCTTCCTTCGTTGATCTGTTCTTGGCCCTCATCATCCCAGACTCTTCTCCGGAAGGCACCTTTGTTTGACTGGTTTGTATACTTAAGAATTTTTTTAGTTGGTGTGTTGTTTGCCCCCTAGTTGTAGCGGCCACTAGGTTCTAGTCTGTTATTTTATATTTATAATCACGAAGAATCAACAACTCCGTAGATCGAGAAGGATTCAAAACCTTCCACCAGTTAAAACAGAACCTATACAGCCAGCTAGAAGACAGCGGGTAAACCCCGGTATTTCTTCAGAAATTACTTCTGAAATAGAATTGCTTGAAGAAATCCTTGTAACAAAAAACCTTGAAATTGAGGTTCCTGAGGAACCACTACCAGGTACCATAGATCAGCAACACTTTAGTACTGTTGAGGTGGAAGATCTTACTTCCGCAGAGTATAGCAGTCCTTTCAATCCTCCCTTAACCAATACTAGAATTCTGCTTCTGTCACCTGTTGGTTTCCAGCAGCCCCTTTTCGGTGCAGATCTTTCCTTTCCCGAACATCTGATGTCTAACACAGGTGGTGACTAGGGGGTTCCCCAAACTCCCACTTTAGGTATGAACACCAACACAGTTAACCCTTCTTTTACTGCCACACCTATTCAGGCACAAACCACATCCATGCCTACTCCATCTTTTAGTTTCAACACTAGTACATTAGGTATGCCTAGTTCTACAACGATGGCATCTATTCCTACACCTAATGTTGGACCTAGCAGTATGGCCAACTGTGCAATACCTTCTGTTTCTCAACCTTTATATCAGATTCCTAGTACTTGGGTTTCCACACCTGTGGTAGGACCAAGTGCTTCTGCAAACATACCAGTCATGGGCACATGACTGCACTGTCCACATCAGCTTCTACTGGTTTCAACACCTTTGCAGGACCAAACATGAACCAAGGTAACATGCCTGCAAGTAACACCCCTTTTTCCTTATTCTCAGGGGGAGGGGGTAATATCTTTAACTAGCAATATGGCGGGGCTAACACCCAGCCACAGTGGACGAACCCGCAAAGCACTAATCCACTCTCGTATGGGTGGGGAAATTTTAATAACTCTTTCTCACAACAACAACAGATGGTAGGGGGCAACCCCTACCAACACATAGTTGGGCGCAACCCCTACCAACAGTTAACCGGGGGTAGCCCCTATCAACAGATGGTCGGTGGAAACTCCTATCAACACATGGCTGGGGGCAACCCTTATCACCAAATGGATAGGGGCAACTCCTACCAACAATTCATGGGACAAACGATGGGTGGTTCCCCTTATCAAGTACCATCTTACCGGCCTCGTCTACCTTTTCTGGCAACTTTGAATTTACCAGAACTTTCTAAACTGACAAATGATCCTATGTGTCATAATGCCACATGGCCATCAGTTCCCACCAAACTACCTTCGGATATTCCAAAGTTCGAAGGCAAAGCTGGGGAAGACCCTGGTGACCATGTCACTACCTTTCACTTATGGTGTTCTTCAAATTCGTTAAACGAGGATTCCATCTGATTGAGATTGCTCCAAAGGACCTTAACTAGTCCCGCAGCCAAATGGTACATTGAGTTACCTGCAACTACTTTCTCTAGTTTTGGGGATCTAGCAACCGTCTTTTTGAACCATTTCCAGCTTCTTGTTCGGTATGATGCCGGAACAGAACTTTTGTCTACTTTTAGACAAAACAAAGGCACTCACTTATCTGACCACATTCAGGAGTGGCGAAGACGGAAGAGGCTCATAAAGGCCAACATCCCTCCAGAGTTCCTGCTTGAGTGGTACTTGAAATCACTCCTTCCTTATATTTCTAAGGAAGTAGCGACATCTAGAGTTTCCAATGAAGAAGAAGCCATCTTAAGGACTCAACAGTTAGACCTTGTATACGCACAATCTGGTTTACTGTACGAGATTATACCTGACGCACCGAGATCAAACACTGATCTAAGTAGACCCAAACATGGACCACATACTGATGGCATAGTGGGTTCAGTTGACTTTGCAGCCTTCGAAGCACTGACCAAACAGGTCCATGCCTTAGCTGTCAAACAATCGACTGCAGACATCTCTTCCGTCACAACCTCTCCTTCTACTTCTGAGTCTGTTAACCAGGTTCAGAACAATCAAAAGGGCCCTGGGCATCCCAACAACAAAAAGAAGGGAAAGAAAGGAGAGGGGAACCAACAAAAGCCCAAAAAAGACAATGCCGAAGAGGGTAACAAAGAAGAAAAGAAGGTTAGGTTCCCTTGTAAACTTTGCAAGCAGAACCACCTTACTCATCAATGCCCTCTACTTGAAGAAGCCCAGAAGCTTTTAAGAGAAAAGAAGCCTGTCGTTTTGAAAGATCCATTTCCTAAAGGACAATGCTCAACTTCTGGCACCTCCAAAACTGGGGCACTTCGCACACCACGGTTGATCAAACCTTTATAAACATGGTTAATTCAGATGCACTTTTGCAAACTAGAGCTAAGAACTATACCCCAGAAACGCAAAGAAAGGATAAAGATGTTCTAGAATCCTCCACTCCACTCCACATACCTGTGTACCCAATGCCCAATATTCCGAAAGGTGTCTTGAAGAGGGCATCGCACAATCCCAACACACAGGATGCTTCTAAGTACAATGTGGTTGAAGATTTAGCCCAGACCCCCTGTGCTATGTCTACTCTAGAAGTCTTGCAGAGTTGTCCTTTACAACGAAATGCACTTTTGGTAGCTATTGGGAGTATGGAGTCCTCCAACATGTCTGCACGATTTGATATGACTGATGTCAAATAC
The DNA here is from genome assembly GCA_027924585.1 of Larix kaempferi. NCBI lineage: Eukaryota > Viridiplantae > Streptophyta > Pinopsida > Pinales > Pinaceae > Larix > Larix kaempferi. The sequence goes on along the minus strand of BSBM01000270.1, from coordinate 916,191 downwards.
CGGTTTCCCTATCACGTTGCCCTTCAGATTGAGGTCGTCCATGGTCCAATGACCATCAGACGAGCTGTAGTAGATGAGGGAGCGTCAACTTGCGTAATGTCTATTTCTTGTTGGAAAGCTTTAGGTTCTCCTGAGTTAGTCCCTTCCAACACAATGCTTACTGCATTTGATGGCAGAACTTTCCGTCCACATGGAGTTTTGCCATCATTTGAGGTCACTTTGGCTGGTAAGACAGTTGCTGTTGACATAGAAGTTCTGGATGCTCTGCTCGATTACAATATGTTATTGGGCAGGAGTTGGACTTATGCCATGCAAGCTATAGCATCGGCAGTTTTCCGGGTGGTCATGTTCCCATTTGAAGGTAAGATCGTTACAGTCGATCAACTTTATTTCACTGAAGGAAAACACCAGACTTCTTTGGAAACCACAGTTCCTTTGGTTGATCAAACTGCCCCGGTTAAGGAGAGTTTAGGAGCAGGGTTGTATGGTTCATTGATAGGCACCTTCAACATCCATTCCCCTATTCTTTTTATGCGTTCTGATGTGGGTACTGCCACTGAAACATTTATGGTCGGTTTAAGAACTGATCCTTGGATCCTTCCTACCACGTCAGAACCTTGTGTGCCTCCCTCCATTGCAAAAGTGGCCTATATGGAAACTCAACATGCTGCAATGGAACATATCATGACTCCACCAGTCTCTGTTGAGTCAGATATGGACTATGCTCTGGCATGGTCGCTGAATTCTACTCACTCGTTCGATTGTTTAGATACGGTTTTGCCATCCGATGAAGCCATCTTAGAAGTGATGATGGACCTGGACCAACCTTGGGAACATATGCATCATAGGTCCTACATACTTCCAGATCTAGACAGAATTGAGAGAGGAGAATTCCCTGTGAGACCCGGTGGATTGGTTGATTTGTCATCTTCTCCTTCTACTTCAAGAGCTGTTTATGCTGAAGGAAACATGGCGAATATTTCAAGAACAATTCCAATCAACATTTCCACCAAACCCGGGGTCGTGGAAAATATTTTTATTGGTGCAGACTGTTCTCCAGAAGAGATAGCTATGTACACAAAACTTTTTAAGGAATTCCGTGACATTTTTGCCTGGTCATATGAGGAGATGCCAGGTATTGACCCAACCATTGTGGAGCATGTCATCACGACATACCCTAATGCGAAACCTGTGAGACAAAAGCTCTGTCCCGTAAACCCTAGAAAAGCAGCCGCCATCAAGGTGGAGGTTGAAAAATTGCTCAAAGCCAATTTCATTTATCCGATTGACATGACGGAATGGGTTTCAAACCCTGTTCCAGTTGATAAGAAGCAAGGTACTATTAGAGTCTGTACTAACTTCCGAGATTTGAACAAAGCTTGTCTGAAAGACAACTATCCCACACCATTTATCGATCAAATTATAGATGCGTGTGTAGGACATGAGATGTTCTCTTTTATGGATGGTTTTTCGGGATACAATCAAATAGAGATCAAACCTGAAGATCAGCATAAAACAACTTTCATTTGCCCGTGGGGCACCTTCGCTTATCGGAAAATGCCATTTGGTTTGAAGAATGCTGGAGCTACTTTCCAGCGAGCAATGAATTTTGCTTTTCATGATATCAAACATATTGTGGAACCTTACTTGGATGATCTCCCGGCGCGATGTCGAAAGAGACGGGACCATGCAGCCCACCTTAGACAAGTGTTTGAAAGATGCAGATGATATAAGATTCGGTTGAATCCTAAAAAGTGTGTGTTCTGTGTCGAATCAGGGCGTTTACTAGGTTTCATTGTCTCTAATCGTGGTATAATGGTTGACCCACTTAAAGTTGAGGCGATTGTAAATTTGCCTCCTCCTCGCACCTTGTGACAACTTCAAAGTCTGCAAGGCATGTCTAATTTCTTACGGCGATTCATCATAAATTATGCCAAAATTACCAAAGGTTTTATGAGGCTACTCAAACAAGATTCCTACTTTGTATGGGACGAAGCTGCTCAAGCATCCTTTGAAGCTTTAAAAAAGGCACTCCTTTCAGCACCCTTGTTGAGCCCGCCAGATTCCTCAAAAGATTTTCTTTTATACCTGGCAGCGTCTCTTACTACAATTGGTATAGTTTTGGTTCAAGAAGACGATATGCTCCAAGAACATGTTGTCTACTATCTCTCTCGTGCATTGATAGCTCCTGAGGTTAAATACTCGCATGTTGAGAAGTTAGCACTTGCTGCGGTCTATGCGGTACAGAGGCTTCGTCACTATATACTTTTACGAACTACTACTGTGATAGCAGAAATCAATCCTTTCCAGTATGTTCTCACCCGACGAATCATTGGGGGGAAATATAATAAATGGATTGTAATTCTACAAGAATTCGATTTGGTCTTCCAATCAGCCAAGTCGAAGAAATCACTAGTGTTCGCTGAGTTAATCTTAGAATTTCCAAGTGACCTAGAACACGTTGAGGAAGAAACATCACTCCCTGACGAAAATATCTTCCTCATTGCCTCCTCTGACCCATGGTACGGAGACATCTTAGTATATCTCCAGACTTTGAGGTGTCCTACTACTTTTTCTCGAGAAGAGCGACGCAAGCTCAAAAGCCATGCGAAAAACTACCTTATCATTTCAGATACTTTATATCGACGTGGGGTAGATTCCATTTTACGACGCTGCTTAACTCGAGAAGAAGCTGAAGCAGTATTAAATGATTCCCACAGTGGAGCTTGTGGGGGACATCTTTTTGGGTTGGCAACAGCTCAGAAGATACTGCATGCCAAATATTTTTGGCCCACAATCTTTAAAGATTGTGTGGAAGCAGTGAAACACTGTCGACCGTGTCAGTTTTTCACTAAGAAAATGAGGGCACACCCAGCTCCTCTTCATCCTGTAATTACAGCAGGTCCCTTCACAAAATGGGGGGTTGATTTCATGACATGCAATCTAGTTTCAGCTGGAGGACATCATTACATCATCGTTGCCGTTGACTACTTTAGTAAGTGGGCAGAGGAAATGCCTACTGTTAAGGCAGATGGAGAAACCGCTGCTTATTTCGTGTTTAATCAGATTATAGCACGGTTTTGCATACCTAAAGAGATAGTGACTGATCACGATAGTCATTTCCAAAATAGCATGATGACTGAGTTATATACAATGCTTGGTTTTCGACAAGAACATTCGTCTTCATACTATCCTCAGGCGAATGGACAAGTTGAAGCAGTAAACAAAACTTTAAAGGTTATACTGCAAAGAACTGTTAATGCCAGTCAGAATAATTGGCACATCATGCTGTACCCGTCTCTTTGGGCTTACCGAGCCAACGTTAAGATTGCTACTGGTTTCTCTCCCTTCCAACTTGTGCACGGGATAGAAGCAGTTGTGCCGATTGAATGCGAGATTCCTTCGCTAAAACTAGCAGTTCAGTTACTACCCGATACTTCAATACTCGAGGAACGTTTGTTACACTTAGAACATCTAGATGAACAAAGCCAAGATGCGCTTACAACAAACGAGGTTCACAAAAAATGAGTCAAAGGACAATACGATAAATCCGTCAAACCTAGGGTTTTCATTGAAGGAGATTTGGTCCTACTTTGGGATCAAGACAAAGAACCTTTAGGACCCAGTAAATTCAAATCCAGGTGGCTCGAACCTTTTATAATTTCCAAGGTATTGAAGAAAGGTGCCTACGAACTGGTAGATTACGAAGGTAATAAGTTGGCCGAGCCTAGAAATGGGCTCTACCTAAAGAAGTATTATGCTTAGGCTGAAATACTTTTTCTTGTAACATAGCTGTATATTTTTGTAAAGCTAGTTTTTGTTATGCTCGTTAGGTGATCTTATGTGTGTTTCGTTTTGTGTACCAGATGTCAACCGAACATTTCCTAGGATTTGCTGATGGCGCCAGTCGCCACACCTACCAGTTGGCTTCAGCAGCTTGGGTCATTTATTCACCCGCTGACCAACTTGTTTCTTTGGGTGGGGTTTGTTTACGACCTACACGAATAATGTGGTTGAATACAGTGCAGTTAATTTGGAGGTAAGGCTTGACTCACAATTAATTGTATTTCAGTTAACAGGTGTTTATCAGATTAGAGATCCAGGACTGCTACGTCAGTTTCTACGAGTTAGACTATTGGAAAGACAATTTCATTCTATCAGATATGAACATATTCCAAGAAGTTTAAACACTTTAGCTGATTCATTAGCAAACTATGTGTTAGACTGGCATTTGCATCATACATTATTATAAGCAACATTGCACACATAAAATTTAAACGCATACACATGTAAATAACCGATACTGTATATAGCTGATACCGTCTCAAAAAATATGAGTTTTGAGTCATGAGTCGATCAAGTCAAGTCATAAAAGTACAAAAGCTGGGCATAGTAGCCTCAAAAATATATACATAGAATATTTTCTTCTCCTATGGAGAAGGAGGGACCTCCTCATCATCTACCGCATTGCGATAGCATATGACTAGTCTAGCAACCCTCCGCAGTAACCTAAGCCATGCTGGGGGCACCCCAACAACATCTTCCTGCATATCAACAGGTATCTGGTCCATGCGGCATGCAGGAATCTCATGAGTCAACCAACTCAGTTTTCTCTCCAGGGTTCCCAACATAGCATCCGCTGCAGTAATGTCAGCTGGACTCACATAGATAGTAGGATGTCCCTCAGGACGAACAGGCCCAACATCTGCATTTGACACTTGATTAGAACTTCAAAACTCATTCAAAAAAAAATAAAAAAATCAAATACTTGAAAAAAATTGAAAAAATTAAATAAATTCTCAAAATTTAAACATACCAATATCTCCCCAGGCTCCACCTGGCGGAAGCACCGGCTCTGGATCATGACGGAAATCCAATCCAGCATAGGGAAACTGCTCAAAAGCGGGAACTTGCCTCTCCCACCACCCCCAGAAGTCATCAGTATGGTAACAATAGTGACTTTCCCCACCACCCTGGTGGAGGAAAATGTCACCCCAATGGCCTATTCTGGGCTCACGGGGGTTAACCTGTGATAGAGGAATCCCCAAACTAATAGCAGGCATCCTCTCGAAGAAGAAAGTACACAAAATACTTCCGTACCCAAAATTTTTCATGGAGCCGGATTTATAACCTGTCAATTGAGACTTCATGTTTGCCAACAAACTGGTACACCAATCATAAACATGACCGTGCAAGCATTGTACACCAATATGCATCGAATTCCTAGAAACTAAGTGTTGTGATGCACTACCGGCTACCCGGTTGATCATGCTCACTGTCACTTTCAGAGGGAGACCATCAATAGTTGAAATCAAGACTTGGCTTCCTGATTTTTCTACTCCGGCAACACAGTATGTATTCACATATTCTTGCACTGATCGTGCACCCAAACGAGAAGACCCTTTCAGATTGATTATGTCTCCTCTCCTTGAGAGACCAGTAAAAAAGTATATGTCCTCAATGGTAAGCTCAAGAGTTTTCCCGCGGATGATGAAGGTATTAGTATCGACATCCCAATACTGAATCAGTCTTCGAAACAGTTTGTTTAATGCCTGCATGTTTACGGTTTGATAAAATTTCAACAAACCGCATCTTCAGAGCGCATGGAGGGTAGCCGAGTCTTGCATGGCTAACCTATCCATGTCTTCATGCTCCCTTTCCCTCCATTGTAAGACCATCTTGCACAAAAAACCAAAATTTTTTGAGTCTCGGCGCTTGAAAGTAGATTTGCAAGTGTGTACGCTACTGTGTATACTACACAGTAGCGTGTAGGCGCTACTCTATTTGAGCAAAGTAGCGCCCATTGCGTTTGTACACTACTCTTGTGTATACACAGTAGCGCCCGTGCATAAAACCTTATGAGCATTGCGTTGCAAGCTATTTTTGCTCAAAAATTTAAAAATAAACCATTGAAATTCAAGATAGGTGGAATTCTACTTACTTGGTGGAGGAAGTATGGTGGTTGGATGCTCGATTTGATCGCCGTGGAGATTGGAAATTTGCAAGAGTTGCCCCAATTTTTGCCCTACAACACAAATTGAAAATTGATTTTTTTAAACAATGAATTATATATAAATTGGATTTTAATTTTTACCCATATTTGTTATTTTTCTATAGTTTCAAAATTTTAACAAATCCCTAATTAATTAATTGAAACACACAATACGGTATAACACTGATCCAAGCTCAATTTTCACTTAATTGTTGTCGGATTCGTCTCCTAAGCTCAAATTTCTTGATGATAGACCTTGTCAGTTAGCTAAATATTCCAAATTTATATATCATTTGAGATTTTTGCCGCATCAACTAATATTTTGTTGAAGACCTAGTTTTGGTAGGGCATGAAGCTATGATCCCAGAAGCTGACCTTTAAGTCATTTTAAGCTCTTGTTTGGACTATTTAAACCTAAACAAGATTGCCGAGCAAGCTTGTCCTCTTCAAGCTCGTTAAAGTAATCGAAGGCTCATCCACTCAGGTATAGAATTACCCCTTTTCCGGGCCTAAGTGGATTAACTACGGAAAAGGTATACTCTAGGTATACTCCTGTATGCGCTAGAAGAGTTAGCCTTTCATTGTTTTATACTTTTTCAGGGGAGGAGACTAACTGTATGAAAAAGGACCTTTTGGAGTCTCTCTTTAGGGTTTTCAGACTCTCTAAACATGAAAATACCAAGCGAGCATTCACCTACTCGGGCTCGATGTGAAATCCATGAGAGGGTATGTAGAGGACTGTTTAAGTTTTTCAACTCTATAAACAACAAAACACCGCCGATCACAGACCAATCCAGGCTCGATATAAAATCCACGGATAGGTCAAAAGAGGATTGTTTAAGTTTTTCAGACTCTATAAACAGGAAAACACCGACAAGCATTAATCTACTTGGGATCGACACTAAAATCCATGAGTAGATATATGGAGTTATTGTTTAAGTTTTTTAGACTCCTTAAAATTGAAAACACCGACGAGCATTAATCTGCTTGGGCTCGATACTAAAATCCACGAGCAGATATATGGAGTTATTGTTTAAGTTTTTCAGACTCGTTAAAATTGAAAACACCGGCGAGCAAGAACAGATCTCGGCTCGATATTAAAATCCATAGATCAGTACATATAGAGTAATCTTCTATCTCTTCTTCAAACTCTATAAACAATGAAGAAGGTCCTGAGTCTTCCTCCCATGGGCTCGTTAAACTATTTACATGGTTGGATCTATTGAGTTTTCATTCTTTCTTGGACTCATTAAAACAACAAGAATGGTATTCTTTTATCTCAAAAGAATAAGGAACGGGAAAAACATATCATATCTTCATTGTCAAAGGCAGTTTTCAGTCAAGTTCTATCCTTGAACACAGCACCTACTTGAGTCTATCTTGTCGGTTGGGTTTAGTTTTTGGCCTCAAGGTGAACCTTTCCTTCAAGTTTTTTACTCCCCCGGTTGGTTATTCTTCCAACCATATGGAGGGTCTGCTAATGTCTCTTACATTTCAGACTTATTTACCCCATTATGTCAGAAACTGCCTGAGTCACTTTGTGTCATGCTCAATGTTCAAGGATATACCCTGTGTCGGCCACTCTGCAATTTACCTTGACCTCATGTGTCGGCCTTCCTAGTGTCAGTCTTGTTACATATTATTCGATATCATCTCTTACCAGTTGAGTGTTCCTCGAGTTGGATGATGGAGGATTCCTTAAGGCCTCCCTTCCAACGGACTTCTTCCCATCGACATCAACTCCTTATTCTGGGATTGAAGTTTAGAGTTTCGGTTATTACCTTGGAGATTGCAGTCACCAGTGGCAATTTTCCTTGCTGTTGAATGATGGGAATACATCAATGTCTCCTATCCGATGGATTCTTCAAGTGTTCGACGGCAAGACCACTTATTCGCACTTGCTTGAATGTACTAGGTACCTTGGACCCCATCATGATTATCAGTGGAAGTCCTCGCATTTGTTAACGGTATACATCAATGACTGGTAATCAAACGATACCCCCCATGTTCGACTATCAGCTCATTTATTCACATGGTTCGGGTTTGTACCTAGGGTTGTTGTGGGATGAAGACCTTGGGATTTTGATGACATTACCTCATTTTGTTATCACCCAAGTTACGCAAGACTGGGCCTCACTTTTATTTGGCTCTCCATGAGACATAGATCCAGTTTGTTGTTATGGCTATGATCTCTCAGTTTGACATAGATCCACGTTTGTATTTCAAGTGGTTATGCTTTATATACATCTCCTTGTTATGTATCGAAGATCATGTTGTATCACACTACACATCTATAAGATGTCAAAAATGTAATTGCTCGCTGACCTTGATCTTTGTTTCAGGTTTCTTGTGACTTGTTTTCTGCGGTTTTGTGCTCCTCCTCTGGCTTTGGATTGTAATGTATTTCGGCCATCATTTCCCTCTAACCTCACACATTAGGGGGCATCTGTTATAGGTCAAAATTGCACCTCTCCGTCCGTGATCACCCTGAGCTGCTGATCACACAAAAGGACAACTTGGATGGAGGAGCATGTTGACCTTTGATGATATGCCAACTCATTCCATTTCCTGAAAATACTGGAAAATCTCAAAAAATATCATTTTGAGATATGAGCGCTACTGTACTCAAAGAGACTAGCGCCCATATGCTACTCCAATGTATAATAGTAGCGCCCATATCCAGGTATACGCTACTCCAGTGTAGCATAGTAGCGCCCACAATTTTAAATCGATTGAGCGCTAGTTGTTAAACACTAGGGTAGCGTCCTATACGCTACTCCACTGAAGAAGAGTCGTGTACATCTTAAAAGATGATTAAAAAATAAATTAATTCATCAAGGAGGATTAGTTGATGGTAGTTTCCTAACTCCCCCAACTTCCTCCATAACTACATCTCGACCTAAACTGCTTCTTTAATCCTATAAATACCAAGAAGGTTAAAGGAGAAGGCTTAGAAATTGGAGTTAGTGAGATGGATTAATAGAAAAAATTTGAAGAATCTTGCATTGGAGGAGTTGTTGTTGAAGATATCCAAGCGAGAAGAAAGCCAGAGCCCAGAATCTAGTTGCAGGAGCCTGTTTCATCATCAGGTATACTTGTACATCATTCTACTTTTGACAAATAAAGGTTGAAGTGTTTTTCTTGTTCCAATTTGAATGTGTTATGAAATGGCATCTTAAGTTGGATTTATTTTGGTCAATGCTAAATGTTAAACATTGTTTTTGTTTCTTTCAAGCTTTATATATTACCCAAAATGTTTTGAGAAAGGTATTGTTGTTGCAGGTTTGCTGAAGGAAAGGTAGATTCGGAAGTGGAACACAAGATCAAGTCAAGGCAAGGATCAGACTTCGATTAAAAGGTATGTTCCCTACATCTACAACTTCTTTCTTTTTGTAAATGTCTCTGTAATAGCATCAATACACTTACCTGTCACCCCAACCAAGTTGATAGCTTTAGTTTGCTGACTATAGGGTAGAAATATCCACCAACAATAACTTGCCAAAGCACCCCAATAAGTTGTTACCAAAATTTGATCTTGTCAACAAAGAGCCTACAAAAAACCATATCAATAAGTTCATCATTGTTGTTCAGACCATGAATGTTCAGCATGAGGATGTCGTATGCTGCTTATTTCCTTTGACGTTCGAAGGAAAAGTTGTAGTCTGGTACTTCTCCTTGACCCAAGGATCAATAACAAGTTGGGCTGATTTCAGTTAGGCTTTCATAAACAAACTTGGAGAGGATAAGACACCTGCAGTATTAGCACTTGAACTAGCTAGAATTAGGATGGAAAATAAGGAATGCGTGGAATATTTTAACCAACGATTTCTCACCTTGTTGAATAGAATACCAACAACTTCCCAACTGCCAGAGGATATTATAATTGAAAATTTTTCCTCTGCCTTGCTGAAATATCTTGGCATGTTTTCCAAGCAAGCTAGAAAAACCACTTTGGTTGAAACTTTCGAAGAAGCAATCAAGGTTGAAAAAAATTCCATGACTTTCAAACTAATACAGAAAAGAAAGATACCTCTACTTTCAATATAGAGAAATTACAACAAGTAGTTAGGTCCCTGACGAATGAAGTGGTGATGTTAAAAAGAAACAATGGAGAAGGAACCTCGAATAGAGGAAATTTTAAGGCTCCATATCGACCATATACACCACCCAACGCACGACAAAATGCTCCCCCTAATGTTTCGACCAATGAGGAAATATTAAATACAATTAGGGTTTTTTATGCTTTACCTGAAACCTCACCTGACCACGAGTTAGAAGAACATCAGGAACATGAACAACCTAAACCTGAAGAGGAAATTTATGAAGATCCACTCCCATTCAACTGTCATTTCTGGGACAGCTCAGTTAGTCAAGATGAGTGTCATGTCAACTCTTTTTTCGTCAATCAACATACTCATAATACTAGGAGTAAAGGTCCTGTCAACTTGCAACCATCACCCACTCCTAGGAACAGTCTGCAACTCATGAATCAGCATTCTACAATTCAAGACAAAGACCTCCAATATGACATCATAGATGATCTTAAAAAACAAAGAGCAAACATAAGCATGTTTGACTTGTTAAAAATTTATCCTATGCCAGGAGGGTCAATCTTTTCAAATATGCCATCTCCATCTAATATCAATAATAGAAGAAATCAGCCATCCACATCTACAGCTAATAACTCTGATCCTACCACCAGTAAAGGGGTGACAAGTTTCAATAATGACAATAAGACAGTTGTTGATAGGGATACGCTAATAGGAAAGAATTCCAAGTCTACAACTCCCCCTTTCCTACTGACATTTGAAATCTTTAACCGGAATGTCCATAACTGCATGGTCAATTCTGGGGCATCATCATATGTTATTCCTTATTCGGTATGCATGAAATTGAATGCTGAAATTGTTCCTTGTGAAACTCAGATCAGCCAACTTGATCGCTCTAAGGTGAAAATTCTAGGAGAGCTTAAAGAAGTAATGATTGGGATGGCTAACAATCTGCAAATTTTTCAATTTATTGACATTGTAGTGGCAGACATACCAGATGTGTATGGGTTGTTTCTAAGCTGTGACTGGTCTCAAGCTTTAAAGGGCTATTTTTCGATCGATTGGTCACATCTGTGGCTACCTAAGAATGGGCAACCAAATCAAATCAGAATTGACAAGGAAAGATACATGAAACATACAGTGACTAAGATTGATTCACCTAACAAACCGGTTATGTTTAGTGACTCAATTCTAGGAAAATTTGGTTTTGATTCTGATTTAGCCACTCTTCATACACATAAATCAGCATTTGCCGATTCTGTAAATAAATCAGAAATTTTACATTGTGATTTCCAGGAAGCTCCTTCCAGATTGTTAAATGCTGTAAATAGTGTGAATAATGTAGATAATCTTGTAGATAAGCCTTGGCACTTATACTTTGACGGTGCAAAATCAAAAGAAGGCGCAGGAGAAGGCTGTATGCTCCTTGACCCTTTAAGAAATAAACACTTGTTGTCTTGCAGACTGGAATTTCTATGCACAAACAATTCAGCTGAATATGAGGCTCTCATTTAGGGGTTAAAGAAAGTGTTAGATTTAAATGTGAAGGTATTGGTTGCCTTCGGTGACTCTGAAATCATTGTTCGTCAAGTTCGCAATTCTATACATTGTTTATCTAACCATCTGCGAAGCTATTAAAAGGAGGTATGGAACTTGATTTCAGAATTTGATGCCTTTAATATTAACTCTATCCCTCGCTTTAAAAATACAGAAGTTGATCTTTTGGCAAATGTGGCCTCTCGGCTTCTTCTGTCAGAAAATTTTTCTCCCAATATCTTTTATGTTGAATTATTATTTAGACCATCAATCCCTGATAATATCACTAACTGCCGTGTCTTTAATGATGATTCTCAAATTATTGACTTCTTAATGGGAGAATATGTTTTTAAAGAAACGACGATCGATGAGATCACGCATGACGAAGATCTGCACAATTTCTCAATAATCCATCCACCTCATTATGTTGACGAATCATTTAAGCTGGTAAATTCGATCACTACTTCAGTTCTTAGACTTGAAAATTTTTATGACCTACATGATAAGTTCAAGGGAGTGCCTAACTGCAAGACGAACAGTTCTAGCATGCGTTATGAAACCATAAACTTAGGCATAGAAGCAAATCCCCAAAACATAAATTTAGGGTCAGATTGCACTCAAACTGAGAAAGCATGTTTGGTCAAAATGTTTAAAGAGTTTAAGGACGTATTCGCATGGACATATGATGACCTAAAAACTTTTGACACACAGATAGTACAACACATAATTCCCATGAAACAAGAAGCCAAGCCATTCCAACAGAAACTCAGGAAAATGCACCCTACTTTAGAATTTGTGGTAAAGAAAGAGCTGAACAAACTGCTTGTTGCTAGAATCATATTTCCAGTACGTCACACTCAATGGGTAGCAAACCTGGTTCTTGTTAGAAAGAAAAATGGAGACATTAGGTTGTGCATAGATTTCCGAAACTTAAACCAATCGTCAAAAAAGGAAAACTATCCAGTTCCACCAATGGAACAGATCCTCCAAAAAGTCTTTGGTGCCTAGATGTCGTCTTTATTGGATGGTTTTTCTGGGTACAACCAAGTCCTGGTCTCTCCCGGGGATCAACTAAAAACTACCTTTAGGACCCCTTGGGGAACCTATGCCTATAGGAAGATGCCGTTCAGATTAATAAACGTTGGGGCCACATTCTAACGAGAAATGGATGTTCCTTTTAGAGGTCTGATCAATCACTATGTGGTTGTCTACTTAGATGACGTTACGGTATATTAAAAAAATAGATCTGATCATATCTTCCACCTGCGCAAAGTCCTTGAACAATGTAGGAGGTTTGGCATTTCCTTAAACCCAAAAAAGACAATATTTGCAGTCATAGAGGGAATTTTGCTAAGATTTTTGGTATCAAAAGAAGGAATTATGAATGACCTAGAAAGGACTGAAGCCATCTCTAAGATTCCTTTCCTGACTACCAGGAAAGCTATGCAATCCTTCATGGGAAAAATAAATTTTGTAAGGATATTTGTCCCAAGTTTTTCAGAAATAGTTCACCCACTGCAGAACATGATAAAGAAAGATAGCGACTTTATATGGGGAGAGAAAGAGAGAGAATCATTCGTTAGGATAAGAGAAGCCATTGCTGAAGCCCCTGCACTTTTGAGTCCCAATTTTAAGAAAGAATTTATTCTTTATACCTTTTCCTCTGACGTATCCTACGCTGCTATCCTTACTCAAAAAAATCAGGAAGACCATGAAGTACCGATTTCATTCATGAGCTCGAATATGAAAGGAGCTGAACTAAACTACCACGAAGTAGATAAAGAAGCTTTCGCTGTGTTCAAAGTAGTTAAACACTTAAGGCCTTATCTCCTGAAGTCAAAAATGAAATTCATTGTTCCTTTCTCTGGTGTAAGAAACCTGTTAGTACAAAAGGATTTAGGAGAAAAACGGGCACATTGGATGGCTTCTTTATAGGAGTATGATCTATAGATACCCTCTCAGGTTGTACAAGGGTTGGGATTATGTAAACTGGCAGCTGAATCATCTCACTTGCCTGCTAGTCAAGATGAATTACCCTTAGATGCTTCATTGCTGCAAAAGGAATTTATTTTATCCCAGATCTTGCTAATTCCTGGTACACTGACATTCACATTTATCTGGAAATAGGTAGTGCTCCAAACTACTTGGAACTAAAGAAAAAGAGAGCTATCTGATTGAAATCAGCACCATATCAGTTAGTGAACAACATACTTTTCAGGAAGAGTGCAAATGGTGTTCTGCTCTGCTGCTTAGAAAAGGAAGAGTCCGAGTCCGTCTTGAAACAATTGTATGATGGCCCTACTGGTGGTCACTTCGGTGGCGACACTACTGCTCACAAAGTTTTGAGAGCGGGTTATTTTTGGCCAACCTTATTCAAAGACATTCATTCTTTTGTGAGAAAATGCTAGGATTGTCTGAGGGCATCCGGTAGAATCAAAAGGCCAGCTTTCCCTTTACAGCCAGTGGTTGTGGATAGACCCTTTCAACAATGGGGACTCGACATAGTGGGTCCAGTCAATCCTCCATCTTCCCTCCAACATAAATACATAATAACTGCCACGGATTATTTCACCCGTTGGTTTGAAGCTGCTCCAATGCGGGTAGTCAATACAAATCAAGTACTTGATTTTGTTGAGACTCATATAATCACGAGATTTGGATTGCCTGAATCTTTAGTCTTTGACAACGCATCATATTTTGCTTCTGGAGAATTGACTGAGTTTGCAGTACAAAAGGGAATTAGAATCAGGTATTCGGCTAATTATCATCCACAAGGAAACGGCCTTGCTGAGTCAACAAACAAGAACTTGTTGAAAATTCTTAAAAGGTCAATAGCTGAAAGCCACAGGAATTGGCACATGATTCTATATCAAGTATTGTGGGCTAACAGAGTTACCCCAAAGTCTTCTGTCAGTAATTCTCCATTCTTTCTGGTATATGGCACCGAGGCTATACTCCCTCCAAAATTGTTCTTGCCTTCCTTACAACTTGCGTAATCTGTACAAGACACAGAATGCTCTGCTATTGAAAAAAGAATAAATATGTTGTTGAAATTAGAAGAGGAGAGGGAAAACGAAAAACGACATTTCTCAAAGCATCAAAAAACTATTAAATCTTGGTTTGATCGTGGATCATCCTCGGACAGAGATTTTCAGATAGGTGACCTCATTTTAAAATGGGATAAAGCACATTAGAACAAAAAGGACCATACGAAATTTCAGAGACTTTGGATGGGCCCATATACCATAGCAGAAAAGTTAGGCCCCAGCACCTTTCAGTTGCAAACTTTGTAGGGACATCCTGATACCTTTCCAGTGAACGAGTAGGTCCTTAAAAAATATTTCTAGTAGTCTTGTATCATTCAATTCACTCTCATTGTACATTTTCATTGTAAATACTTTTGTACATATTCATCTTTGTTTTAGATTTTCAGGATTGTTCAATCTGATGGTCTCACACTTGCTGATTTCTTTTCAATTCAGTCATCTATTTTACTTACCTACAAATATTTCGGTGATTGGTCACATCAAACAATATTTCATTATCTAGGCCATCCTGATTTTAGTTACTCGTTGATGGTCGTTTAATCACAATGGAGTCAACCAACTTCCTAGTGAATTCTTTTTGACTTCATCATCTTTTATTTCTTGATTATTGTACATAACACTGATTCACTTGCATACAATTGTCTATGGTAATCCCTGTTTTGCTTCTATCAAGTTCTGGCGATTTAATTAATTTTTGATCCAATAAATTTCGGCCTGCTAGTGAATCACATGACTCATTGCTTTGTCAGATCTCATTATGCAGAATTATATTAATCCAGTCGAGTCATAGAATTAGCCTAACCTGAATTTTTGTAGATAAATCATTTTTGGGGACTGTAAATATGTCAGATATAAAGCATTTGTACATAATCAGCTTCCTCCTCTTTGTAAAATACTTTTTCAGCAAACATACCCTACACTTTTGCTTCAATCTAGCTTGAACATATGACCTAGCTTGGAGGACTTGTTACTTGTTACAACTGTGTCAACTGGGATGATTGAAATACATATAAGATCGTAATTATTGATTTTGTTTCAAGTATCTGATGCCTACAAGGTGAGTTAATTTCCACAATTGGTTTTAGTTTGTGAACTTGTTGTCTTTTGTAGCAATCCTTAACTGTTATCTTCAGGTGCCTACCCAAAAGGCCGATGACTCAGGAAACTTACTTACTGGTTCCATTAGTGTCTACTAGGCTTGTAGATCGGTTGACCAATGTCTAGTCACTTTTAAGCTATCTCAAGAGGCCAATGGTTTTCTCACTCAAGTTTTTTTTTGTAAATAACCCATAATAATAGAATTTTGGTTCAAGAATAGGAGGTCTTTTTACAAAGACGATCTGTCACGATCATCAGCACTATTGGAGATGATAGCACCTTATCTGGTCACCAAGCCAGGGTGATGATTCTTGTTTGAAAAAATGAGAGTCAGGAGGTCTCATCACGAGCCGGCCTGTCTATCTTCAGTAGTTCTCATGAATGATGCTATTAATTTTTGGTCACCAAGCCTGAACAGTAGTCTTGAACTAAAATGCTTTAATTTGTTTTTAATTTTGAATACGGGAAAAGTTAATTAGAGGACAGAAGGTCTCGTGTTGAGCCGGTCTAGTTATGATCATAAGTTCTATTGGATTGACGTTGTCTACATCTAGTCACCAATCCAGGACAACGACCTTTGGTTTAAAAGCTAAGGGGCAGGAAGTCTCATCACGAGCTGGCCTAATCAGTTTCTAGTAGGATTGGTGAATAATGCTACCATCATTTAGTTACCAAGCTAAGGTAGTATCTCTGATTAATGATTTTCATATTTATTCATCTGTATATATAACATTCTAAAAAAAAAAATGAATAAATATCACCTACTTGCTTTGTTTACATGAGAAGAGAATTATCTAGCATTCTTGAGTAGCTACATCTTTCACTCACATTGGTTAAGCTGTCCCAAGCCTGAAATATTTCCTCTGGAGCTAAGTCATTCCTCACTCTGATTTTCAAAGGTTGAAAAAGGTAATGAATACTCAGGTAACAACCAAAGGCTCATTGTTGCTAGATCAGTAAGGCCCAAATTTTAGAACTAGTTTGGGTTTGAATCATTCAAACAGGGGTTTGATGCTTTGAAACATTGCTTCTGATTATCTGAGGTATTGAAGTCTTTCCTTCTACACAGAGATAATTGGTTTGGTCCCAGCATGTCACCATTTGTTGGAAAGCAACACCCTCCAGAGAAATTGAACACTAAAATTCAATTGGCCATTACATAAGTCTTGATGACAAGGAACCATACTACATGTCACAAGCTTGATAGACACTCACCCATTAATATTTTAGGAGTGCCTTCAAAATATTTGATTCTGAAGGTACTCCCAATAAAGTTGATAAATTGATTGGTATAGAGGGATTAACATCAGTCTTCATTTGAATTGAATTTCTTGACTTAGTTTCATATTTCTGGTCGATTATTTGTAAAATTCATAATCCTGAAAATTAGCAGCTCTTGATCTTACAACATCAGCCATCTTTGCAAATTCAAAGTCAAGCAAATTCATTACATCAATAGTCTCTGATTGTTCACTTAATAGACTGATACCTTATATGGCAATTTGTTTTTCAATTCACATGCTTGGTCTAATGAAATCTCCCACTTCCATAGGGTCATTCTCATTAAAATTTATGAGGGTAAAAGCTCATTTTATATTAACATCACAAGTTCACCATCTTTTATATACTCATCCCCATATGGGAACTTTGAATTCTATGATGAGATAAGATCTATAGGATTATCGAATTTTTAATGATGCTTGTAGGTGAGATAAATATCATAATTTGATCATCAGTGATTAAAATGATTTCCAAAGCATAGTATTGGTTTTGGTTACATTTATTAATATTTTCTCATCATTACAATGATAACCCTCATTTTAATTAAATCGATATCATCTTGCATTATGAAATATTGGTATTAATGATATGTAATGGTAGAAGACTATGTGGTGGTAACCATTGACTTATACTTTGAAGATTTGAAACTCGGTTATACCTTAGCATTGCATTGATATGAGAATGTGTCAGTTAACATTGAAATTATCATGGGGATTAAAGGTTTGATATTTGCCTAACCAAATTATTTTTACATCTGTTGATTTACATGAGGCAAATGTCATGTCCAATTATCACTCGCTTGTCATTTTTTCTGGGAGGAATTATTGCACCATAAGCTCTCTGTGAGTTCTGATAACCCTTACCAATTCGAAGACATCGTAATCCTGCATTCCATGACTGTGCATAAGTATTCACAATACCCTGGTGGAAAGAAGTCGGTTGGGGCTTTGATAAACCTGCATGGGCTAAGGATGAACTTGTTTTGTTTCTCAGTTAGGGTTTTGAAGATCCCTGAGGTTTGTGCGATCGTTGCTATGGCTCCCATCCCTAGATTCGATCTCATTGGTGATGAATACTTAGACACTGCACCTGAATGCCATGAAATGGTAGTAAGGGAAGGATGGTTAGGGTTTCTGCAAAGGTTCTCTGGTTTTAATTTAATGGTCTCCAGGGCATTCGTGACATCATTTGATGGTATGAAAGCATAGGTAGGAGATGTTGTGTTGGAATTGTCAGAGGAATTCCCCTCTCAGGCTATAGGTTTTCCAATGGAAGGAGAATGTTGGTATAAGGGTAAGCATTTGAGGAGTGATGAATGGAAGGAGTTTTTGACTCTAGCTAATCGGCGAATTGAATATAAGTCCGGTTTCCCGTCTCGGCTACTGAAGAAGAAGTGGTGTGCTATGCTCAAGCTTATTATCAGGTATGTCACCTGCGAGGGACAATTGTATCAGACTTAATTTTATCATCTTCAACTATTAATGGTTTTTAAAGGGCATCCTGTGAATATTCCATATTACTTCCTCAATAGTTTGCAAAAGATGGCCAACACTTATCAGGGTAACGTGGGAGATAAGGAACGGAGTTTGTTTCATCATGGGATTATTAAGATACTCATTTTCTACTGATTGGAAGAGTTGGGAGATTCTTGGAAATCGTTTCTCTCCGATAACTATTTTGGGGAAAATGATGAGTGGCCTCGACGGAGGTCCAAAACCAGGTGAAGACATATCGGGTTAGAAGCAGATGAGCTGGAGTTAGAAGAACTTGGTTCTCAAAACGATCAAGATAATATGGTACCTAATCCCGACCAAATCCCAAGTGATGGTGGCCCTAAGGTTGAGTCTAAGATAAACCCTGAGATACTCTTTGATGATCCTCGGCCTCAAACGACTCAGCCTGTGATTTTTCCACCCTATCTAAATGGTGCCCTACTACATCCACAGACAAACATCGATCACAAACTGGCAGATCAAGAAGTTAGCAAGGTGCTGAGTGATCAGGCAATTCGTCGAACCACTCGTAGCATGGCCGCCGTGCTTTTTGCGAAGAGAGATTTGGTTGCAGGGGATACCCTGTGGTTGAACTATGTGATTCTACCGAGTCTCAGTCAAATAAAAACCCAATTGGTCCTACAATCCTAGACTTCAAGTATGTATCGGCTTCTGAACATGAGGGCATGAGTGTTCAACGATCAAACCCAATGCTGAACGTAGAGCAAGAAGTGAATCGGGAGCTATGTACAGGGATGGGAGATGTAGAAGAACCAAACATGGAACCAGTACAACAACCTGTTCAAATACCTTTTGCTCAGGTCATATCATCTTTGGAAACTGATCTAAAGGAAGCTCAAGTTGTCAATGCATTCGCCATGGAAGAAATTGTGAGCTTGAAAAACGAATTGATTGTCTGGGTTGATAAATGGAATATCTTAAAGGAAAATAAGCTTAAGTATAAAGATTATGGTAAGAACCTTTTTTCAAAGAATAAAAAATTAGCCAAACAAAACAGAATTGCAAAAATGAGGGCTGTGAGGTTTAAGGCCAAACTGAACGAAGCTAGGAGAGTTGTTCTGGTTTGAGTCTCTGTTGAATCATCTCCAAAACCTTGATGCTTTTAAAGATATAATTCATTTTTTTTTGTGGTTTTGCTTGAATATACAAGTGATATGAAATTCGGTTATTATAGGTTAGTAGACACATTCAGATTTTACCTTAAATACAGAGTGTTTTATAAAGACAATTGCAGAATTAAAATTCTACAGGCATCCTATTTATTATGCATTTGTATTTATCATTCGTTTATATTGTCCACGATTTGTTCACTCATTTGGTTTGTGAATTCCAGGTGTCATGTAACATATAAGCTAGAGTCTGATCCTGTTGCTGCATTTTTGGAGTTCGTTTTGCTGAAAGATTACCTATCCAAGATGTTATGAATGTACAACTATTTCCTCTACATTGTTGGCATCGCATTTCCAATTTTGTACATCGACAGTTGATGATGTGATTAATGCAAGGATATCTCTTGCCCGAGAATACTGATACTGGATTTTATCCAGTAAGTTATTAGTCATCTGTTGTGTTATTCCATTCCAGGTGTCACTAAATGGCATGCATTAGAATTATAACACAAAGGAATTCAAGTGATATTTATGTTATTGTATATTCGGATAGGGATCTACGTGGTTCCATGAAAATAGGACTGATAGGGAGTTAGGAGTTTGATGTTTTTTTATATAAACAATTTCAAAACTTGGAACAAGGGTTTGATTTCTAATACATGGGAGAGCCGATATTATACAGCATTATTCTATTTTGTTTACATAGATTTTCTCTGAACTTCTTCTGAAGAATATCAAGTGTGCCAGAATACTAAAACCATAGCTAAGTTTTAGATATCTATACTGTGTGGTTTATCTCTCTTTTGTTATTTTGATCTTCATATTAAATGTGGAATGCTTTACAGGAAATTTGAATGTTTATACTCATTTGAATCATAAGTGATTTATCCTCATATTGATGTTAAAGAACTTTTTCATGATGTCAATGGTTTATGAATCAATTCTTGTGAATATCTGACTTGCAGGTTGAATTTGTTTCAATTGCAAATTAGTATTGATTATACTTTCATGTTTCAGAATGATATATCTTGTTAGTTAATTTTGACTCTAGTTTGGAATTCATGTATACAATTACTTACAATAGATTTGTTTAATCCATTCTGAGATAATTTAAATTCACTTTTATAGCTTGGTATTTCCTTACTGGTCTGTAACTAGTGAATACTTTCTTTGTTTCGAACTTTTAGTCAAATAAATCAATCTATGCTCTTGGCCGAGATAGGAAGCTAACATTTTGGGTAGATTATTAGCAGTTACCTTATCATAGGATAACATTAGGAGCGACTAACGTTTTTTATATTTAGTGTTAGTTAGTTCTTAGGATTAGATAATTGTTAGCTTAAATTTTCTTAGTTTGTTAACAGATGGTCTTAAACTGAGACACACTCATTCAAGAGACACACTCATTTCAAGAGACTCTCTATCTTTGAGAGCACCACACATAGCCAGCAGGGCCTGAATCCTGTGAAAAATAGTTACTCCAATCACATATAAGACTATACTAAGTCGAGTGTGCGGACTATTTTTCTCTAAGTTGGCCTGGGGCAGTTCTTCTGGCCAACAGGTCATTAGGGTTAAACATTAACAACATCAAATTGCTTATAAGTTGGTGACTGAGGTAGAAACTAAAGAAGAAGTGAGAACACTCCTAACAGCTAAGGTTGATGAACCTCTAGTAGTAAGGAATACAATTATTCAGGTTGATGTCCTATAATGATGATGCTTTCAATGTGGATTTGATCCTCCTATGAATCCTCGACATGACACAATATAGTGCCCAAATGGTGTAGTTTAACAAAAAATGTTGAAGGATTCTAGTGTTGTCTATCTTAATGTTATTTGCGAGCACTTTATCCCACTAATACATCCAACCTTATGAAAGGAGGTAATCTATGTATCTATCACAAAAGGGATCATATCTAAAGTTTGCTTGAGAGTGAATGCATCTCTAATGTGCAAATCAAGGAATTACTAGTGAAAGCATCTAAAAATGGTCAATAAGGATCTATTGATCCAAGTTGGATCACTAAATAAATTCTAATTTATTTTTGTACTTTATGGGTGGAAAATTGGAGTTATTGGCTTGTAGGGCTCATTTAAAGGGTTGTTCATATTGTGGTGATCTGGGATGTTGAAAATTTTGGAGCCCACTTGGAGCCTAGCGTGAATGGCTCCTATTTAGAAGGAGTCATTAATGTGATCATTGTCATATAATGGTGAAGTTACAAGTTCAATATCAGACTTGATTTATCATTGGATATGTTGTTAAAAAGAGCTTCTCTTAGTTTCGAGAATTATATATATTCTCTACTGACCAGGCCAACCACATGAATGTGGAAGCTCATTTGGATCCCCCCCACCCACCCACCCTAGAATCAAAGAAAAAAATTGTCAACCTTGATGTGCTCTTGATTCATATGAAATGTGCCAGTGGCATATTTTCAAGAATGGCATTATGATCTTCTATCAACAATTTCCATTGTCAATCCTTGGAATTTTTCCTACTTCACTGCCTTCAGCTTCAACCAGGATGCTATGACCAAATGACTATATTGAGCACATATAACATTTGAATCGTAGTCTTGAAAAAGAATATGGTCTTTACATTTCCTTACTTTTGCAAACAAATGTCCCATTAAAACCATTGAACCCACTGCATACCTATAATTTGACGGGTCTTTAAATTCTTGCATCAACGTTCTTTTCGACCTAGTGCATCTCAGTAAATAATAATGCACTTTTTTCTTGATTTTCTGTCAGTGCAATGACAAAAAATAAATCACCTTCTCTAACCAAATCAGAAACATGATCATAATATTTGTCAATCACAACTGCTTCATTGTCGTGCTCTACATCGCTGATATTTCCAAATGGGGGCAATGGTGTCAATTCTTGGTGTCCCCATGGTTTCGCAAATTTGTTAGTTTTGTTTTGACACTCATCCAAAGACTCTACATCATCAATACATGCAATACAGAAGCAAGAGTACTTTTGTTTCTCGATTGTGTGTATATTTTCCATTTTCTTACTCCTAATGGAGTGTAAGCCCCTTGTTTTCAGGATTGCGGTACAATTATGTGCCATTGATCTATCAACATTGCCCATTGAAATATTCCAGAAAAACCTTCTCACATTACCCATCCTTTCATTGAATTCATGGCTCAATTTTTTTTGCACCAATTAACAACATCATTAGAATTTGCAAGAAGAGAAGCAGAGTGATTCATTTGGTATCTCCTAAGTGCACGTTTCACGTAGCCCCCAGCACCATCATGTTCTACTTTTCCATGTCTCATTTCAAAAAAGCTCCATGTGTGGTGAACATTTGTGTTTCTATAAAGGCGAGAAAACCATAAGAATGATCATGTTGATTTAAACTGACCAGCACAACCATCTGAACACACCCAATGCTCTTTAAAAGTGACCCTTCTTCTTGATAATTATTTATAAAGCATACCAAAACAATGTTGGACAAAACATGTATCATGTGTATGATCATCATTGATGTAGAAATGATACTCCTTAATTACTTCATGATTATTTTCATTTCTATCAAAACCATCGACATCAAGTTCTGCATGTCTATACGTAATATGCACAAGTATAGATACTTGCTCTGAATGATAATACTCACTCTGTATCTCCTTTTGTGGAGTGAAAGTGTAATTCTCATCAAAATCGACAATGGATAATATTGTTCCTTTTGGAAATACATCTTGTGTTTTCTTGAACTGTAAATCCTACCATCGTGTTGAGTGAGAGTGCTTGATATATTTATATATTTGATCCCTGAACAAATTCATAAAATCTGTTAAAGAGATATCACTTTCAACTAAATTAAGATTTCTTGATGTTTCCGTTGAATGTGTAACATGAGTATAATAAACATAAACATATCTCTTCCATTTTGACAATGCAATTTGACAATTGAGGATTGTTTGCATCAATGGCGTAGTTAGCATTAAAATGGGCCAAATCAGAACATTCCTCACATTTTTTACCTCCAACGCATTGTTTCTTATAGAATACTTGATCATTCTCTCATGCACATAATATGTTAGATACAAAATCATGAACACTCGAAGGAGGGGGTGATTTGGCCAACACTACATGGCAAAAGTTAGAAATGTCTCATAATATAATTCGAATTCTACATGGTATCAACATGTGTCGCGAAAAATGATGGACCTGGCATACCATGGTTTAAGCTTCACAAATGTGCTAAGGAAAATATTCACATCAACATTACTCTCCATAAAAATTTTGAACATTTCCACTTGAGTGATCTCTGTTATGTGTTTGGCATGAGTTTCATAGTTTCCTTTCAATATACGACATCGGACAACATCCTTTTCATTTGGTAAGACAAGCGGGTTTAAATGCCAAAAATATTTCACCTCGTCCCTCACATTATCTGGAAGTCTGTCTTGATAAGGTTTCCTACAAATAACACCCAAACATGCAACTTCATCATCCTCTTCTAATTGAACCCTAAGGTTTTTATTCTTCCATAAACATTTTCTTGATGTTTTTAACGTTCTTGCAATCATAGACAATAAACGACTGGTTATAGTGTTTTTTGCCACAACCCATGTTAGAATTGCTTTACGAGAAACCATGAAATTATGAGATCGTTTTCTTGCAATTGATGCAAGGACCGAGGTCATATTTTGTGATACAATCTCATTTGATTTAGCCTCTTTGGAACTTTGAATGCCCAATAATGTAATTGCATCTCTTAGACATTTTCACTTTAATAATCTATGTAACAATTGAGCTTGTTCTATGACAGAAATACCTTCAAAATATTCTTTGACTATCTTTTTTGCTCTATAACGAGATGTATGATCAGTAATTGTAGGTACCATTTCTTCAATTTTACTTGAATCCATATTGTCCAAAAACTTATCATCAATGACGATATTGTTGCATCTTCCAGTTAATCTATGTAAATTGGTAAGTGTGGTAGGATGTTGTATGTTGGATGTCGACCCTGCATAAAAATAAATATAAATTTATAAGATTGTGAACTTTCAAATCAAATATATATATATATATATATATATATATATACTCAAGTATTATAAAGTAAGTTATAAACATATAAAAAATTATTTACTCACCAATCATGGTCTCAATATCGACGCTACCTATAGTTTGATCCACATTTCTCATTTCCTCGTCACCTCCATGTTCTTCATTTCTTTCATCAATGTGTTCCTTGACAATTTACATTCCTTCATCACCGCCATGTGCATTCACATTTTTCATTTCTTCGTCACCGCCATGTGCCTCCATGTTTCTTTCCATTGCTCTTTTTTCTCTTAAATTTCTCATGTTTTCATGGTTTCTCTCTTTCCTTGCCTCTTCATATGTTCTAATGCGATCATATTTTCTTTCACGTTTCCTTCGGTTACCCATGTTGAAAGAATTAAAAACCTAAAATCCAATGCATGAAAAGATATGAGAATTGAGAGTTATATGCTGAAAAAAAAAACAATATTGACCCAACAAGAGTAATATGCTAAGCACTCTTGTACGGAAAATTTACCAAATTATTGAATGTTGTTGTCATTGATGTCAAAGGAGTTCAATAATGACAAAGGAATAACCAAGGACATGATGGCAGGGAAAAACTTAGTGAAAGACAAAGGAAGTGATGACATGGAAAGTATGATGATGTGGCATGTGTGATGAGGTTGGAAAGACACATGATGGTGTCCTGGTGCTATCATTAAGTCAGTGTTGCAATATGACATCATTCTGGAAAATAATGGCAAGTTTGTGAAACTTTGGAAATTGACTAAGTATGGAAAAATTAGTCAAAACTGCTCTAAGAGAATGCCCGCCATAATTCATGGTTTGACTAAAATTCCCTTACCATGATACCAGGCTACAACTTGTTGAAGTGGCTATCTATTCATGGTCTCATTTTTCCTTAATCACTTCTGCGGAAAAAAATTATAGGTCTGCCAAAATAGGGTTTTTCACCAGAGAAAGCAAAATTACCTAAGTAGTATCAGTAAAATGCCCGCCATAAATCATAGGTTAAAGTAAATGCCCGAAGCATATGATCAGGCTGTATTCTATTGATTTGTCTACCTAACCATGATCTCAATTTTCATTAAGCATGTACGAAGAAAAATTTATGGATCTACCAAAATAGGGCTTCAAGATAAAACTTTGGAGAAAGTCTTGAAAATGACTAAGTGTTGGAAAACTGGCTCAAGTGGCCTTGGGAAAATGGCCTTCATACCTAATGCGTGAATGGTAAAAATCATCTAAAACTACGATGCTCTCTCTTGTCAAGAAGAAAAATGTCCTTATGCCCATATAAAGAAAATACCTTACAGGGAAAAATGTTCTTATGCCCTTATAAAGAAAATACTTTATAATGAAAAAAGGTCCTTATGCCCATATAAATAAAATACCTTATAAGAAAAAATGTCCTTATGCTCTTATAAAGAAAATACTTTATAAAGAAAAATGTTATTATACCTTATAAAGAAAATACATTGTTAAGAAAAATGACTTTGTGGCCTTATGACATGTCCTTGTGTTTTTATGCACTTCAAATGTGTGAACTTGGATAATGCGAACTCTCGGCTGAAACAAGCATAGATAATGAAAACTCTTGGCTGAAAAAGGTATAGATAATGTGAACTCTCGGCTAAAAAAAACATAGAAAAAGATTCTCAATTGAGATATTTTGGAAAACTCTCTCGGCCGAGAGATTATATATACAACTCTCGATCGAGCAATTGTGGAATCCTGTCAGAATATCATGGGCATTTAATGTGTCGGCCCCTAAAATATTCTCGAGGAATTATGTGACAAAAATCTTGGTCGAGACATGTTTAAAAATCTAGCACAAGAGTTTAAACTAACTTTCAGCCGAGAGTTTTCATTAACTCTAGGTTAACTTTAGAGTGGGAATACCTCTCGCCCGAGATATTTTAAATTTCTCGCTTGAGACATTTTCTCGGCCGAGAGTTTCTGGTCCACAATTCCAGCACCATTTCTGCAGTATTCAGAAATGTGTCACTTTAGCAAGGTGGAAACACTGCAAAACATGAGAATTACATGTCGGAGTTTATACCAGTAGATTCATCATTTAATATACTTTCTCATAATATAAATTTTTTTGAATTTCATTTAGGATTTCTATTTTTTTCTAAACTTTATCATTAAAAAATTTAGTGACTTAAAAATTAGTCACAATGAAAATTCAATATCATCACAATGATGAAGCCAATAAAATATAAAAAATCACAAGGATGTTCCTTGCAGTGTCCTCTTCAATGGGTTGGTTTTAGTTTGTTTGATAAGAGTAACATTTGAAAGAAAATGCGAAGACAAAAACATGTGTCAATAAGGCACTATTTTTTGTACATATGTTGTTTCGTTAAATAATTAAAAATAGTTCCCAAGTATTAAAAAAATCAAAATATAGTCCATGCACAAGTGTAGTGTGTGTATATTATGAGCCTACAGTTTTTTTCCCTAAAATAAATAACCATCTATCAAAACACCGACGTGCACATAGGTCACTCATTATCCATACCTCAAATTGTTAAGTATATGCCATTGGTGTGCAACAAATCTTTCCCACGATGTCCATAAAAAAAATTAAAAAAATATGAGTAGAAAGCTAATTCAATTGTATAAAACCTTTGTGTTTACTTCAAGTTGAAATTCCTAAGGGAGATATGGATTTGAAGAGGTCGAAGTTGAAAAACATAAAATTTAGCAGTTTTGTTTGTCAAAAACAAGCCAAAATTGTTTCCCAACTTCATGTTTTCACCCTCTTCTACTCAAGAGGAGGGATTGCAGCCATCTCAGAAACATGCTAGACATGTATAAAAACAATGTATATATGTATTTATCTATATAAACGGAAAACCCATTTTTTTATGATGGTGTTTTGTATTTATCGACAGACAACGCAAAATGCATTTTTGTGTGATGGAGTCTTGTATTTATCGACAAAAAATGAAAAATCAAGTTTTGTATGATGGAGTTTTGAATTTTTGTGTGATGAATTCAATGCTTATGATGTATGGTATTAATGTTTATGAAGTCCTCATTTTTTTATTGAGATCTTCTTTATGTCCAAGAGTTAGTGGATCTTCGGCCAATGCTTTGGTTTATACTTTATTGTGATGTGAGGCATGATTCTCAACAATTTCATAGTGACATTTTTGCACCTATGACCACTTTTTTTCGTGGAGACAAGTGCTTCCTCACCTTCTTTGATGGATTTAATATGCACAGGTCCATAGAATGACAGTAAGCAGCATTTTCTCAAATCTGGGCACATTCTGGGTTTTAAAATAAATTCTCAAACCTGTGCCTGTAATACCCCAAATTATGGACTCTAAACTCTTCTGCTAAGTATTATTTCATTTTACTTAGGTGACTTTAGAAATCTGATAAATTGATTTCTAATGACCATGTGGACCAGCACATAATTGAGATGGGAGTCACAGTCCCCTATGGGTTGGAGGGAAAATGCCAATTAAAATAATAATAAGAAATTATTATTGGAGAAAATGGAAAAACCCTAAAGAAAATATTTGAGAGACTAATGAATTAAAAGAAATAACAAATTGATAGAATTTCACACCAAGAGAGTAAATAGTGAAACTCATTCAAACCATTCACACATTCTTAACAATTACTCACATTCTCATGATCATGAACACACAAGAGAAATGGGAGCTGGGAAAAAAACCATGACCAAAGACAAATAAAGACAAGTGAATGAGGACAGATTTGGGAGTACCAAACTGGTCCAGATTAAGAGGAATCATACAGCTGGGTATTGGCTTGGCCACTTAATTGTGTGCGGGTAGGAGAACTACCCCAAGCTTGCAGGAGCACTGCACTTACTATGAATAGGCTGTGTTTAATTGATTCTCTTAATGGCTGAGGCTTAAAAGGCCCTAGAGCATCCTGGAGCTCAGTAGTATTGAGTTGGATGTTGGCTTTCCTGCTGCCACTGAAATATCCTAAATATCTTGGGGAACAAGTTAAGGGTAATTTAAAATATATACTCTAAACCTGGGGGCTGTGAACTCAACTCGGGGGTGACTTGAAAGCAAGGAGAACTTGTTGGTCAAAGGCTGGGAGGTTTGTGCTTGGTCCCACTGGTCATCAGATTTTAGATAAGTTTATGTGTTACCCTATTGGATGATTTTTATGGACAGTAATGGAATTTGTTTATATTTATTCCTGGAACTACTGTTGAATAATTTACTATTCAAATATGATTATATGTATACTATTAGATTGATTTATGAGTATAGATCTACCATAAATTCCTAGATCTCTGTAATATTATACAGTTTTATTATCTCATTTGAAATGCCTGAAATATTCATAATTTATATTTGTTGTGGAATGGATATAATTCTGATGCATTTAAGTAGACAAAAATATTGTTTAAATCAGTGTTTGCAAGCCTGCGAGAGGCACCCTAGATTAAATATGGTTTCCATGCTAACCTATGGTTATATGCATCCATTTTACACAAATACCTTTATTTGTATCTTACTAACAGAACTGTCTTTATATATATATTATTGTGCAAATCAGGCAGACATGTAAACCAAAGGGTTTACATGTCAAGCCCATAAATATTTATAAACCCTCATTTTCTATTTTTATAGATTAACCTAGAATGGAGATATTTGTGAATAGGATATTTTTCCTACATGTTTAAAGGAAATATTTATTTTTGAATCTGTTCATACTTTTATCTGAATATGCATATGAAAACTTGTATTCTAGAATGGAGAATCAAGATCATCTTCTAAGCTATCTCTATGTATGCATTATGTATATAATTCATTTTCTTACTTGATTAGGGTTTCACATGCCTAATATACTTTTGCTAGTTATAATATTGGATGCAGATCAAGTTTAGATTGCATTTATCCTGTAGCTACTTATCAGACAGTGGCGTTGTTTTAATTATTAATGCCTTAATGTTTGGCTGAGATATAGTCGTGATGTTCTCTCAAGAACCATTTCGTGGTCCATAGTTTGGAATCCACCTTATTGCATCATGTATTATCAAGGTTACGTTTATATATAAATATGGGTTAAGCGTTTCAACATTTCCATTCAAACCCCTTTATGTTACATTTATCTACAAAGTCTGTGCATTAAAATAAACCGTGTCGCATAACCACATGATAAACAAACAATGCTACACAATAAAATTAAGAATGATTTCATAGAATGCATCTACTTTAAACCGTCTATGCATTTTGGGCATGCTCGGGGAGTGTTATGGACAAAGAGTTCACTTTCGCATTATACAGATGCTGGGTTATTTATATATATATATATTTATATTTATACCAAAATGATTCGGTGAAGCAAGACAGTTGCGAATTGATGCATAGTTACTCTCTAAACATTTGCGTACGCCTATATATATACGCATTGAGGAGCCAATCATTCATAATCATTTGAATGCTGTAATGTTCCCTTACACTTTGTGACTCCAATTAAATAATGCACAGATAGTATGATGGAAGCGATACAACCGATCCCATTTCAGGAAGTCAAATGAGATAACCATTTCCACATTTAAAAAGATGAATGCAACGAGATTCACATAATAACCCTATTCATGTAAAAGAGGCAAACAGAGGCCAAGGGAATCCATAATATTTCCACACTGTAATAAAACGAACTAATAATTAAACATGTCATATTCAAATTCATTCATTATTTACAAAAAAAATAATACACTCCAGAGCTATCGCTCTTCCTTTCTACATTAAATCCCTTCACGGGTCACACCAAAATGAGACAACGCTGAACCAATGACGCCCAACATGGCCAAGCCACCCAACGCCAAGTGAAATGAAGATTTGGCAAGCCTCACAAGTCAAGGCTATAGTTACATTCACCTATAGTCTAGGGCAAGCCTTCAACCCTAAACAAAGTTGCATGCAACAGCAAGGATGACCGATGGCCTAGTTGCAGTGTAAGTAGACAGAGAACCAAGAGTCTTAAGTAACCCATCCAAACCAATGGGGAAGTTTCACCCGAAGGACCAAGGATGTCGGGTTACCTAGCCACGTAGAGAGTTGGTTATTCATTCCAAGTCTAGGTGACAGTGCCGAATGACCCAGCACGCCCACGGTCTCACAGAGCATGCGTCGAGAAGTGTCAAGCACAAAATTTAGTCGTGGTAGTTACTATTTCCTATGTAGAAAGTAAAACTTACAACGAAGCTAGTGGTGGGGGTAACAACTTATAGTTGGTTCAAACCATCGCGAAGCCCAAGCTTGGGTGGCACCATACCTGCACATGAAACCCAATAGGTTAAATTGTGACAACATAATATCCTCATAACAGAACAATGAAGTAAAGTTTGTTAAATGCATAAAAGATGAAAATTATTACCTTTAAAACATGCAACCTAGTAACGTTGTCAGTAGATACCTCCCGTAGAAGTGTTGGAGCGTTATGAAAGCACCTCCTCCCTAGTTCGGGAGCGAACACCATGATCGGAGCATAAAAGCTCGAAGGAGCCCGTTGAATGCCAAAAAGAACAACGACTGCAAGGTCGGGTTTTTGGTATACGAGGTGATACTGGTTAGAGGATTGGAAACCTCTAAACATGGGGGCTTCATTCAATAAACAGTTATCATAGCATGTTCATTCGTGGCATATGAAACACTAACCCTAATTTCACTAAATATTGGAAAATACCTTCCAAAATCATTTTTTTAACCCCCTCCCTATATACCTTCCTAATTTAGAAAAACCCTTATTTTCACTAGATATTGTATGTATCCAATTTTTCATTAACAGTTTTTATATCCCTTTATATTTCTACCTAGTATACTGATATGATACCCCTCTGATGACCCCACATGCATTCTACAATGCACCTTGCTTCTTTCGATGTATATTGTGGATGCACATTACTTCACCCACAATGCAATTAATCAACCACATATCATTATGATTTGCAACATCTAATGGTCTAATGAAGAGATAGGAGATCACTTCTTGTATGTCACTAGAGCCAATGCACATAGTACAACATTTATATTGCATGTTGCAGTTCCCCAATCGCTGACTAAGCATGTTGTGGGCTAGGTATCCAAGCCCCCAGGGCCTGTAACAAGCTCTAGGAGACTGACTAAACCTTCCAAGGCCTGTAATAGGCACGAGTGGTTGGGTATTCAAGCCCCCAAGGTCTATCGAGGGCCTATAACAGGCCCTAGAGGCTTAGAGCCTCCTAAGGCTATTGGTAACAACTAGCTGAGTGCTATTGGTAATAATTGCCTGTCAATGACCATTGTCTCTTGACTATGATTGATTGGAAACCCTCCTCTCCATGAAACCCCTGGCTTCAAGCATGCCTCAAGACGCGATTTCCCTGCGTACTGGTAAGCCCGAGCCTTGCCTCAACCTGATTTCTCATCCGGCTGTGATCTCGCCATCTCCATTTGGCGGATATTTGTTAGCCCACCCATTTTGTATTGTTTGATTAAATAAAAAAACCCTTTGCCCCTTAATATATATGCAATATAATTTTTAGGTTTTCATTATTATTTAATGCCCCAATATGAATGAACGTGATATTATATTTCTTTCTAGTGAAGCCCTCGTGCCTCTAAACCCGGTCACAAGTTCATTAATTTGTTGAAGCACCCCGTAGAGTTGGCACCAACAGCCACAAGCAAGATCAACGACTCCTAGGCATGCACCACTCCCAAGCTAGATGACCTGGATCACGATTGATGGTAGTGGGACCTTCAACACTTAATTCAACCACAATGGAACATTAATGCAGCAATGCGTCAGGAGTTGGAAGTTTCATGCGAGAGCCAACATGGCTAGCTAGAGCACGAACGAAAGTTCTAATTCTTATTGACTATTGAGCCACAACGATTTCCTAGTGGAGTTACTTGCCATCAAGCAACCCAAGGTTAAAACTTTGGTTTATAGATTTCGCAGTTTACGTGGTAGAGAGTAAGCTTGATATAGTCACCACACTCCACATGTTATCCGTTATGCAATGTTGAACCTTAGTGCATGTACGACAAACCTTTACCACCTCCACGTTATGCATTGGTGTAAGTCTCACCACGAAGGCCAAGGTTTGGGCCAGTTGTTTGGGCATCATGGCATGGGGACATGGTCGCATAAGCCAAGGTCCAACCTTAGGTTGACCTGGCCATGCACTTACCCATTAACTACATTACATTATAATGTTTTCATATGAATCTAAGTCCAATGAAATGGCATTTCTATATGTTAAGTTGACATATGATGTATTCACAATCGCTTAAGTGTTAATTTGAGTGCTTAGTGAATTTGCACGAGCTTAGGTTACACCTTGGGTCAACCTATAAGCTCTTAGGTTATAATATATGTATATAGTTTACAATTCTTCAAGTTATAAATATATATGTATATTAGGTTGTAATATATATATAGTCTATATTGCATTAAGTTAGCTCATATTACATTTGTTTTAATATTATCCATTATGTTTTGTATGCATGGTTATAATATAAGGGACTAGGGCATATTATGCTAAGGCCTAGCCTTTACTAAGTTAGCGTTAGGGCTTAGTATAATATTAATGCTTGGGTTGTAGGTTATTACCTTGGCATAGCATTTAACCATGTAGACTTTATTTGTATTCACCTTAATACTTTAATGAGTGTAAGTTAATAATTAATAACATATTAATGACATTAATATAGTTATTAATTGAAGTATTAATGTTGCTTATGCAATTTTTCATATGGTCGCAAGTGTGCAGAATGTAGTCATTATACTTTCGGTATATACTTGAAATGGTGACTACGCAGTGACGTATAAGCACGTTGTCATGGTTGTCACTTGTTTGAAAAGCGACAAAAGAATGATGATTTTTAATGCACACACATTCATAATATTACTAAGTAGGCTGTGACAACAGCTAGTATGTGTATTTCCGGATTTGTTTGATTGGTTAGTATCTTTAAGAAAAAAGAATCCGGTAGAAGAGATGTGACAAATTGGTATCAGAGCATGGTCACTACACTAGGACCTTAGGCTCAATTGCGCGGATGCTTTGTTTTAATTAAAAATAAATTACTAAAATTCCTATAGCATACTATTTTGTAATTTTTTTTATATAATTACATTGTTGTTATGACCTCTAACAGACAGCTATTGACCACACTTAGAAAACACAGTGGTTGAAATGGGAAGTGGCAGAAATGAATTCTACGGAACAGGAAGGAAGGTTGGTTGTGGAAACATTCAATCAGCGAGGAGAAATGGCCAGCAGGAAGGGGAAAAATCCAAACTCTCCACAAGGAGTGACAACATCTAGCAATATGCTGGAGACGGTTAAAATCCTGAAGTCTAAATTGATCAGCATTAAAGAAGACAACATTAAAAAATTTGAAGAACGGCGAGAAATAAATGCCATTTTGCTGTAAAAGTTGACTGAAAAGGAAAATAGTCACCTTCCAACACCATAGGAACAACATGTAGAAAAATCAGTCACAAAAAGAAATTCAAATTTCAAGACTACACCTCCAAGAAATTCTGCAAGCTATAACATGGACGTCAGCGATGAAGAGTCGCATGGAGAATATTCTGAGAAGTATGTTCCCAAGAAGAAGAAGAAAAATGGAAGAGCAAATCAGCTGCACTCAGAATTGAGAAAGATCAAGCCTCCTCCTTTTAATGGAGAAACTAAAACCGGAGAAGAGGTTGAATTATGGCTGAGGGACATGGAAAAATATTTATGCATGTTCGATTATTCCAACATCATAAAGGCTAGGATTGTTGTTTTCAATCTGCAAGGAAAAGATTCATCTTGGTGGGATGATCTCAAGCTGACCCGATCTATCAATGAGAAAAAGGTGAAGTGGAAAGCCTTTGCAACATTCTTCAAATAGAAATACCTGTCTAAAAGGTATTATGATAGAAAAGTAAAGGACCTTTACGACCTAAAGCTAGGACAACAGACCATGGAGGAATTGATCAGCAAATTTCTAGAATTGATCAAGTACGTTCCGTACATACAAGATGAAAAATTCAGAATTCAACGTTTCCTGAATTGTTTACCGTTTGGTTACAAGAACCAGATAGAGTTTGATGATCCAAAAACATTGGAAGATACATTCAGAAAGGCTAGGTTGTGCTTTGAACAAGGTCAGAACAGGGCTTCAGTATCTAAGTGGTGGAATGAAAAGAAGAAAACCAAATCTGAAAGTAGGCAGAAGGGTCATAAGCCCAACCATTTCATAAACCAAGTTGCGTGTGCACCTTTTAGCAACAGGTTTGAGGGCAGCAAGCCACAACCCAAATTTGTTCCACCCATTAAGAAGTTTGGCACTAAAGGCACAAAAAACTGGAAGCCACACCATCTAAGCTACCACTCCAATGTTGGAGTTGTGGAGGAAATCATAGATGGCATGATTGTCCTCACAAGAAAGATCAAAACAAATTAGTGCAAAACCTTCAAGAGGCTTCTACAGTCCAAGAGATAGCAAGGGTTCCAAAAATCTATGTTGTATTACACAACCATCAAGAAGAACATCAAGCGTCTATAATCAAGGTTGAAGGTATGATTTTTGGGACACCTGTGTCTATCTTGATTGATTCTGGCACTTGTAAAAGTTATATAGACCCAAAACTTTGTGAGACATGCAAACTTATCAAAAACAAATACATGCAACCTTGGTTGGTTCAAATGGCCATGGGGGCAAAAAGGAAAGTTCTGAATTAATGAATCAGTGTCCTTTGAAGTTGATTGAATCTTGCACTAGTGCAGATTTAAATGTTTTGCCATTGGGATCGTATGATTTGCTTATCGGTATGGATTGGCTGGAAAAACATAGGGTTGTCATAGACTACTATAAAAAATCTGTCACTTTTATGAATGATGTGGGACATCCTAAAAATATTCAAGGAGTATTAAGAGCAGTGAAATTAAGGTAAATTTATTCTCTTCAACTGAAAATAAATGCACGGAAAGGGCGTAAACTTTATGCTATCCACATGATAGAAAATCAGAAAAGTGAAATTTCAAATTTCAAAAAACATCCTATTTTGGCTGAATTTGAGGATGTGTTTCCCGAGAAGATTCCTGAGTTACCACCTAAGAGATAACTGAATTTTACAATAGACCTATCCCCGAGAACAATACCAAATTCTAAGGCACCTTATCGGATGAGTACACCGGAATTCATAGAGCTAAAGGCACAATTGCAGGAGCTGTTGGAAAAAAGTTATATCCGTTCGAGTGTATCCCTATGGGGAGCATCAGTGACCTTTGTATGTAAGAAATATGGCACATTCCGACTGTGCATAAATTATAGATAGTTGAACAAAGTGACTATAAAAAAATCGGTATCCCTTACCAAGGATTGACGATCTGTTCGATCAGGTTGGGGGTGCTACTATCTTTTCAAAAATTGATCTAAGTTTGGGCTATCTTCAAATCATAATTAAGGAAAAAGATGTGCATAAGACAACTTTCTATACTCATTATGGACATTATGAATTTGTGGTGATGCCATTCAGTTTGACGAATGCACCAACCACGTTTATGTGCCTAATGAATAATATTTTCAGCAAGTACCTAGATAAAATTGTTGTAGTGTTTATTGATGACATACTCATCTATTCAAAGAAAGAAAGTGACAATCAGGAACACCTAAGGTTGGTGCTGCAATTTCTAAGAGAAAATCATCTTTATGCAAAGTTATCCAAATGTGACTTTTACAAGGACCAAATACAATACTTGGGTCACATTACATTAGCCCAAGGTATTGTTGTGGACCTCGACAAAATCAAGGCCATAATGAGCTAGCCTCCTCCCCAAAATGTAAGCGATGTCCACTGTTTTATGGGATTAGTCGGGTTCTATCAGAAATTCATTGAGGGATTTTCCAAAGTGGCTCATCCTATCAAATCCCTTCAGAGTAAGGAAGTCAAGTTTCTTTGGACAACCAAATGTGAAGCAAGTTTCGCGAAGCTAAAACATTTGCTAACTTCATCCCCTATTCAAAAAGTGGTTGATCCCTATGGAGAATTTGTGGTATGAACATATGCATGCAAGGAAGGATTAGGAGGCGTGTTAACGCAAGATGGTTCAGTAATTGGGTATGAATCTAGAAAGTTAAAAATGCATGAAGTAAACTATGCAACGCATGATTTATAACTGGATACCATAATTCATGCTTTAAGAATGTGGTGACATTACCTTCTAGGAAAAACGTTTGTACTTAAAACTGACCACATTGGGCTGAAATACATTTTTGAATAGCCAAATCTGAATGGAAGGCAAGCAAGAGCTAGCTTTCTTATGCAAGTTTGACTTTGAAATTCAACATAGAAAATGCAAAGAAAATAAAATATCCGACGCACTTAGTAGACGCATGCACATACTAACTATGGCTTCAGTTAACAGTTTTCAATCTGATTTAGTGTCGTAGATCCAGACAACAGTTGAAAAAGATCAAAAATATCTAAATTTAAGACAAAAGTGTCTTGCAGAAAATTCAGGTCAGTAAGCAACAAATTACAACATATCTAGATATGGGCTACTACTCTTTAAAAAAATACTTTCCATACCGGATCAGGAAGATTTAAAACAATTAATTCTGGATGAGTTTCACAAAAGGCCATATTCTGGCCATCCAGGTTATCAGAAAATGATAACAACTGTTAAAAAACAGCACTATTGGCCCATATTGAAATCTGATATTGTTGAGTACATTGCAAAATGTATGGACAGTTAGTGGGTGAAAGTGGAACATCAACATCTGACTGGTTTTTTACAGCCTATACCAGTACCAGAATGGAAATGAGAGACCATTTCTATGGATTTTATCATCAGGTTGCCTAAAAATAACAAGCAACATGATGCCATCATGGTTGTAGTGGACAAGTTGACTAAGGCAGCTCACTTCATACCATCCAAATCCACATTCAAAGAAATA
Organism: Larix kaempferi; assembly: GCA_027924585.1. Lineage (NCBI taxonomy): Eukaryota > Viridiplantae > Streptophyta > Pinopsida > Pinales > Pinaceae > Larix > Larix kaempferi. Next base: position 878,578 of record BSBM01000270.1, on the reverse strand, counting down.
AACATTGCAGAGGGTTTCATGAAAACAAGTCTTCCAACTCCATGGAATCCCCAAGGTGATTATATCCAACAGGGATACAAAGTTCACTTCACATTTCTAGAAGGATTTATTTACAGGTTTGGGGACTAAACTGAGTTTTAGTACCGCCTACCATCCCATACAGATGGACATATTGAGAGGGTGAACCAAGTAGTAGAGGACATGCTTCGCTTGTATGTCATGGGCAATCCAAAGCAGTGGGAAAATTTCCTACAATTGGTTGAATTTGCCTACAATAATGGGTACCAAACTTCTGCAAGAATGAGTCCATTCGAAGTTTTGTATGGAAGAAAATGAAAAAACCCTCTGACATGGGATGATACGGTAAATCGGATTGTGATGGGTCCCGAAATGTTAGTTGAACTAGAAAACATTGTGCAAAAAGTAAAAACAAACTTAAAACTACTCAAGACAGGCATAAAAGCTATGTTGATATGCATAGAGAACATAAAGAATTTGAAATCGGGGATCATGTATTCCTAAGGGTGACAGCAAAGAAAAGTTCTTTGAGCTTAGACAAGGTTTCCAAACTTGCACCAACATTTTGTGGTCCTTTCCAAATACTTGCTAGAGTAGGACCTGTTGCTTATCAGTTAAATTTACCAACAAACTTTAAAGTACATGATGTGTTTCATGTTTCATTGCTGAAGAAATATGTATATGATCCTAAGAATATTGTGAATTGGCATGTGATTCAGGTGGAATCAGAAGGAGACTTCCAAACAAATCCTATTTGCATACTAGATCAGAAAGAGGTGGTACTTTGGAATCGAACCATCATTCAGGTAAAAGTGCAATGGGAGCACTATAAGTTGGAAGAGGCTAACTGGGAAATGGAAAGGGAAATGCGAGTAGCATACCCTTTCCTATTCGAAGAAGTACATGACACAAACTAAATTTTCTTTATGCTATTTTTTGTTTTTGCAAATCTGTTTAAAACCGAGGACGGTGAAAACTTAAGGGGAGGAGAAATGTAATACCCCAAATGCTGGACTCTAACCCCTTTTATATTTCTGCTAAGTATTATTTCATTTTACTTAGGTGACTTTAGACATCTAATAAATTGATTTCTAATGACCATGTGGACCATCACATAAATGTGGGGGGAGTCACAGTCCCCTATGGGTTGGAGTAAAAATGCCAATTAAAATAATAATAAGAAATTATTATTGGAGAAAATGACAAAACCCTAAATAAAAGATTTGAGAGACTAATGAATTAAAAGAAATAAAAAAATGAGAGAATTTCACACCAAGAGAATAAAAATTGAAACTCATTCAAACCCTTCACACATTGTTAACAATTATTCACATTCTCATGATCATGAACACACAAGAGAAATTGGAGCTGGGAAAAAAACCATGACCAAAGACAAATGAAGACAAGTGAATGAGGTCAGATTTGGGAGTACCAAGTTGATCCAGATTAAGAGGAATCATATAGTTGGGTATTGGCTTGGCCACTTAATTTGTGCAGGTAGGAGAACTACCCCAAGCTTGCAGGAGCACTGCACTTACTCTGAATAGGCTGTGTTTAATTGAGTCTCTTAATGGTTGAGGATTAAAAGGCCCTGGAGCATCCTAGAGATCACGACTATTGAGTTGGATGTTGGGTTTCCTGTTGCCACTGAAATATACTAAAAAAAATTGGGGAACAAGTTAAGGGTAATTTAAAGTATATACTTTAAACCTGGGGGACTGTGAAATCATCTCAAGGGTGACCTGAAAGTAAGGAGAACTTGTTGGTCAAAGGATGGGAGGTTTGTGCTTGGTCCCACTGGTCATCAGATTTCAAATAAGTTTATTTGCTGCCCTATTGGATGATTTTTATGGACAATAATGGAATTTGTTTATATTTATTCATGGAACTACTGTTGAATGATTTACTATTCATATATGTTTATATGTATACTGTTAGACTGATTTCTGAGCATAGATCTACCATAAATTCCTAGATCTCTATAATATTATACAGTTTTATGATGTCAGTTGAAATGCTTGAAATATTCATATTTTATATTTGTTGTGGAATGGCTATAGTTATGATGCATTTAAGTAGACATAAATATTGTTTAAATCCAGGTTTGCAAGCCTGAGAGAGGCACCCTAGAGTAAATATGGTTTCCATGCTAACCTATGGTTATATGCATGCATTTTACACAAAATACCTTTATTTATATCTTACTGACGGAACTGTCTTTATATATATATTATTGTGCAAATCAGGCAGACATGTAAACCAAGGGGTTTACATGTCAAGCCCATAAATATTTATAAACCCTCATTTTCTATTTTTATAGATCAACCCAGAATGGAGATATTAGTGAATAGGATATTTTTCCTACATGTTTAAAGGAAATATTTATTTTCTGAATCTGTTCATACTTTTATCTGAATATGCATATGAAAACTTGTATTCTAGATTGGACAATCAAGATCATATTCTAAGCTATCTCTGTGTATGCATTATGTATATACTTCATCTTATTACTCGATTAGGGTTTTGCATGCCTAATATACTTTTGCTAGTTATAATACTAGATGTAGATCAATTTTAGATTGCATTTATCCTGTAGCTACTTATCATAGAGTGGTGTTTTTTTAATTATTAATGCCTTAATGTTTGGCTAAGATATAGTCATGATGTTCTCTCAAGAAAAATTTCGTGGTCCATAGTTTCGAATCCACCTTATCACATCATGTGTTATCAAGGTTACGCTTATATATAGATAAGGGTTAAGCGTTTCAACGTTTCCATTCAAACCCCTTTATGTTACATTTATCTACATAGTCTGTGCATTAAACTAAACCGTGCAGCATAACCACATGATAAACAAACAATGTTGCACAATAACATTAAGAACAATTTCATAGAATGCATCTACCTTAAAGCGTCTATGCATTTTGGGCATGCTCAAGGAGCATTATGCCCACAATGTTCACTTTTGCATTATATAGATGGTGGGTTATTTATATATATATTTATATCTATACCAAAATGATTTGGCAAGGAAAGATAGTTGCGAATCGATGCATAGTTACTCTCTGAGCAGTTGTGTATGCTTATATATATGCATTGAGGAGATGATCATTCATAATCATTTGAATGTTGTAATGTTCCCTTACACTTTGTGACTCCATTTAAATAATGCACATATAGTATTATGAAAGCGATACCACCGAGCCCTGCACATATAGTATTATGAAAGCGATACCACCGAGCCCATTTCGGGAAGTTAAATGAGATAACCATTTCCACATTTGAAAAGATGATTACAATGAGATTCACATAATAAACCTATTCATGTAAAAGAGGCAAACAGAGGCCGAGAGCATCCATATCATTTACACACTATAATAAAACAAACTAATACTTAAATGTGTCATATTCAAATGAATTCATTATTTACAAACAAAATAATACAGTCCAGAGCTATCACTCTTCCTTTCCACACTTAAATCCCTCCACGAGTCACACCAATGCTAGACACCATTGAACCAGCGACGCCCAGCATTTCCAAGCCACCCAAGTTCAAGTGAAATGAAGAGTTGGTTCACCTTACAATTCAAGGCTATTATTACATTCACCTACAAGATGGGGCAAGCCTTCAACCCTAAAAAAAGTTGCATGCAATAGCAAGGATGGCCAAAGGCCTGGTTGCATTGTAAGCAGACAAAGAACCAAGAGTCTTAAGTCACCCATCCAAACCAATGGGGAAGTTTCACCCGAAGGACCAAGGATGGTGGGTTACCTGGCCACGTAGAGAGTTTTTTATTCATTCCAAGTTCGGGTGACAGCGCCGAATGAACCAACACGCCCACCGTCTCGCAGATCCTACGTCGAGAAGTGTTAAGCACAGCAGTTAGTCGTGGTAGTAACTATTTCCTATGTAAAAAATAAAAGTTACAACAAAGCTAGTGGTGGCATAACAACTTACAATTGGGTCAAACCATCGCGAAGCCCAAGCTTGGGTGGCACCATACTTGCACATAAAACCCAATAAGTTAAATTGTGGCAACATAATATTCTCATAATAGAACAACGAAGTAAAGTTTGGTAATTGCGTAAAAGATGAACATTCTTACCTTTAAAATGTGCAACCTAGTAACGATGTCAGTAGCTACCTCCTGCATAAGTGTTGGAGCATTATGAAATCACCTCCTCCCTGGTTCGGGACCAAACAGCATGATCAGAGCAGAAGAGCTCGAAGGAGCCTATTGAATGCCAAAAAGAATAATGACTGCAAGGTAGGGTTTTTGGTATTTGAGGTGATACCAGTTAGAGGATTCGAAACCTATGAACCCAGTCACAAGTTCATTAATTTGTTGAAGTACCCTATAGAGTTGGCGCCAACAACCACAAGCAATATCAGCGATGCCCAGGCATGCACCACTCCCAAGCTAGACAACTTGGATCACTATCAATGGTCGTGGGACATTCAACACTTAATTCAACCACATTGGAATATTAATGCAGCAATGCCTCGGGAGTTGGCAGTTTTGTACGAGAGCCAACATGGCTAGCTGGACCACGAGCGAAAGGTCTAATTCTTGCTGACTGTTGAGCCACGATGATTTCCCAGTGGAGTTAACTATCATCAAACAACCCGAGGTTAAAACTTTTGTTCATAGATTTCGTAGTCTGTATGGCAGAGAGTAAGCTTGATACAGTCACCACACTCCACATGTTATCTGTTATGCAACGTTGAACCTTAGTGCATGTACTATGAACCTTTACCACCTCCATGTTATGCGTTGGCGTAAGTCTCACCATGAAGGCCAAGGTTTGGGCCGGTTGTTTGGGCATCGTTGTCGCATACCCAAGTTCCAAATATTTTATTTCATGAGAAAAACATTATGTTATATGTTATTGTAATGTTTTATGATTATTGACCAAGTGGGGTCAAGGATGATTGTAATTAAATACTTTAATATTTTATTATTTATAAATAAAAGAGGAGACAAATATCCCAAGGAGACTATTGAAAGAGTGCTCACTGACCCACTAGGAGGAATGAACTGGGGTTGAGAGCAAATTGACACTTGGCAGCATCATCAATGCACCTCTAGTTGTTGCAGGTGGCAACTTCCCTACATTAATGGTCATGTTCCCCAATAAAGTGGAACAGAGCAAGTGGCTTAATAATTGAAAAAATGACCAAAAGACCTAGGAAAGCTATTCATACCCATCGAATTAGAGCAGGAAGCTAATCACTTTTTACCTTGTGATGAATTTTAAATTGGAGAGAACAAGTGAAATATGATGAGGGAAAATCTAGAGGGATTAATTGAGATAAGACTATTAATTTGAGTTAGTACTGCTTTATGCAGGACTCAATATTGCTGAAAAGCAGAAGTCTCATTCTAGAGTATTGTCAACATCACTGCTGAGTTGCAGAGGATAACATTTGCATCCACCCAGCATATTCACCCTACTGGTTCAGTGAGAAGGCTTGGGGATCCTAAGGCAAGTAATTTGGCTTCCTTCAGGAGTTGGTTGGGAGGAACGGGCTCCCTTGGGTGTTTGTTTCACTCTTCAGTTTTCAGGTTCTTATCTTCTTATGTATTTGTTTTACTATATATCTATCTCTGGAAATGTTTTAAGTATTTTAGAAATCTGTAGAGTTATTTCTAGTTAGTTTTAAGAGCTAGTTATGAATGTGAATCTATACTGTTATTAAACAGATAAACTTTGAAATGCAGAATGATTGATTAAATTACTTTTCTGTATTTTTCCACACACTTTACGTGTCGTACTCTAGTACAGAAAAGTTAGATTAATGATAGATTCAAATGATTAATCATCATAGATTAAACTCTGTTTTATTTCAGTATAAACTCTCTCTCTATATTTCAATAAAAATATCCTTAATCAATTGTAGAAAACATAGTATTTATTCAAGTACAAAGCATTTAAATAGAATCTCTCTACATACCATCTTATTACATTTTATAGCAATAATAACATTAAATAGATTTCATAATTCAAATAGAATCTAGAGTAAAAGCATAGCCTTTATATTCATGCGTATCAATAATCAAATCTACATTTAAATGACAAAAGAAAACTATTTCACAACCGAATCCTTTGATTTATAAAACGTTACAAACACAAAACCTAATAGTATATCTTCATTTAAAGAATGGTAGTATAAAAGCAAAACCTTCTTCGAAAGCAGAACTCTTAAAATCCCATCACAACCATAATAATTGCAGTAACAAAACTGATCATTGTTTTTGTAATAATTACATTCTTCATAAGATAGTACACGCACGAGTAATATTTTCTCTTTCTAGCATAGTAGCAAGGAATGTACAGGCTGAGCCTCTTGATAGGGCATCACCATGGTTTTAAGAAAACTCATTATTTTAATACGTCATATACATACCAAAATAACATTACAGACCAGGGTTCGAGACCGTGAAGGATCACCCAAAAAGGGTTGTTATTTCATAAACTTATTAACAAATGTTACAGAAGTATAAAAACACAAATTTGTAGGGTCGAGTTTCAACTCCCCTTAACCTCTATAAAATTAACAAATTATATATGAAGTACAGGTTCGAAACCCTTAACCGATCAATTACTAAATCAACAACATATTAAATCTTTAAGATAGGTTTTCAACCCTGTGTCCATTCCTTTGGAATGACGGTTACCATTAAAACCAATGCAAATGGTATTCTGCTACTAAATTCAACTAATGGGCGAAGTCCTAATTCATAAAAACTTGCATCATAAGATATTTCATTATTTAAAATAACCAAAAATGCTGAGAACATCCTTTTGGATGAAAAACAAACCAAAACAATATATGGAAATCTGATTATCATTTCTTTATTAAAATCTTTAAAAGGTCTTTACAGCACTAGATAAAATGAAGGACGTTGAGAACCCAACGTAGGCATAGGCTCAAGGTTCATCCTGCCTGTTACAAACGCTTTTCATCTTTCTAATTTAAAAACGAACTATATAAAAACAACACCGGAGGAAACCCTCGTCTCAACACAACACCATTCGACATTGTTGACTGCCATCACCTTCTATCTTAACCAAAATTTTGATTTCAGGGTTTGTAAGAAATGCCGAGGCTTACCCGCGCAGTTTATTGGAAGCCACGATGGTTTAGATGCCTGGAAGTGGTAGCACGTAGCATTTATGGCACCCTGTGACTCCACGACCCACACAATGGAAACAAGTTTAGTAACAGTTCATTTTTAGAAAAGATGAATTTAAAATGATGAGAGTTGGCACCATGAGGATAGTCTCACCTTTCTTACAAGCTCCTTAAACCAAGCTTCCATCTGTCAGTTGCAAACTGCCATGGAAGACCTTGAAACATCGTAAGGTTTGCAAACCCTTCCATTTCGGTATCCTGTCGGCCCCCACTACCTTCTTCGCATAATGGATAGATGAAATAAACCTTTGTAGGTTTTTTTAGTCACTCAAAACCTCGGTTAGGGTTTTTCCCAAAGTCCAATGTCGTCACGTTAAAGGGATGCCACATAAGTGCCAGTTAGACTTTCCACTTCGACTGCATTCAAGTTTGTATTTAAGTCTCAGCTACTAGCCAGCAAAGGATCCACTACTAGGTTACTACATAAAGACTGTTCATCATATAGTTCCCAATGGTTGCGGGCATGTGTCCTTATAACCATAGTCTTGTATGCTCGAGTTTTAATAATGTACATCGTGACTAAGGTTAATACCCTGCCACATGAAGGTTCAAACATATAAGTGCCACATATTATTTGAGATGCGACTATATAATAATAATCTTGAAACATAATGATATTAACAAGGGGTAAATCATATGTTAAGTCATCATTGTGAAAATCATAAGAACTATCCCATGTCAAAATATATATTAAAGTTTAATACAAAAGGTATATTTTCATGTCAATATATATATATAAAACTTTACATTAAAGTTTATTATTGATATGTTTTTAATATAATTGCAAGTCATTTAAATAGAAATAACAGGTTAGGCTAGGGTAGGTCTTACCCTAGGTCCTAATAGGGTTTTCCCTTATGTCTTTAATACCAAGGAGGATGTAATTGTAAATGCTATGTTTAAACGTACAGTAATTGGTTCTTCACCAATAGTAATAACCTCACCTATGATATCTGTACAGATAGGAGTAAGAGCGTTAGCTATAAAAATAGCTAAGTAAGTCTCAGGGATTCAATAGGATCCCTTCATCAAGAAAAGGAAAATATTAGCAACATAAAAAATTATATTTTTTCGTTACATCGCTATTGTAGAATTAATTACTGATCCAAAAATAAAAGTCGACACATTAATGCTGTAAATCTGTTACACAAAAGAAGCGACATTCATTTATGAGATAAATTTTGCTAAGTCTTAATAATTATAAGCATCTATGATATGTCAAACCTTTTGAAATGATTTAAGACGATGCAATAATTAAATACAAACACAACATCATAATTAGGGCAGAATAGTCCTTTCTGAGGCAGCAGTCCATAAGAATGTTTCCGCATAACAATTAATTGACATAAATGATAGTAATAATTTTTTTAAAATTTTTGTAAAATTTGGGGATGTTACATGTGGTATCAGAGCGCAAATTCAAACTATAGGCCTGAAAGTGGCCCAACTCGCGCAAACAAAATTCAGCACAGAAAATACATCTACTAATTTTATTTAATTTTGTTTTTCAGTTTCAACACTTATTTAATTTGCAGGTATGGAAGGACCGAAAGAGTCAGCTGAAGACAGGTCCCACCTTAATGGTCAAAATAACAATGAATAAGAACACATTAATGCAGGAAATATATTTGTTGAATTAAACGATAACTCATCTGAATTATTGAGAACTATAAGAGATTTAAAAACATAAATAAATACTGTAAAAGAGGAGAACGAATGAATTTTAAAATCTCAAGAGGAGCTGAATCAAATCCTGACGAATAAATTCCATGGTAATGACAAAAATGAAAGAACATAAATTAATTCTGAATCTGAAATCATGCCTTACCAATGAAAAAGTTAAAAGTTAAAACTTATTGATTATGGAACTAGTTCTTCTTCTGAAATTGACATTAAATCACACAGGAAGAAGCATCGACATTCCACCGAAGGTAGTGAAAGTGACTGTTACACAAAAAAGAAGAAATATAAACCATATGAGGAAATTTCTGGAGAATTTAAGAAGATTAAACCACCAACTTTCAATGGAGAAACTAAAAAGAGTGAGGAAGTCGAAGCATGGCTATCCGGCATGAATAAATATTTCCAAATTTATAACTACTCAAGTTAGTTAAAAACTAAAATGACAATTTATAATCTGACGAGTAAAGCTGATCTTTGGTGGCAAGACGTGAAGTTGGTAAAAGGCTTGAAAGATAGAAATGTAAACTGGATCAGCTTTAAAAAGTATTTAAAAAAAAATTATGTCAGAACAATATTACGAAGAACGATCTAAATAATTTTATGAATTAAAGTTAAGTTCCATGGATATGAAAGAATTGAGCAGCAATTTTTTGAATTTATTAAGGTATGTGCCCTATATTATGGAAGAGAAGCCTAAAGTACATATGTTTTTGAGCTATCTACCCTCTCATATAAAATACATAATTGAATACGATGATCCTAGAACTCTTGAAGAGGCCATGAGGAAGGAAAATATCTGTTATGAACAGAAGAGGAAGAGGGAAGGCATGCGAAGCTCGAAGGCCAAGAAGCCTAATAATTTTGAGCAAAGGAAGAAACATTACTCATTTAATCAAAATTTCAGAAATAATAATTCACATAATTTTTCTAACAGAAAGTTTCAAGGAAATAATTCAAGAAGTAATGCACAGCCAAATTTTACAGCTGCAAGAAACAGAGATCCACCTAATAATTATGTTAAAAGCAATGAATAAAAGGAAACTGTAAAATGTTGGGACTGTCAGGGACCTCACTACGCATCAAACTACCCACTCAAAAAGAGGACCATCAACAACATACACACGATACAGGAGGAGGCTACTTTTGGTGATGTAGCAAGGGAAATGTCCAAGATTAATGCATCTTTGGAAAACAGACAAGTTGATCATCAAACTTCCATGGTTGAAGTAGAAGGTACACTGAAAAATAAACCTATATCAATTTTGATTGATCCAGGGGCAAGCCTGAGTTATGTATCTCCAAGTATAGTAGAAAAATGTAAATTGCATGTAGCAAAGTTTGACAAATCCTAGTTGGTTCAATTAGCTACAGGTACAAAAAGAAAGGTAGTTGATTTTGTTAATAATTGTGAATTGTTTATGAATCAGTTTAGAACTCAAGTAAAGTTAAATGTATTACCTTTAGGATCTTATGACGTATTGATTGGAATGGATTCGCTGGAAAAGCATAGGGTAATATTAAATTGTTTTGAAAAATATTTTACTTGCTTGAATGATGAATATGAAATGATAACAGTAAAAGGAATTCCAAGAAAGATTTCTGTTAGACAAATTTCTGCTTTACAAGTTAAAAAGGCTATTCATAAAGGGTGTAAGTTGTTTGCTGTAAATGTAATTAATGATGAACAATCAACTAATGAAGATAAGTTAAAGTTGGAAGACATACCCATTCTAAGGGAATTTTCGGATGTATTCCTGAAAGAAATTCCTGGACTACTCCTAAAAAGGGTACTAGATTTCACCATTGAGTTAGTACCGGGAGTGGTACCAAAGTCAAAGGCTCCTTACAGAATGAACATCTTGGAGCTTAATGAACTTAAATCATAGATTAAAGAACTGATTGATAAAAATTATATAAGACCCAGTGTGTCTCCATGGGGAGCACCTGTAATTTTTGTTAAAAATAAAGATGGAACTATGTGTTTATGCATAGATTACCGCCAGTTAAATAAAATGACCATAAAGAACAGATATCATTTTCCCCGCATTGATGATCTGTTTGATCAACTGTGCGGTGCAATGATATTCTCTAAAATTGATTTAAGGTCGGGGTACCATCAAGTTAGGATAAAATATGAGGACATATTTAAGACTACTTTCAGAACCCATTATGGGCATTACGAGTTCGTGGTTATGCCTTTTCGGCTAACCAATGCCCCAACAGTCTTCATGTGTCTATGAATAATGTTTTACATTGGTACTTAGATAAGTTTGTAATCATTTTCATTGATGACATTCTAATTTATTCTAAGACTAAAGAGGAACACGAAGAACATTTAAAGATAATTTTACAAGTGTTAAGAGAACACCAACTTTACACTAAGTTCAGCAAATGTGATTTCTTTAAGGATAAAATACAGTATCTAGGACTGTGATATCCAAGGATGGAATCGCAATAGATCCAGACAAGATAAAAGCTATTAACGAATGGCCTGCCCCTAAAGACGTAACTGGTGTACGATCTTTTATGGGAATTACAGGTTACTATCCTAAATTTATAGAAGGATTCTCCTGAATAGCGAATCCTATAACCTCTTTACAAAATAAAGGTAAGAAATTTTTAAGAAACTAAAAGAATTATTAACAACGACACCTATTCTAAAAATTGTTGATCCAAAAAAGGATTTCATCATGTGCACTAATGCATGTAATGATGGACTTGGTGGGGTCTTAACACAAGAAGGTCATGTGATTGCATATGAGTCTAGGAAGCTAAAGATTCATGAGAAGAACTATGCAACTTATGACTTAGAGTTGGTTGCCATAATACATGCATTAAAGATGTGGCGTCATCACTTAATCGGAAGAAAATTTACGCTAATGACAGATAATAAAGGTTTAAAATATTTTTTGGATCAACCAAATCTGAACGCAAGGCAAGCTACGTGGCTAGCTTTCCTTAGCAAATATGATTTTGAGATCCAACACATAAAAGGAAAAGAAAATAAAGTTGTTGATGCCTTAAGCAGAAATGCTAGGCTAATTTTTGTTTCAGCAATCAGTACTTATAAAACTGATTTAGAAAATTAGATAAGGGAAGGGATCATAATGGATGAAAAATATCAAAAATTATTTGAAAACGTTGCTGAAGGTAATGCTGAAAATTTAATAACTGATTTCAGAATTGATGAAAGAGGATAAATGTTGTATAAAAACAGACTTTATGTGCCTAATGTTGCTGAAATTAAGTTGTTGATTTTTAATGAATTGCATACAATTCCATACTCAGGGCATCCTGGTTACCAAAAGATGGTAACAATACCGATGAATGATTACTTTTGTCCCTGTATGAAAAGTGAGGTAGCTAAATTTATTGCTAGGTGTTTGGAATGTCAGCAAATAAAGGCTGAACATCAACATCTAGCTAGACTGTTGCAGCCACTACCCACACCAGATTGGAAGTGGGAAATAATTATTATTGATTTTATAACTGGTTTACCTAAAAATCAAAAGGAGAACGATTCTATAATGGTAGTTGTGGACAAGCTTAGTAAAGAAGCCCATTTCATATCTGTTACAAGGCTACTAACATTGCTCAAATTCTTATGAAATTCTTACAAGGCTACTAACATTGCTCAAATTCTTATGAAACAAATTTTCCGTCTGCATGGGATTCCAAAAGTTATAATTTATGACAGAGACTCAAAGTTTACAGGAAATTTCTAGAAATATTTATTTAAGGGTTTAGACACTACTTTAAATTTCAGTACAACATTTCATTCACAAATGGATGGACAAATAGAAAGGGTCAATCAGATTCTTTAAGATATGTTAAGAATGTATGTTAGATATCAGCCACGTAAATGGGAGGAATATTTGCATCTTGCTGAGTTTGCTTATAATAATCATTATCAAGCTTCAATGAAACTCAGTCCATTTGAAATTTTATATTGTAGAAAATGTAATACTCCTATTTCATGGAGTAGTCCGATTGATAGGTTAATGATAGGTCTTGAGTTATTGAATGAAATGGAACTAATAGTGAAATAGGTACAAGGCAATTTAAAAATTGCACAAGATCGATAGAAAAGTCATGAAGATTTAAAAATAACTCAGAAATAGTTTCAGGTTGGTGAGCATGTTTTCATCAAGGTAAAACCCAAAAAGAGTTCCTTAAAATTAGGGAGCTGTGCTAAATTAGCAACAAGGTATTATGGACCTTTTCAAATACTATTAGGGTTGGACCAGTAGCATATGAGTTAGCTTTTCCACCAAACCTTAAATTACACAATGTATTCCACATTTCTATTTTGAAAAAGTATGTGCACAATACTACTCATGTGATTAATTGGAATGATGTACATATGGAACCAGAAGAAGATTTTCTGGTGGAACCGGATTGTATCCTCGGCAGGAGGGAAATTTTGCTTTGGAATCATGCCATTGGACAGGTAAAGGTGCAATGGAAGCACCTTAGTCCTGACGAAGCAACCTCGTAGTTGGAAAGTAATATGCAGGTAGCTTATCCAGCTCTGTTCCACACTAGTACAAAATGAGAAATTAGTGACTACGTGACTAAAAAATTTAGTCATGATAGTTTTTTCAAGTGATTTACTATCAAATTTGAGCAATTTTGAGTGACCCAACTAGAAACGACTAACTTAAATGACTAATTTAGTCACGAGTTAAAAAATATGACTAGATAATAAGTGACACAATTAAAAATGACTAACATAAATGACTAATTTAGTCAAGGAGTAAAAATATGACTAGTTACAAGAATATGAATTAATCGTTTATGCTAGTTATTTTTAACTGTGTCACTCTAACAATGGAAAATTACAATTTTGACAATGAATTGTTACAATTTACTAAATTTCAACATTGCAGAAGGATGCATAGATCCCTTTCTATGAATCCATCTGCAGTTTTAATATTTAGTAAATTGAAACTCTATAGATGGATTCAAAGGCCCCCTATGTCACTTGGCATGCAATTTTCCATTAATGCCGAGTGACATAGGGGTTCTCTAAATCCGTCTACAATGTTACAATTTACTAAATTTTGACACTGCAAGTGGATTCAGAGACCCCCTAGGGTATCTCTAAATTCACATGTAGTGTCAAAATTTAGTAATTTGTAAAAATTCATTGTCAAAATTGCAAATTTACATTACCGAGTGACACATTAGGCGGTCTCTAAATCTATCTACAATGTTAGAATTTACTAAAGTTTCACCTAAGCAGTCTTTGAATCCTCTGTAGTGTCAAAATTTAGTTAATTGTAAAAAAAAATTATCAACATTGCAATTTTTACAACATGTTCTTGCCAAGGACCCCCTTTAAGGTAAATGATTAATATGGGGTTCAGGTATGGGGTTCGATTCTTCTAATGTGGTTTGAATGAGCTTTACTTTCATTATTTTGACCCTGGTTTCATGTGCACTAGGATATAATGTCATGGAAATGGGCTAATTTAGTATATTGAGCCATTGAACTTTTAATTTAGTAGATGAGGTTTTTTTGGTGTGGGTGCCTTGGTCTTAAAGTTGGTCTAATTGAGCTTTTCCTATAGGTGAGATTTGTTCCTAATTTCTGTTTGGGGTCGTATTTTTAAGCGCATTGTAAATATTTACTATGAAATTTGCATTCTTTATATTGGTTTTTGGGTTCATAATTACTAGAATTATTGATTTTTTTATGTCATTGTTTAACAAAGAACTAAATTAATGTATGGGATCCTTGTTTGTAGGACAAGGGACTCCCTCCCAAATATTTGAAGCTTAATTTAATGAGGTGTACATATTTTACCACACAAATAATTTTCAAGGAAACACATGTTGTTAATGGTTAAACCCATTCATTTACCAATGAATATATTTAAGACATGACTATAGCCGTAAATATAGGAATGATAGCAAGGAGACTAATATGTTACAATGTGCACTTTAATAGAAAGGAAAGTAATTACGGCCTTTTCCAAGTTCTACAAGAATACGACATTCAGGGATAAAATACGCAAAGCAGAGGGTTTATTTAGGGTATAGTGTTCATCTACGGCTTAAGGTTTTTGAGTAGTGGGAAAAAATGAGCAGAAGTTTGGGGATACCTGTGAGGTTGCTTCATGAGCCAGCCGACCATGTGGTGACAGTTGAGATAAAGAAGTTTGGGGATACCTACGAGGTTGCTTCACGAGCCAGCCAACCCTGTGGTGACAGTTGAGCTAAAGATTGGCGAGCTGTAGAGAGGTAAAATGATAAAATGTGAAGATTACTGGAATTGCTAACTTGAAGGCATCACCTACACTGCCAAGGTACACATAATGAATACATACTCCCATTTTCATTTGTGGTTTAGGGTTTATATGGGTAGACGTTGAGGATTTAGGGCACATTTTTGTCTTATTTTGATTGCCACGATTCAATTATCCATGTAATTGTATAATGATCCAAATCCATGCAATTGTATAATGAGCAATTTTATAATGATTAAATGATTTTTCAGATGGGAAACTATGGCTCCTATTTTTAGATGCTAGCACCCTCACTCTAAGAATCGAACTTGGGCTAGTGATGGGAAACTACCACTTATTTACCGCTTGACCATAACTCAACTGACTATACCTATGTATTTACTTTCTTGGTTAACTTGACCATTAGGTGACTGCGCCAATGAGAATACCTAGTGAGCTAAATCCCTATAAGGGGCATCACTAGAGTTCTTAATGTTGCATTGGTCAAGAGGAAAACATACCCTTGTTATGTGTTTCCATAGTGGTTATTGTTGCTATTAAAGTTCGATCTACACTACTGAGATAGACTTAATCAAAGCATTGTGATACATATAAGTATTGGTTATGCAACAATTGTTCTTATTATTTGATAATTATGTTTATTATTTAACAACATTTGAAGTTGTTTGTTGTTTTATAATTATGTTTATTATTTAACTACATTTGAAGTTGATTGAGCTTGTTTATTTTATTTCTATTATGTTGTTTGAATTAAATTCCAAACTGACAACTCATTAGCATATGCATATTGAGTTATGTTGTTATAATAGTGTTTTTAATTAGGACAATCTAATCTATATACTAATAATATAATTATATAATACCTTTGTTCTTGGATTTTATTATAACTATTCAACTTGTTAGATACATATATATGTCTTTTGGATCTAGGATCGTCACTTCATGTTAAATATCCTCCTCCCATCCTTGTATCTTTTACATTTAATTTTTAAAATTTGGTTGGTAGTAATGTTAGAGTGGGCATTCCATCATTGAGCTGGATTTTTAATACTCTTTTAAAAGGATATAGTGACCTCATTTCCATCCATTATCAGGTATTGATGTTTACCACGAACAAGTTCATAAATTTGAATGATTGATTTGTTCATGAGACTTAATTTGTTTCCTATCAATGTTGTCGACCACAAGTTCATACCTTTGAATGATCTCACTTTGACCTTTATTTTTCTCAAATTTGGGCTTGTGACCTTCGTCGGGCAAAACACAGAACTCATACTATGAGAAATTTGTCAATTGATAAGCTACGGTGAATTCTCGAAGTCAGGTTCGTCATACCTGCTAACTTATGCAAACCCTCTTAAACCATACTGCTAGATTAGACAGGTATGATGCTAACGCTACCTCTTCTAGACACTAGTGTGCTCATCTCTCGGTTCATTTGCATGAAACCAAACGGCATGGTGAAGGTCGCTATTTAGTGAGTGGTCGTCACGTAGTCGAGGAAACCAAATAGAATCCAGGAGAACCAAACGAGCAGATGGTGAGGGAAAGGAGTGGAACTTTACTATTTCACCTTTGGTCAAACGAATAAAATAGATCACACAACTTACTTCTTGGGATCACATGACTGATTATTGTTCCCTTCAGAGATATGGTTTCATCCTAGGTCATTAGGTGGGAAGGGCCGGGAAGACCGCATCTAGACTCTCTCAGATAAAAATAAATCCAAGCTAGGAACTCCTCACTTGAAAAAATTAGATTGCGATCTATCCATATATCTCCAACCTACGACCATAGGGATCGGGATTCAATGTCACTCTGCTGCTTGATTTCTCTAATCTTGGTGGGTTTCGATTCTCTCAGCTTATGAATCCACTAGATTTCGATAGACATGAATTTACATAGGTAAGCAGGTTTTAACGATTCAATAAAGAATATCTTCACAGCATTTAATGTATACATTCCACAGTGAATTACACGGGAATTATCAATAGTTCACAGATGCAGAGATTCATAGACTAGTATTATCACTCAAATGCAGAGATTCACATAGATTGACTTCATTAATTTACCCCTTCTTAGCCAACACAAATCTGAGGAGGCTCGGCGTAATCAACGAACACACTGCGAAATGCATGCAGGTTAGTCTGAATCCTCCATTCATTCGTTAATTATTTGTCTGAATCCTCCATTCCTTCGTTCTTTATTTCTTTTTTTGTCTAATAAAAAATAATCAATATAAATCGACCGAGGACATGGGATTCGAATTCCTGACCACCTAGGGGAAAAACCCAAATCATCTCACAAGGGTTTCTTGAGACAGTCTCAAAATATCCTTGATGCCATGGGATTCGACTTCCTGACCACCCAAGGGAAAAACCCAAATCGTCTCACGAGGGTTTCTTGAGACAGTCTCAAAATCTCCTTGATGCCATTAAGGTTTTTCAATTGTACTCCTTAATTAAGAGATGGTGGAGCTGAGGGTTCAAACAAAACTTCAATTTCATTATTAACCCTTGATTCCATGCCATCAATGTTCAACTATTCACTATTTCACTCATAGTGGTCCTGGTTATTCATGAGACTCTCCAAGTCTATGCCCCTCTTTTGGGAGGAGAATGGTAAATTCATCTGTGTGCCTTGAATAAAAGGAAGGTCTTAACTGTAGGCCTATAAACAACCAAATATACTAGCATTTCCAAAAACATTGGCTGCCAAATCAAGGTTTAAAATCTAAAAAATGCATAGTATTATGCTATTGATTATATAATTGAACCAGAACTATTAGCAATTTGTAAATGCATATCCATGGTTTTCATCTTCTATACAATATCAATAAGATTCAATATGCCAATGAGTGAGGAATGGTTAAATTCATGACTGGTGACAATTTCCTTGGTTACCCATCAGAAATGGGAAACATGTCAAAAATGTTGTTGTTGATTGCATTTTTTATTTTTTGAGGATGATATGTTTTTCCAGAAATTCCTTGCATTTCTCGCCAAATGTGGGATTTCTGAAAGTAGTTAGCCACATTTGCTGATAAATGTATGCTGGCTACCAAAACTATTAAAAAACTACCAAACAAAAATGCTAACCCTAACCCTAAAAATCTACATTATCCCGCTAAAATGTCACTGCTCTCTCATAGTTTTTTACTGTAAGAGCAGATGAGAGGCTTTTCTTCGATTGATTCAATGATTTCCTGAATGAGAGAGTTGAAACCTGAGAGAATTTTTATGATTCCCTTGCATCTGTTGTCCAATTCCACTGCCACTTGTGAGACTGTCTATAACTATTTGAGAGTTCGTTATTATGAGAGAAAGTTCATTTCATCGAGCATTGGATTCTTGAGACTTCCAAATCTTGGATTTGGAGGTGAGCTATGAGCACTGGACTCTGGAAGGCTCGAGTGCTTGGAGACTAGGGCTTGAGCCTTGGAGAACATCAGTCTGACACCTATGCACCACATACAAGTTTCAGCAATGCATAATGGTTTCTCTTCCTTCTGAATAATTTCTTGTTTTTTGGTTTAATTTGACTATTATTTCAGATTTTCGGTTTCATTTATAAGTTTACAACTGTACAACTAGTAATAATAATATACAACTTAGGGAAGATGCCTATCATTTTCTCTCCAAGTACAACAATTCGTATGTGGGATTTATGATGTTTCTACAACTCATTCATCTGTAGATTGCAACAAATGTTGGGCGTGCAAGTAATTTAGCAACCACAAATGATGTTGCTCCTACTTTGAGGCATATAGAAAGAGCTGCAATAGTTGTGGCAACACCAATAACTTATCATCCAAAGTACTTTATTATTTTTTATGGTGGAATTTTAGCATCCTTTGTAGCTTAGCTTGTTTTGCTTATCTACCACTCATTATATATTGGTGAAATTCCTTCTGTATTGCTAGGGAACTGCTACAACTCATACATGAGCACCTTGTAGCTTTGGGACTCCCAGATTCAGCAGAAATTATGTTGAAGGAAGCACATCTAGCACCATTACCATCATTAGTAGTGCCGCATTCACTTACACATGACCTCATCCATTCGAAATTCATTCCATGTAGGTATAACTATGGGTAGAGCACATGGCATGGAGGAGGGAATCGAAGCAGATTGTTTAGCACTCAATTGACTTCGCTAGTGAACCAATGCCTCATAGTAGATAAATAGCTAAATTCATAATGAATTTTGTTTAAGATTCTTGCTGATATAAAATGATTTATGCCCTAAGAATTTACTTCAAAAAAGCATGAGAACTGTATTTCCCTTATTTTGTGGTGGATCTTCATGAGTAAATCTAATACTCTGACATTTGCAACCCCTCTGCTTCATTGAAAATTTGATACTATCTAGTAGCTGATCAATCTAATTCCCTTTTAATAGTGTGTATCTGTAACAACGGGTTATAATTGGAATCTGTTTACTCTGTTACCAATCATCATGTGTACATGTTAGGATTTACATTGACCCGGAATGGTAAGAAGATAGCAGTGTTTTTAGACAGCTGGTCCTAGAATGATACAAGCACAGAGGAGAAGAATGGTAACAAGCGAGTTACTTTGACTGTGCCGATCTTTGTATGAAAACATCTTCTTTGAACTAAGATTCCAGTTATCATGATGAGTCTAATGTGTCCATATTTAGCATTATGGGAAGGAAGAAAAAGAGGACTCCCCACTGAGTCATCGATCACTGAGAAGGGTCCAGTAGATTGTCTGATACCAGAGAGAACCCAGGACTGAGGGGACCAGAAAATCTCCTAGCAACTCCATGTGATTTTGAGAGGAACTCTCCTATCAATTGTCTCCCTCCCAGCATATGGGGATGAGAATGAAACCATGGAATTACCTCTATTTATGCCATAGGTCCATGTCCTAGTGAACCATAAATTAGTTTTACTTACACAAATTAATTAGTTACAAAATAGAGATTATTGCTTAAAATAGTGCTTCAAAAACCCTGCAATGTTTAGGACATGATCTTTGCTTTGTCCAACAAAAGGGATTCCCACTTGGTGGAGATGGATGCTCCATATGCAACCATTACTCCTGACATTAATCCATAAACTATTAAACTCTACTTAGGGCTGCCCATTGCAGTAGAAACTACCATAAAGAATAGCCACACCAAAGAAAAATCTTGTTTGATATTTATTGTCTACTAACTATGAACTAAGCCTCACCATCAGCAAAGTTCCTTTCCGGTATCCTCTTTCTCAACCTTAGATGGAAAAATTTACTAATGTTTATGTGCATTACATGCATTATTTTTTTAACATCAATTTTCTTGAATAGTTACCGCATTGAAAGATTTCCCCAATGGTGATACTACTGTATTAGTTTTTAAGAGTTTCCTTGGAGTCTACATTCATTATTTGCTCTCTTCTTTATAATTTGGATCTTTTGTTATATTAATGATTAATATGAGTAACAAAGTCCCTGAGAACATCCTCCATTGAGCTTGGGTCCTATTGTTCTTAATATTTAATATTATTTTGTCAAATTATGTGCACAATGTTTATTGGCAGTAAATTTGTTCTTAATATTTTATATTATTGGCAGTAAATTTGTTCTCAATCAGTGTACATTTGCTCCTCATTTTCCCGTCAGACAAGCCTCATATGCATGCATTGGATTATTTGATGCAAGTGTGTATTGCTTAGCCTGCTTTAATTATGTGTGATTTTGAATTGTGTTTGCAACCTACAAGAGAAACTAGTTCAATAATTCTAACAACAAAGATTTCAGGAAACATGTTCTCCTTGCGTTCTATAATATGCATGCCTCTTCAAATTATTTCCCTCTATTGTTTATTGATAAACAGGGTATTCCACACTAGTCGAACATCTTAAAGAAACTACTCACACAAACAAATCAAATATCAATACACCAGTGTATTGTGTGGTTAAAACTTTAACCTCAAAGAGAAACAATCCATGTCCCCAGCCAATGAAAATGACCCTCCATGCTCTTTAAATAGAGATTACTGCTTAAAACAGTGCTTCAAAAACCCTGCAATGTTTAGGACACGATCTTTGCTTTGTCTAGCAAAAGGGCTTCCCACTTGGTGGAGATGGATGCTCCATAGGAAACCATTACTCCGACCTTAATCCATAAACTATTAAACTCTACTTAGGGATGCCCATTGCAGTAGAAATTACCAGAAAGAATAGCCACACCAAAGGAAAATCTTGTTTGATATTTATTGTCTACTAACTATGAACTAAGCATCACCATTAGCAAAGTTCCTTTCCAGTATCCTCTTTCTCAACCTTAGATGGAAAAATTTACTAATGTTTATGTGCATTACATGCATTATTTTTTAAACATCAATTTTCTTGAATAGTTACCGCATTGAAAGATTTCCCCAATGGTGATACTACTGTATCAGTTTTTAAGAGTTTCCTTGGAGTCTACATTCAGTATTTTCTCTCTTCTTTATAATTTGGATCTTTTGTTATATTAATGATTAATATGAGTAACAAAGTCCCTGAGAACATCCTCGATTGAGCTTGGGTCCTATTGTTCTTAATATTTTATATTATTGGCAGTAAATTTGTTCTCAATAGTGTACATTTGGTCCTCATTTTCCCATCAGACAAGCCTCATATGCATGCATTGGATTATTTGATGCAAGTGTGTATTGCTGAGCCTGCTTTAATTATGTGTGATTTTGAATTGTGTTTGCAACCTACAAGAGAAACTAGTTCAATAATTCTAACAACAAAGATTTCAGGAAACATGTTGTCCTTGTGTTCTATAATATGCATGCCTCTTCAAATTATTTCCCTCTATTGTTTATTGATAAATAGGGTATTCCACACTAATCGAACATCTTAAAGAAACTACTCACACAAACAGATCAAAGATCAATACACCAGTGTATTGTGTGGTTAAAACTTTAACCTCAAAGAGAAACAATCCACGGCCCCAGCCAATGCAAATGACCCTCCATGATCTTTAAATAGAGATCATAGACCAATTGGTTGCTACGACACGTATCAATAGGCTGTAGCAATTAGTATTGAGGATAAGATGAATTCTTGGATCACTTTTAAGTTTTTGTCTAGAACATATCATGACCATTGGATACAATGCACACTAAAGAAACACACTTTACCTAATGACACATCAGACCAAGTTGATCCTAACTTACTCCTAAGCATATATGAACCCACTTAGATATATATAATTTTGAAACTAATTTATTAATTTTAATAGCAAAGATTTTGAGGAAACGTGTTCTCCTCAGATTATTTCACTCAGTTGTATATTGCTGAAATACTCAAGTACTCATGTGTAGTCTACAAGAGAAACTAGTTTGATAATTTTACCAGCAAAGATTTTAGGAAACACATTCTCTATTTGTTCTATAATATGTGTCTCTTCGATTCTTTCACTCAATTGTATATTGTTGAACCTACTTAAATATATGTAACTTTGAATTGTATTTGTAGCCTACAATAGAATCTGGTTCAATAAAGCTAACAAAAAATATTTTGAGGAAATGTGTTCTCCTATTGTTATATAAATGCCAGTGTTCTTAGAATATATTTCATTTGTATATTTATGAACCTACTTAAATGGATGTAATCTTTAATCGCATTTGTAGCCTATAAGAAAAACTAGTTTAATATTTTTAACAAAAAAGTTTTTAAGAAACATGTTCTCCGTATGTTATGATGTCATTCTCATTATTTTCTTTGGTACTTGTAATGTCCCCTCCCATCATACCAGCATGATAGAGAGAATGTGATGCTAAAGCTGGGCATCTAGCCCCATGAACTTTTAAATAAGCATTCCCATAATATAAAAAGACATATGGAAATGTATAATTATAAGAAAACACAACGGAAGTAATTTTAATTACACATCCATCATACATTCAAGATATTCATCAAATAAATAAATGCAAAGTTAACACAAGAGAGTACTTATCTTATAACAAAGTAGTCCCAAGCAACTGGCTATGCAACTGCAACGTTCCACCCAACCATAGGCCAGTTGTGATCATCAATATCTCAACACACTGCCACCCCCGAGCTGGGCATGATCTCTACAAGGAATCAGGGAACAACAGACTCACACATAGCCCAAAGATACACCAAATCAGCCAAGCCAAACTACAGTTGGGTTTATCAGGTTGTTAGGCAATGAAAGGAAGAATTGCTAAGCTAGTGGGATCATCCATAGAGATATGGGCACCCTCTGCAAGATCTATCTAGCTTGGTCCCCACAATACCTACACACCTAGCACAAGGAAGTATTCCCTTCACTAATACATAGTCCCTCAGGCCATACCTTCCATTATAGTGTTCTTCAAGGTGTGCATAGAAGAGCAACCAGCCCTTTTGATATTCTTCATAGGTTACCTCCTCACTAGGTTTATCAAGCCAATTTTGGTCCACTTCCACTCCTAATTCTTGCCCATAATTTCCAACCAACACAGCGATGCACCCTACAACGAAACACAAGTGTTGAAAAATGTGGGCAACCAAAATGAACTGGTAGATGGGGAATAAACCCTAGGAGAGGAAATTCGTTTCCAGAAAACGTTTTTCTGCACTTCAGGGGAAAAAACGACCTCTATAAACCCCCAAAACGTGACTCCCTTTCTTCGAGCTGCTGTGCAACACAAAAATGAGCTCCCAGCTATGGAAAAATACAGGAAATTGGTGGAAAACGTGATGAAGGAAAGACCCAGTAGTTCAGAGTGCGTGAGAGAGGAAAGACATCGTTTCAGAATAGCTTTGGGCACCATTTCGTGGGTGTTTTCTTGCCCCAGAAGCAAAAGTACATTTTTCCAGGTTTATGGCTTGCCCATGCACAAAATTGGCTACCATACCTCTTCATTCCCAAGGCATTAACTGCCTCAACCAATTTCTGGAAGAATTAAATGGTTGGGTCCATAACCCAAAATGGGTGGTTGGTGGTTTATGGGTTTTCTCATTAACACATGGATTAACACCATTGGCTCAAGGGTTTGAATAATTTTCCTCCCTATTCCTTGTAGAATCATGCCCCCATCTCTTTGTTGCTTTGCATATCCAGTTGTGGGTTTTTCATTAAAATTCGTATTTACATGATGTCTTAATTTACATTGTGCCTATTCAGCACAAGAACCATAGGCATCTATTTTTTTTTTAATTGCCGATACATAAAATGTTAAATCAATGGTGGGGCCTTGGCCTTGAGCTCCTCACCATGATTAAATAACAATATTTACATCATTTACGATTTAATGCAAAGGGGATCAAAATGGGGACATTACAGTACTTGTATATGTGCAGTGATGTGCCCTCTTGTAGTCTATCATCAGAAGCACCCCAGTTAATCTTGCATTGTTGGGACTATTTACTGTCTTTCTGAGCCTCACTGTTGACATATCCTATGCATACACAAAAGGTTGGTCATTCTTTTGTCACCAGTAAATGAGGTAATAAAATCAGATAAATGACAAGAGAAATAAGGAAATGATGGATCAATTATCATAAAACCCAGAGCTACTCTTAGAGAAATAATATATCATATTCAAGTTTAGAGAAACAACTTCAATTCAAAATAAAATATACCTAGAAACTGGAATGTGTAATTTAAATTGAATTATATTCTTAAATTATTTTTCCCTTTTTTGAGCTTATTGAAATATCCTTTATCTTTTCAAACCCCAGCTTTATTTCAATTTCTATGTGCTTGAATAAATGATAGGAAACAACTTAGACGTCCTTATTCCTTAGCAGTTGCAAATTTCTCTCTTCCATGGAGGTGTCTTGGCATATTTTTTGTGAATCACCCTAGCAATGTTGCGGATTTTCCAATTTCAATTGCCAACATTCCCTTCTTGGTGAAACACGGCACCTGCACACACCAATGAGAAGTAGGAATGTGGATGATGTTGGTAACTTCTCAACAAAATGTAGATAGTAGTTTGTCTTAGCTGAACTATTGTTGTTTCTTTTTCTACACTATTGCTCAAATAATAAATGAGAGATTTGCTACAAAAATGACTTATAATCACATCAACAATTGCCTTTTTTCTCTTTTTTTTTCTCAAAAAGTTTCTCCTCTGGTTTTCAACAATGTCTACTGCAGATTGTTGTCTTTTTTGGGATGGAACTGAACCACAAACTACTACATTTCTCCTTGTAAACAATTTCCCCCTTCTGGATGGTGTTTCCCATATTCTGGGCATATTTCCTTGAATTCCTTGCAACAATTCCTCCAGATATCCAAGCTAAATTTTTGGCTTAGCAACATGCTCAAAGGGTCGTACAAACCCAATAAGCTGAAGGCCAGCCTATGGATATGGATAACGCTTCGATTATTGCTACTTTTCATGTTGAGCTGCATGAAGAGGTTGCAATATACACCCATCCTTGATTATATTGTATTATTATCTAACTATTTATGACTAATGGCTAATGCTTGCACTAACAATTTCCATTCCATCTACTTAAAGTTTGGCTTTGTATGTTAAATTTAACATGTTTTCTTGTGCCTTTGGTGATTTTTATATAGGTTCTTTTGAATTCCTCGGAAACAGTTCTTACTGCTTTGTCTCCAACATTGCTTGAATAAGAACAAATGCTAAGAGAAAGAGCAATGAATGAGTACCAAGCTCATAGCTTGTTTGGAGGAGGCCATAGGTTAGGTGGAAGATACCACAATATGTCAACTGGAGGTCAATTGCAATGGATTTAGGTGTAGGAAGTAGTGTTGGTCTTACATTGGGGCATAGGCTAGTTGCATCCCTTGGTAATTCAACAAAGATGAAAGAAGTTGAAGGAAAACCTCTTGTAGATACTATGATTCTAAAAGCTATTATTCAACTATTGAGGCTAGATCAGGTATGCTAGTTGCTCACTAATCATAATTATTTAGTGATCAAAATCTTTCTGATTTGTTGTTTTTGGATTGGTTTCTAGGATCGATTTTTATTAATAGGTACTTCAATTTGTTTTTTTCTTCTATTGTTCAATAATCACTCCTTTTTCTTCTGGAGCGAAAGGTAGTGATTGTAGTTACTAACATAAAATATATTTAGCTTATGTTATTTCTTTATGAATATCTGTGTTTTCATTCCTGTACATTGCATTGGTGGCGGGGTGTAGGGAAGTTATATTGAAAATGCTTCATAACCCTCCCACTAAGATTTGTCTTTCAATAGACATTTTGTGCTTCAATCAACATTGGTAAAACCATATATGGAGTTATTTTTGGAACTGCATGAGCTCATTCATATATCCACTATGATTTTCAGTTTTAGTACTATGCATTTGCATTTTCTTCTTACATACCTCATTTCAAAATTGATATTACAAGTAACCATTATGATTTATGCATCTTTAAGCATGGATTTGTTGTTATGTTGTTTATAGTTTATATTGTATTGTTCAACTGAGGGAGACACATTATATTCCTTCTATAGACTTAATGGATGATAGATGTGTAGTTTCTTAAACATATGATTAGGATCTTACTAACCCCTATCCATTTGCAGTCTTTGGGTAAAGGGTTGTTGCAAAGAATTTTATTGAACCTGTGTGCACATAGTGCTACAAGGGAAATAGTAGTTCACCTCTTGCCAGACATGCTGAAACCAGAAGCAGAAGGATTACCAATTGACACAAATAGTGCTCCATATCAAAGAATTTATGGGTGCCAATGGAATGTGGTTTATGTGTGCTCCCAAATATCAGATGGTAATGGTCATATTTCATTTTCAACTCAACTGGTTGCAGATTCTTTACAAACATTTTCTTCATGGATAGTGATGATATTGTTTAATGTACAGGTGTACCACCTCTTGTTTCTCAATGTGTCCTTGATATTTTGACATAACTTGCCAAAAATATTTTTGTGTTGATATTCTTTTCTACATGGACTCATCTCCAATGTTGTAGTCAACATCTCAAGCATCTGCAATATCAATAGAAGAGAAAGGAAAAGGAAAGGTTGATGAAGTTCCATATGTGCCTGTATCAGGGGGACTGAGAAGGGGAAGATTCCTCTTATTTTGCTTCTAAATCTCCTTAATCAACCATTATTTTCAAGGATCAGTGCTCATTTGGAGCAGGTATGGTTTGGATTCTTTATAATCATGTTCCTTCATGTTTGTTTGTAATGTAAATGTTG
Organism: Larix kaempferi; assembly: GCA_027924585.1. Classification (NCBI taxonomy): domain Eukaryota; kingdom Viridiplantae; phylum Streptophyta; class Pinopsida; order Pinales; family Pinaceae; genus Larix; species Larix kaempferi. Next base: position 851,277 of record BSBM01000270.1, on the reverse strand, counting down.
GTAATCACTGTTCTAATGTTTGTAGGTTATGGGGCTAATTGAGGTTATTATTAACAATATTGAAGTTAAAAGTGTATTAGAAGCTCCCTCTAGTCAACGAAAGGATGTTTTTTCACAAGGGCAAGGTGTTCAAGGTGGACTTGAAGTTCAAGAGGAAGGTGTTCAAGGTGGACCTGAAGTTCACGAGGAAGGTGTTCAAGATGGACCTAAAGTTCAAGAGGAAGGTGCTCAAGTTAGACCTGAAGTTCAAGGGGAAGGCGTTCAAGTTGGACCTGATATTGGATCCAATGCCACTTCTATTGACCATGCAATTGACCCTACTTCCATTGAAATTAATATTGATTCTGAGGTACTTAGGTGCTCAGGAGAAGGTAAAAATAGTGAAGGCATGGAAGCTTCAATTTAAGGTTTGAATATGGAAATGGTTGCATCTAATATTCTTCTCCAACTTCCTAAGAGAGAGTTGAAAAACTTGTGTAAACATCTAACAAATGAAGGCTAGGAAACAATGGCAGTTAGTCTTGAGTTAATACACCCTGTTACATATTGCATAATGTTTAAGTTTTTATTTATATTAGTAATGCAGTTTGTTGTTTTCTCCTTGATTGAATTAAATCTTATATTATTCCAGGTTGTCAGATAGAGTGTATAAAAAGGTGGCAGAGCTGGTTCTCAAGGAGTTAGCTAGTATTGCACTTACTCACCGAAATCTTTTCATCTCTTTCAATATTGCATGCATGTATAGAAGAAAAATTCTTTGGAGGAAAGTAACATAGAAAACCTACTTGGGACAATTTAATTTCTGAATTGTCCAATCCTGACAAGAAAAGCGTCATCATCTTCTTGGTTTGATCAAATGTCACTGGTGATATCTTTCTCCCATTCCCAGTGTTTATTGTAAGTAGCGTGTTTGCATATGCATTCATACAAGAAATAAAAACACTCTGTTCCAAAATATGGGAAAGCCTATTTCTTCTTTACTCTATGTTGTTCATATGTTGTCATGTATCCCAAAGGATTTCCTAAAATATTCATGAATGGACTATTGCCTTTGATGTTGTTATCTAAGGAAGACTTTTTACTGTTATCCCTAACATCTGCACCAGCTAAGGTTGTGTCTTCAGACTCAGACGCAAGTGAAGTTCCTCCCATAGCTACAGTGTTCTGAACATCTGGAGTAAGATGGAGCTTGCATTTGAGCATATGGTCAAGTATAAGCCATAAGGAAATCACCCACTTAGGAGCTGAAACGTTTTCCCCTATCACGTAAATTGGCATAAAAATTTTCAGTAAGTCCAATGTGACACCAACAAGTCCATTCTCTTCTCCTATTTCTCTTGTACTATTGTCTTCACTCAAAGATGATGCCAAAATATGAGAAATAGTTGATAATGGACTAGTGTCTTTTTCAGATCCCTCCACCTTACAAAGCTTTAGTTGTTGAATGAGAAAGGAAACAACTCCCATATGTAGGTACTTTCCTTTGTTTTGGCTGCACAATGTCACAATCAAATCAGTCATGGAGAAATCAATGGCTAGTACATCACTCCTATGGTTTTCCTGGAAAAGGTAATTACCAATTTGTTTGTGCTGTTACCTCTAGAGTCTATGTGTGTTATTCATCTTTAAGCCTGGATTTGTTGTTATGTTATTTATAGTTTATACTGTATTGTTCATCTGAGGGAGAAAAATTATATGCCTTGTATAGACTTAATGGATGATAGATGTGTAGTTTCTTAAACATATAATTTGGATCTTACTGACCCCTCTCCATTTGCAGTGTTTGGGTAAAGGGTTGTTGCAAAGAATTTTATTGAACCTGTGTGCACATACTGATACAAGGACAATACTAGTTCACCTCTTGCTAGACATGCTCAGACCAGAAGCAGAAGGATTATCAATTGACACAAATGGTGCTCCATCTCAAAGAATTTATCGGTGCCAATGGCATGTGGTTTATGTGTGCTCCCAAATATCAGATGGTAATGGTTATATTTCATTTTCAATGCAGCTGGTTGCAGATTCTTTACAAACATTTTCTTCATGGATAGTGATGATATTGTTTAATGTACAAGTGTACCACCTCTTGTTTCTCAACGTGTCCTTGATATTTTGACATAACTTGCCAAAAATATTTTTGTGTTGTTGATATTTTTTTCTACATGGACTCATATCCCATGTTGGAGTCAACATCGCAAACATCTGCAATATCAATAGAAGAGAAAGGCAAAGGAAAGGTTGATGAAGTTCCATATGTGCATGTGTCAGGGGGGACTGAGAAGGGGAAGACACCTATTATTTTTCTTCTAATGCTCCTTAATTAACCAGTATTCTCAAGGAGCAGTGCTCATTTGGAGTAGGTATGGTTTGGATTCTTTATAATCATGTTCCTCCATGTTTGTTTATAATGTAAATTTTGGTAATCACTTTTCTAATGTCTGTAGGTTATGGGGATAATTGAGGTTTTTATGAAAAATATTAAAGTTAAAAGTGTATTAGAAGCTCCCTCTAGTCAACTAAACGATGTTTTGCCACAAGGGCAAGGTGTTCAAGGTGGACCTAAAGTTCAAGGGGAAGGTGTTCAAGGCGGACCTAAAGTTCACGAGGAAGGTGTTCAAGGTGGACCTGAAGTTCAAGGGGAAGGTGTTCAAGCTAGACCTAATATTGGATCCAATGTTACTTCTACTGACCATGCAATTGAACCTACTTCCATTGAAATTAATATTGATTTTGAGGTACCCAGGTGCTGAGGAGAAGGTAAAAATAGTGAAGGCATGGAAGCTTCAATTTAAGGTTTGAATATGGAAATGGTTGCATCTGATATTCTTCTCCAACTTCCTAAGAGAGAGTTGAAAAACTTGTGTAAACTTCTAGAAAAGGAAGGGTAGGAAACAATGCCAGTTGGTCTTGAGTTAATACACCATGTTACATATTGCATAATATTTAAGTTTTTATTTATATTAGTAATGCAATTTGTTGTTTTCTCCTTGACTGAATTAAATCTTATATTATTCCAGGTTTTCAGATATAGTGTATACAAAGGTGGCAGAGCTGGTTCTCAAGAAATTAGCTAGTATTTCACTTACTCACCAAAAGCTTTTCATCTCTTTCAATATTGCATGCATGTATAGAAGAAAAATTCTTTGGAGGAAAGTAACATAGAAAACCTACTTGGGACAATTTAATTTCTGAATTGTCAAATCCTGACAAGAAAAGGGTCATCATCTTCTTGGTTTGATCAAATATCACTGGTGATATGTTTCTCCCACTCCCAGTGTTTATTGTAAGTAGCGTGTTTGCATCTGCATTCATGCAAGAAATAAAAACACTCTGTTCCAAAATCTAGGAAAGCCTATTTCTTCATCACTCTATGTTGTTCATATGTTGTAATGTATCACAAAGGATTTCCTAAAATATTCATGAATGGACTAATGATTTTGATGTTGTTATCCAAGGAATACTTTTTACTGTTATCCATAGAACCTGCACCAACTAAGGTTGTATCTTTAGACTTAGACACAAGTGAAGTTCCTCCCATAGCTACAATGTTCTGAACATCTGGAGTAAGCTGGAGCTTTCATTTGAGCATATGGTGAAGTATAAGCCGTAAGGTAGTCAACCACTTAGGAACTGAAACTTTTTCCCCTACCACGTAAATTGGCATAAAATTTTTCAATAAGTCCAATGTGACACCAACAAGTCTATTCTCTTCTCCTATTTCTCTTGTACTACTGTCTTCACTCAAAACTGATACCAAAATATGAGAAGTAGTTGATAATGGACTAGTGTCTTTTTTAGATCCCTCCACCTTACACAGATTTAGTTGTTGAATGAGAAATGAATACTCTCATATGCAGGTAATAGCCTTTGTTTTGGTTGCACAATGTCACAATCAAATCAACCATGGAAAAAGCAATGGCCAGTACATCACTCCTATGGTTTCCCTGGAAAATGTAATTACCAATTTGTTTGTGTCGTTACCTCTATATTCTATGTGTGTTATATTTGAGATTGAGGTAGATCTTTTGTATTCATGAAACTCTAACTTGTTTATGTCTTTGGTGAATGATCCCAGGTCGTAATTCATAATTCCTAATTCATAATAAGAGATTCATAATTCTTTTGCTTCCTATTTTTGTTGTATTTTCCAAGCTTTTATTGATTATCCTTATAACCTTCCTTGTGAAATTATTCACAAGGTCTTTCAGCCTGTCATCTATGGTAGAGAAAGTGCACATGTTATAATCTCAAATAACCTTGTTTTTAAACTTTCTCATATGGTATTTCAGCCTATCATCTATGGAAGAGGCCAGACACCTGAAGGCATGACGATGGCACCCATGATACTTCTAGATGTGCATCTTGGATACGTATTGTAAGTCTCACCGTCAATTGGGTTTTGTTCACCTCCACATCATCGACACGTGAAAGGTATACTCCTTTCTTTTTGTTCTATTTTGATATTCAAAATTTATACTTGGTGAAGGTTACACTCTTAAGTTTTTTTTTTTTAACCATGGGAACAACAAATTCCAAAGGGTATATCCAACAGCCCGTAAGTAAGATATACACTCTTAAGTTATTGGATTGTTGGTTATTTTTAAAGGGATTGTTTATTCACCAACTAACTGGCTCTGTTTTCTGTATGCTTTACTCCTTCAAGGGAGCCATTGCACCCACCGACTTTCTCTTGTGTTGTTCCATACCACTCTACCCATAGAGGAAGCGATTAGTGTAGCTAAGTAGGTGTCTACAAAAGGGGACCCAACCAACTATGCTTATCATGGAGGATTCACTAGAAGTTAGGTTAAAAATGTGATGCCCGCAGAAGCAAATAGATTCATCCTGACAAGAAAACTTTATAAGATTTTAAATGGAATATTTTAATTGAGCCTATCTAGGAACCTTATAAGAGAAGTTAGAAGTCATACTTCAGTATTCTAACTTGATTGGGGATTGTTACTAGGTATATCTCATTGCAAGTAGCTACACAGTTGACGGACAAAGTAATAAGTAATCCGCATAATTTATGAAATCTTGAATGATGTATAATATCCTCTCAATGTAGAGTTTGGATCAACAATCTTACAGACTTCACAATTTTTGGCTTGTAACTTGTTCAGTTGAGAACATGTACAAATTGTGTATATCTACTCTACTATGCTCAACCAATTGATGTTTTAGGGGTAATATAGTTGTGTTAAAAACTCAAGGTTAACTAGATAGAAATATGTATGCTGACATTTATTTTGTGAAATTTATACTCCTACAGGGTGAGGATCTTCAAATCCCAGTTGATGCAAGTGGATGCTTTACTCAAAAGGTTGCTGACTTTAAAGGTTGATATGTAAAAGATGTTGTAAAAGATATTATCTCTTCTATGAAGGTATGCTTGTTTACTTGACCTCATTATGTCTAAAATCTTGTGTGTTGTTGTTTGTGTTTCAATATAAGACTTTGTTAGCTATTGTTTGTAGTTTAACTTGTCAATTGTCCAGGATCTAGATTAAAAACAGTCAACTCTTGATAGGTCATGGAAACTCAATAGATTTATTTTATTGTTGTTGTTCAGAATTTATGGAGTTAATTTTCTCTGATGGAAATTTTGGACAGGATAAGAGAAGATTGGTTAGTTCAGGCAGCATTATGCATTCATATCCATTTTTATGGAGATTAGAGACACCTTTGCTTTATAGGGCCATACCAAGTTGGTATGAGTTCACAATCCTTGAAATTTTTTTACAAAATTTTAAAAGAAAAATATCTTCATTCATTTATTTTATTTTCTTTTGCGTTTGGTTGTAACTGTTGTTTAAAATGTTGTGCTTTATGACCCTATTCCAATAGAAATTTTGAGAATATGTGCATAACCCAAATTCAGAAATTTCACCTTATGGTTTCCAGGTTTTATTTCCCATGAACTTTTCAACTTATGTCTGAATTTAAAATTTAAATTATAGTAGCATCTGTTTCACTTCTGTCCAACCAAATACGTTACTTGTCAAATCAATCAACAAATGTTGGGAAGAAAAATCAGCAGCAAATACACACAAGCACATATCAAGCAAGGGACACCATGAGTTTTCACTCAAGAAACCCCCAAAATGGAAATCTTATTCGATCATGCCATTCCCATATGTATTTGTATAGTACAATTAGGTCCCTTTATATAACTTAGGTGGCCATAAGAACTAGGCCATGTTTAGTTCAACCATCTCCATAACTATCACGAACAATATCTCCATGAATCACTCTTATTGAGCTTATGAGATCCTCGTCCCTAGTTTTAGTCATTGTCCTCATCTTTGAATCATATGCATAGTTTTGTGCATTCTCTTCTCCATTCACATGCTACAATGCATTAACAAATATCACAAGTAGGAGCTAATCCTTCATACTTCTCTTAATTAAAATTTTTGATTTCAATATTCAATCGTCATTCTTTGTTTCTTGAACGGGTCATTGAATTGGTCCATTTTTCATCATCTTCTTCTACTATCTTCAATCTTCTTCAGCTATGCTCTTTGTCTTCATGTTCTATCTTTTGCATTCTATTTTCCTTTCACATATTACAATGTATTACCAGATATCACAAGTAGGAGTTAATCCTTCAAGTTCATAATGATATTTTTGTTCTATTGGCAGGTTGTTTATGATGTTACTAATCAGGAGAGTTTCAATAATGTGAAACAATGGTTGAATGAGATTGATTGCTATACGAGTGAGAATGTCAACAAGTTGCTTGTTGGAAACAAATGTGATTTGATTGCTAATAAAGCTATTGATTATAATTCAACCAAGGTAATGTTAAATGCTGAGTAGCTTTGGCATCATGTGCATTGCTATGTGTTTCACTGTATGCATCATCGTCTTTGACTTGATGAGGATTTAAATATGACTGTGCCTTGAAGTTTTTGGTGCTTTGTTTTTTGTTAATTGCAACACTATGGCAGTTTGTGGTCTTAAGTTTGTTGACTTGGCTTGTAGATTCTATTTTTATTAATATCAAGGCTTAGTTTTTTTTGTCACTTTTCAGTATACATTTTTCTTGACATGCTTTGTGTATTTTGTTATTCAAGGCATTTGCTGATGAGATTGGCATTCCATTTTTGGAGACAAGTGCAAAGAATGCAACAAATGTGGAGCAGGCTTTCATGACCATGGCTGTTGAGATAAAGAACAGGTGCACTTTTTTGTTATGATGTTTTCCAACCTTTAACAAGCGCCTATATTACACAATTGTGATGTTAGATGTTTGTTTGACTCCCTAATTTTAATTGTGTGTAATGGTGTAAACCTGTGTCGGCAAATCCTAATGAATCTGATTGAGATTCTACTTTTTCTATGATCCTATTGTTTTATGATAAAGTTAAGTGGTGATACATAATTCAAATTACATGTCGTGACTATTGGTAATCTCGTTGGTTTGAGACACATTCCTTTTGTCTATTTTATTGGGCATAGCTGATATAACATTGGAAAAATACTAGTTTTTTCAGGTCATGATAGAGTGTTGTAACTATATACCTTATCCATTCATTCCTTTGAAATCAACACTATAAATGAACTCACAATGTTTTATGGCCAAGTGAATTGTATATAGAAGTTTGTATTTTGCAAGCATATAAATACTCATGCCTATCATGTATTTATTTGAAAATTTTGTTGCATATGTATCGAACCTTCATCTCTATTCTATTATTGTTTACTTGTGTGGGAATTAACGTATGAATTGTCTCTGTTCTAGTGACTCAGATATTTTAACATCAAATTTGATAAACCTCATTGATTGCATTTGAAAAGGGGCATTAAAGAACTACATCCCACACTCTACTTGTTATTCCTAAACAATTTCTTGTATGTCTTGTCTCCATAGAGCAACAGTGCCAATGATTATGCCATTTTCAGTTCCTAAACCTGGACATTTTAATTTATGGGTTGTATGCATTCACATCACTAACCCTTCTTCATAACAATTTTGGTCAGGCTCCAGGTTTTTAGGCTATAAAATCTTGCAAGCATCTTGAGCATATCTATCAATATTCTCAAGATATTTATGCCCAAGTGAATTGTATCTAGAAGTTTGCATGTTGCAAGCATATAAAATTATAAATACTCATGCCAATAATTTATTTATTTGAAATTTTTGTTGCATATGGATTGAACCTTCAACCATATTCTATTATTGTTTGCCTCTTTACTTGTGGTGGCATTACCATATGACTTGTCCCTATTCGAGTGACTCATATATTGTTCCCATGCAAAATTTGTTTGAATATCATCATTGTCAAGCGATGACAACTTCTTAAAGGGTGCTAGCTCAATGGTAGAGCACCTGCCTAATTATAGGCAGGAGATTGGTGGTTCAATTCCTTCGTACCCTATCATAAATTAGTGACTAAGAAAACGACTAAATTCGCATATATATGACTATTAGTAGCTAATTTCCAATATCTTATAGCGCGACTAACGTTTAGTCATATTTATCTTACTCATTAATATGTTATCATCTAGTAGTTTATTTAGTTGTATATTTGGTCATTAATTGTGACAATCAATGACTAAATCAATGAGTATCAATTACTAAATCAATGGCTTAATCAGTGACTATCAATGACTAAATCAGTGACTAATAACTCAACCAATTAATGACTAGTGAAATACGACTAGAGATAAGATAGTGGAAATCGGATACTATTAGTCACCGACTAAAAAATAGTCGTTTATAGTTGAATTTTAGTCACTTTTTTAGTCATTAATTTCTCATTTTTTACTAGTGCCAGGAAGATGTAGAGGATGATGAATAAAGCAACATCGAGGACGATGTTAAATTTAAGAGGGGGTGTTTGTCGCATACCCAAATTATGAATATTTTATTTCATGAGAAAAAAATTATGTTATATGTTATTGTAATGTTTTATGATTATTGACCAAGTGGGGTCAAGGATGACTATAATTAATTACTTTAATATTTTATTATTTATAAATAAAAGAGGAGACAAATATCCCAAGGAGACTGTTGAAAGAGTGCTCACTGACCCACTAGGAGGAATGAACTAGGGTGGAGAGAAAATTGACACTTGGAAGCATCATCAATGCACCTCTAGCTGTTGCAGGTGGCAACTTCCCTACATTAATGGTCATGTTCCCCAAGAAAGTGGAATAGAGCAGGTGGCTTAATAATTGAAAAACTGACTAGAAGACCTAGGCAAGCTATTCATACCCATCGAATTGGAGTAGGAGGATAATCAATTTTTACCTTGCGATGAAGTTGAAATTGGAGAGAACAACTGAAATACATGAGGGGAAAGCTAGAGGGATTGATTGAGATAAGACTGTTAATATGAATTAGTACTACTTTATGCAAAACTCAATATTGCTGAAAAGCAAAAGTCTCATTCTAGAGTATTGTCAACATCACTGATGAGTTGCAGAGGATAACATTTGCATGCACCCAGCATATTCACCCTAGTGGTTAAGTGAGAAGGCTCAGAGGTCCTAAGGCAAGTAATTTGGTTTCCTTCAGGAGTTGGTTGGGAGGAACAGACTCCCTTGGGTGTTTGTTTCACTCTTTAGTTTTCAGGTTCTTATCTTCTTATGTATTTTTTTTACTATATATCTATCTGTGGAAATGTGTAAAATCTTAGTCATAGCAAAACCTAGCTACTATGGATTCCTCACTAGTGACAGATTACAACACATTTACAGGAATAGGCACAAATCTGTAAAATGAAGAACAAATGTAATTCACACATGAAATGGGTGAAATATCTGAATATTATTAATAGTCTAACCTCAAAATAGGTTAGGAACCTCCTTTTATACAAATAGGAACAATTCGAATCGATTTGGAGTGTTCACACTGATTTAGCTTAGAAATAGCTCAAGCCCCCCTAGGTTGACCAAAATGTCCCAAACCATCCCAAACTGGTTCAAACATGCCATGTGAACATAGATCTGATTAAGGATCAATTGACTAGATGCCTTGCCTTAACTTTGCAATCCTTTCTCCTGGATACTGCTCCACGCCTTGCGGTCGTCAGATATTAGCTACAAGACTTGTGAAGACACATAGAACAATGCAAATGAGTAAAGAGCATCTATACAATAAGAGATCTAAGTAAATAGTTAAGCAGGTAAACTACACAATATCATCACACATAAACAATATTGGTGGAAAGCGTTTATATTACTATAAATATAGGTAAGAATGACTACAACCAAAGCTTAACGTATTAGCCTTTCTCCATCCAATCCAATTTCCATATCCTCCCAAGGAAGTGTGAGTCTCTCAATGGATGAGTTAGAGATCTCTCAATGATGATTTCACCAGCATGTAGACACTATAGACTTCCTCCCTTCGGAGAGGGGTAGAGTTTCACTTATATAGGACTAAGTGGATAGGGTATGGATATGATAGGTTGAGATATGGTAGCAGAGAGATAGGGGATCCCCCCAAGAGGTTAGGAATCAAGTGCCAGCTCCCCTAAGAGGTCAAGGATAAGGATCCAAGTCAACAAGCTTCTAGAATGAGCTTGAAGGACCTATTTTTGTCCATTAACAGACTTTGTCGCACCCTGCAATAGAGAAAGATGTGATGTCGCAGGTTGCATGAGTGCAACCTGCGACAACCTCTCAAAATCTAGCATAAATGCAATGATATCCTCTCCAGGTAAATGACTTAGCCAATGAAACTTCAGGGATGTATACATTGAATCTCAGGATGGTAGGATTTTAGGTGTAACAACAATCTCTATAATACTGGGTTGTATAACTTAATATGGATCCATTTGCAAGGAGTGATCCATCCACGAAGATTGACTTGTCTACTTATTGTTGTCTCTCTCAAGTGTTATCAAATCAACTATTTTTAATCTTGTCATGGCTTGTGTTCTTGTGCGCACTATTTTTCCTTACCCAAATTTTTGAGATCTGAGATCTCCCATTGGTGTCTTTGCTCGTGCCAAGGATGCCCTTTAAACAACAATTTTGACTTACAAGCCAATAAAATTCTTAACCACATCGAATAATATCATCTCAAGTGGATTTAGCCATTGTACTTATTGGTTGTCCTCCTCTTTGTACTGTGGTAAGTTTTCTCATTCTTGCTCGATCAACCAAATTTCTCCTACATATTAGCTTACCATTTGCTTTGATCGGTATCTTGCTGCTTTTACAATTTCTTATTTCCTATCGAATTCTTGACCACATCAAAGAAATCATTTCAAAAGGGTTTAGTTGATGTAATCCTTGACCATCCTCTGTGTGGGGAAAAACCCATTCTCATGCCTTCTCAACCGAAAAACTTTCTCCTGTAATTAAGCATCCCAATTTTCTTGTTCCTTATCTTGATTTCGTACTTTCTTACTTCCTCCTTAACATCGTCTTGACCTCTTCAGTTTTTGGTAGGATCGTTGAACTCCCTATATCCTTCCCAAATTTCTATCATAACAGATTTCTTGAGTATTGCAAAAAAAGGAAAACCAAACCGCAAAATGCAGAGAAACCAAAATCAAGATTTACCCATTCAAGAAACCAAGTAGATGTTTATCACATTCCACACAAGACTTCAATAAAGTTTCATACCAAACCGCAAAATGCAGAGAAACCAAAATCAAGATTTACTCATTCAAAGAAACAACCTAGATTTTTATCACATTCCACACAAGTCTTCAATAAAGTTTCAAATGCAGACAAAAATATTTGACTGCCAACAAGCAATATACTCTACCACCACTCCAAACAAATCTATATTAGGGTTTCCATCAAATAGAACAATACAATAGAAACACTTCTAATGTTGTCGTAAAGCATGCAAATGAACCTATCAAGATAATCCATCATTACCATTCAGTAATAAAAATCAAGCAACCAATAATGCAAATCGCCAAACCGAAGGAGCATCCCTGTTCTTTCCTCTTTCTATCAATCGGGGTTTCTGGTTAATTGCAATTTAGGTCCCTGCTTACTTAACCAAGAACTAAATAATTTTATGACTTTTGGCGATGTTTCCTTTAATATTATTTCTAGGGTTTATATACTTACTACAAAAGTTTTATAGGGCTTACGGGGTTTTAAGCTGGAACCCAATTTAGCAAACTGAAAATCTATTTGAATTCAAATAAGAGCTACACATCCTTTGAGCTACAACTATAGTTTTAGGTCAAATCCTTAGTAGTAGTCTTCAATGGTCAACCTATTAATTCTACATGTAACATCATAAAAGAATTTTTTCTCCACATTCGAGATCTTGAAAATGTAGTTTGATACGTACTATGCTTAAAAATTAAAGATCTTGAAAATGTAGTTTGATACATACCATAAACCATTGGTGAGTCTGTTGGTAGCTGAATTGGATGGATCATGAGTCTTAAAAATCAAATATCTTGAAGATGTAGTTTGATATGTACCATAAACCATTGGTGAGTCTATTGGTAGCCGAATCGGATGGATCACGAGTTAGGTGATGGATCAGATCGGTAGAATAGCTGCAACGATTTTTCTAGACAAGACACATGAGTAAGATAATTTGACATTACATTCGACTGTTGTTATGGTTTTTATAGGTTTGTTTAACAAAAAAAACTAAATAATAAGATTAAAAGAATGGCTTTTTTTTTATAGTGTCTGAACAGGGAGATTCAAAGAATGGCAAATTTGATCAAACTGGTATGTTCTATGCATGCTACAGTTAAGTAGGTTTGCTAGGACGGTTATGTTAAAGTAAGCTGGTTTGGTTTTGGGTTAAGCATTCAAAGTAGGAAGAGTTTATAATATTTTAATTAAATGATATATTTTCAAGTTATGTATATCAATTTTGGCTACTTATAATAACTATTATGTAGAGAATAGATTTTTTATTTTCCAAATCTTTCCTTTAAACTCATCAATAATTCATAACAAAAATTTTAAAAGAAAAAATTAATTGTTATTTATAAAGGATAACAAATATTATAGGATTTCAATTAAAAGGTCACTTAGTATCGTACTTTTGTAGGCCAGTTTCTAAGTGGACAATTTTCAAATTTGACAGGTAGTTTTCAGTCGTCCCTAAACGGTTTTTGGCTAATCTCTATTGATGCATGTCGTTCTAGGTTGTTAGCACTTATCCATTTACCCAGGTTTGAGGGTTGGTCCAAGTTGTTGTAAGACATTTCCCAGGTTGAAAGGCTTAATATTAGTTCATAAGACCATATCAAGTCTTGTACCCAAATGTGAGTGTTCTTAGGAAAAACTCATATTTTTTGTAGCACTGACTATATGTGTTCAATGTTGCATGGTGGCTATGGGATGTTGCAAAGAACTGAGTGTAGTGTGGACCTAAAGAGCATTACACAGAACTCCATAGCATTGTGTGGAGGAGATCGACAACATTGTGTGAAGCTAGAGAATATTGTCAGTCCATAAAGCAAGGGAAGAAGTTGATATGCACATGCGTCATTAATGAGTTCTTGGAGTGAAAAACATTGCCAAATGAACTAGTTGGCACCAGCCTACTGGTTGCCAAGGAAAAACTAATCCCTCTCTTGAAAAATGAGTGACTAAGTACCAGGTTGATTTATGGATTGCATAGAAGAGAATGAGTCCATGACAACCAAAATACACCTAGAAGTGGTGTGATTGCTCATGGACAAAGCAATTGAGATTCATTTCTGACCTGATTAGTTGTTTCTTAGCAGATGGGTTGTGGCTTTGCGGATGAGTTGATAAGTATAGGAAAAAAGTATTGTTGATCGAAAAATAATAAAGGTAGGGCATGACATACTACTTGGGATATGACTACACACCATGATTTGTTGAAAGGAGAACCAAGTTGCAGTAGAAGTGCTCCTCTTTGTCAACTTAAATCCATCTCACAGATGGTCAATCATGGCGTTGATACCTTTTTAAAGTTTTAAGATGAGCATCTCGCAGTGCATTTATATTTTATGTTTATAATATAATTTTTATGCTTATAATATAATATAATATACTTTAACAAGACATTGCTATCATATGATTTAAAGTATAATACCAATAGAAAATAATTCGTTAAACATGTTTTACAGAACATGAACATTTTCAAGTAGGAGTAGAAAAATGGATACTGAGTTTTGTCTATGAGAAAAAATAAACATCAGATCTTTCATACGAACTCTTAATCACTTTAACCTAAACCTAAAAGATTGAATCGGAAGGACACCCTAACCTTGAATGTGTTCACCTCTGATTTATTCCACCATAAATTACCATAACCCTCTTGTATGAGCAACCAAACTATATCATCATAGAAACGAACATAAGAATCACATCATGAAATCAAAAGAAGATTTCACCCAAGTTCCTCTATAATCAACAAACAGTTGTATAATCAAAATCTAAAATGGAGATTATCATTTCAAAAGTACTTACATCCATTCTTTGTTTATTCAAACACTTAGTTTAGAGTCGCACATGAATAGTCTGATGGTTGCAGGGGTGAAGGAATAGACTATCTCAGTCAAGATTTGGAAGAACGTGAGAATAAGCTAGCAGTGTTGGAAAATAGTGTTAAGGAATGGGGTGAGTCGAAGATTGACAAATTGACCACTGATACACATATGCATTACCATATTATCCTTGGGTTTGCACTATAACTTAGGAAACAGAATTCAAAGTGAAATGAAGATATAGTTTTAGCAAAACAATATGATCAGTTTAAAAATAAAAATGGATGAGTGCACCGAAGTCTAATGTCTTATCCATAGGGAAAATGTGATCAAATCAAGGTTCAAATATGGGAGGCCATCCGGCATCCTATTGAGGAAAATATGGCAATTGAGACTAAAACGTACAAGCTACAATTATAGCATTAACACAATGTTGAGGCTTCAACATGCCCATGTTAAATGATTTTTGGATTTGGCCTCGTCCTCCTCCTTTATCTGGCTGCAAGGCCTTTTTCAATGGGGCTTCTCAGGAATGGGGTTGTTTTTGCAGTGTTGAAGCTCTCATTATTTTGGAGCTGGATCGTCACTTTAATTTATGGTTAAATTACGGTTGATCAAGGACCAATACGAGAGAAGAGCTATTGGCGCTCTAGCCTGTCCTCTTTTTTTCCAATTCTCAACATATTTCTTTACACCATATTGTTTGTGGCTCTAAATTAACTTATACTAGTTGATTGGGTGAATTAAACGTTTGTGCTCTTTGAAGGTGATGGAGCTTTCTGTAGCTTGGATGGCTCATGTTAATCTTTGATTGCTCCGAAGTCCTTTCTTGATGTATCTATCATACATATCTTCAGGGATTTCAATACACATGCGGACACTTTATCCAGACATGGACTTGGCCTTGGAGGGGTTTATTCATTTTGAGGAGTGGTGTGGATCGGGTCTACTTTTTTCCACAGGAAATTTTCATGTTTTTGGCTCATAGATGGATACCTTTCTCCTCATTTCTATTTTTTTGTACTTAGTGGTTATATATACCTTTCCGCATTTCTTTTTTGTTTGTTTCCCCATTGATAACTTTTCCATCCATCCACATTGTTAAAATTTAGTAAATATTGTAATTTTCCATTGTTAGTGTGACACAACTAAAAATGACTAACATAAATGACTAATTCACATTAATTGTTGTTAGCTAGTCATATTTATATTCCCATGAATAAATTGGTCATTTTTATTTAGTCTCTTGTTATCTAGTTATATATTTTATCCCGTGACTAAATTAGTCATTTTTTGTTGGTTTATTTAAAACTGTTCAATTTTAGTCATTTATACCTTGAAAACATAGTGGTGACTAACTTCTTTAGTCGCCTAGTCACTTATCTCTCATTTTGTACTAGTGTTAGGATTTATGGTATAGGGAAGATGGGGGGTTGAGAGAGAGAGAGAGGGAGTAGAGTTATAAATAGGGAGGGGGGTTAGGTGAAAGAGGAGAGGGAGGCTAGGTTAGTGAAAGGTAGGGCTTGAGAGAGAGTGGTGGTTAGGGAAAGGAAAAGAGAGAGAGAGAGAGAGAGAGATTGGGTGTTACTGCTTTAGAGAGAGAGAGATTGGATGTTAGGGGCTTAGAGAGAGAGAGAGAGAGAGAGAGAGAGAGAGAGAGAGAGATTGTTATTTTGTGGGAGATAGAGCTATATAGTGGGGGGAAGAGTTAGGAGGGTGAGGAGTGGGGGTTTTGAGGGGGGAGAGGGTGAGAGAATAGGGGCTAGGGTTTTAGAGAAAGAGAGAGAGGGAGAGAGATCACTAGGTGGAGCATTGATGGTTAGCGATGCAAGTATATGGTTAGGGGGAGTAGGGCTAGGTATTAGGTGGATAACGAGAGAGAGAGGGGGAGGGGGGTGGAGGAGAGAGGGAGGGAGTCTTTGAAAAATAGAGAGAGTAGGGGTTTAAGGTTTAGGGTAATAAAGACGGTACATATAAATATAGGGTGCTTAGTATTTATGGTATAGGGGAAGATGGGGGGTTGTGTGTGTGTGAGAGAGGGAGAGAGTGAGGTGTTATAAAGATGGAGGGGGGGATTAGGGAAAGTTGGGGATGGAGAGAGAAAGAGGGGGATTAGGGAAAGGAGGAGAGAGAGAGTAGGCGGGATTTAGAAAAAGGTGGGGCTGTAGATAAAGAGAGAGGGGGGGTTGGGTTAAAAAGAGGGAGGGGGGACTAGGGAAAGGAAGAAAGAGTGTGGAGGGTTGGGCTAGAGAGAGGGAGGGGGGGTTAGAGAAACATGGGGCTGGAGAGAGGGAGAAAGAGAGAGGGATGAATGGGGGGTTAGGGAATGGTGGATTTGTAGAGAGAGAGAGAGAGAGAGAGAGAGAGAGAGAGAGAGATTATATGGGTTGGACGATATATTGGCTAAAGTAACTAAGGTTAAGAGGAGTTAGGTGTGATAGGGGTTAAAGTTATAATTATCAAGAAAATAGATCCTAACTCCTGTGTTGCATGAATAGAGTGTCAACAAAGGGGGGTCCCTTGTTAGACCACTTTAAAAACCTTGTGTATACATGGTCGACCACCCAACTTGGGGCGTACTGCGAGGGATTCTTTGGGAGTTACCTCCCTCCACCTATTACTAATTCAATGATGTCTCACTTTCCAGCTACAACAAAGCAACATGTGTCAAGATTCCAAGTTAGGAAATTGTTTCCAGGCAATTTCCCAAAATGGTCCTTTGAAAACACTCTACACAAGACTTTCAATAGAACCCCGATGGTCAACATACTAATGCAAACAATATAAAAAAAGTATACAATTTAATATTCATAAAAAACAAATATTTTCTACAATATTATTCTCATTTAAATAATCCAATTAACTTTATATTTATAACCATGAAAAATACATTTACCAGAAATAAACAAGATAGCTCAATTTATAATCTAACAAAACTCTAAAGTATTTCAACAACAACTTATAATCTAACAATACTCTAAACTATCTCAACACCAAAAAAAAATTTAAATTATTAAGGAGAAACTATAACCTATTTCAACAAACTCTTAATTATTAATTGGAACTCTAAAATACTTCAACAAACTCTTAATTATTAACTGAAATTTGGCTCTGTTAAAAGAAATAAAACGAACTCACATCTCATAAAATTCCATACATAAAAACAATGTTAAATATTAAATGTTTATTTTTAAATTAGTAGCAAAAAATTATGAAATTCTCATCAAAATGCTTAATCAAAATATGATAGATGAACAAAATTGAAATAAACATAACATTTAATTATTGAATTAAGAAATATAAGTATACACTTATAATTATTTAAAAAAATTATCATTATAAAATAAATTCATATATATATATATAGATGAAACTAACTAAATAACTACAAACTAAATATCATTATAAAACTAAGTAACATATCATTATGATACATATCAGTTTGAAATTTAAAGAAATGTATGGTTTAAAATAATTTCAAATCCAAAGAAAACTATGCTTTAATATCATAAAATAATATCAAAGTCATAATCGGAAGTAAAGTGGGATGAAATGTAACTTTCCAGATATACGGATTAGCATGAAATTTGAAATTATAATAGGGACTTCCTAAGCATTCGAACGCTTGGTCAACATCTTTATAAAAAGCAATTTACTTTGGATTCATTAAATGCAATGTTTAAATTCAAAATGAAACGATTATTAGTTTTGAAAAATCTGTGAAATTAATGTTTTAGGGTAATAAAGAGGGTACATATAAATATATGGTGCTTAGTATTTATGGTATAGGGGAAGATGGGGGGTTGTGTGTGTGTGAGAGGGAGAGAGTGAGGTGTTATAAAGATGGAGGGGGGATTAGGGAAAGTTGGGGATGGAGAGAGAAAGAGGGGGCTTAGGGAAAGGAGGAGAGAGACAGCAGGGGGATTTAGGAAAAGATGGGGCTGGAGATAAAGAGAGATGGGGGGTTGGGTTAAAAAGAGGGAGGGGGACTAGGGAAAGGAAAAAAGAGTGTGAAGGGTTGGGCTAGAGAGAGGGAGCGGGGTTAGAGAAAGATGGGGTTGGAGAGAGGGAGAAAGAGAGAGGGATGAATGGGGGGTTAGGGAATGGTGGAGTTGCAGAGAGAGAGAGAGAGAGATTATATGGGTTGGATGATATATTGGCTAAAGTAACTAAGGTTAAGAGGAGTTAGGTGTGATTGGGGTTAAATTTATAATTATCAAGAAAATAGATCCTAACTCCTATGTTGCATGAATAGAGTGTCAACAAAGGGTGGTCCCTCGTTAGACCACTTTAAAAATCTTGTGTATACATGGTCGACCACCCAACTTGGGGCGTACAGGGAGGGCTTCTTTGGGAGTTACCTCCCTCCACCTATTACTAGTTCAATGATGTCTCACTTTCCAGCTACAACAAAGCAACATGTGTCAAGATACCAAGTTAGGAAATTGTTTCTAGGCAATTTCCCAAAATGGTCCTTTGAAAACACTCTACACAAGACTTTCAATAGAACCCCTATGGTCAACATACTAATGCAAACAATATAAAAAAAGTATAGAATTTAATATTCATAAAAAACAAATATTTTCTACAATATTATTCTCATTTAAATATTCCAATTAACTTTATATTTATAACCATGAAAAATACATTTACCAAAAATAAACAAGATAGCTCAATTTATAATCTAACAAAACTCTAAAGTATTTCAACAACAATTTATAATCTAACAATACTCTAAACTATTTCAACACCAAAAAAAGATCTAAATTATTAAGGAGAAACTATAACCTATTTCAACAAACTCTTCATTATTAACTGAAATTTGACTCCCTTAAAAGAAATAAAACGAACTCACATCTCATAAAATTCCACACATAAAAATAATGTTAAATATTAAATGTTTATTTTTAAATTAGTAGCAAAAAATTATAAAATTTTCATCAAAATGCTTAATCAAAATATGATAGATGAACAAAATTGAAATAAACATAAAATTTAATTATTGAATTAAGAAATATAATTATACACTTATAATTATTTAAAAAAAATTATCATTCTAAAATAAATTCATATATATATATATAAAACTAAGTAAGTAACTTACAAACTAAATATCATTATAAAACTAAGTAACATATCATTATGATACATATCAGTTTGAAATTCAAAGAAATGTATGGTTTAAAATAATTTCAAATCCAAAGAAAACTATGCTTTAATATCATAAAATCCGAAGTAAAGTGGGATGAAATGTAACTTTCCAGATATACGGATTATCATGAAATTATAATAGGGACTTCCCTAAGCATTCAAACGCTTGGTCAACATCTTTACAAAAAGCAATTTACTTTGGATTCATTAAATGCAATGTTTAAATTCAAAATTCTACAAAATGAAACGATTATTAGTTAAGAAAAATATGTGAAATTAATGTTTTACTGTATTACTGTGGTAGCTAACAATGAGGTGTTTTACTGTATTACTGTAGTGTTTTACTGTATTAAATCACTCTGGTTGCTAACAAATCTATCTAATCTATAAGACTGTAGACCCTTCTGGATTTTGGCTGGGCAGATTGAATAAGATCCAAAAATGAGGTAGACCCTTCTAGATTGAATAAGATCCAAAAATAGGGTATTATTATTGGGAGCTTCGTGGATGGAGCAGAGTTTTCTGCTCATATGTATGCGCTTGCATGTAGAGGCAGAGCTTTTTATTTAGCCAAGGATGACTTTCCTACAGCTTGTTATTCAGTATCTGCTAGTTATGGCATTATTTCTTTCAGGTTCTGGGTAAGTTGTCCTCGACTAAATATTTTTCTTTGCTTACAGCAATGGTTTTGTGTTATGCTTAGCTATGGTGCTGCATAGAAGCAATTCCATGCCCTTCCAATACAAGTAAGCTTAATTGACAGCTGTGAACTAGAGGTACAAAAGTAAAGTTGTTTTGTCTCTCTCTTGCTACACTCACCTCTATAGTTACTTCGTTTCCAGGTATTCCATAGAGTCCCATTGCTGTTCAATCTCTATTCCTTCCTTCCAGTTATTGTTTTAGGTGAGCTCTAGTCCTTCGCCATTCTAAAGTTCTTCATTTAGGGTTTAAGTCACAATATCGACTAGCACCATCACCAATAATAGTAACTCAGGTAGCACAATGGCATTGTCCATTTTACTCCTCCATTCAATGGTTGACTGTTCCGTAGATTCTTCTGTATATAAGAATGCCCTTTGGCAACGGCTAGATTTAAAATTGTAAACGAGAAACATATATTACAGATCTTCATTCTTTTATGTTGGTTTAAATTCATTGTTACCAAATTCGGCCAAATAAATTCGAAAGTTAAATGTTTCAACCAAATTGTTCATTAAAATTTGAATCGCCAGGCTTATCAGTTGTACAGCGGAAATGGTTTGAACCAGTTGTTTTGACTGGGACTAAGGTTGGGAAGGTAGCATGGATAGTCATTGTATCTTAATATTGTGAAAAACAACATCAAATTGTGGGATAATTTCAATGTAATTAAGGTATTGCAGACCAAAATCTTGCAATATTTACATTATACTATAATTGTAATTATGTTGCCGAATTTTTGGTGGAATTTTTTCCATCTATAAATTGTACTCAAACTTGGTTTTAGACAGAAATATGTTTTGGTTTTAGACAGAAATATGTTTTTATTTTGATGTAATTGGTCACTCGTGACATGGCTCAATGAACATCTTGCCTTCTTTAGTTTAGTTTAAATACTGAAAGCATGAAAGAATTAATAATTGTATAATGTCTTAAGGAATGAAAGAATTGATTGGATACTGTCAAAGCCATTAACAACGCTGCGTTCTAATGGATAAAAAAGAGAAAGGTAGTAGCCGCTTTAATATTTTCCTTACTTATGCCACTCCTATGCCTACCACTATCAAGCATAATCGCTTTACAAGTGGCTCGTGTTAGAGGCTATCCAATAGTACCTGTTCGATATATCATAATTTATGAGCTGATCGGGTATTCATTGCATCGGCTCTCACAGTCACCTTGTCAGGCGTCTTTTGTGTTAGCGGGATATCCGTCAGTATGTGAGTAAGTTCTCATCCAAACCGGTGCATGTCATATTTGCATTTATGTAACCCCATTAATAGTTTGCAAGTTGAATTTCTTAGGTAGAAATTAATTACAGTTTTTGGTGAAAGATTGAAGTATTTACCATCTCTGTATTGCGGCAATGTTACTTGTTTTAGTGCGGTAATATATAAGTCAATAGTTATTTTGTGTTCATTATCAAGAATGGTGGTTAATGCATGTCGCACATCTCCTTCTTATTCATCTACGTAAATGTTGTTTACATTTGTGAGTAAAAGAATTCCAAGTATTTCACAACGATAAAGTTTCAGTTTAGTGTGAAGTAACTTCGGCATAATCTTCATTCTTCCATTCATATGTTTTAACAAGAAATATCTCATTATATAGTTTGCTTAAGAGTGTATTTATCAAAGTCAAGTTGTCAACACGAAGTTAAGCAGAGTAAAAATAACTTCAAGTTCATAATTTCTGCAAGCTTTGCATATAGCATATCGCAAGGTTATTGGGTATCGCATATCGCATGATGTGCAAAGTTAATTTACTGCGAAGTAAATTTGGTGCGATATCAAGTGTTGCAGCAAAATAAAATTCCGCAAAGTTAATCCATGCGAAGTAAATGCTTGCGGAAGTGAAAGTCATTCGCGAAGTCAAAATTGAAGTTTCCATGCAGCAAAAGAAAAGTTTATGTACTGCGCAGTTAATTTTAAATTGACTGTCGTGGTATCGCGGTGCTGTGGTGCACAGTTAATTTTAAATTGACTGTCGTGGTATCGGGGTGCTGTGGTGTGCCTCTCTTCCCTTCATCTGGTATCAGAGCCTAGTTTACGGCAAAGAAGAATTTTATTTACATAATGGAAGAGTGATTAAAATATGGCTTCCACTTCTGGTAATTTGCAAACTCCAATATTTACTGGTAAAAATTATGAATATTGGTCTCTAACTATGAAGGCTTTGTTCAAAGTTCAATATGTATGGGACATAGTCCAGACTGGTTATGCAGAACCAGTAAATGCAGCAGCATACAATAATCTCACTCAAGGTGAGAAGGATGTTCTAAGAGAACAGAGGAAGAAAGATGGAAAGGCGTTGTTCCACATATATCAAGTGACACATGAATCAATACTCCCAAAAGTAGCAGTAGCGCAGTCAACCAAGGAAGCGTGGGACACGCTGGAAAGAACATACCAAGGTTTGAACAAGATAAAAACTGCCAAACTTTAGATTCTTAGAAGAGATTTCGAATCTCTGTCAATGAAAAATAGAGAGTGAGTAGATGCATTCTATACTTGTGTTATTGGTTTGGTTAATCAAATAAAGTCTCATTGAGAAACTCTAACTGATCAAAGAGTTGTTGAAAAGGTTCTTAGAGTTTTGTTAAAGAAATTTTAATCTTTGGTTTTAACCCTAGAAGAAAACAAAGACCTGTCAACATTTACTATTGATGAGTTGCAAGCCTCATTACTCAATCATGAACATAGAATCAGTGGTTCAGACACATCACTGGAAGGTGCATTCGCAACACAGTCATCCATAAGTCGCGGAAGAGGCAGAGGAAGATCAGGCTCTAGAGGCAGAGGACGAAGTTCTTTCAGAGGAGGTCGCACCAACAACCCTGCACATGTCGCGAGAAGAAGTCAAAATCAGACCCCCAATCAACCAAGTGGGAAAATGTATGATAAATAAAAAATTCAATGTCATTGATGTAAGAAGTATGGACACTTCGCATATGAATGCAGGAAGAAGCAGTATGAACAACGAAAGCAAGGTGAAGCGCAGTCAGGAAACAATAGCACACCGAACAACTCACTGTTCTTAGCATGTGCATCTCCATTGGAATGCAATGCTGTCCAAGAAAGTCCAAAAGGAAGGATAGTCCTAAATGAATTGAGTGGATTAAATCATCCTTGGACAGTAAATCCAGTAATTCCAAAAGGAAGGATAGTCCTAAATAAATTGAGTGGATTAAATCATCCTTGGACAGTAAATCCAGTAATTCCGAAAGGAAGGATAGTCCTAAATGAATTGAATGGATTAAATCATCCTTGGACAGTAAATCCAGTAATTCGGAAGGAAGGATAGTCCTAAATGAATTGAGTGGATTAAATCATCCTTGGACAGTAAATCCAGTAATTCGGAAGGAAGGATAGTCCTAAATGAATTGAGTGGATTAAATCATCCTTGGACAGTAAATCTAGTAATTCGGAAGGAAGGATAGTCCTAAATGAATTGAGTGGATTAAATCATCCTTGGACAGTAAATCCAGTAATTCCGAAAGGAAGGATAGTCCTAAATGAATTGAGTGGATTAAATCATCCTTGGACAGTAAATCCAGTAATTCCGAACGGAAGGATAGTCCTAAATGAATTGAGTGGATTAAATCATCCTTGGACAGTAAATCCAGTAATTCCGAAAGGAAGGATAGTCCTAAATGAATTGAGTGGATTAAATCATCCTTGGACAGTAAATCCAGTAATTCCGAAAGGAAGGATAGTCCTAAATGAATTGAGTGGATTAAATCATCCTTGGACAGTAAATCCAGTAATTTCGAAAGGAAGGATAGTCCTAAATGAATTGAGTGGATTAAATCATCCTTGGACAGTAAATCCAGTAATTCTGAAAGAAAGGATAGTCCTAAATGAATTGAGTGGATTAAATCATCCTTGGACAGTAAATCCAGTAATTCGGAAGGAAGGATAGTCCTAAATGAGATTGAGTGGACTAATCATCCTGTAAATAGATTGGGATTGCCTCGTCCCTAGACATGGTGAGATGTCTTAAAGTGATAAGGACTAATCATGCTGTAAATAGATTGGGATTGCCTCGTCCCTATACATGGTGATATGTCTTAAAGTGATAAGGACTAATCATCCTGTAAATAGATTGGGATTGCCTCGTCCCTAGACATGGTGAGGTGTCTTAAAGTGAGAGGGATTGATCATCCCGTAATTGGATCTTGTGTGTTGCAGGGTATGCTTCTATTGTGTATACTTTTATTGATGAGGATACTTGTATTGATGATATGTATACTTGTATTGATGAGGATACTTGTATTGATGATGTGTATACTTGTATTGATGAGGATACTTGTATTGATGATGTGTATACTTGTATTGATGAGGATACTTGTATTAATGATATTTATACTTGTATTGATGATGTTGTTGATAGTGATGATCTAGATGACGATGTTGTTGATCGTGATGATCTAGATGACGATGCTCCTGATCGTGATGATCTAGATGACGATGTTGTTGATCGTGTGATGACGATGCTGATGATCGTGTGATGACGATGCTGATGATCGTGTGATGACGATGCTGATGATCGTGATGCTGATGACGATGCTGATGATCGTGTGATGACGATGCTGATGATCATGTGATGACGATGCTGATGATCGTGTGATGACGATGCTGATGATCGTGATGCTGATGATCGTGTGATGACGATGCTGATGATCGTGAGATGATGATGCTGATGATCGTGAGGATCCAGATGTTGATGTTGTTGTAGTTGTTCGAGTGCTACAGAAGATAAAGACTCAGTACTGAAGATGTTGATGTTCCAGTATTGAAGATGTTCCAGTAACTGCTTGAGTTATTGATGATGTTGAGAAAGCTTCGAATGATTTATAGATGTATCATGTATGATGTTAATGACTCCTTGCTCGTGCAGATGCTGTTATAATATCCTTCTCGTTAAGGGGGAGTGTTGATATATTGTAACTTCAAAGAATATTATATTTGTACTTTATTATTCCGGAGATGTTTCATTCCTCCGTGAAGATCTTATTGTATATTCGGAGATGTTTATTCCTCCGTAGGAATGTGGTAACTTGGGTTATTAGACTTCCCTAGTGGGGGTCGGCCCTGTATGTGTTATATGGGTCAAAGGGTTATTAGACCCACCATGTGGGGGTCGGCCCAGTCAGTTATAATGGGGTATTTAACCTAATGGTTAAATACGAGCCTACATTACTTGTGTAAAATACATATCAGAGTAGTGTATAAATAGAGGAGGTGTGTTCCTCATTATATACACTCACTCACTTGAGGATAGCGCACTTGTGGAGGAGAGGTCTGCTATTGTGGAGGAGGAGATCATGTCTTAGGGTTTCATCTTTGTATATTGCTGGTCATCTATATTGAGGAAGCTTTGCTGGGTTTTCTACCCCATGAGGGTTTCCGAGGATAAATCTCTGTCTCTTGTGTTTATGTTGTGCTTGTTATTTCTTGAGTGATCTTGTATATGCTATTATTGTGAAATGGAATGTAATGCTGCTATTTTCTATTTTAGCATATTAAATCTTAACAAATAAAGTCTCATGGAGAAACTCTAACTGATCAAAGAGTTGTTGAAAAGGTTCTTAGAGTTTTGTTAAATAAATTTGAATCTTTGGTTTTAACCCTAGAAGAAAACAAAGACCTGTCAACATTTACTATTGATGAGTTGCAAGCCTCATTACTCAATCATGAACATAGAATCAGTGGTTCAGACACATCACTGGAAGGTGCATTCGCAACACAGTCATCCATAAGTCGCGAAAGAGGCAGAGGAAGATCAGTCTCTAGAGGCAGAGGATGAAGTTCTTTCAGAGGAGGTCGCACCAACAACCTTGCACATGTCGCGAGAAGAAGTCAAAATCAGACCCCCAATCAGCCAAGTGGGAAAATGTATGATAAATAAAAAATTCAATGTCATTGCTGTAAGAAGTATGGACACTTCACATATGAATGCAGGAAGAAGCAGTATGACCAAGGAAAGCAAGGTGAAGCGCAGTCAGGCAACAATAGCACACCGAACAACTCACTGTTCTTAGCATGTGCATCTCCACTGGAATGCAATGCTGTCCAAGAAAGTCCAAATGACATATGGTATTTAGACTCAGGCTGCAGCAATCATATGACTGGTAATTTAAATCTATTTTCTAGTCTAGATAAATCAGTCCAAACTGATGTAACACTTGGAAACAATATCCAAGTCACTGTTTTGGGTAACGGTACTGTTGATATTCTAACAAAACAGGGGGAGCAGAAATATATGCATGATGTGTATTATGTTCAAGGATTGAAGCACAACTTGATGAGCATTGGTCAACTGATGAAAAAAGGTTACAGAGTTCACATGGTAGGTAATCGCTGTGTGATCAAGGACATATATCCAAGCAATCAGTTAATTGCTGAAGTGCAGATGACAAGCAACAACTTGTTTCCTTTGAGGATAAGACCCATCGTAAGAGGAAAGCAACTCAAGTTGTTCATGCAAGGCAGAATGAGAATTCTAGATCTGCGTTTCGCGCAGAGAGCAAAGGAGCAGAAATTCATTAGGCAGCAGAAGAGAAGGACAACACAATGTAAGTAGCATTTCAGACAAAAGTAAAAGATGAGTCCTGGTTATGGCATTTCAGATTTGGACATCTGAATTTTGGTGGGCTAAAGCTACTGCACACAAAGGACATGGTGAAAGGATTACCATTAATTGAAAAGCGAGAGAGAATTTGTGAAGGCTGTATATTTGGAAAGCAGCATAGAGGGACTTTTCCAGTCGGAAAGTCATATAGAGCACACACACTACTTGAAATCGTGCACTTGGATATTTGTGGACCAATGCAAACACCATCCATGGGAGGATGCACTTATCTTCTCACATTTATTGACGATTTCACAAGAAAAACATGGTTTTATTTTCTAAAGCATAAATCTGATGCATTTGATTGTTTTCAGCAATTCAAGGCACTCATGGAAAAGTATAGTGGTTACAGCATCAAGATATTGAGAACAGATAGAGGTGGTGAGTATGTCTCAAATAATTTCTTAAAATTTTGCAAGAATCATGGCATACAAAAGTAGTTCACTGTGCGGTATACACTGCAGTAGAATGGTATCGCAGAGAGAAAGAGCATAACCATTATGGAAATGGCGTACAGTATGTTTGCAGCCGTGCATCTGTCAAATGAATACAGGGCTCAAGTAGTGGCGACTGCAATATACATCATGAATCGATGTCCAACGAAGAGCGTGAAGAACAAGGTTATGCAGGAAGCATGGATAGGTATGAAACATAGTGTTTCACATTTGAAAAATTTTGGTTGTGTAGCATGCGCACATGTTCCAGATAAGCTAAGAAGGAAGTTAGACAACAAATGACAGAAATGTATTTTTATTGGGTATTCTGAAGACACAAAAGCATAGAAGCTGTATGATCCTGTTGCATAAAAAGTTATCATCAGTCGCGATGTTCAGTTTGTTGAAAATGAAACATGGGATGGAACTGTAGAAAGGAATGTTAGAATTGTGTCACATATTGAACATGATGACATCGCAGAAGATGCGATTGAGACTCCGCATATAAACCAGAATGTTGCAGCTCCGTCTACTCCCAGGACAATGCAACATGTTTCAGCACAAGGTACTCCAACATCAGTCGCAGTTCAAGTAACTCCGACAAGCACAGCAAGTGCGCAACAAACTCCATTAAGTAGTTTCGCGCAGTTCGACACCAGCAACTCTGCCAAGGACAAGAAGTCTGCGTGAGATATATGATGCCGGTACACCTAATTCATTCTCTTGTTTTGCATTATTTTCTCAAGTTAATGATCCTCGAACATATGAAGAAGCAGTTGAAGATGAAGTCTGGACACAAGCCATGGATGAAGAAATTGAATGCATAGAGAAAAATCAAACATGGGAATTAGTCGATGTCCCTATCGACAAGGATGTGATAAGCGTCAAATGGATTTATAAGACCAAGCAAGACGCTGAAGGAAATGTGCAGAAGCACAAGGCGAGATTGGTAGCAAGAGGGTTCACTCAGCAGCCTCGCATAGACTTTAATGAAACATTCGCACCTGTAGCGTGAATGGACACTGTGAGAACAATTTTAGCTATCGCAACACAAAAGAAATGGTATGTTTATCAAATCATGGTCAAGTCTGCATTCTTAAATGGTTATTTGGAGAAAGAAGTATACGTGGAGCAGCCACAAGGCTATGAAGTTCCAAGACAAGGACATAGAGTATACAGACTGAAAAAGGCACTCTATGGTTTGAAGCAAGCTCCGCGAGCTTGGTACAGTCGCAATGACTCATATCTCATTTATAATGGATTTCACATAAGTAAATGTGAGCCAAGGCTGTACACAAAAATCAACAAGCAAGGTAATAAGCTAATTGTCTGCTTGTATGTAGATGATTTAATATTTACTGGTGATTTTGGCATAGAAAAATTTAGAACAGTCATGGAAAGTGAATTTGAAATGACTAATTTGGGGCATATGAAATACTTTCTGGGTATTTAAGTCCAAGAGAGTGAAAACGAAATATTTATATCTGAGTCCAAATATGCAAGTAATGTCTTAAGAATAAAAGAAAACCCTATACAATAATAGATCAACACTAAAATTACTACAACAACTATGATAGTATTAAGAAAAAAAATAATTCTAAAATCACTGAAAGAGTCATCATATGCAAAATAAATTTAAAATTATTACTACACTAATAATTCAGACGCACGCAAGGGCAGTATTTAGTCTCTAACTTGGTGAGATACATAGGCGTTTGTTGCGGAAAATTCACTAGATAAATCATCGAGGAAAATTCGTTTGATGTTTTTAAAAAGTCGAGTTGAAATTTAATACATCTTGGCCATCGTTTTGTCGAGCGGAAAATGTATCCATATTTCTATGGAAGGAAAATCGTTGCTATGTCATGTCTACAAATTATAATAATTAAAAGCTCCTTAATTTGATATTTCTTATATCTGGCACATAACAAATACAATGCTATTCGATCTTCTCGGATTCATACTCAAACCCGACAAGGGCATATCAGTAACAAGTCGGTATTTCATATTTCAGTCTTGTAAATTATATAAGTTGGTATTTCATGTTTCACTCTTGTAAATTATATAATTATTAACGAGAATAATAATTTTTATTTTAATGAGATGGAGATTAAAATGGTGTTTAAGAATTCTTAGTATGTGGGACATGAAAACTTTTTACATACTGTTATAATGTATGAGTACTAAAATCTACTAAAATGGATATATCCTATCCTTTTTGTCTTAATTTAAACTTCTAACCTCTTAAAAATAAATGTTATATTCTTAAATTTTAGATCCACTGAGCTAGAACGCATACACCATACCCATGTTCTTATGTTTAACGTAAAGCTAATTCATAGTACTGATCTTGAGTTATGCTCGAGGTCTCCTTGTACCGATCTGTATCTTGTCTTGAAATTTGGTCTATTCAGCTAACTCAGTTTCTTTTCATGTGATCTGAGCAATTAAGTGTATATATTCAGATTTTGATTAGATTCAAAATTATTCAAAACCCTAGCTATATCTTTTGGTAATTTAATCCCTTAAATTAAGAGTTTAAAAAGTCAGTGGACCTCACGACAAAGACATTGCCCCAACTAAAATGAGCTACGCAGCCATTCTCATACATATTGGGCAAATAGCCACTGCACAAAACCGACGAACCAAATAATAACAATAAGATGCTTTGATAAAGAAATATGGAGTGATCTCTTCTTTCAGAAAACAAGTAAGTTTGCGTAACCACTAAGGGATTAAACCCTTGGGTCAAACCCAAGACCCTTTTATTTGTTACACGACCCAAATGATGTAAAGCATACCATTAAGGAAAACGTACCTCGTCACAAAGTTCTAAGGAGATCTCTAAAAGGCCGCAAAACGTACCACATGTAAACACAAAGAAAGAAGATTCAGTAAATATCAAAGAAATATTAATGTTATTAACAGAGCAATGCGCGTAGGTAAGTACGACGTTACCTGTAGCAAACTATCAACAACCCTTGCAATAAAAAATAGTACCTTTTCCAGGGAGATGCCTCGAAGAACCTGACCTTTACTTGCGTTTCGTGAAGTATTTGCGGAGGACCTTTACAAGCTACGATTAATCGTTTAGAACCAAGCTGCAAGTGCTATCTCTCACCAGGAGCACGAAATGTGACCGATAAACATTATCAAGATATGAGCCACGAGTACGAAACCCATGATGTGATCTCTGGTCTACAAGAGCTATGTTAACATTGGAGTGGCAGACAGGGAAATCGGCATGAGATCTCAAGCACATGTCAATACAATCAATGGGAGAATTTGGGATCTTTAATTCATAGAAACAAAAATCTCCAGATCCACCTGCGGCTATACCTTCTTGTGACATTCACTGCCAACCGGCCAACCTGAAAATTCATTATCTAATTAAATAAATTAAAACCCACCAAACAAAAAAATACTAGAACACCCTAAAATGACATAGAGACATGGCACCGAAACCAAATCAGTGACAGTGAAAAAGACAATGACAGAAAATGGAAGCCAAGTTGAAAGGTAATCTGGAGTTGAACGGTCGCTTTTGCATCCCTAAATGTAACACGACAGCTTCAAATTATACCGTAGATATCAAGGCATCCATCCATATTGGAACCACTTTATTATCTATTGCGACGATCCGAGGAGATCCAAACTTATTCATCGCTGATTTTGTGAATTTCAAGCAAGATGTAAAAGAAAAGCACAAACTCATACATAAAGAACATGATGAAGGCATTTCGTCATATTGCAACCAAATTAGATGCAAATACAGCAAAGGTGTAGCATATATCAAAACAAAGCACATAAGAACACGTTTACCAGGCTTTTCAGATCTGTCTGGCATTCAAGAAAATCTGCAAGACCTAACAGAGGTGCCTTACACCATTCCACCTTCAAAATCCGATCACAGCCAGGGATAGCCTTACACCATACCCGACCAACCTGCTGCATACACAAACCCATCAGTGATTTCCCTGTTTCATCAAAATCCCATCTCATTCCATGAATGGACAAATAAAAACTTAAAGAATCTAACGAAACCTGATCAAATTTAGCTAATGACTTTGGACGGTCCTCCCTCTGATTGTTGATTCTCTCTCCCTCATAACACAACGAATATAGCATACACACGCATACATCATTCCTTTGATTTTAACTGCTAGTCAGATTTGAAATGCTTTTATTCATTTTCCAGTTATTCCATAATATTCCTGTAATCCGGCTAGTCAGGATTTGAAATGCAACACAGACGAATAACATGACGGATGATGGTGTAAACATCGATGAATGGAAGCCACGCCGGATTAGAGTCGATATTTAAAACTTAAATTTAGCTGACGGAAGCACGAGATTGTTCGTGCGATGACAACAAACATAGTTTTGAAAATAATTGAGGTCGTGTCATTACGTTTTTAGAGATTCTGGCCCATGTCATTATTTTTTTTCAGAGATTGTAGGTTAGTTTACTCACCTTGAATAACGTATGTATGTTAGTTCACTCACCCAGATTTTATCCATTTATTATTTAAAAATTTAACTTCAATTTTAATCCAATGCTCGGGCTGGGTAACCTATGATTTCATGGATAGTTATCATTATTGAAAAATTGAACTTTTACGATTATTGAAAAACTAAACTTTATATACAATTATTGAGAAATTAATATATATATATATATATTATATTCTATGCATATAATTTAATTTGATTAATTGAATGTATTTGTTATAATTATTAAATATTAAATAAGTATAAATTGTAATGTATTTGAATTTGATTTTATGTTTATTATGTTATGTTATGATTAGTTTTTATGTATTTTTCTTCCTGTTTTGTTATTTTATTATGTTAGCATATATTTATGTTGACACATATATAATTAGATAAGACAAACTTATAATTGGATGCAATTGAGATATTTTTAGAGTTGTTGATGCCATAGCCCCTACATGCATTGAGCTTCTAACAAGGAAATTTATCTTGTATGATATATAGATGGTTAGAAGAGCTACTTAGAGGGACAAGCTACTTTGAGGTGTCCCTCTAGACTTGCTTGCTTGAAAGATTCTTGAGTCCCTTTTAAAAAGTGGAAGTTATGTTCATAGCGTTTTATCCTATGGTAGTATTGAGATATTGACTCTCTATGTTCCATAATATGATGTAGTATCATGATGACTATCTCACGGTTTTATATCCTAGCATATACATGTCTTTACTATCTCCTAGGTTTTAGGTTAGATATTAATTCTTAACATGGGATTGAGGATAAATGTGAGTATAACACAAGTTTAATCGATGTGTAACTTTATGAGAAGAACCAAAGTAATTTAACATATTTTATAAAAAAATAATCAATTAAAAAAAATCTTTGTTAGTTTCACATTATATTAAACAACCCTAGTGTGCAACATAGATTTATTTACACATAACTTAACTTAAAATACAAGTTTTAATAAAATAATAATAATTAAGAAATGTGAGATCCAAAGGTTATAGAAATATAGAGACATTGTCCTAATTATTAGTTTAATCAACTTGTAATTGTATGAGGAGCTCCAAAGTAATTAAATTTAATATATTTTATAATAAAAATTAAAAGTTTTTTTTTTTTAAATGTCGTGTACTTGATATATTAACTCACATCCATATATAACACTAAGTTATGCACATCAATGTACACTATATCCTTAATATGAACATCAATATACACTATATCTAAAAATAAGTGCATCAAGGTATTAGGTATGATAAGGTTGGGATGAAAATAAAATTTAGGGAATCAAAATTTCATTTAATGTAAATCCATTTGTTTTTCAAAAGCAAACAACTTTTACATATTTATGAAAAATACTTGAATTATATATTAAATGTATTTTGATTTAAATTTTTTTATCTTTTTTATAACTTTAAAATTAATGTCAAATACAAACCAACATTTAAATATGCACATTATATTTATTATTGTTTTACAAAATAGGACATCAAATTTCAATCATTTACAAAACTAAGTAAATGTATAATTTCCAACTCTTATACTTATATGATTTTTCAAATGGTTTTTTATCAAACTTTTCTTCAAATGAAAGTATTAAGTAGCTAATTGGTTGCGATCTCATTTTTTTGTTTAGGTCTTTCTTCAAATAAAAGTATTAAATAGCTTTAGTGACATCCAACATGTTTGTCTATTTTTTTTTAAATATAATTTTGACTCAAAGACATCTTTTAATTCAAATATTGGTTGTTTTATTTTCTAAATCTTTAAAATTTCACTTTTGTTAAATTAAGTTATGTGATTAGAATGATATATTTTTATGCAAACAATTCAAGAATAAAATTATAATATGTGTATCTAGCTTTTTTATAAAAGAGAAAGCGTTTGATCTCCTAAAATTAATCTTTCTTTAACATTGAAATCTCTCTATACTTAAAATTCAGGTATACTAAACTACATTGATCTAAATAACTCTTAAATTTGAGTAAAATACTATATATATAATATTCAAGGATAGACATTTTCACTTCAAAATACTACTTCATGGTTTGTAAAAAGGAAGAGTATCTATGATTTAGCCAATTTAAAACAATTTTAACTCATACATCACATTTTTAAACTAAATAGTGTTCACAGGATAACACTAAACTTTAATAATATACATATAACCAAATATGATTTAAAATTATAATTAGATCTCATATTAAAGAAAACAAAATGTTATTAGAATTTTGAAAAAACAATTTCAAAATTTCAATTACATCTTTGTTAAATTTAAATTTATATATGTTTAATATTTGAAATATTAAAGAAAATATGCCTTTATCATAGACATGGAAATGAAAAGAAAATTATAACAAGGAATGAAGCAAAATAAAATAAAATAAATTCAAAATTTTGAAGTAGCTTGGGTGGTTATAAGGAATCATTGTTACCCTCCCAATCGAGCTTTTATTCTTATAAGTGACATGATGCTCTTGTTGACTATGTAATGGTTTCACAAGACATATGACTCTCGCCATACTTTCTCATGAATAACTAAATGTTAATTTTTAACATGTCATTTATTATTTTGGTACCAACTAAATGTTATAGATATCTAATTTGAGATGAAAGTTATTAAATAAAACTTACAACTAATTCCTTTAGTCATAATTACATGATTAGTTCGAGCTAAAAAAATATGAAATATTTTTAATATTAAAATACAATTTGTAATGATTCCAAAGTTTGATGAAGAAAAATTAAAATTTATGATATTGAAATATATTTTAAATTTAGAGATATTAGACATAGAAAGGAATTAATTTAATCTTATACTTGATCATTTTTGACATATTGAATTGTAAAATATCTAGATCACTATAAGCTCACTATAATCATGTAAGATATTTTAAATATGATAACAACAATTTAACTATTTACATTATTTGGTATAATAAAAAAATTAATTAAATAGAATAATAACAATTTAATTATTTACATTTTTAGTATAATAAAAAAAATATTTTTTATTAAAATAAATTTTTATTGCATTTTAAAATGAATATATTATAATCCCATAACTTTTTTATAAAAACATATATTATTTAGAACATCAATCTAATCAATTCTACAAATTTTACAATATATATCTAAATAAAAATATTTTATTCTAATTTGTAAAAGAACAATACACATTTATACAACAAAACACTTTTATGTCACTAAGCATATTTTTTGATAATATAAAATACAATCCAAATTTAGAGGAATCAAGACTTGGGTTTACAATTATGTTTGTAAAGTAAGTTGTCCAAATATTTTAGTGGTATGGCATAATTATTTTTTCGGGGAGAAAAAAAGTATTTCTATTCATTTGTCAAAAATACAATCTTTAACACGATACTTGGAAAAATCAACAAAGAGTTCTATCCATCCTTGGGATGCTTATACAATGACAAAAATCCTGATCTACAAGAGTGTTTTAGCAAATTTTTCCGTTAGTAGGAAACAAAAAAAAGAGGCCTTTGACTACATTATGGAGCATAGATCTTCCACTATGGTGGATCACAAAAATTTTCTAAAGAGATGTCCAAAAGGCTCACCAATGTACCTCCTTGGAATTCTTCGAGACAAATATAACCGGTATAAAAGTCCAGAATCTGTTTTGATAACTCATGTGCCACTGAATTGAGCTCCCAGAAGACATGATGGTATATTACTCCACGAATGAGCCTTCCAACCTGCTTCAATTGAACAACTAATGACCTAATAAAAATATTATAAAAATATTGCTCCACGAATGAGTCATACAATTGATAACTAGCCTCGAATCCCCAAAAACCTATAGCTCCTAAAGATTTCATTTGATCACTTGACGCAGAAGGGAGAACAATCCTTTAAATTCAACCATATTATTTGTACTTGGACTCAAATAACCCCACCCATGGAATCAATGTTTCTTTGACCAATGCAAAAAAAACCACCTTTTTTTATTACTCTCTTAATTAGATCCATTCAATTTATCAATCACTACTTCCCCTCCATCATCATTTCCTGTCGTAACAAAATGTCTGTATTTTCCAAGTCTACTGAATTCTTGAGGGCTCTAATTTTGGCCTTCCGTCCTAATCCTTGAACATTAATTGAGGAAAACTTCATTTAGGAACACCCGAGGGTGTTTCCTTCTCTAAGGACCCTAGTGATGTTTAATTGACAACCTTGGGATATTTCTTGTCTTGGTTTCTCCTTAGCATGGTGCAAAGTGCAATTTTCTCCATGCCTTACCTCGCATAGTGCAAATGGTTTCCTCCATTCCTAGGCATAGTGCAAATGGTTTCCTCCATTCCTAACCCACCTGCCTCGAGGGTACCTTCCATCCTCGAGCAAAGAAAATATGGGCTTCAATAACTACTCCCTATTAAAAGACTTACCATATATGATGAAAGTGACATTTTTTATTTCTCTTGCTGCGGAGAAGCACTCTCCAACCCAATTATTGAATCCTCCTGCTTTGGATCTAGCCGGCCTACTTCCCTAGCCCGATTTTCCCTTAAAATCACATCATCTTTTTTTTCAATTGACTTCCTCTCCTTCTCGAGTGAATATTGGCTCTTGATATTCCTTCTCATTTTCATCTTGGACTCACATCCTTTCCAAATCTCCACCATACACTCCATCTGACTGCTTGACATCTCCAGGCCCTCCACTAACTCATTTAGAGAGGGACCCTTCACCTCAGAAACGGGAACATTCGTTAGCAAGATCACATCTTGAATTACATCCTCCTCTTGCATATCTACATCTGCCACCTTTCCCCCTTCTGTTTGTTTTGCACCTGTGTCATTTAAGTATTAAGAAACACTTTCTTCCTTAGATGGATGGTCCTTTCTTTTCCAGACCTTTCTTTTGAATTCTAATGAACAGTTTGTCACCATGTTCCCATAGAGGTCGGAATGTGCACACCTGAAGGGTATGTTCAAATAGTCCAGTTGTTGGGTGAATATGAATTCGCCAGCCACCAGATCAACGAACTCAAATAATCCATGCCGAGCATCAACCTCCACAAGAATTTTTTCCACATACCGTCGATTCGAGTTGAATAAGCCTGCATCAATAGCTATGAGTTTACCAATAAAGTCCCCTATGGCAATGAATCCTTCTGTCGACCAAAACTCTAGTGGAAAACATGGAAATTTGATCCATATAGAAAAGGATTCTAGCGAGTCCTTCCTGGGGTCGAAATGTGGATGCCATGGTTTAAGATCAAGCACTAATTTCCCATTAAGCTAGACTCTGTGCAGGATACTTTCTGCATCCGAAAGTTTCTTTAATTCGAAACCAATCCATCCACTACATTTACGACTTCCTTTCTGAAACTTTTTCCACAAAATTTACCATGTGAGAATATTGCTCACATATCATGGGATTTACATAATCATTATATCCTTCCCCACGACCAACTCGTTTCTACTTCACTTGGATGAGAGCACCATCTTTTTCTTCTTGCTGAGTTTGTGCGGCGAAACCCCTTCCTTTAGAGATACCCGAGCTACTAATTCTTCAAACCCCATGATTCTTCTAATAATTCCACCACCCCGAGGATCATCATAGTTAAACTTAGAATCAGTGATATCATGGAAGATATCCTTCATCCGGGCCTCCTTATTTACATGCATGGATAAAAAACTTGATTGACGAGAGTCATCAGACTTACTAGGGATGATTTATGGATTGCATGCGTCGGCATATGACTGCATTCCAATCCTGAGCCCTCTAATCCCAATACAGGTTTATAGGAAGGTGCATAAGAGATAGCTCCGAGCATCCTTGGTATCCAATCATACCGGAAGGTGGAGGGTGCAATACCATTCCGCCTCCTACACTCATTCCAAGGTGACCCTAAAGGACATGCTGCTAAGATCATCACCGGTGCTTCAAATGATATAAAACGTGTGAAATGACTGTCCTATGATAGCAACTTTTGGCTGCATGACACATGCTCTGTTCCCCAATTGCTTTCTGCTTCACACTTCGTTCGAAGGAATGGTGAAATGCCGCCACCTACAGTCTGAACCATCTTGGATTTTATCTCATCATCCGTACATGATATTTTAGAGTCATACCATGACTCCAGCCAGTCGACCACTAGCTGGCCACACCATTCTTCCATAACGTGAACCAAGAACATATCCTGAGAGTGCAAACCCCGGTTTTCAACCCTAGTGAGAACTGATCTCCCAATTCTTTCAAACATCAAAGAAATGAACTTAGTGTTTGCACCGAGTGAAACTAGGTGCTCTACAGCCCAGTATGGGGGAGATGTTCATGTAGATAATTAAAAAAATTCATGTCCACTAAAATATTATGAAAAGTAATTAAAAAATAGATATTCGTTTATAAAATAAAAACTTAAAACTTAAACCCGGATCTATATATCAAGAGAGATCAAATTTCTAGAGTTTAAATTTAAA
This sequence comes from Larix kaempferi, assembly GCA_027924585.1. Classification (NCBI taxonomy): domain Eukaryota; kingdom Viridiplantae; phylum Streptophyta; class Pinopsida; order Pinales; family Pinaceae; genus Larix; species Larix kaempferi. Next base: position 813,002 of record BSBM01000270.1, on the reverse strand, counting down.
AAAAGAAATACACTTCAAGAAATTGGATCCCTCTTGATGCTTGATAGATACGAATTTAAGATAGATCTATGTTGGTTAATATATAATATACCTATAAAATAATAGATCATTATCATAAAGTTATACAAGTGAATATAATGAAGTGTTACATTATTGTTCTCATTTTTTCATATATGTAAATTAAGATAATTTTATAAAAATAAATATAGTAAATATTTACATTTTTTTAATTATTTAAAATTTTATAAATTATTTTTTATATATACAATAATTATTTAAAAAATAAAAATAATATAAAATATATTTTTATTATTTATAAACTTATAAATTAAAAACAATATAAATAGATTTTATTAATAAATATAACATTTAAATTATAATTTAATAAAAAAAATAATAATATATTCACATAAATTCAATGTAAGAGATACACAAAAATAATTTAAAATAAAATATTTCATTACAAAGTAATACACATACATTTAAAAAAAATCTAATAAAATGTAACAAAATAATTTTATTATAGTAATATTTCCTTGAAATAAATCATAAAACATTACTTATTATAAAATAAATTAATGTTGACAACGGTGAATGACATTAAAAAATTAATCTATTATATAATAAATTATTATAATAATCACCCACATGGGTGTCCTCGGCATGGCCAAGTGCCCTGTTAATGATCCTTCTTTGCGACAACATGAAAGGAAAGTCATCGGGAGGGTGTATTGTCCGACACCTAAAGAAGGTTGATAGTAAAACGAATGTCAACATTACGGTTCAAACTGGCACTCCTGACTCACACATGCGAGTAATCAGAACTCTAACTCATCTCATGCCGATGGATCTGACCTTGGCTCCGGTAGTGATGGAAATCTCGTCCCTTGTTAATCCTTGTACAAGATAAAATCATACATTTGTTTGGCTTCCGTCTAAGATGTGTAATCAAGCGGTTTTTCAGCTCCTTTCTATTAAGCTCCTCCTCCATTCATCCTCCTTCCACTCTTCTTTCCTAGCATGGCATCCCACATTGTGTTGGTCTCATCACTTTACCTCTACACTCTTTGTTCCAATTATGGTTCTCTCTAACACCACCGAGCAGAGGGACAAGTATGGTCCTCAATGCTCCCAGATGCCTTGGTTTATACGTGATAATGACTAAGTCAAGGATTTTTTTGAATAGATGGTGCCTCCACTAATCCAAAGGCATCTTCATGACATGGAAACTCGGATCCAGGAATGTCATAGTAGGCATCATCCGAACAAGTTGATCACTGAAATGGGTAAAACGGTAGAAGATGAGGCTGCAATTCTCACCAAAGAAACTTGCTATACGTGGATCATAGTACTTTTCTGGAAGACTAAGGCACATTTGGGACAAGGGATTTCAGACTATGAAGAAAGGAAATTTCAGGAGGGTTCTTAGGGTCTCAACATGCATGTCCACATAGACTGTCTGGAAAATTGGATGCGTCATTTTATTCATGACCTGATGGACACTGATAATAAGAACATTGCCAAAATCAATAACTTGGCCCATGAACTAATGGTTAAATCCATTTTCTACACTTCGACAAATTTAGGTGGTTCTCATCTGTCCTCTAGGTGTTGTGATAATGTGTAGTAGGATATAATAGCTATAACAAGCCTCACACAAACTCTCAAGAAGTTGCAAAGAAGAAGAGAGGAATTGCACTCAATAATCACTCGTGAACACAGAAAATGGAGAATAGCAGTATCATAGATCAGCTGTGAGCTGGCACTACGAAAACTAAATACAATAATACAATAATTGTGTAGAGAATTCGAATTAACCAAGGAGGTCATTTGAATCATGCTCAAAGTCTAGCTTGGATAACATTGGAGACATCATCCAATCAGAAGTATCAGTCATAAATGGTAATAGTCAATCAATTGAGTCTAACTGAGTCTAACAGAACCATCTAGGCATAAATCAAGGGATGGAGATTCCAAGGGGGGTGCATGAGGCTGTCAGAAGGTCAAGTGGCACTCCATAACTAGCTAACTAGGAGCTACAAGCAGTTAGCATGAGCAATCAGTGGAAGAACTACTCAATCAATGCATTAATTGATTGTCAGTCAACTGGTAGGTGAGATGAGGTTCTCTAACTGAATGATAACTAGTGGTAGGTGAGCAAAGGCACACTTGTCATGCAGAAGAGTCAAATAGGGTGCATCAACTAGGTAGGAGGCCTATTGGGGGATGAAGACAAGCTCTAGAGAGCTGAAAATAGGCTCTAGGTGCTAGGGAGACCACCAACATGATGACTGGATACATGCAGTTGTGTTGGATATAACTGACCTAGAGATTTTCTATAAGACTCAAGTTCTTCGCGGTTTCCCTTTAACCAAATAAACCCCTTCGCACCGGCCCTTTCGGCAACAACCTGCGAGTAGGTTGAGGTCTCACCCGAGGTGTATCTATGGGGTACTGCGGAATCAGGTTTCCACAGTAAGTGACAAGTTGCTTGGACAGACGTACTGCGCAGCACAATAGGGGGTATGTGCTGCGAGGTGAGACTGTGGAGCAATGAGCAACGCTGTGGTCCGCACCACTATTTTCTTCTATCACGGGACTTCTACTGAAACTGCGAACAGACCAATTCAACTTTACACTTGGAGCCCACGGAAACGTTTAAGGTGCTGAACTGAGTATCACGCATCCACTCGTTCAACTACTCAACCGATTATCCATTTACTTATTCATTCATTCACTTGGTATGGTTATGATTTGAGCATATTCCACTGATACAATCTAATTGTTATGCATTTGTTCTATTGCACATAAAGAAGTACTTAAGTGATCTCTTAACGCTTAACCAACTAACTGATTCACTGATATCAAACATAAGCCAAATGTTCACCATTCATCTATTCATGCAGAACTTAACATATCATTTCCATACCTCCTCTGATGGCAAATGCATACAACAATTCTCTCATAACAGCATGCAAAGAAACATCTAGACATTCATTTACAGAAAATACAGATAACCATTTATTCATAAAACACAATCACACAACGCAATATTTAATGTGGTTCACTCCCCTGGGTGGGAAGCTACGTCCAAAAGAACAGTTGGTAATATATATCTTTAAAAGGGGATGAGGAAAACCATTATTAGTCTGCGCACTTAGCTGCAGACACTCCTTCCTCTCAGATAGGTCTATGCGCACACAGCTGCAGAGCCTTTACAATCTTCTTAACTCGAAGAGATTTTACAATACAATATCCAAAACCCAAAAATGTAACAACAAAGAGTAACATCTCTGAACTTAGAACCTCTAACCCCATCCCTTACAAAATTGTCTTCTTAAATAGAGCATGCCCAAAGGTCCTGCCTTTACAATGCCGAAGACCTAAACCCAAAAACCATTAGGGTTTACAAAACTATGTCAGTTTCCCTAAACCGGCTTGCTGGCATCTAGTAGCATATGCTTCATTATGGCGGTTCTCCATGTCTTCCTTCTGTCGCTATCGACCTTCCTATCGCACACGTGCCAACAGGTCTCTTTCACTGAACCGTTCATCTCTAACGGTCTCGCCACTAGGCATGCCAAGCCGTCACTTTCCCTGAGCTGTCCTTTCCTTAACAAACTCGTGCATTGGCCGCCTCTTGATTTGCTCGTGCCTGCCGCTCAGCACTCCTGGAGCATCTTTCCAAAATTAGACCACTACTAGTCCATCTGATACCTACACTTGATCCTTGTCCAACACTCTTCTTTGCTAGCTCCATGTGGCCTGACTGCTTCGCAGCACTGCTTCCTCACAGCGCTGGCCTTCGCGGTGCTTCCAAAATTCGGATGCTGCGTACAACTTTGCAACATGGGAAAAACTTGGATGCTGCGTACAAATTCGCATCACCCTCAACGCTTAGACAAAATTACATCTTTGTCTAAGCTGTGCCCAACTCAGCTTTTCCTGCTTATCAAAAATGTTACCAAAAATTTGTCCCAACTTGGGCCCAACATGCCCCTAACACTTCCATGTGGCTTGTCCCCAAGCCACTTGCCGCTTCGGTCGTCTCACTCTGCTTCACGACTGGCAGAACTAATTTGGCCACGAACTTATTATATGTACCGAACAAGTGTTCCACTGCTTCTCTTGTATCTTGTTCAACTTGTTGTACTGTCTCAAGCAGTGCTGGAGTTATCTCTTCTCCAATCTATCCCTGTACCTGCTCCTGGTTGTCGCGCAATTCCTTCAGCTTATCTTCTATCTGCTGCAACACTGCTGTGGCATCCTCCAGGAGTTTCTATGACTGATTATCCATCTCATTCTCTTTTTCTCTTAATGCCTGGACTTCCTTTTTCAAGCCAGATATTTCCTTATACCTGGATAGCCTCTCCCTAGGTGGCAGAGCCTTGAGCTCTGCGTCCAACTTTTCTAGTACAGTCTGCTTTTCTTTTATCGCAGTCTTTACCTGCAGTAGCCCTTAATCCTCCTCAAGGGTAGTGAATGCCTTTGAAACCTTTTCCAAGAGATCTTGGCACTTAGCCATCTCACTCGTTATGCTCTGCGCGGCAGCACTCACTGCTGCTTAGTTAATGGCATCTGCGTATTTAGTTTTTCCTTCAAGGCTTCAAGCTCCACCTCATGGAGGATTTCCCTATCCTGCATCTCCGTCTTCAAAGATCTCACCTTTTCTCCGATGCTCAGAACTGTGTCCGCAGGATGATCCTGGATTTCTATACCTTCAATATCTTGGGCAACAGTAGATATGGTAGTCTCCAATTGTTTCTAGCGGTCCTGTTCATCACGCAGCTACATTTTTGTGCGCAACTCGAGCTGCCTATTTGCTGCATGGAGCTTTTCTTTAAACTTCATGGACTCTACTGTTCTTTCATGCATCTCCTCGACGATCTGTGTGTGGATGAAGTGTAATCTTGGTAAGGGGATTTTGGCCAAGTCGATCTCTACCCGCTCGACTCCCTTTGTGTCTAGGATGATCTGTTCTGTCATTGGTAATGAAATAGCCAATGGGTCCAAATGGACAACCCTGGTCTTAGAAGGAAACGTTATTGCTAGCTGTGGCGGTGCTTGCTGCGAGGTTCCTACCGACCTCCCTTCAGCTGCTGTGTCACGCGACAAGGTTAGGCTCTTTTGGACATTGTCTGTTTTCTTCATGAGACCTTGCAGTGCGAGCCTGGTCTTTTCCAGGTCATCCTGGATGACCTTATCCTTTTTGTCTTTGTCAGTCATGAGCTCCTTCATTTGGTCTGAGACCTTTTCTGCTATCATCTCAAACTCATCTTCATTCAGCACTATGTCGGATTGAGTCTTTTTGGCCTTCATCTTCTTCCGCGCCTTCGGCTTCTGCGAGGTCTCAGGCTCTTTCTGCTTTCCTATTTCTTCAACAATCGGGCATGACAGCGAGATTGGCTTGTCTTCTTCAGAGTCTATCTCAACATCCATGACTTTGACACGGAAGTCGGCTAGCCAGTCCTTCATGAGGATGTCAATGTCCTCCTCATACATATGGTAGTTACCCCCGTACCATTTTGGCTTCTTCATTCTCACTTTGGGTGAAATAAAGATACATCGCATGTCTGCCATGAAATCAACAACGTGAATGTACTTCGACGTTACCTACTTTGTGATGCAAGCGGTATGGGTGATCACATCGTGTAGATGAGTGTAATACTGATAGAAAACTTCAGCTGTCACGTGCTGTCGCTCTGCTTTGATGTTTTCCCAGAGGTTGGCATAATGGAACCCTCTAGGATCGTTGGTTTCTGTAATGACACCCATATAGTCCTTTGGCTCCTTCCATTTGGAAAAGGCGATGAGGATGATCAACCATGTAAAGTGGAACTGTCAGCCATTCTCCTAGGTATCATTGAGCTCATCCAAGAACTCATTAAGAAGATACTGACCAATTGAATTCGGTGCCTTCAGCCGCTACAGCACCAAGTAATACTATGCCCGCGGGCACCTCCGATGGCCTAATTTTTCTGAGTATTTTTCCTGTGAGCAGCTGGGTGACAAATCTTGTCACTTTGTCTTCAATTTCTTCTGTGGGAAAACCTTTTTTCCCTTTCACCAATGCATGAGTTTTCTTCATCTTTTCGACCACCTCTTTTTCCTTATTCTTCCCCTGGAAGAATTTATTGGGATCCTTACCATGCTTGGTTAACCCTGTGATACGGTGGATTAAATCAATGTTTACATCGACATTTCTGTTGAGCCACAGATATCCCTGGTGGATTCGTGCCATCAGCGGGCGAACCACCACATTTAGTTCCGGTGATCGATCAAAATGTGGCAACCTCAACAAGTTCAACAGTCCTGACTGAACGACGGGTGTCAGCTAGCATTCGACAACCAAATTAAAAGTTCCCTTGGCATCCTTTTTCTAGCACATATATTGGTCAGGATAGAACTATGGGTACTTAGGTGCATGGGGCTCTTCCTTTTGCACGCTTAGGAGGTCAAAATCTTCCCACTTACACTCTGCGATCTTTCCGAGTAGGTTCTTGGCAACCTCTACATGTTTTGAAATCGGCGACAATGGGATTTCATATCTAGCATTCTTGGTCAATTTAAAGATTGGGGCATCCAACTCCCATGGTGATATATACTCGAGTGTCAACTTCAGGGGTTCCTTCTGAAAGACTGGCGGTCTTTGCACCATCTGGACCGTCTTTAGAATCTTGCTTCATGGTGCAGGTACGTCTTTCCCTTTGTCCTGCATGATTGGGTTATGGCGAGGTGATCTTCTGGACGCTTGACCAGGTTCGACTACAACCTCCTCGGTAGGGGTTTTCATTAACTCTACAATTCCCCCATGCTGAAAGACTCGGATTGCTTCTTGCAGTGTAAGCTCTTCTTCTCTGTTTGGTGATTTGGACATTCACTGGTGAGAGTAGGAAACTGTTTCTGAGATATGACTAAAGATTGCTAATACAGGAGTGAAGGCATGAAAATTCTAAGTGTCTGGTAATGCCCGTGAGTCCTTATGTGGCGTTATTTATAGGCATAGCTGAGTCCCCCCCACGGCGCCTTCCAATGGAAAGATGGGAATTTAATGTAGTGTCCGTTGGTGAATTTGAGCGAATCCTTCAGTCCCTTCCATCGTCAGCGTGTTCAGAACGGTTATCTTTTTGTTAAATGCTGAAGCGGTTCATTACAACAGTCATATAACAGTTATTTTTCTCAAAAAGGTTTGTAATGGCTATTTTTCTGAGTGCTGCGCCAAGCTACATAGAAAGCCATCTGTGATCTTATGCACTTACTTCGCAATGCCACAATTTTCCAACTGCATGGTTCCCTTTTTCTTTTCTTACTTCTTCTCTTTTTTTTTTCTTTTTTTTCTTCTTCTCCATGCAGCTTCTGCAGTGCTGCACGGTACACATTGTTCTACTTATCATACATGTACAGACTCCTTTACATTTCCAGTTTCCAATTTCAACTATACCTGACACTTGGAAATCTCTTCCTCTGCTTATCATTCAGGATTTTGCGAAGCAGGGATGTCATGGTATAGCTTTAACCTACTTCCATTTATCAATGTTGGTAGAGTATCGCTAGCTAAATTGGCTAACTAGACTGCACCAGTGTTAGTAACATGTATCACAGTATATGGACCAAGCCAATGCAACTTAAATTTACCAGGAAACTTCATGAATTTGCTATCATACAGGAGGACTAGGTCACCTACCTAAAAGCACTTGTTCTTTATATGGTGATCATGCTAAGCTTTCTCGCGGTCTTTCTGAACTTGCTGGTGGAAGCCGGCAATGAAGCGATCTTCCTCCAACCCAATGAGGTGTAGCAACCTTTCTTCTAATGCTACGCAGTCTTCCATCCCCATGAACGCAGTGATCCTTAAACTAGGGACAATATATTCCACTAGCATTATAGCTTCCTGCCCATAAGCCAACTGAAAAGGTGTATGTCCTTTCAATTTCTTGCATGTAGTCCTATAGGCCCATAACACAGAGGAGACACGCAGATCCCAATCATCTCTATTTACATTGCAGACCTTAGTTAGTGCATTCTCCAGTATTTTATTGAAAGCCTCAACAGTGCCATTCACCTATGGATGATAGGGAGTACTGCACTGATGATGAATGTGGAATTCCTCTATAAGTGCCTCAATGGTCCTGTTCAAAAAGTGAGTACCTTGGTCACTCATCAAAATCTCCGGACAGCCAAATCTTGACAATATGTCTTTGAAAATGAACTGCGCAGCAGTACTAGCGCTACAGTCCTTTACTGGCTTTGCTTCTGCCCATTTGGTGAGGTAACCACTAGCTGTAATAATATACCTTGCACCAGTTATTTTCCCTGATGGGTTTATAGGACCCACAAAATCAATTTCCCATTTCTCAAACGCCTGGAAGGTCAACTATGGGTTTAATGGAATCTAATCTCTTCGTGAAGGTTTCCCTGTCCTTTGACAGACATCACAGTTCCTACAATGTTCTTTGGAATCTTTGTGGATCGTGGGCCACCATAGCCCTGCGCGCAATATCTTTTGTGTAGTGGCCCTTCCTGCATAGTGACCTCCCGCGACCCCTGAATGCGCGTCTTCTAGAATAAACGGTTTCTCATGATCTAGTATGCATCTGCACAGGACTTCATCCGGTCCGAGTTTGTATAATTGACCTGCGATTATAGTGAAGTCTGCGGCGTGCACCACTAGCTGCTTCTTCTGCTGGATAGATAATTCCTGTGGTGCCAACCCTATTGTTAAAAAATTAATGATATCCCTATAATAATCTTCGACAACCTGTATAGCGAATAGTTGTGCATTAGGCAGACTGTCTTCAATGTTCGTCAGCTCTTCTCCTGACTCAATCCTTGACAAATGATCAGGTCCCAAGTTCAGTTTACCTAGCTTAATAATAATCTCAAAGTCATATTCCTGGAGTAGCAGTAACCATCTGCATATGCGTCCCCCTAGCACTAGCTTATTGACCAAGTATTTCAATGAAGAATGGTCAGTGAACATAAGGAAGTGCGCACCAAGCAAGTAATGTCTGAATTTTTGTAGGGCATATACCATGGCAAGGCCTTCCCTCTCGGTAGTAGTATAGTTCTTCTATGTTGTTGAGAGCTTCCTGCTCGAGAATGCAATAGGGTGGTCAATACCTCCTTCTCTTGGCTGAGCTAATATGATTCCCAAGGCAATGCATGATGGATAAACATGGATGTGAAATGGCTTCGTCCAATCTAGAAAGACTAGAATCGGTGTAGTCACCATATTTTCTTTTAGTGTATCAAAACCTTGTTCGCATTCCGCGTTCCAAATGAATGGTGCGCCTTTCTTTAGCAGCTTTTCCATTGCTGCGGTTATCTACGCATAACCCTTTATAAATTTCCTGTAGTATCTAGTATGACCTAAGGTAGAGTGCAACATATTGACTGAATTTGGTGTTGGCAAGTTCACAATAATGGAAATCTTCGCAGGGTCCACCATCAGTCCTTGCTTACAAATAATGTGCCCAAGTAGAATCCCACAAGGAACACAAAAAATATACTTCTTTAGATTTAAAGAGATCTGATGCTTTCGACACTTCTCAAGCATCATTCTGAGGTTTGCACAATGGTTTTTCAATAGACCAAACACAGTCCAATCATCAAAATAGGCTTCGAGAAACTTATGCATAAACTATTTGAATGCTGCGATGACCACTTTGGAAAATATGGCAGGTGCATTCTTCAGGCCGAAACGAATTACTGTGTACTGGAACGACCCCCATTCTGTAGCAAAAGTCGTCTTATGCTTGTCTGTTAGATCAATCCTTATCTGATGATACCCCGAAAAACCATCAGTAAAATAATAGGCCTCATTCCCTCCAACATTATCAAGCACTTCGTCCGTGAATGGAGTAGGGAATGGGTCATGCATGGAAGCATCATTCAGTTTTCTGAGGTCAACACAAATCCTGATCTCACCCTTTGCTTTCTTGTCTTGAATGACCATGGGACTAATCCACTCTGATTCCTTGACAATTTTAATGATTCCTGCTTCAAGCATCTTATCTAGCTCTATGCGTACTCTTTCTTTGTAGTGCGGATTTAGTCTATATGGTCTCTGCTTCACAGGCGTTGCTCCTGGCTTCAAAGGTATTTTCATGACTCCCAGGTCTCCCAGAATTCCTTTCATTTCTGTAAATTTAGTTGGAAAAAACTCCTAATACTCATGTAAGGTGTTTGCTATCTCTGCAACAGTCTGATGGTCCCAATAGTCTCTGATTGCTGCGAACTTCGGTTCTTCGCTTGTGCCAATATTCACCTTCTGTGTTTTTACTGGTTTGCTCATATCTAGGATTTCTAACGAAGGTCCTTCTACATCGCGTGCACCCTCCTATTCTGGTATGTTTATGTTGTGCGGATCATCATCATCATCTTCATTTTTATCATCGATGTCTTCAACTAGGTTGTAACACTCGATAGGGTGTTCCTCGTGTTTCTTCCATTCTTACTGTAGGTGTGCAGGAATGCAGTCTACCCCGAAGAATTCCTCCAATGTCATATTTCTGTGAGGACAGTCTTCCCTGAATATGTGTTCCTTAATTATCTACAACGCGTCATGGATCAATGGGTTCTCATCATCAAAGCTGAAGTCCCTCTGGAAGTCTGCAGTCAGCCTGTCCCAATCAGTGGTTTCTCTACACAACTCCAGGTCTAGGTACCATTTCTTTGGAATGTCATCATCTAGCGTATGTACAAATAGATGCACCCATTCTGTGTGTGGCCTTTTCGCCCATGCTTGTGAACAGACTTCAATGTGTTGACTAGGATCTGTCTTTCCATTAAACTTTTCAAAGAGTAAAGTAACCCTTTCAGCAAATCGGATCTACATCTTAATTCTGCATTGATCCCAAGTGGTCAATGTCTACCTGTGCGCATTCCACCATCTAGCGGGTGTGTCACACAATGCCATATCCAATGCTGGTAATCTGTGCTCATCAACAATAGCTGCAGTGTATTCTTGGATGAAAGTATAAACATTAGCAGAACCATCATATGTGGGAATAGGACTTACCTCGTTCCCGATCTAGCGCAGTGATTTCGTAACCCGCGTGCATCTTCTTGCTGATACTTCATGCATCCGTCTTTGCCAATTTTTCAGCCTTGCCTCCGAATCAGAGATGCACGAACTGTCACATCTCTAGCTAAGTGTACCATCTACAGTAGGATTAATGTAATCTTCCTGGTTCGCTGTGAGCTGGTATAGTCTATCCAAGTCTTGAGCCTTGGATTCCTCCTGAATCGGCTCGTTGTATCTCTCACCATCTGCAGGATCCAACAGTACGATGACCTTAAGATGCTTTCCTTCAAATATCATCTTGTTTGTTTTTAAGTTGATGATAGCCAAGTTATCAATATCCTAGTCAATTCCTAGTAGTGCAGGAAAAGGCTAACTATCATCCACAATCTCGATAACTTCAAAGTCTGCATAACTTTGGACTCCATCGATGTCAACTATCACATCAGCTAACCGGCCAAAAGTTATGACTTTCTCTTGGTTACCCATTCTCAACTGGATAGGTGACCATGACAACTTTGGTCGACCCATCTGTTGCCATGTCTGCTTAGTTAAGACATTTACTTCAGATCCTAGATCAAGGATGACTTCATCCATTTCAAAATCTCCAATTTGCGCGGTAAGCCTCATTTCTCGGCCCGTTCTTTTATGCTTCCTTATGTGAAGTACTACGCTGTTAGAAGTCTCTATTTCAGTCTGTGGCTCATACTGGTTTATGAGCTTCTGCAACTCTACTATGGCATTTTCACTTTTGAGTAGCTTCATGCAGCTTCGTAGGAATTGTGCAACGGAGGTGTTGACATCCGTTGCGGTGCTTGTTTTATCATAAGCCGCTAGCATGTCTTCAACATTTGGTGCTTCACTGCGCAATGGGATCCTCTGTGATTCTGTTGCTGGCTCTCTAAAGGTATCACGTACATTGATAAAGACTTCCTTGTTCTTTCATAGGTCGAGAGCAGGTATTTTTCCCGTAGCTTTCCTTATCCATACTATCTCAAGAGGAGACTGCTTTGTGTGAGCCTCCCATGACATGGAAGCTTCTGCCCCCCTATTGTAGCCTGTCTGAATGCCACTGGGCGTGACCACATTGATGCTCGGGTCTATTGGTCTGTTCTCTACTGCGATCCACTGGACATTCGTGTTTGGTGCGTCTGTCCATCCTCTTTTCTGCATTTCCACCTCTAACACTGGGAAATCTTCAATAACATGCCCAAATGATTTACAATAATTGCACATAGTGCATGGGTTAACACAATCTCTAGATACGTGACCTGGCTGGACACAATTATAACAAATGACCTGGCCGCGACCTCTTCCATGCGCCAGGCCAGCATTTCTTCCTCTGCCGCGGTATCTAGCACCACGACCTCCGTATCCTCCTTGGTCATATTGTGCATTCTCTTGTTTCGACTGATTATCATCTTCTATGCGGTAAAAGCCAGTGCCTCTCATTGAGTCGATATATCGTTTTCTCTCATTCATTAGCTCATATGCATGACAGTTGGATTCATCATGTCCAACTGATTTACAGAAATTGCAATATAAATTTTTAGGTGTTTTCACATATTTATATATAAGATAGCAGTCTTCAGGTATGTGTCCTGTAGTTCTACAAATTTCACACCGTGGGGCCTGATTCTGATTTAGTGGGTTGGGCGCACCACTATTAAGATAGTCGCGGAATAAAGGGCAATGCTCCCGATCATGGCCTTCTCCTTTACAACTTGTACACCAGACCTCATGTCTAGGTTCATACCTTTGTTCTTTTCCATTCTTCATGCTTTGCAGCTCTAGTGTCAGGGTGGTCAGTTGGTTCTGGATCTGAGACATTCGAGAACTAGTCTGACCAATCAGTGAAGCCTCTAGCTTCATTGCGATCTCCAAGGCCTCTTCCTGTGACCTAACCTTCTGCTGCATCAAGGGTAATTTAATATGGGGCAACAACGCAGCAATGAACCATTCCTTATGCTATTCCGGGGCTATAACAAAGCTTACTTGGTCTAATAGGGTCTTGAACTTTTGATCAAATTCCCAAACTATTTCAATCAGTTTCTACTTTATTTCTTTCAACTTGGTCGTACACTGAGATTCAGATTTAGGTTTCTTAAACTCTGCCACAAACACAGCTTTAATTTCTGCGAGGGTTCTTGGCTCTGTGTTAGAGTACCTCATGAACTAATGTAAAGCTCTATCCCTGAAAGTGGTGATGAGTTGTGCTCTTTTTACGACATCATCCTGGATTTGTCTTACACTCTATACGACTTCACAAAGAAACCAATGCTAGTCAGGGTCTTCTAGGCCAGTTCCTTGAATATTGGGAGCTTCATATCAGTGTTTGCCATTGTTATATTAGGTGGTGGGGCGCTCAGATTAGTGCACTGCTGCTATAAAGGGCTTTGTGCAGTGAAAAAAAATTGGCTTATTGGGATAGATGTACTGGGATGAGTATTTTGCGAGGTGGGCTACGTAGCGGGTGGGTTTTGAGATAAAGGTGGTGCAGTCTCTGCAGCCAGTGGGTTCTCAGGGGTAAATGGTGGTGCGGCTTTGTTGTCAAGGTCACAAGGAATCTCAGTATCGATATGGATTCCAGGGCCTCCAAGATTCTTATTAAATTTATACCTCTTACCACTTCTAAGATTATGGTTATCTTCGTTAGAATCACTATATATACTGTTTACCATGAAAAACTTAAGAATATTACTACATTCTTAGAACAACTTTCTCAGCTAACAACATCTTGATGTATAGATTGAGATTTTTCAACAACTTACCTTGGAATCCTCTGAAAAAGTATGCTTCTGCTTGGCTGTAGGATTTGAGTGTCTCTATAGCAAATTCTGTTACGAAGCCTTCTAGCATATGATGGACCTGAAAATCAACTGTGCGTGTCAACGGGCTGTTTATTGCTTTGAGCTACGCTATGAGCTCAGGAGTCCACTCTGTAAGAACTCCTCCTTGAAAACATGTTTTCTTTTCTACGAGCCGCGAGATCCACGCGTGCAGCTCGTTTGGAAATGATGCCCAGAAAATCTCATAAATAACTTCCCATAGATATCTATCCGACCACTGTGTATCAGATAAACGCGGATGTCTATTCTCTTGCCTTGCAAAGTCTCTTCTAGTCTTGTCCCACCAAGCTTGGATTTCTATCTTTTCAGGATGCGAGTTGTCAGAGCCTTCCGGAAACTGGTATTCTTCATCACTCATTACGGTTGAAACTCATCACAGATTCTAGCGTGGTAACGGAACCATTTGTTGGCTATAACTGACCCAGATATTTTCTATAAGACACAGGTTCTTCGCAGTTTCCCTTTGACGAACAAAACCACTTCGCACCGGCCCTTTCGGCAACAAACTGCGAGCAGGTTGAGGTCTCACCCGAGGTGTATCTATGGGGTACTACGGAATCAGGTTTCCACAGTAAGTGACAAGTTGCTTGGACGAATGCACTGCGCAGCACAACAGGGGGTATGTGCTGCGAGGTGAGACTGCGCAGCGATGGGCAACACTGCGGTCCACACCACTATTTTCTTCTACCGCGGGACTTCTACTGAAACTGTGAATAGTCCGATTCAACTTTACACTTGGAGCACATGGAAATGTTTAAGGTGCTGAATTGAGTATCACTCATCCACTCGTTCAACTACTCAACCGATTATCCATCTACTTATTCGTTCATTCACTTGGTATGGTTATGATTTGAGCATATTCCACTGATACAATCTAATTGTTATGCATTTGTTCTATTGCGCATAAAGAAGTACTTAAGTGATCTCTTGAAGGTTAACCAACTAACTGATTCACTATTCTTAAATATAAGCCAAATGTTCACCATTCATCTATTCATGCAGAACTTAACATATCATTTCCATACCTCCTCTGATGGAAAATGCGTACAATAGCTCTCTCATAATAGCATGCAAGGAAACATCTAGACATTCATTTACAGAAAATACAGATAAGCATTCATTCATAAAACACAATCACACAACGCAATATTTAACGTGGTTCACTCCCCCAGGTGGGAAGCTACGTCCACAAGAACGGTTAGTAATATATATCTTTAAAAGGGGATGAGGACAACCATTCTTAGTATGCACACTCAGCTACAGACTTTCCTTCCTCTCAGATAGGTCTCTGCGCACACCACTGCAGAGCCTTTACAATCTTCTTAACTCGAAGAGATTTTACAATACAATATCCAGAACCCAAAAATGTAACAACAAAGAGTAACAGCTCTGACTTAGAACGTCTAACCCCATCCCTTACAAAATTGTCTTCTTAAATAGACCATTCCCAAAGGTCATGTCTTTACAATTCCGAAGACCTAAACCCAAAAACCCTTAGGGTTTACAAAACTGTGTCGGTTTCCCTAAAATGGCTTGCTGGCATGTGCTGGTGTCTGCTTCATTGTGGCGGTTCTGCACATCTTCCTTATGTTGCTATCGGCCTTCCTGTTGCACGTGTGCCAACAAATCTCTTTCACTAAACCGTTCATCTCTAACGGTCTCTCCCACTTGGCATGCCAAGCCGTCGCTTTCCATGAGTTGTGCTTTCCTTAACAAACTCATGCGTTGGCTGCCTTCCTGATTTGCTTGTGCCTACTGCTCGGCACTCCTGGAGCATCTTTCCAAAATTATACCACTACTGGTCCATCCGATACCTGCACCTGATCCTTGTCCAGCACTCTGCTTTGCTGGATCCACGTGTCCTGACTGCTTCGCAGTACTGCTTCCTCGCAGCGCTGGTCTTCGCGGTGCTTCCAAAATTCGGATTCTGCGTAGAACTTCGTAGCATGGCCAAAACTTGGATGCTGCGTACAACTTCACAGCAACCTCAACACTTAGACAAAATTACATCTTTGTCTGAGCTGCACCCAGCTTAGCTTTTCCTGCTTATCAAAAATCTTACCAAAACTTTGTCTCAACTTGGGCCCAAGAAGTTGCACGCAAATGCATGCAACATGCAGATTTGCATGCAGGCATGCAAAATATAAAAATGACGGTGAGAATATTCCAACACCCCCCCTCAAGCTATACTAAGACGTAGTAACTAAAACTAAAAAATAGGGCCTTGGTGACTGAGAGCAAAGGTCACCCCGTATAAGCAATCTAAATAAAGTGAGGAAAGAGGGAAAACCCAGTGGGAAGAAATCCCTCCCTCAAAATAAACTAAAGGATGCTAATGTAGTATATCATCACTCACCCTAGAAGGAGGCAAGTGTCCTTCTTTTCTGAAGAAGGATCGATTGATCTGAAATGGATCAATAATGTGAGAAGGATGAAACCTTCCATTCTGAAAATCTGATCTAGTTCTTCTATGATCATGTGGATGACTAACCAAATCATCGACAAATCGGAGTGTAATGGCTGCCCATCAAGGAAGAGGAGGATCATCAAGTGAGATATATTCAGGTTCTTGTGAATCTGGATCTCCCATTCACTCATCTTCATCATTGGTAGCTAGACCTTCATGTGCTTGTGGATCTGGATCTAAAATTCACTCATCATCATCTCCATCTTCATATTCTGAATCGGAAATCTCATGTGAAGAAGCTTCACTATCTTGCTCATCATCACTTTCAAACTCTGAATCTGAAATCTCATGTGTAAAATCAAGTGAAACTGGCTCATCATCACATCCAAACTCTGAATCTGAAATCTCATGTGAAGAAGCAAGTACAATTGGCTCATCATCACATCCAAACTCTGAATCTGAAATCTCATGTGAAGAAGCAAGTACAACTGGCTCATCATCACATCCAAACTCTGAATCTGAAATCTCATGTGAAGAAGCTGTGATTTCTTTCTCATCATCACTCAAAGGAGGAACAAATCCAAAAATGTGAATATCATGAAATTGTTTCAGAATGTGCATGTAGTTCTTTGATGTCTTCTTTGAACCAGCATAGTTGAGATCACTATCAAAGGAACTAGGACATGATGATGATGGATGTCCAACAAGATCACTAGTAGATGTTGTTTGGCGGACAATCTACCAAGAGCAGACTTAAGGCCTGATCTCCCTAGCTTAATGCAAGACTAGAACAAATGAGACAGAATATAGGATACTTTCCTAGATCTAATTAGAGATCACGTGGCTAGATGCTTTAACTTTCAGATTGTGGATCCTTTCTCCTTGATGTTTTGTTCCAAGCTTGTTGGTCCTTAGATCTTAGCTGCAAAACCTTTCAAGACAATATAGAACAACACAAGTAGTAAAATGCATCTACACAACAACATATCTAAGTAAGCAGTTAAGCAGGAAAACTACACAAACATCATCAAAGCAATAACATTTGGTGGAAAGCATTTATATTACTATATAATAAAGGAAAGTACATAGAAGTGATTACAACCAAGGCTTAACGTACAAATCCTTCTCTAATCAAGCGAATGCCAAAGCCTCCAAAGGGAGTATGGATCTCTCAAGGGATGATTAGAGATCTCCTAAGCTAATTTCACTAGCATGTAGATACTATAGACTTCCTCTCTTTGGAATAGGAATGAACTTCACTTATATAGGACTAAGAGGATAGGATAGGTTGAGATATGGTAGGAGAGAGTTAGGGATCTCACCAAAGGGCTAGGGAACTGAATGCTAGCTCTCCTATAGGCTAGGGATAGGGATCCACATAAGCCACCTTCAAGAATGGTCTCGAAGATGCACTTTTATCCAATTAACTTACATCGTCGTAGGCTGCAAGAGGACAACCTGTGACGTCGCAGGTTGCATTAAGGTGACCTACGACAACCTCTAAAATTATAGCAGGAAAAGGTTAATATCTCTTCCAAGTTGATGACTTAGTCAAAGGAACTTCAAGGAATGTTTACACTTACTATCATGATGGAAAGATTTAGGTGTAACAGAATGCCCCCCAAAGCATGAAGCTGTTGGAACTTAACAGGTGAAATTTTTTGAAAAAAGGAATGGCAATGGACTTGTTGGACAAAGGATGTTGCTGTAGTATAGCTGACTCTGAGTACACAGTCTCATATGACTCACAACATGGAGTCCGACTAATACAATGCAGATCCATGGTAGTAATGACCGACCTAACACAATCATGGTTACTAGACACAAGTATAGATCCATGATGAGATGATAACACAGCCACGACCAATACAAAAGTGGATTCATGTAATATGACCCAAAACAATCTACATCGCAACCTGGGTAAAACATCACTCTCCAAGGTCTTCAAATCGAAATCACAATGATACGAATCTATCCATGTTATTACGAATGTCTTGACGTCGAACATGGTAGAAACCACTTGATTACCGGTCATTGATGTATACCATTAACAAGTGCGAGGGAAATCACCATTAATGTCAATGATCCCCAACATTTCACAGTACATACCACTGAGTGCGAATTAATGAGTTGAAGTCGAACACTCAACGGGATCTTTCAATCAAGAGTCAATGATGTCAACTCATGTCGAAAGCGAGGAATCCTGCCATTGAGGCATGCAGGCCCAAGGTACTCGATTAGTTTCTAGATTCAATCCTCGGATGATGTGTTGAAGTCGAAAAGGATGAATCCGTCAAAGGAGGGCCATGATGAATCCCCCATCATCGACATGAAACACGATAAAAGATATTTTGAAGATATCGGCTGGTACAGTAACATACAAGACTGACTCAAAGTAGACCGACATGGTGGAAGGTGTACTGACTGATGAGTCCAAGTTACAGGTATTTAATAGCTTTTTTCCCCTCAGTAAATCACAAGAAAGGGTGAAGAAAGACACTTTTTTTGTGGGAGAAATGATTTACCTTGATTATTTAATGAAGTTGTTTTAAAGATTATTCTTATATGTTTGGAAGCATGTTCAATAAAATAATTATGTGAAAATCGAGTATGATTGAGCAGGTCCAGGTACACTAAGGGACAAACACGCAAATCAAGTGAAGGACTGGAAGATCATACAAAGCTCAGCGCCTTTTTCCCTGATTTTTAGAGAGAACTCCTGTTCAAACAGAATCGACAATTAGACATATAGTTAGGTTAAGCATTAGAGGCATATATATACTAGCCTCTCGGTTAGCGAGGGGATCCTGTTGCCATTTTTGAGAACAATCATTTTACGTTTTTATATTGCTAAGACAGTCGTGATACAGACCTTATTTTTAAACTATGGAGTACTATTTTGAATAAAGACTTGATGTTACTTTCCATTCAATGTATATAAGTTTTCTTCACTCCTGAGTATGGGTTGGAGAGGGCCCCTCCAACACGTAAGTCGGGAGATCTTATTGTTCACGTATTTTCATTATATGATTTACATTGATTGAATCTATATTGCATGTCAAAGTATTTAAATGGCGTTAAATAATACGATTTGATTTCTATAGTAAAACGACCATTCTGATACTGTGGTTGGTTATAACGCATTCTATAGTTCGGTAACGCTGTTTCAGTAGTCCTGTAGCAGCATTCTTCCAAGACAAATTTTAAGCATATATTTCCCTATGTGCTCGCATTGCTTTTGAAACAATGATCTAGATCTTAAAGCTCATGCACTCTTTCATTATTACAGTTGCTCATGAAGAGTGCTTACTTTCAGTACAATGGTTAATTAATGATATTCACTTCTTAAAGTTTTGATTAATTCATAGCATTAGATAATGGCATTCTAAACTTGGTTTTGGCAATTGAATAGGTTAGACCAGACTTCTATTTTTATGCATTCGATTTACAGTAATTGCTTCTTAGATTAAAAATCCAACTTTCATTCTTTTAGAATAGATCTGCTACATTTTCGACATTCAATTTCATAGTATAAATTCACTATTTTTAACAAGTCAATTCTTAGAGATATATTTATTGTTTTCAACATTTAAATTCCTTAACATAGATTTACTGTTTTCAGCATTTGAACTTCCTAGCATAGGTATTTCTCATACATAGATTAGGCGATCCTTTTCCAGCTTATTCGATTTCTTTTAGGAAACCCTTTGAACATTGAGACCAACACCCAACCACGACAAAGACTATCCTATAAGAGCACATATAGTGCCAACACCTCTGAAGTTTGTACATCCCCCGAGTTGATAATTAAAGTAGGCTCTCAGTCTAGCTTCTCTCATTAGGCATCCATTCTAAGAGCTCACCACTTTTTAGTGTCGTTGTTGGGGAGGTGCTAAATCTTTTAGGAGACATCTTCAAAAACAAAACAAAAAGAAAAGATAAAATAACATATAAGAAAAAAATACATAAATATTTTACCAATGAATGCCTCGTCGGCAAAGGGATAGATTTGGATGCTTTCTGCCTAGGAGTCCTATGAGTAACAACGGTAACAACAGTTCTGACCACTCTCAATTTGGATTCCTAAACTCTGAAAACGACATTGATTCTACATACGATCTAAACAGAGAACTTCTCTGCTAGTTTCAGCTCAAACACCACCATGGCAGATGAAGAAGAGGAACCTAGAGAGTTGTTCACCTTTCCCACTAGCATACCTCTTGGAGATGCCAGGATGAAGAATATCAATCCTAAAAATCTTCCAAACTTCCATGACTTGACTTCAGAAGATCCTGACACATTCCTATTTGAGTTTGAGGTAGTTTGTAGATCCTTTGATTACACTACGGATGCACAAAAGCTGAGGCTTTTTCCCTCCACACTGAAAGATTTATCACTTAGGTGGTTCATGAGTTTAGAAGGAAATAATATTTTCAGTTGGGACCAAATGAAACAATCATTACTAGAAAAATATACAGACTACTGCAAAGCAAAAGATACAAGGGATGAAATATTTAGGATGCAACAGGGAGACCGTGAATCCTTAGAAGACTATGCCCAGTGTTTTCAGGCCAACTAAAAATGAGCTAACCATTGCACCCTAGACCCTGAATCACTGAAACTTGTCCTTCTTATAGGGATCAAAGAAGAGAATTTTGAGATCTTAAACCTCTTGGGAGATGGAGACATATTCCAGAAAACTTATGACCATATACTACAGATCTTCAAAAACTATTCTTTGTCTAGGAAAAGCAAAAATGGGACAAGAGATACACATCTATCCATAGGATCATCATCATCTGTAGGACCAAACCTTACAAAATCTAATCTAGGGAACCTCCTTGATGACATGAAAAATAACATCCTACAATCCTTAGCCATGCAACTTGATGCACTCCAAATAAAGAAGAAGCAGGATGAAATTAACCAAGCCTTGGTAGTATTCTGTCCTCGTTGTAGAAAGAAACATGAGAAGGGGCAGTTCACATTAAACACCATAGAAATATGTGGTCTCTTCACTGACTATCACTCCACTGATAAATGTCCCCTCTTACCCTCATGTATGGCTGCTATTCAAGATCCCGCAACAGAAGGAGCAATAGAACAACTCTGTTTTATAAATCAAAGGAGGAGTAATTTTGTCCGACCATACCAACCTAGCAATCAAACCTACTATAATCAGGGCCAAGAAAATTGGAACTCTACACTAACTCCATGGAAAGCATAGCAAAATCCAAACCAATGGAAGCAAAATCAGCAGACTTATCAGCAAAATCAGAAAACTTATCACCCTATCAACAATCTTATTACCCACCATCTTACCCTCTCCACCCCCCACCTTTTCCTCCATCAACCATGAATTATGCGAATCCATACCCCCATCCATCAAATTGGAGAGCCCCATTACAACAACCACTTATTATGTCGCCCCCACAGACTCAACCACCCCCCAGACCCCCACCAATTCCAACCCAACCCATCCCAAACCTTAATAATAACAGACCTACACAACAACAACATACTTATAACGCTAAAATGACATAATTCCCTACCTGTGTAGTAGACACCATGGAAATAAATGAAATAAACCTCATATCTTGGAAAACATTGCAAAATACGCCAACACAGAATATCCAAGAACCTGAAGCTCAAGAACAAACAACACAACCCCATATTCACCATCCGGATGAACTAAACCCTCAGGAGGAAGAAACTCAACCACTCAAACGAGACAGAAACCCTCCATTTCTAGAGAAACTTATACGAACGACAAAAGAGGAAGAAGAAAATGCAATTTTAAACGAATTGAGGCACTTAAACATCCAAATTCCAATTTTGCAAGCCATAAGGGATGTTCCCATCTGTAACAAATTTATTAGAGAAAATTGTCTGAAGAAACCTAGGAGGAGGAAGCATGACCCACCAACCATAAATGTAGTGGGACAATTAGCTGATTTAATGTTGGGTATTATTATTAACCGTAAATATGTTGATCCTGGCAGTCCTGTAGTAAACGTCACCATTAGTAACCGACAAATAAATAGAAGCTTAATCGATTTGGGAGATACTATCAATGTGATGACTAAGGAAACCATGATATACCTAGGACTCCAATCAATGCTTAGACCAACAACTATAGTACTCCAGCTAGCTAACACATCCACTGTGAAACCTGAAGAGATGCTCAAAGACATTATTATCAATATTGAATCCCGGGAATACCCAACTGATTTCATAGTCATCAGAGTAAAAAGTAAACTTAGTGTTTATCCAATCATACTAGGCAGACCTTGGTTGGCAACTGCAGATGCTTGCATAGGGTGCAGATCAAGAAACATGACTATCACCAGTGGACATGCCAGGAATAAAATCACAATTTACCCACCAGCAAGGAAATCTTTAGACTTAGAATATCAGAATTGGACCGATGATTATAACGACACACCAAATCAAAACCTACGACCTGTCCTAACAATAGATGTTGCACTATCACTAAAAGTAATAGATGAAGATGGCCATATAGATAGGTTTATAGAAAAGGGATATTCTAACAATGAAGGTCTTGAAATATTTTTTGACACAGACCAGCAACAAGAATGTGAATGTTCAAACCAGAACTTAAATAAAATGTGGGCAGAAGTGCTATCTCTGGAAGAACAATCAGAAAAACCAAAGATAGTGGAAATTATGCATGGAAAGACAGTCAACATTAATTCCAATCTCAAGCAAGAGCAAGAAACACAGTTAATGAAAGTACTATCAGAACAAAATAAAGCTTTTGCATGGACATATGTAGACATGAAAGGTATACATCCTGATATCTGCAAACATTACATTTACATCAAAGAAGGGTATATTCCTATCAGGCAACCACAAAGGAGGTTGAACCTAGCATTAAAGGACATTGTCAAAATAGAACTACAGAATTTATTAGATGTTGCATTCATATATCCCATCTCTGACAGCAAATGGGTCTCACCACTGGTTATAGTCCCTAAAAAATGAAGCAAATGGAGAATTTGTGTGGACTATAGAGAGATAAATAAAGCAACCAAGAGAGATCACTTTCCACTCCCATTTATCGATCAGGTGTTGGACACATTAGCTGGGAACAAGTATTTCTCATTTTTGGATGGCTTCAGTGGGTACAACCAAATTTTAATACATCCAGCTGATAAAGAAAAGACAACATTTACATGCCCCTGGGGTACTTATGCATAGAGAGTACTACCCTTTGGGTTATGTAATGCTCTAGCAACATTCCAAAGGGCCATACTAAGTATATTTTCTGATTTCATAAATGATCAAATGGAAGTCTTCATGGATGACTTCACACCCTATGGACAAAACTTTGATCAGGCATTGAACCATCTTGAATTAGTATTGAAAAAATCTATTGAGATGAGCTTATGTGTGAGCAATGACAAGTGCAGAATGTTAATGGAAGAAGTTATCATTCTAGGGAACCATATATCATAGAGGGGGATAGAGGTTGATTAAGCAAAAGTTTCTGTAATCAGAATGCTGCCACCACCAATTAAACAAAGGGATGTGAGAAGTTTCCTTGGAAAAACAGGGTACTATAGGAGATTTATTGAAAATTATAGCAGGATTGCTGCACCAATGTTTTGCCTTCTCACAAAAGACACAGAGTTCATATGGACAAAACATTGCATGCCAACATTTGAAAACCTTAAGGAGAAAACAATTACAACTCCAGTACTCCAAGGACTAGACTGGGAAATTCCATTCCACATCCACTTAGATGCATCAGATAAGGAAATCAGGTCTGTCCTTTGACATGAAAGAGAGAAGAAGCCCCATGTAATATATTATATCAGTAAAAATTTGGGAGGGGAAGAATTAAATTATATTGTAACTGAGAAGGAATTTTTGGCTGTCATACATGCCATTAATAAATTCAGGCACTATATCACTGGCTACCAATTTTTTGTTCATACAAACCATTCAGCCATAAGGTATCTCATGAACAAACCCAACACAAGTGCTCAAGTCATTAGATGGCTGCTACTCCTCCAAGAGTTTGACATCATGATTTTAGACAAGCCAGGAAAACACAATGTGGTGGCTGACTTCCTGTCTAGGCTCACACATGGAAAAGACAGTGAAGTGATCAATCACATTTTTCTAGATGAGCAACTTTTTTCCATATCCACAAGAAGCCCATGGTTTGCTGACATAGCAAACTATTTAGTGTCTGGGAAGTTTCCAGAACATTACAGTTACAAAGAAAAGACTAAAGTAATAAGGCAAAGTGCCACATACACATGTATAGAGGGCATGCTCTTCAAACAAGGACCATATCAAATACTCAGAAGGTGCATTAGAGAAGATGAAGTGCATGACATAATGCATGCCACTCACAATGAACCATGTGGAGGACACTATGCTGCAAATAGGACAACCTATAAAATTTTGCAAACAGGGTACTTATGGTCAACACTCCTCAAAGATGCTTATGAATATGTTTCACACTATGAAGACTGCCAAAGGATGGGGAAACCAACACAAAAAGAAGAAATTCCACTCCATCCACAAATCTCCTTGGAGTCATTCAAAAAATGGGGATTTGATTTCATTGGTCCAATAAACCCATAGTCAAATCAGAAGAGCTACATCCTAGTATGCACTGAATACCTCACAAAGTGGATTGAGGTAGCAGCACTTGCTGCAGCTAATTAAACCAATGTGGAAAAATTCTTCACTAAGCAGATATTTCACAGGTTTGGAGTACCAAGAGAACTAGTTTCTGATCAAGGCCCAGAATTTACATCAAATTTAATAGAAGACTTGCTTAAAAGAAACAATGTCAAGCACAGACAATCCTCCTCCTATAACCCTCAAGAAAATGGTAAAGCTGAGGTAACCAACAGAGAATTAGAGAGGATTTTGACAAAGACTGTCCAACTCCACAAAAGAGATTGGGTTGACAGACTGAGTGAGGCAGTTTGGGCCTATAATACCACATGGAAGACAACAACAGGATTCACACCTTATGAACTAGTATATGGAAAGAAATTCATGCTGCCAATTGAATTTGAAATAAAGACATTAAGAATTGCAATAGAGTTAAATATGGAACTATCAAAGATACAACAAGAACGCATGCTACAATTGAATCAACTGAATGAGGAACGCCAGCAAGCACTTTCCCATACTAAAATCATCAACAACAAAGGAAGAAGTGGCATGACAAACACCTAAAGGATAAAAATTTCAATGAAGGTGACTAGGCACTACTCTATGAGTCCACATTTCACACATTCAAGGGAAAGCTAACAACCAGATGGCTGGGACCTTACATAATTCAAAAGATCTATGAAAATGGAGCTATAAGGATCATTACAATTGATGATGAAAAGTTTCCCATGATAGTAAATGGACATAGGCTCAAACTTACAAGAAGCCATAGTCAAAGGAGGAGTTCACACAGGTACTCTACCAGCAACAACTGATGCTGCTAGAGACCATGGAAAATCATTGAAATTCAGTTCATAAAAATAAAAAAATAAACAAGAGGAAAGAAAAAAAATAGAAAAAAAAAAGAAGAGAAAAGATAGAAAAAAGGAAAAAAAAAATTGCTAAAAAAAAGGAGCAAAATGAAAAAAAGAAGAAGAAAAAACAAGAAAAAAGAAAAAATAATAAGAAAAAAACATGAGAAAGGTGATGGGAAAAATGCCAAATACCAAACTACATAAATGATACAATTAGGTAAACATAGGTAAAATTGCAGGGCATCATACATTACCCTGAAGAAGCTGCATGCACATTGCAAATACATACAATCAAGCAAGCCATTCATCAGAATACAAGCGAGCCAACAATCTAATCAAGCGAGCCAGACATGTATTCAAGAGATCCAACAAATGTATCGACAACTACTGAATTCATTCATAAGCAAACATACCATTCAAAGTCTGCCACATCTTCACTCTAGCCTACCAAATATTCAAGCGAGCCAGCATAGATTACAATGATGCAGAAAAGAAATCAATGCAAAAGCATCATCACAAAGTCAAATCAGACAAGAGGGCACAAAGATCAAAAGCAAGTAATACAACAAATTCATACAATCCAAAGGCAAAAAGCAACAAATGCACGTAACTACTGACATGCCAAAATTCACTGCAGACAATGCCAAATCTACTACAGAATCCGCCACACATAAAAATCAGGCCAAATCATCAACTCAGGTACACTAAATCATAACGAGGTAATATCTAAACATCTTCGTTTTATTTTTAAGGCCAAATCATTGTCCCACAAGACACTTGTTTCTCAAGCTGGGGACAACTTACATCTTCATTCGGCAGCACAGTTCAGTTTAGAATGACATCAATAAATCATGATTGCTACCTAAGTCATATCAGCCTTGATGAATCATGATTACTACCTTCGTCATGTCAGCTAATGATAAACCCGCATCTAGCCACCATACTTCCAAATAATCAGAGAAAATGGGGCAAGATACAATGATGGAATGAAATGCATGGCTCGATCAGGAAGCAAGTACAACAAATGTTGATGAGGATAAGTGCGGAAAGGCAGTTAACTAAAGCTGCATAATTGTCCAAGAAGCCAGTTTTGCACATACACAACCTCTCGAAACTCTCCAGAAGCAAGGAACTGGAAGTTAGTGTGGTCACGTAGCCAACAATCCAGCCCTTGAACCTGTAATCAACCTTGACCCTTTGAGGAAAGATAGCCACGCTCCAAGTGTTGGTTTATTTTTATAGTAAAGGATTTTAGGATGACAAAAGGTTTCAAGAAAAGTGAACCAGAGGAACACAACGCTATTTATCAGAACCCGCAAATCTTAACAATCGTCCGCGGTGCGGGCTGGATGCCGTTCATCTTAGGATTGAAAGGATACAATGCAACGGTGGCTCTGGAGTTTGCAAGAAATTTAAAGCATATCAAGGATGAACAGTTCGTCACCCGAGTGAAGGGGTTACGTAGAAAGTTTGATGATGAAGTGATTTCCAAATTTACTGGTCTACAAAGGGTTCTGCATTGGAGCAGGGATGACCGGGAGGAAAACCATGAAGCAAATACAACATTTTTCGAGCAAGGAGAGGTCTACGACAAAGATAAAAATGGATTCAAGAGGCTCTCCATGCCGGCACCGTGGGATGAAATGGCTGCAATTGTGCAGAAATACATTACATGCACTGGTAGGTTAAGTTATGTCCCTATTTTTCATTTTTGAATTCTAGAGTTGTTGAGGCACAGGGTCCATATTCCACCGAACAACAACATTAGCATTCCATACTATCTGCTCCTATCTCTGGCATAGATGATCAAGAAAGTGATTAAAGGAAAAGAGGATGCTTTATCCCACCATGGGCTGATCAAATTAATCATTTGTGAGGAATTAAAAGTGTAGATCCCAGAGCTGTCTTAGGAAGAATTCGTGTTGGTATCTGCTAAGGATGTTGAAATAATGAAAGGTACACCCACAGTTGGCATACCCCTACCTTCTGGATCAAAGGAGAAGACTGCCTCTACATCAAGGACTAAAACAAAAATTGACCTGGACATCGTGGTTGATACCCTAGTGAAGATAAAACATTCACGAGATGACTCCTCCAAAACAAAACTAGGGATTTCTACTAGTAATCATGGGTCAAAGAGATGAAGTAAAAGATTCACGCAAGAATCCAGAATCCAAATTACCAAGGAGGAGAAAAGGGAACCCAGTTCCCTAGTTCAAAATGTGTCTGATGAGGATGATGATCTTTGGGTAGATCAGGAAGATCCCACTACACCCTAAGAGCTGGATGAACAAGAAGAGCAGGATGCAAAAGAAGAGCAGGATGTAGAAGAAGAGTAGGATGAACAAGAAGAATATGATGCAGGAGAAGAACAAAATGCACAAGAAGAGCAAGAAAACTTCCATGGGAACCCTCCTGAGCAAAATGAAAACCCTAGGGTCATCAACCAACTCGCTGAGGCACGGGCAGAGCTAGAAAAGCTCATAAAGGAGCTGGAAACATTGAAAATTGAATCCAGAAGCCAACCAACGTCTCCCCTTTATCACCTGAAATGACACAAATTCTGAAAATGCATCATGCAGGGGAGCCAACACTGGCTGAGCAGAAAAATTCAGTGCTTAAAGAGAAATTGGCTGAGGCACCAGAGGATTTAGCCAAAAAGGACCAGGAGATTGTTCAATTGAGGTACGTTTTGGCTACTACCACTAAAATATATGATCAACTACTGGACCTCAAGCCACCATCAACAATTTATGCAGTTTATCTACAAGAAAAGCGGGGCAAATTCCGGCTCCAAAGGTTAAAACAGGGACTCCCAATAGAGATAAACTCCCCCAAAGAATTTATGGATACATCTCTAAACTCCACAGAGTTGGAGAAGGACCAGCTAAGTGAATTTTTCTTGCACAATTTTGTAGTTCCTAGATCGCCCAACTGGTCACCAAACCTTTACATGGGCGATTTCCAGTTGAGGGCATTGTGTTCATGGATGAATCACAAAATTGAACAAGCTCAGGACTACCACATTTACGTTGTAGAAAATGGAAAACTCCACTAACGGTTAGGGCAGAGGAGACTCAACCTGAAAGAATAATTTACAACCATAGGATCCTCACCCAGGATGAGGAGATGATCCCCATTCTCCTTGCGAAGCAGCAGGAGGTTGTGGCACACTTTGATGTTACTCTCCAAAGCACACACAAAGAGGTTCATGATTCTATGAATGAAAGATGGCGTAGAGTAGCAAGTGATCTAACAAGAAGAGAGCTTCACTCCCCTCTCAGACTTGAAGCTGCTCTTTTCAAAGCCAAACTCTATAGGGAATCCTTGATAAGTAATTAGCTCAGATGGATTGGAATGAGGCTGAATCCCCCATTTTTCCTTCCCCTAGTTATTAAAGAACATATTAATGAGGAAGAAGAGAGGAGAGCATGGGTCAAGGAGGATCAGAGCATGGGCTACTACAGGCAAGCAAGGACCCCTAGGGTGGTAGCATGGGACCTCAAATAAGTTGTCGAAGAGCTGAATATGTCACCCAAGGATGGGTGAATCCTTCAAGTATGGGGGAGAATGATGAGTCCAAGTTACAGGTATCTGATAGCCTTTTTCCCCACAGTAAAGCACAAGAAATGGTGAATAAATACACTTGTTTTGTGGGAGAAATGATTTACCTTGATTATTTAATGAAGTTGTTTTAAAGATTATTCTTGTATGTTTGAAAGCGTGTTCAATAAACTAATTATGTGAAAATCGAGTATGATTGAGCAGGTCCAGGTACACTAAGGGATAAACACACAAATCAAGTGAAGGACTTGAAGATCATACAAAGCTCAGTGCCTTTTTCCCTGATTTCTAGAGAGAAATCCTATTCAAATAGAATTGGCAATTGGACGTATAGTTAGGTTAAGCATTAGAGGCATACATATACGAGCCTCTCAGTTAGCGAGGGGATCTTGTTGCCATTTTTTAGAACAATCATTTTACGTTTCTATATTGCTGAGACAGTCATGATACAAACCTTATTTTTAAACCATGGAGTACTATTTGAATAAAGACTTGATGTTACTTTCCATTCAGTGTATATAAGTTTTCTTCAATCCTAAGTATGGGTTGGAGAGGACCCCTCCAACACGTAAGTCATGAGCTCTTACTATTCAGGTATTTTTCATTATGTGCTTTACATTGATTGAATCTATATTGCATGTGAAAGTATTTAAATGGTGTTAAATAGTACGATTTGATTTCTGTAGTAAAACGACCATTCTGATTCCGTAGTTGGTTATAACGCATTCTGTAGTTCGGTAATGTTGTTTCAGTAGTCCTGTAGTAGGATTCTTCCAAGACAAATTTTAAGCATCTATTTCCCTATGTGCTCGCATTGCTTTTGAAACAGTGATCCAGATCTTAAAGCTCATGCACTCTGTTGATGTATATGTAACTTCGGAATGTATTTCATCTATGTATTTCATCTATATTTATTGTACCCTTATAAGAGATGTGTTATTCCTCTATAAGGAAGTGTCATCATGTGTATTGACAAGTGTCGCAAGTGTGTGTACTTGGAGATGGGTTATTAGACCACTATGTGTGGGGTCGGCCCTGAAATATATATTATATTGTGGATGTACCTAGCTAGACAAGTCGGCCCCATAGTGTAACTGGGAAAACAAGTTAGTATAAATAGAGATCGGGAGATCTCTATTTGGATCACTCGGAAACTCACACTTCTCTCACTTAGAAAGTCGCGTACTAGTGAGGAGGAGGATCATTTGCTACTAGGAGACTATCTTAGTTTATTTTGGTTGTACTTTGGTTGAGTCATTTCTCTCTCTATCTCTAAGGAAGTTGTGGGGTTTTTCACCTTAGGGTTTTCCCCACGGAAACTCTGTGTCTCTTGTCTCTTATGCTTTTGATTCTTGTGATGCTTGTCATGCTTATTGTGATTGTTATGCATTGATATACTGTATATGTTATTCTCTCAGTGAAGATAATAGAGTATTGTGAATTAATGCTCAAAATTTAACATAGTATCAGAGCTAACCTCAGAAGAAGACATTTTGCAGTGACGGAAACTTGATTTCCTTGTTTATTAGATTTCTCTTCACAGTTTTTGGAATAGTAGTATAGTAGATTGACTCTACTCATCAAGGAGAATCTATCTATCCAATCAGAATTCAATTCTGAGCATTTTCAGATTTGGCCCTAAAAATTATGGTTTCCACAAAAATAGGAATTTCTAAAATCTGAAGACATAGCTGGAAGCTCCTTGAAAAAATCGAAGTTTAGAGTTTTGGATCCATATATTTGGCTTGGTAGATCTCCGGGAAACTCAAACCCTAATTTAGGGCTCTCCCCAGTGAACACGGGAGGACAAAAAGGCAAATATGAAGGGTAAAGCTTTGCTGATCTCAAATTTTGAATACATCAGGTTGATCAGCTCATCAAGGTGCATCTTTCTATCCTTTGAGAAAGTTGAAATTCACATTTTGATTTTTTAGGGTTTTTTCGACAAACCCTAATCCGGGACCAGATCCAGTTTTCAGCATTTCAAGTGGTAAGACCTAAATCTTTTCTATTTCCATTTGAAGTACTATTTAAGATGTCTCACCACACCAAGCTTGAGGATAAGCTTGAAGGGGATGATAACTTCCGAGCTTGGAAGTATAGGATTGGGTTAATCCTGGAAGAGAATGAGTTAGACTCATATATAAAAGAGGACATCCCTATCCTAGAGGATGAAGAGGCTAAAGTATTGCATAAGAAGAACTTGGTCAAGGCAAAGAGAATCATTGTTGATTCTATCAAATACCATCTCGTACCCCATGTGTCTTCTGTAAAGACAACCAAGGATATGTTTGACTCTTTGACCAAGCTATTTGAAGGGAAGAACATAAATCAGAAGATGACCCTGCGCAACCAATTGAAAGGAGTAAAGTTTCAAAATGGAGAAACCATTCAATCTTATTTTTCTAGGGTCTCCCAAATTAAGGAACAACTAGAAGCGGTAGATGAAATGGTGGAGAATGGTGAAGTTGTCATGAGCACTCTAATGACCTACCCAGGTCATGGGATTCCTTTATTCAAGGAATTTGTGCAAGGAAGAAGTTGATCTCCTTCAACAGATTGCGGGAAGAATTTTCTCAAGAAGAAGCAAGGTTTGTAGCCCGAGAAGAAAAGATGGGAAGTCAAGATCAAGTTCTCATAGTACAAACCAAGAAAGGAAGGTCAAAGAGAGAGCACCATCATACCAAGAAATATTCACACTATCATCAACATAAAGATAAGAAAGATCTCAGATGCTTCACATGTAATGAGAAAGGTCATTTTGCTTCAGAATGTTCTAAGAACAAAAGGAACAACAACACCAAGAAGAAGAAGGGCAGTAGGAAAAGATATCATGCTCATGCTGTTGAAGATGATGAACCACCCAAGATGAAGGCTAGGGCAGAAAGTGATGATAGTGATGATGACTCATCAAGTGAAGAAGAATATGTTCTAATCTCTACTCTCACAGGTACTATATCCCATGGTTGTAATAATTGGTTAATTAACAGCGGGGCTTCCAAACACATGACTGGGTTCAAGGAATCTTTTGTGAGTCTATCTAAACATGAATCACCCCATAAGGTGAAACTTGGGGATGATTATCAATACCCAATCAAAGAAAGTGGTGAAGCCTCCTACAACCTAGATTCTGGGAAATCTTTGAAGTTGAAATAAGTCCTTTATGTAGCCGGGCTCAAGAAGAACTTACTCTCCATCTATGCATTGGATGCAAAAGGTATGAGGGTTGCATTTGTGGATGGCCAAGTCCTAATGTGGCCAAAGGGAAAGACCATAGATGATGTAGTAGTGATCGGAGAGCAAGAGGGAGGTTTGTATAAATTGAAGGGACAACTTGAACATGCCATGGTGCGTGAATCCATGGAGCCAAGTGAACTTTGGCATAAAAGACTTGCTCATATGCACTATAGGGCACTTCAAATTGCAAGCAAGGCTGTAGAGGGTCTTCCTGAAATCAAGACCAAACATGAAGGTGTTTGCAAAGGATATGCAAAAGATAAGAACATTAAGAAGGATTTCCCAAGCAGTGAAAGCAAGGCAAAGGATATCCTAGAAATCATCCACTCAGATGTATGTGGTCCTATGTCATCCAGTTCTCTAAGTAGGTATTTTTACTATGTCTCATTTATTGATGACTTCTCCAGGAAGACTTGGGTATACTTCTTGAAGAAAAAAGATGAGGTGTTTGATAAGTTCAAGGAATTCAAAACCTTGATGGAGAATCAAACTGACAAGAAGATCAAAACATTCATATCCGACAATGGTGGAGAATTCACCTCAGGATACTTCAAGAAGCTTTGCACTGATTCAGGGATTAAGAGGGAGTTGACTACTCCTTATAATCCTCAATAGAATGGAGTTGCAGAAAGGAAGAATAGAAAAATTATGGAAGCAACAAGGGAAATGTTGCATGACCAGGATCTACCTATGCATCTATGGGTAGAAGTAGCTAAAACAGCTGTATATGTATAGAACAGAACACCCCACAAGATATTGGACAACAAGACACCAGAAGAGGTCTTTTCTGGTAAGAAACTTGAAGTCAGCCATCTCAGAATATTTGGTTGTCCAGTATACACTCATGTCCCAAAGCAAAAGAGGACTAAACTAGATCCTTCAGGAAAGAAGGGTATCTTTGTGGGTTACAGTAAAAGCTCGAAGGCTTACAGAATATACTTTCCAGGGTTCAAGAAGATTGATGTCAGTAGGGATGTAACATTTGATGAAAACTCAGCATTCATCAAATCAAGGAAGGAACCTATCGAAGTTTATGAAGAACCTAAGGAAACTAGATTTCAAGACACTACCATGACTTAAGCAATTCTAGAAGTTGTTCATGAGTTTGAAGATCTGCAAGAACCTGTAGATCCACCCCGTGAGGATAACTCTCACAAGAGGAAACTTGCATGGGCTAGAGAGCTCATTCAAGATGCAGAAAGATTTGGCATTCTAGAAGAAGAACACAGAGCAAAGAAGAGAACTAGATCACATACCAACTATGTTGCTTTACTCTATGACATTATGAACAAAGAACCTTCCAGTTATGAAGAAGCAGCAGAAAAGAGAGAATGGAAGGATTCCATGACTGACGAATACCAATCAATAATGAAGAATGATGTTTGGGATGTTGTCCCAAGACCTAAAGAGAAGTCTGTTGTGACTTCCAAATGGATCTACAAAATCAAGCATGCTGTAGATGGCAGTGTAGAGAAATACAAGGAAAGATTCGTAGCTCGTGGCCTCTCTCAGAAAGAGGGAGTAGACTATGAAGAAACTTTTGCACCTGTCGCCATGTATACTTCCATTAGAATAGTACTTTCCCTGGCTGCAACAATGAAATGGAAAATACACCAGATGGATGTCAAGACTGCTTTCTTGAATGGTGTAGTTGAAGAGGAAGTATATGTGGAGTATCCACTCGGTTTTGAAATACATGACAGGGAGTCATATGTGTGCAAATTGAAGAAAGCCTTGTATGACTTGAAGCAAGCTCCCAGAACTTGGTATGGTAGGATGGACAGTTTCCTATCTAGTTTGGGCTTTACCAAGAGTAAAGCGGATTCCAACCTTTACTACAAGGTTGAGGAAGGGAATTGTGTGATTCTACTTCTGTACGTGGATGAATTATTTGTAACAGGAGATGATAGATTTATTGCAGATACTACGAGGAAGCTTGATGTTGAGTTCGATATGAAAGATTTGGGAATGATGCATTATTTCCTAGGTATGGAGGTGTGGCAGAATGCAGGTGGGATCTTCCTTGGTCAAGGGAAGTACATAGTAGATATCCTGAAGAGATTCGGGATGATGGATTGCAAGGCCATGGCCACACCCATGGAATCAAACCTGAAGCTTCTATGTGATGCTTCATCTAAGCTAGTTTATATCTCTATGTATCGTCAGATGATTGGGTCCTTGATGTACCTGACGAACACGAGACCAGATATTTTCTTTGCTGTGAACACAATGAGTCAGTTCCTGATAGATCTTAGGAGTGTTCACCTGGTTGCTGTAAAGCATGTTCTGAGGTACCTGAAGGGTATAGTGGATTATGAGCTCAAGTATGAAGTGAATAACCTGTAGGGTTATGTTGATTCAGATTGGGCTTGCAGTGCTGCAGATAGGAAGAGCACATCTGGATGTTGCTTCAGTATGGGATTAGGTGTGATCTCTTGGTTCAGCAGGAAGCAGTCCTGCGTAGCACTGAATATAGCTAAGGTAGAGTATGTTGCAGCCTATTCAGCAAGTTGTGAGGGATATGGCTATGGAATCTACTGTCTGAGTTATTTGATATCCCATTGGATGCTACTGGTATCTTCTGTGATAACCAGAGTCATGTGAAGCTGTGTAAGAACCCAGTGTTTCATGACAGGTTGAAACACATAGAGATCAAATATCACTATATCAGGGATATGGTGCAAAGAGGAGCTGTGAAGCTCCTGTATGTTGCGATTGATGAGTAGATTGCATATGTGCTGACAAAGCCACTAGCCAGGGTGAAGTTCGAGTACTTCAGGGAGAGGCTGGGTGTTCTTAAGATCGAGGACACTTCGAGGAAGAAGTGATGGACACATTTGCTAAAGCCATTCCAAGCATGTTGGAAGGAGGATCCTTCACATGGCTATGAATGTAAGCATTGGATGATGAGCATTAGGATGATGTTCTGGTTTTTGCTTTGTATGATCAGTTGGATCATTTATATATGTATGTACGCATCATGTTAGATGCTGGATATGATTAGTTGGATCATTTGTATGTATTTTTGTATATGCATTATGTTGGATGCTTGGACCATGTATCTGTATATGTATCAGGTGGATACATTGTATGATTAGGTGGATCATGTATGGTGATATGTATCATGTATTTGTATTTGTATCAGGTGGATACATTGTATGATCAGGTGGATCATGTATGATGATATCTATTAGGTAGATACTTGGTATGCATTAGGTAGATGCATTGTATGATCAGGATGATCATGATGACGAGCTTCAGGATGTTGCTCCAGATGATATGTACTAGGATGGTACAGTGATGATTATCAGGATGATCATATGTATCAGGTGGATACAGTACATAATCAGTTGGATTATGTGTGATGAGTTCCGAAGACACAGATGCACAGTGCCTTTTCGACATTGTGGTAGATGCATTCTCCCATGTGCGTTGATGTAAGTGCAGTGCCTTTTTGACATGGTGGTAGATGCATTCTCCCATGTGCGTTCATGTAAGTGCAAAGCCTTTCCAACATGGTGGTAGATGCATTCTTCCATGTGCGTTGATGTAAGTGTAGTTCCTTTTCGACATGGTGGTAGATGCATTCTCCCATGTGCGTTGATGTAAGTGCAGAGCCTTTTCAACATGGTGGCAGATGTGTTCTCCCATGGTCGTTGATGTAAGTGCTGTGAGCCCTTCATAGATGGTGGTAGGTTGGTCCTCCCATGCCGTTGAGTGTAAGTGATGTGTGTGTGCATCTGGGTTCTGCTTCGTGATACTCTGTGGCCATGGACAGGTTGTGTAGTAACATGTAAAAGATCCTGGGAGATCCGATAGGTTGAGCTATGTGCTCGTAATCAGTCCTGGGATGCTCTTTTGAGGTTTTGTTGACTCACGTAATTAGTCCTGAGGATTCCACAGTATGGCCAATGATGATGAAGACCTGCAGGTGGTGGGCCTACATCCAGTATGAAAAAGGACTGGCTCTGTAGAACTTCCTATGACAAGTAGAGTCAAAGATTGGTTGAGATAGCAGCAGCAGTGACGATGATGATGATGCTGCATCAATGACAATGATCCTGAGAAGAAGACTTGTCTATCAGAACTGTGTCGAGAAATACCTTCCTATTTAAGAGGGAGTGTTGATGTATATGTAACTTCGGAATGTATTTCATCTATGTATTTCATATATATTTATTGTACCCTTATAAGAGATGTGTTATTCCTCTATAAGGAAGTGTCGTCATGTGTATTGACAAGTGTCGCAAGTGTGTGTTCTTGGCAACGGGTTATTAGACCACCATGTGTGGGGTCGGCCCTAAAATATATATTATATTGTGGATGTACCTAGCTAGACAAGTCGACCCCATAGTGTAACTAGACAAATAGGTTAGTATAAATAGAGATTGGGAGATCTCTATTTGGATCACTCGAAAACTCACACTTCTCTCACTCAGAAAGTGGCGCACTAGTGAGGAGGAGGATCATCTACTACTAGGAGACTATCTTAATGTATTTTGGTTGTACTTTGGTTGAGCCATTGCTCTCTCTATCTTTGAGGAAGTTGTGGGGTTTTTCACCTTAGGGTTTTCCCCACGGAAACTCTGTGTCTCTTGTCTCTCATGCTTTTGATTCTTGTGATGCTTGTCATGCTTATTGTGATTGTTATGCATTGATATACTGTATATGTTATTCTCTCAATGAAGATCCTAGAGTATTGTGAATTAATGCTCAAAATTTAACACACTCTTTCATTATTATAGTTGCTCATGAATAGTGCTTACTTTCTATACCATGGTTAATTAATGATATTCACTTCTTAAAGTTTTGATTAATTCATAGCATTAGATAATGGCATTCTAAACTTGGTTTTGGCAATTGAATAGGTTAGACCAAACTTCT
This sequence comes from Larix kaempferi, assembly GCA_027924585.1. Taxonomy (NCBI): domain Eukaryota; kingdom Viridiplantae; phylum Streptophyta; class Pinopsida; order Pinales; family Pinaceae; genus Larix; species Larix kaempferi. The sequence goes on along the minus strand of BSBM01000270.1, from coordinate 775,523 downwards.
AGTTTTATGCATTCGATTTATAGTAATTGCTTCTTAGATTAAATATCCAGCATTCATTCTTTTAGAATAGATCTGCTACATTTTCGGTATTCAATTTCATAGTATAAATTCATTGTTCTTAACAAGTCAATTCTTAGAGATATATTTACTGTTTTCAACATTTAAATTCCTTAACATAGATTTATTGTTTTCAGCATTTGAACTTCCTAGCATAGGTATTTCTCATCCATAGATTAGGCAATCCTTTCCCAGCTTATTCGATTTCTTTTAGGAAACCCTTTAAACATTGAGACCAACACCCAACCACGACAAAGACTATCCTATAAGAGCACATATAGTTCCAACACCTCTGAAGTTTGTATGTCCCCTGGTTTGATAATTAAAGTAGGATCCTGGTCTAGCTGCCCTCATTAGGCATCCATTCTATAATCTCACCAAGGACTATAGATAATGAGTGGTGAAAGTGTTCTTGAACATGGACATGGCATCACTTGGAAGTATTAACATGACGAGAATGACGTTGTTCCTAATGCAACTGATGATGGAAGTATTCTTTGGATGACCTAAGGGAGTAACAAGACTCACGAAACGAGAAAAATATGTGGACAAATGGATGATTCAAGTGTCATATGCAAATGCAAATAAGTACCATGTTCAAGAACGACTAGGTACTGCCACTAGTAAAAAGTGTAACATAAAAGCGTTCCTTTTTCCCCACCATAACTGATGAGTGCCTCATGTGTTTTTTTCGAGCTTGATGAGGGTAACCAGATGCTCAGTATAGCTCATCTCATAGATGAGTCCAATCCCAAATATTTTCCAAACTTGGGAGAGGAGGGGTTCGTCCCATAGCGGGCCCTTCAATGTCAAATTTTAACAAGTCCATAGAAGGTAAACGCGGTCGTCAATTCATGTTTAGAGAGTCTGAAAAGAACTAAAGAAGAATCCAATTGTCCTTTTTCGTAAGGTTAGTCTCTTCACCCGAAAAAGGGTAAAACAATGTGAGAGAGGACTCTTCCAGCCATGATTGGCTGGAGTATTCCTTTTTCATAAATAGTTCCCTCTTGTCCAAAAAAGGGGTAAGCTATCACCGAGGAGATGACCGTTCAAATACTTTAGCAAGCATGAATGCGATAGGTTTTCTTGGTGATATTTTTGTATTTCGAGAGCCTGAAAAGAGCTTAAAGATAGACTCTGGGGGGTTCCTTTTCCGTAGGAGTTTAACGAGCCCGAAAAAGTGATAAATCATAACTCGGTGACTTATTCTCATGTTTTCACAAGCACGAGAAAGAACAAAGAGTGATCTCATCATCATTAAATAATCGAATTCTAATAGCAAAAAAATAACAACAAAAATATTCAACGGGTTGTTCATACCTAACAAGATCGCTACCATGCAAGAATGGCATAAATGAAACACTTAACATCTCCTGCATGCTTGAAAACTAGGTCAAATAGTCGACTGGGTATTCAAATGCAATAAAATAATCCAAACTATAGCAAATAACAGAGAGAGCATCTAAATTTGAAAAAGAATATTCTCTTTTTGTTTATAAAATAGAAAAAATGACCAAAAATAGTTATCATTGTCATTTGCCAAGTTTGGGGAGAAAGAATTTCCATTTGGAGCAGATTTTCAATCGTCGATTGTCGGAGCTACGAGTGACCATTTCTTGCACCGTCAGGAGCAGGTAAGCCTAGACCTCAACCAACAAATTTATCACTACTAAATTTTTGGCCTTTAGGGGGGGTTGTATTCCGCCCCCGAAAGTGACCTACAGGGGGGGGTTGGCTTTGGGGGCGGTTTTGGAAAAATCGCCCCTAAAGGCACTGATGTTAACATTTTTTCCCTTTAGGGGTGGTTTTTTTACGAGATTGGAACCGCCCCCAAAAGTGACTTTTGGGGACGGTTTGTGACCCCCCTCGTAGAGGTCTACGTACGCGGTTCTAAACCCCCCTCGTAGACCCCTTCATAGAGACCTATGGGGGCAGTTTTGAACCCCCCTCGTAGAGGTCTACGGAGGCGGTTCTAAACCCCCATCGTAGAACCCTTCATAGAGACCTATAGGGGAGGTTTTGAACCCCCCTCATAGAGGCCTACAAGCGTAGTTTAAAACCCCCCTTGTAGAGTCCTACAAGAGCGGTTTGGAACACCCCTTGTAGAGTCCTACAGGGGCAGTTTCAAACCCCCCTCGTAGAGGCCTATAGGGGTTGTTAGGAACCCCCTTTGTAGAGTCCTATAGGGGCAGTTTAGAACCCCCCTTCTAGAGGCTTATAGGGGTGGTTGTCAACCCCCCTCGTAGAGGCCTATAGAGGTGGTTTTGAACCCCCCTCGTAGAGTCCTACAGGGGCGGTTTAGAACCCCTCTCATAGAGGCCTACAAGGGTGGTTTCAAACCCCCCTCATAGAGTCCTATAGGGGTGGTTAGGAACCCCATTTGTAGAGTCCTATAGGGGCAGTTTAGAACCCCCCTCGTAGAGGCTTATAGGGGTGGTTGTGAACCCCCCTCGTAGAGGCTTATAGGGGCGGTTGTGAACCCCCCTCATAGAGTCCTATAGGAGCAGTTTAGAACCCCCCTCATAGAGACTTATAGGGGTAGTTGTGAACCCCCCTCGTAGAGTCCTATAGGGGCAGTTTAGAACCCCCCTCATAGATGTCTATATGGGTGATTTGGAACCCCCCTCATAGATTCCTATTGTGACAATTTGATACCCCCCTTGCAGAGATATATAGGGGGGGTTCCGAACCCCCCCTCATCGTAAGCTATGGTAGCAGTTAACAAACCCCTTCATAACCACCTACAAGATCAATTTAGAATCGCCCTCATAACCACCTACAATATTAATTGATAAGCCCCCCATACCTACGTAGAGGATCAATTTAGAACCCCCATCGTAGCAATATATGAGGACACTTTAGAACCCCCCCTCATAGCAACTTGTAGAGGGGGTGTGGCACCGAACTGTAACAGTATACAGGTGTTGTGGCCACAACAAATCCCATTATTAGCTAAAGCACGGGAGCCCCATTTTTAATCAATTTGAAGGTATATGGGTAAGTTTCTCTTTGTAAATATAATTTTTGGTTTAGATGTCTTTAAACATTATTGCCCATGTACCCGTACTTCACTTTCACTACTTGATATGGGTTTCTTTAAGTGTTTGGTTTGCAAAATTTTTAAATTTTGACTATTTTGACATTTCTCTTGGCAAACCCGAAACCCGACATTTGGAGAACCCGAAACCCGAAAATTTTGGGCACGGGAAATTGCTGTTTTCATTTTGTGATTTTCATCATCCTGAAACCCGGAACCTGAAAGTTGTGGGTGTGGGATTTCATTTTCTGAAGTTTGTTTTACATAAACCCGAAATCCAAAACTCGACGATGTCACGTTAAGGGATCCGGGATTTTTTTTGTGAGTTTTAATAAACCCAAAACCCGAAACCCGACATTGTCGCCTTTCGGGATTCGGAAATTCATTTTTAACATTGCGTTTAATTGCGTTCCGAAACCCGTAACCCGCAACTTTTGGGTTGCGACTTTCGGAAACTTGGTTTTAATTTGGTCGTATTTTTGAAACCCGAAACCCGCCAATTTCGGTTTTCGGCTTTCAAGAGTGGTAAATAAAAACTTATATTATGTTTTTGAACCTGATCCCGCGCTTTGCATCAGTCAATCTCAGCCGTTCATTTTTCTTAATCCTACGGTCGTGATTTAATTTGTATAAATTAATAAATATAGATTTTTATTTAGTTTTCTTTATCATTTTCACTCGCCGAATTACTCCGCTAATCTTTTTTTAATGCGACTTTGGTCGCTAAGGGTCGTTATTGCTGGTTTTTCAGCTTTTTCTAGGATTAGTTGTTTCCGTTGCTGCATTTTGTGTTTAGAAGTTTGGTTATTTTTTTATTTTGTAATGGTCATTTTGTTATTTAATTTGATCCTCCCAGGTTTTGTAGGTTACACCTTTTCAATATCCGTAGTGTGGCTCTAATCTTTCTGCTAAATCAACAATCTGCATTTGATCTTGCGGGTGAAATTAGGCCACCATTTTATGTGCTCAAACTCCTGTCCTAGACATTCTGTAGTCATCTCTTTCACCACAACTCCCATTTTTATTTCAAATCCAAGGTTATGATTGTTGATGAGAACAGACTTGTAATGATGAGCTTTCACGTGCTTCTTAATTCATGCAAATTTCGATTGGATTTGTACTTCCGCATGGATCCAGATCCGGTTAGCACATGTTATAACTTGTTTCATTACAGTTTCCATGATTGCAGTGTCCCAATCGTAATAATTCGACCATTGTGACCGGCTCTGCTCAATCATTTGCCATTATATCAATTGGCCTTAAATTGGCAATGAATACGAAAGCCTTCAATTTGTCCTTTATATTCTGTAAGAAGAAAAATTTTGCATGTTTATGTTGTAAGTTTCTTCTTGACGAATTTGGTATGAGCAATATGCAGACAGGAAATGAATCCCTTCATGAGTGTTTTGAGAATGAAGAACTTCGGTTTTTGCTGTATCAAGAACCTTTTTCACTGCCTTTTGATGCAAGTATTCTTGATTCAAACAACGATAGAAAACAAGAGGATGTTCAAGTCTCGTCTGTCTATATGCGATTCCTAGAGAGGAAGGAAAAGAAGGTTTCTAAAGAGCCAACTGATCAAGATGATACTGTTATGCGGGATTATATAATCAATGAAGAATCTGATATTCCTACAATTTCTTCTGACGTGGACCCTTTAATGGATTTCTTTGTTTTTGAGAACATAGTCTCTCATCCAAAAGTCCCTGCGGCGAATTCTCTACAAGCCAAATCATCTATTGCTGATAATGAGTAGGTTGGCGCAGAATTCTTGATTATGATGTCAGGATTTTTTTTTTAAATAAGGAATATATCTTTAAGAATCTCTCTAAAAGGTGAACGAAATCATGTAGTCCGAGAAATGGCAAGGTTTCTTGGATCAATAGTTGGAACAGACTCATTTATAATTTTGGAATCCCTATTCTGTAGGATTCATTTTTGTACTTTGTTGTAGTTTAATATTTAAGGAAGAATACCTCTCAGAGTAGGGGGTTGGAATTTTTGGAATTGTAATTCAACAAAAGATAAGACTGAGGATACTATGTGACCAGAGTCATTGCAATTTTGGTACAAGACATCTTAATACAGTAATGTTATCTTCGGATCCATCTTGTAATTATCACTTAAATTTCTTTAAGGATTTCTGATTTTATGTTCCAGATTGTCATCCGCTATACATATGATCTCTTGTTAGATATCTCATGAATACATAGATCTGCTGTATTGGTTTTCTGTATAACTGATGTGTGTATGAAAATATTTGATCAAATTTCTTTAATTAAATACTTTCTTTATCGATTTCTGCAATTGACCAGATATATATATATATATATATATATATATATATATATATATATATATATATATATATATATATATATATTCAATCATTGTTGATTTTTCAATCAACAAAAGAATAACAGGTTATATCTTGATGGTCTTTAGGCTTGGATTATCATTATTTAATTTTCATTAAATAAATCATAATTTAAGTCAGCAAATATCTCATCTAAAGGCATTTTTGTTAAAAGGTGATAGACAGTTTGTTCTCTTACACCTCAAGATTGATCTGCATATGCACCAAGCTTTTCATTTTAGAATAGATCTGACTTAAGATTAGGTTCTTTTCCTAAATAGGTTAAGTTAGAATTGTTCACTGTTTCTCATATCCCTTTGTTTCCCTAAATCGAGAAACTAATCTTATTGATCAAATCACTTACTCATAGGGTGCCAGTGGAGGCCGAATATCCGTGGGTGATTACCACACCAAACAGCTCGAGGATAGAATTTCCCTTGCATAGGGTCTTTTGAAGCCTTTGGTTGGGTTTTCATCCCCTGTTGTGTGCCTTGGGACCCATTCTAGCACCCTGCACTTACCCTGCACACCCGAGGCATCAAAAAATGGCGCTAGAAGGAGGGCCACGAGTATAATATGACTAAGAAAACCGCTAATAAACCCCCGCCAGCAAATACTTCAATGGTTCAAACCCAAATCCATTCCAGGGCTTCAACATCTAAACAACCAACTGATTCACGACCTACAGTTCTGCCTATTACATCTGTGCAACCTACAGTTATACCTGTCACACCTGTGATACAACAGGAGAATATAGGAGAAATCATTTTCACATCACCTACAAGGGGACCCATCTCGTTAGAGCAGATATTGAAAACATCTTCCGATAGGGTCTTAAGAGCAGAACAAGGACTTGCCAATTAAAGACGACGTGGTCTGGCATCCATAAATTTAGAAGATATTCTATAGACTGGTGGTCAGGAAGATCATCAAATTTCCACTACACAGACTAGTGGCTCACAGATTCAGTACATCATTGATCTAAACATGCATGATCAACACACAATTGATCAACAACCTGAAAAACAAGAGCTGATTCATCAACCAGATTCTCCTGAATATAACTGTGAGACCACTCTCGTAGGAACACAAGGTCAGCCAAATTTTGGATTGGTGGTACACCACCATCTCCTCCTCCATCTTCATGAGCTTCCTTAGACGGTGAGAATTCTTCTATCTCATCCTCGGAAGAAGAAGAGCGAGAACCTCCGATGGCAAGAGAAGGGAAAAATAGACCTTGGCTCGACCAAGGTGTAGTTTTCATATTAGGAGGTCAACATAGATTACCAAAGAATCCTGAGAAATGGCTGCCTAAATTCAACCCTGATGATAAGATACTTGCGTTGGATCATATAAAAACTTTCATGCAGGAAATCAGGCTTAGAAGTGTGTTACATGAGGATGTAGTATGCAGACTCTTTCCCTATACTTTTGAGGGTAGAGAAGCCACTTGGTATTTTGCCTTACCGGCCCAATCTATAACTTCCTGGGATGAATTTGAGAAACATTTTACCCAGAAATTCGGGGATGAAAAAACACCACAGGATCTTGTCTTAGAGTTATCCTCCATGAAAATCAAAGGAAAAGAAAGGGTAAAAGACTTTAACCAAAGGTTTTCATATCTCAAAAACAGAATTCCTACCAATCTTCTTCCTGCTGAAGAATTGTTGGTAGCTTATTATGAAAAAAGTTTGCCTGTCTCTATTGCAATGTGGGTCAAAAGGGCACATAAAGGTACTTTACTGGAAGCGTTTGATGAAGCAATCCAAGATGAGAAGGACATGTTTTGTCTGAAAGATAGCCCTGAAAATTCAAAAGAACAACCTTCCACTTCCAGGAAAAGAATTGAGAATGACCCTAAACCCACTGTTCAGAATAAGGATCCATTTGATATGACTGAAATGAAGAAATTAATTCAAAGGATTTCAAATGAGATGGTGGATTTAAAGAAGAACACTAATGATAATCATAATCAAAATAGAGGTTTTGTAAGGCCACCATTTAGGAGACCTTACCAGCCTCCACAAAATCCACCACCACCAAATCCGGCAGATGGACTCACAAATGATGATCTCTATTCTATTTTTAGAGCATTGGCAGCAAAATCTCAAGTCACCCATGACACTTCCAATGTTTAGACCATCCTAGATCCGCAATTACCTGTAGAAGAAGAAGAAGGTGATCCACAGGTCGATACTGTGGGTTGCTTTTCAGAACTTCCTATGTGTGAAGAAGAAGAAGAATTTGAGGTGGTGTTTAACACACAGCATCCTTATAACACAAGGTCAAGACCACAACCACCTCAAGAACCTTCATCTTCTCCTCCGATTCCCACAAGAAACAAGACTTTCCCACAAAAGGATACAGTCCTCCCCGAAATGGAGTACAATCTAGTTGAAGACTTAACCAGAGTCAAAGCAAACATCTCTCTATTTGAGCTACTTAAGATCCCTGCTATGAGGGATTCCTTACCAAAAAACATGATATTCAAATAGTCAATAGAGTCACAAAGTAACAATCTAGACTTTGTTACTAAATATGATGATTAGAAACCAGCAAGCAAGAGGACTCCTCCTTTCTTGCTAAATTTTGAGATTTTCAATCGGAATCTACAAAACTACATGATAGATTCAGGAGCATCATCAAATGTGATGCCCCTCTCTGTTTGCAAGAAATTGAATGCAACGTGGGAGCCCTTCCCAACCCGGATTGTGCAGCTTGACAGATCCAAAGTCAGAGTGGTAGGTAAGTTGAGAAATGTTTTTCTTTTACTGTCAGCTGATCCCAAGATCCATCAGACAGTTGACATCATGATAGCTGACATCCCAGAGGCCTATGGGATGTGGTTAAGCAGGGACTGGTTAGAGAAACTTAAGGGTTACTTTGAAACTGACTAGTACCACTTATGGTTTCCCTACAATGGTAAACCGAATAAAATTAAGATCAACAAAGAACCTTTTATGAAATAGACAGTCACTGATCTTAATGATTCAAGCGAATCTGCTAGTTATCTCACGTCTCGTGTAGAGAAATTTACATTCGATACCTTTTTTGGTGAATTCCCAGCTGATGCCTCACCAAAGAAAGCATTCAAAATGAATCAAACATTACTCATGTTACTTCTATACCTTTCTCTGGTGAAATTGTGCATAATGTGTACAATGTAAATACAAATTTTAGGATAGAACCTGTCTCATGGACTTTATTTTTTGATGGTTCCAAGTCCAAGGAGGGAGCAAGAGCAGGTTGTGTCCTAATTGATCCTAAGGGAATGAAAATTATGATTGCTTGCAGGTTAGAATTCGATTGCACTAATAATGTAGCTGAGTATGAGGCTCTGGTTCAGGGACTCAAGAAGGATGTTGATTTAGGTGTATAGGCGATTGAATGCTATGGAGATTCTGAAATTATAGTTAAGCAAGTCAGAAATAAGATACACTGCTTATCTCCACGCTTGGCTAATTATCAGAAGATGGTAAGGGATTTAACCAACTCATTTTTAGCATTCAATATTAAATCAATTCCCAAATCACAAAATTTTGATGCAGACTTGTTAGCAAATACAACGTCTAGACTGATCCCGCTAGAAGGTCTGTCTCCTCAAACTTCTTCCATTGAATTGATGTACAGACCCTCTATTTCGGATAATGTGACTAATTTGAAAGTATTTGATGATGACCGATAGATACTTGACTTCCTTACGGCTCAGGATACATTCCAAGATATGGCCATTGATCAAGCAAAACATGAAAAGTCACTCGCTGATCTCTCAAACGTTATCCCAAAGTGAGTGATCAATCTAGAAAATTTTTATGATTTGCAAGACAGGTTCAAATCTCAAACTAATTGTAAAACTCAAAGCTCATCCCTGAACTATCAGTGAGTTAATTTAGGCACCGAGCAGGAACCATGTTTCATTAATTTGGGAATTGATTGTACCCCTAAAGAATGGAGGGCCATCATTACATTGTTTAAACAGTATAAAGATGTTTTTGCCTAGACTTATGACGAGTTGAAAACATTTGACACTAGTGTCATGTTTCATAATATACCCATGAAACCAGAATTTAAGCCATTTCAACAAAAGCTATGGAAAATGTACCCTAGCTTAGAGCCCTCAGTAAAAAAGGAGTTGGAAAAGCTGCTCACTGCTCGAATTATCTTTCTAGTCAAGCACACTCAATGGATAGCCAACTTAGTGCCTGTTCGTAAGAAAAGTGGTGAAATTTGACTGTGTGTCGATTTCAGGAACCTGAATCGGGCTTCTGAGAAAGACAACTATCCTATTCCACCTATGGAACAGATTCATCATAGGGTAGCCGGGTCGGAGATGTTTTCCCTCCTAGAAAGTTTTTCGGGATATAACCAAGTTATGGTTGCTCCAAACGACCAATTAAAAATAGCTTTCAGGACCCCTTGGAGCACTTTCGCCTATAGGCGGATGCCTTTCAAGTTAATCAATGCAGGAGCTACTTTCTAGAGATCTATGGACATAGCTTTCTGAGGGTTAATGCATAATTATGTCGTAGTTTATCTTGATGATATCACTATTTACTCCAAAAGGCGACATGAACATGTGTTTTCTCTGAAACAGGTTTTCGACCGTTGCAGGAAATTCAACATTTCTCTCAACCCCAAGAAATCCATTTTTGCAGTAACAGAAGGAAAGCTTCTGGGATTTATTGTTTCAAAAGAAGGTATGATTATTGATCCCGAATGCACAGAGGCTATTTCAAAGATTGGGTTACCAGGCTCACGCAAAACAATGCAATCCTTCTTAGGTAAGATTAATTTTGTACGTAGATTTGTACCAAATTTTGCCCAGATTGTTAAACCATTACAACTGTTGGTCAAGAAATATGTGCAGTTTACTTGGTCTCAGAAACAGAGAGATGTGTTTATCCAAATTCGAAAGGCTATTGCTGAAGCCCCTTCTCTCATGTCCCTAGATTTTTATAAGGATTTCATTCTTTATACTTTTTCCACTGACTTTTCTTATGCATCTATCCTGACACAAAAGCATGACAATGATGCTAAAATCCCGATCTCTTTGATAAGCTCAACATTCAAAGGTGCAGAACTTAATTACTCATAGATTGATAAGCAATCCTATGCAGTCTATAAGTCTATCAAACATTACAAGCCCTACTTGCTGAAGTCTCGAACTAAAGTCATTGTTCCATACTCTACCATTAGAAACGTCCTCATTCAGAAAGAGTTAGGGGAAAAGAGGCCACATTGGATGATGGCCCTACAAGAATATGATCTCTAGATTAGACCAGCTAAAATTGTCAAAGGACAAGGTCTTTGTCTTCTTACCACTCAATCTAATGACCCTACGCAACAACAATCCGAGTGGGATCAAGAGGAAGAAGTTCCCTCAGGTGTTGTTAACGTTATCGATGCTCCGACATCTAAATGGTATGATGATATCAGATTTTTCCTAAACCATGGGTTTTCCCCCGAAACCATTGATTTTAAGAAAAGAAGTGCTTTGAGACTAAAAGCTGCTCCTTATCAGTTTATTGATCAAGTTCTTTTTAGGAAAAATTATGATGGAGTATTTCTTAGGTGCTTGGAAAAACATGAAACTGATGACATCTTATTCCAATTTCATGCAGGACCTGTTGGAGGCCATTTTTCAGGTGAGACTACAGCACATAAGATTTTCAGGGCTGGATATTATTGGCCCACGTTGTTTAAAGATGTGTATGCGTATGTAAGGAGGTGTGAACCATGCCAGAAATGCCAAGGCAAGTTTAAGAAACCTGCATTTCCTCTTCAACCAATCACAATTCAGTTTCCATTCCAACAATGGGGACTAGATTTTGTTGGGCCTATAAACCCTGCTTCGTTCCTCCAACATAAGTATATTCTTACAGCAACTAACTACTTCACTAGATGGGTGGAGGTAGCCCCTCTTAAACAATCTAATGCGAGTCAAGTAATTTCCTTCCTTGATAGTCAAATCATCACACGGTTTGGCACTCCTAAGTACTTAGTTTTCGATAATGCATCCTACTTCTCTTCAATCGATATAATTGAATATGCCTTTGAAAAGGGGATTAAGCTTAAGTTTTCTGCCAATTATTATCCGCAAGGCAATGGTTTGGCCGAGTCATCAAACAAAAATATGATAAATATTCTCAAGAAGGTTGTAGCTTTTCATCATAGAGATTGGCACACATAGTTATATAATGCTTTATGGGCAGATCGAATAACCCCAAAGGAAGCTATTACAAATTCCCCCTACTCTCTCATTTATGGCAAAGAAGCCATCCTTCCTATTAATCTCACCATCCCTTCAATACAATTGGCCTAGTCTGTCCAAGAAGATGATTCTTCCCCTCTCTAGAATAGAATAGACACTCTCTTGAAGCTAGAGGAGGACAAGGAAATAGCTAAGAACAAATTGTATCATCATCAGGAGATGGTGAAAAGATGGTTTGATGAAAAATATTCATCTGACAGGGAATTTTTTGTTAGTGATCTAGTTCTAAGGTGGGATAAACAACATAAAGATAAGAAACAGTATACCAAGTTTCAGTTGCTTTTGCTAGGACTTTTCATTATTACATAAAAGATTGGTCCCAGCACTGTTTGATTATAGACACTAGAGGGAGTTGTAGACACCTTCCCAGTGAATGTGTCTCTTCTAAAAAAGTATTTTGTTTGAACAATCTGGTGCATTTGTACATAGGTGTGGTTTGTTTTTCAATAATTTGTTTTCTTGCATTGACATTTTTATTAGTCTTCTTGTTTTGTTTTGGTTTTCATTAATAAGGATTCACACATGTGGTAATGGATTATGATCACTTTTCTTAGCAACAATTGCTTCTGAAGTCTCAGCATTGTTATCAATCTTACTTTATGGCTTTTGATTAGAATTTGCTCTGAAAAATAAACAGTCAATAAGTGTAGTACTTTTGGATACTTTTCACTTTGATCATTATCTTTCACAATGCTTTATTTGTGTAATTGAGGTATGGAGGATGGTCATCATTTCTCTATCTGGTGTTTCATGGTTGAATGGAATATCATAATAACCTGACCAGCTCCGATTGCTCATGGATCCTTTTACAATCACTTTGAATATGAATTTTGTTTAAAATTATAAGTTACAAGGTGGGTGGTCTTGTTATCGAGCCAGCCCATTAGGTTCATAGGTGTTTAAGTGGAATGACATCTTCACATCAAGCCACCACACTTGAAAGATGACTTTCAGTTCTATTGGAAGGTGGAAGATCCTATTACAGGTCAGTCCATTCATGATCTGCAAAGCAATAGTGAGTAACATTACCACTATATGATCACCAAGCCATGGTAATTCCTTGAAGCCTATGCCAAAATAAATTGTTTTGTCTTTCATTATGGGATTTTGTTGTATACAAGAACAGGGGGGTCTTATCACAAGCCATCCCTACTATTGGCTTGGTTTTGCAACCAAGCTTAGTGCTATGGGCACCTGCTAACTAGTAGCAGCAATTTCAATATTAAGCAAAAACAATAAACTAAATCTAAATCTAAACTAAACTAGCATGTGCATATCAATAAACTTTTGAATTAAAAAACAAGAACAAGAAATAGAAAAAATAATTTTGTATTGAAAATGGGGGCAAGCAAGTGCTTGCAATAATAATACCTCCAAGTGATGAAGATGGTTGAGAAGCTCCAAGGGTGAGCAGCTCCAAACTCCAAAGGGTCCTTTCTCCAAGGTAGCTACAATGGCCAAAAGCTCAAGGGAGATTTTGGCAGCATGAGGATAGGAAGATGGATGGATGTAAAATGAGGAGCCCGTACCACCTTTTTATAGGTTTTGGTGGTGGGGAATACCATTATGGTTTTGTGGAAACCAATGGTATTGACCAACATGGTTTAGGTACCTTTTCCCTCCTTTTTCCTTTTTTGAATATTTTTAATATTTTTATTCCCTTTTTAATATTTTTGGGAATTTCGGACCCTTTTTAAGGGTTTTTTATGCTTTTTTAGGAAAAAATACTCATTTTGAGTGGAAAAAGGGGTGTATTAAGGTCTTTTGGTGACCTTTTGTTGGCTTTAGAGGCTTAGATGGTGGAAAAGTGGACAAATGGGTCATGTGAATAAGGAAATGAGCTAGTGAGCACTTTTTAGGTGTTAACATATTGCCCCCTGATGTGTGAGGGCAGGAGCTCATCGTATGGCCGATAGACATCATAGTTCTTTTGTCTTTTTTCTGGGGTTTTGGGGAGGAGAAGAGACCGATTGGAGATTGGATCCGTGGCCCTTGGAAGCTGCAAAAAATAAACAATATTACATGGCCTCAATATGAATGAGGAATAATCTCTAATAATGGACGAGGCGGGCATACCCATGCTCATATCAAGACATATATAAACAATTAGTCCCAAGAAGGGGGACCTGAAAACTAATATACTGGTACATCATAATGGTCCAGAGGGGACATTAGTTTGGGATGTACTCATGATCATAACATGACTGATCTCAATAACTGGTACACTGGAATAACTGATGAACTGCTGAAACTGAAGGTGTCCAACATCTGTAGGTACTCAATGACTGTGAGCCATATCTAGGAAGTATATGTAACTGTATACTCGAGGGAGTATACAACTGGGGTATATCTGAATACTGTCACCATACGCAACCCAGATATCTATAGAAAAAATGTAACTGGTTGTTTCCATAAGTAGACTCTCAAACGTTGAAGAGTCAGGAGGTATCCGGGGTCTTCGACTAATAACTGAAAGGACCAATACCCTGTGCGAGTCTCGACGATGCGATCAAGGTGTTGAAGTCGAGCATGTGAGAAACAACCATTTGGAGAGGCACTGAGGACTCCTCTCGAAATGATTCGTAGGCACTCATCATAAATGGTGATGAGTCCAAGACACAGGGACCTCTAGATCTATCCTCTGGAATAAATTTGGTTGTCGTCGACAGAGGGAGACCAGCAATTAACAAGGCAATGATGTTTCCTTGATAGGAGCGCGAGGTGTAGAACTGAAGTGTGGTTGTACTGATGGTACGACTAACATACTTGTGGGGATGGGAAGTAACTGGGGTCATGTAGTGGGTAGACTCAAACTTCCTTTGTTCAGAGCATGATGACATGGTTGACCTGGCAGCGTAGGGAACTGACTTGTAGGTGTGGGTATCATTGCTTTTAAGGACTGAAGGGTATGTATTGACTCTGGGGGGGTCAAGCTGATGGGTGTTGTCGAGGGATTTTTAGGGTGACATACTGCAGAATACTCTGAACAAAGGCAACCAAAATGGGGAAGCTGCCATATGAGTAGACGTGATCTGTTGTGGCACCGAGAAGCACCATTGGGTCTTTCTTCGTAGTTTTAATGAGCTCCAAGAAGGTATAAAAGTGTGGTCCGAAATGGTACTGTCCTGTGGATTTTTTGAGCCCAGGACTGTTTGTGCTCATTGGTGCTTTCATTTTTAAGGAGTCTGAAAACGATAAGAAGACTCTGCAGTGGTTGTGAGTGTTGTCCTGTTGGTTTTACGAGCCCAGGATGGTGATTGCTCATGGTCGCTTTCATGTTTAGAGAGTTTGAAAGCGGTAAGTGGACTCCATTGGTGTTCTTTTTCGTAAGTTAGTCTCCAAGGCCCGAAAAAGCATAAAATGATGCAAATGGAGAACTCTTCTAGCCGATGTGACTAGAGTATTCCTTTTTCGTAATTAGTCTACAAGGTCCGGAAAAGGGGTAAATGTATACCAGGTAGACGCCCTTTCAGATATTTTTAGTGAGCATGAAAGGAAGCAAGGTTGCTCGGAGATATTTTCATTGTTTTAGGAGTCAGAAAAGAGCTTAACAGAAACTCCCTAAGTGCCTTTTTCGTAAAAGGGATTGCTCGGCCCAAAAAAGGGATAAAATTATACCGAACAAAAAGGGATGGACAAGAGCGAGAAAAGGTCTCAAGCATTATCGTGAGTGCGGAAAACCGAATCCGGTGACATAAAGATTGTCAAAAAGGGGGCAACGGCCAATGTGGCATGCAAACCGAGGCGACGAGGGGTCCTAGGAAAAAATGCCCGAAAAATCTAGAGGTGAGAGCGAGAAATGATCTCAAGCATCATCACGAGCGCGGAAAACTGAATCCGACGATATAAGGCTTGTCAACAACGGACGATGGCCGATGTGGCATGCAAACCGAGGTAACGAGGGGGCATGGTAAAATGCCTGAAAAATCTGGGGGTGAGAGGTTGGAGATCACCCTCACAGATGTTTATTTTCTTACTGGGTTGCCTTGCTTAGGGGAGGTGGTGGATCTTCTGCCGAGGATCCTAGCAGGTGTTGACATGGAGGATCTTCTGGAGACTTTATGTGTCCCTGGGTCTATTTTGCATAACAGCGCGCTGAGTCTGAGATCTCTGCGAGAGTGGGACATGAGGGCTGTCAGGGCATGTGTGCTTCGGGTGCTGGGTGCCGCGGTGCCACATCATTTGTCAGGGGGACAAATGATGACGGTGGATTCGGTGTTGAGGGGGACCTATTATGCGTGGGGTCAGATGTTTCTAGCTGGTGTCCGGAGAGATCTGGATAAGGCCAGCCAGGAGGGGGGAGAGTTCTGTTATGCCTCCTTTCTATGTTCTTTTTTCTTTGAGCGGGTACCGACTTTGCGACCACGGGTACCCATTCGTGATGGTTTGGTGAGTGAGCCGCTCATGGTGCGGTGGGGGCAGATGATGCCTCGCAGAGGTGGTGGTATCCGGGGGTTCTTCTCGCAGGAGATGTATGAGCAGTGGGAGCAGATGCCCCTGGTGATTGAGGACTATCCATACGCTGGTATGGATTATCGAGGAGATCCTGAGAAGCTGCGAGCCCAGGGACAGGCCTGGGGTTTAGATGGTACGTTTTGTTCTCTACTATATCATGTGTTTGGAGATTTATTGGCTATGATTATAGTTAGATATGTATATGATGGTTTACTTGCATTGTGGAGATATTGGTCCTGTACCACCGGATGACTATGTGGCTCGCAGGGGACGGGTGATGGTGGTTTCCCCCCTCGCACAGCGGTACCCGCCTCCACCTGGTCGAGGATTTGGGGCTCATGGCCGAGGGGTTGGCCCTCGAGATGATGCTGTCGATGGTGTCCGAGAGACACTGGGTATGATTGTAGCAGGATTCTCAGAGGATGGGTGGAGATATCTGGATCGGGACATCGTCGAGCGATGTTTCAAGGCACCTCGTGAGTGGCGCTCGATGTTGTTGAGAGTGGCAGTGATGGTGGCCGAGTTGAGGGATAGGGATCGGTGGGATCAGGCAGGGCTAGCGGAGGGCAGGATACGTTTACGGGATGATCTAGTGGGGCCGGCGGAGAGGCGAGTCTGGGCTCGGCATGATCCGGTGGGACCAGCGGAGGAGGCTCCAGAGGAGCCCAGGGACCATGATGACTAGATGATATGTACTTGCCCCCAAATGCTGATGAGCATATGGGGAAGCACCTTTTTGTACGGCTGATGTAGTTTTTTGTATATTGGGTGCTGAGGGCACCTCTGACATGTATTGACTTAGATGGTGATGTATATATATATATATATTTGATGTTGGTATATAGTCGTGTATGCACATGGATGCACTTGTATTTTCATTCGCCCGTGGAGGCATGTTTGATTTCCCGTATGCCCATGGAGGCACATGTTATGCACGTGGATGCAAAATTTTGATTTTTTGTTTATGCCCATGGAGGCACATGTTATGCATGTGGATGCAAAATTTTGATTTTTTGTTTATGCCCGTGGAGGCACATGTTATGCATGTGGATGCACATTTTGTTTTGGTATAATGTGATTAGTGTGCCAGTCTAGAATGTTGTTGGCCATATGGTCCGCTACACTATTGAGGTTCCTTGGGACGTGTGTAAATGAAATTGACTCAAACTGTCTAACCATTTGTTTAGTGCACAGGAATTTTTTGAAAATATAGGGATTGCATACGTGGTAATCATTATTGAGCTGGGAAACAAGGAGTTGTGAGTCCAGGAAAACGTTAAGGTGACGTATGCTCAATTGGAGAGCTGCGGCCAAGAGACCGGTCACGGCGTCGTATTCAGCCTAGTTGTTGGTGGCGTCGCCTAAACACACTCCATCGATGTGGATCAACTCATGTGAAGGGGAATATATTACCCAAGCTGCGGAGGCCAGATTGGGGGACCAACAGCTTGCACCATCAGCGAAACCGATGTAGCAGAGTTGAACATGTGTGTGAATGGGATCAATGGAAGGGGCCAATCGAACAGAAGGGTATCCAGTGGAGATCGTATAAATGGTGGGGTTAAGGCCAGGCATTTCGATATCTGACCAAGTAAAGACATTAGTGAATTCTTGGAACAGTTTTTTGTATTCTCCAATTTCATGCTCACTGTGGGAGGCTCCTAACATAATGGTATGAAGGGCACCAGGTGGGTCAGAGACGTCGATGTGGATGATGGGAGAAATATTGGCCATGTTATTTTCCTGCGAGGCATCAGGAGCAGTAGGAGTTTCGAGAATCTCTTCATCATTGCGGAAGCTGTGAGTGGTCAAGTCAATTGACGAGGCTTGAGTAGTCGAAGAGATCATATAAATGGTGTTAATCTCTCCGGATGAGGATGATACGGGAGGGAAGATCTCCTCAATTGTGGGGGGTGCCGTCTCAAGGTCCAAATTATTCATCTCGTAGAGAGCTACTCTGTAATCTGGGATGTCAGGACAGTGATGTGAGTAGTGGCCATAAATACTGTATATTGCACAAGGGTGGTTGGTACGCAGTGATTTGTCACGAGGCATGGAGTTTGAGTCGATTTTGACAACCGGGATGTTGGGGTCGTCGTCAAGAATTTGCATGTGTTCCTATAATGCAGGTAACTGTGGACACTGATGGGTTGGATGGCCTAACTCATCACACATTGAGCATTTAGGAGGAACACGGAACACGGGGGGAGGTTTAACTACTTTGGGTGGGGGTACCGCAGTGTATGGTTGTGGGCCTCTGCCCCCAGTGGGCCTGATGAGAGGAGGGGGATTCGTAGATGACGAAGGAGTAGTGATACCGGGAGGTGGTTGGGTAGAAGTGACAATGGGTTGCACCGGTTGCAGGATGACATTTGGTGTCGGTGAGGGAACGAGAGGCGAAATATACCACACGGGTAATCCCAATGTTAACTCGAGGAGACTAAGGGTAGCCATAACCGGAGCGCTTACTACACCTGAGGGATGAAATAGAAAGGGGATTGTGTGGATGGGTGTAACACCGATGTGACTAGGGACCAATGGTGGTTTAGGGAACAAGGGTGGCTGATTGTTGGGTGTTTGTGTTATGTGGGAAAGAGTACAGAGGTTAGCGACATGGGTCTCCGGTGACGGTGGTGGAATGGATTGGAATGTAGACGTCATCGGCGCGTCGGAGTAAAGTCCGGGTCCCACGGAGGAAACAAATGAGTTAGTTGCACCACAAACAGGTTGTTCAACCATGGGGAGAACATTTTCAGGTGCGGTGGGGGCGTTGGGATCGTAATAGGTAAGTTGGTCGACCTTGACCACACGTCCCTCATGGGGGAACATCATGGTACGAAAAATGGATGAGGAAACATCCCGCATGGCATACATGTAGCTGCGACCAAGTAAGAGGTTATAATCAAGTTGGGCATTGATGACCTCAACGTCAATGAGCACGGTTTTACCAGCCAGCTGGACGGGGACATTAGCTAAGAGACCTTGGGGTTGAGCCGAATGGCCATCATAGGCTCGCAACGCAGTGGTGGACTGCTGGAGAGTAGGGGATCCCAAATTCTTCCAAACGAATGTGGACATAACACATGTAGAGGCACCTTCATCGATAATGCACCGATGGATGACAAGATTCCGAACCGAAATGGAAACTTGGAATGCTAAAGTGGAAGGCAAGCATGGTTCAAATTGGTCTGAATCGAATGCCATCAGTTGTGAATCATTGGGGTTAATGGTGCCAATGGCGGAGAGTAAAGTCTTGCGCTGTGAAGGACAGTTTTTCAAGACTTCTAAAGCAGACATGGCTGCAGGAGACTGGGCTAAGTCGTCTACGATGTTGTAATTCGACGCAGCATGAGCATTGGGATTATTGTTGATGCGACGAAGTGGGAAGCGAGGTGATTTAGAAGCGCCATCGAGTGGAGCCGGAGGTATACGTAACGTCTGATCTATGGGATGGACGTTAGTGTTCTTGTCGGCGGGAGGGGCTTCGGGGGTGGAGCCATATTGGTTCCATTGGGTTTGGAGGTTGGCATCTGCGGATGACATCATCAACAAGTGGTGAGTATCTGAATCGAAAATGGGTTGATCAGGAGCAGCATAAGTGATTTGTTGTGGTGGCGCGTTGCCCTGAGGGGGAGCTAACGGCTGAGTGTTCATTACACCTTGGGTTGGAAAGGGGTTTTGCAGCACCAAAGGTTGATGTTGAGGTGGTGGAGGGTTGGGTGGCGGCTGAGGAGCCGCTTGTCCTTGACGATGGGAATCGTCAGTCCAGAGTTTCCGAGCTCGCTCGAAATGTGGGAAAGCATGTGTGTAATGGCCATAGACCCTGCAAATAGAACAAGGATGGTTTGTTCTGAGGTTATTGTTTTTGGGCTACCTGGGATTACGGTCTGGATTCTAGTTGGGAGGAGCAGCGTTGTTATTTTGCGGAGGATTGGGAGGTGGAGGACCTTGATGTTGTTGTTGGTTGTTTCCATGGTTACGTCCTCTTCCACGGTTTGGTTGCCCACCCTGGTTGCGCTGATTGTTTTGGTGCTGGGGATGATTGTGTTGTGTGTACACTTTCCCTTGGGCAGCGGGAGGATTTTGGTTTGCCGCAAGTGCGGGAGCAGGTTGCGGTGCATAATAAGCTGGCGGTGCTGGAGGTGGTCCAGTTACCTGCTGGGGTTGTTGGTAACCTTGAGCTATTGGAAGTGTTGGGCTAGCTGTCGCATCTTGCTGTGGGTAATACATTGGTTGAGGTGCGGCTGGGGGGGTGTATGCAGGTGGTGCATGACCAAAACACTGAGGTGGACATGAAGGTCCGTGGGTATGGTGGTGATGTGCCATGGGATCATATGAATTGGTTGCTCCAGATTGAGATGTAGCCCGCGAAAGGTCGGGACCATGGCTAGGATGTGCAATGGAAAAGGGTTGGGGATGTGAGGCCATACGACCAATAATGCCATCAGCGGCATGGGATGCCCCCGGCGCATCGTGTTGGGATGACTCGCCCCGAGGGGCATCTGGTATAATGGTATATAGATAACCCGATTGGGCATAAATGAGGTCAAACTGTTGGGCTTTGAGAATGGCCTCTTTTTCAGACTGGGGTCATTCGGATGCCACATCCTTGGCAATGAGAGGGAGGAGGGATTTGAGAACCAATCTAAGAAGATACGGTCATCTAACTTGATTTTGCAGAGGCTTCGGCATCGACGCCACTAATGAATGTGGTCAGTGATGTGGGTGGCCGTGTTCTGTCTGCAAGACAGTAGGATCTCAACTCCCGCATCATAGCGGACAGGTAACTGGAAGAACTGCAGGAAGGTCGAGGCAAGGGAGGTAAAGGTGGCATGGGTCCCATGGGGCTGCTCGATATACCACTTAGCTGCAGAGCTAGTGAAGGTGCGCTGTAACAGACGGAGGCGGACAGAGTCGTCCACTATGGAGTTGGAGGAACACCATAGATGGAAGGACATGATATGGTTCTGGGGGTCCTCACCTGCCTTGCCCTCAAACTTAAGGATGTCAGAGGGGAGTTTGGTGGGCATGTGAGGCCACGCAGGGTCGTGTCTGATAGGATCATTGGTGAGCCTGGCTAAGACTGGTAAGTTCAGACTCACCATGTACGGTAAGCTAGCAGATGGATGTGGCGTAGTGACTGGGACATGACTAGTCATGGTGGTATGATGTAGGGGTCTAGTAGCGCCTAAGGGTATGCTAGGTATTGAAGGTATGTGTCCTCCAATAGCTGTGGTCTGGTATGGGCCAGCGTTTCCAAGTGCAACATGGGTTACACCAGGGTTAGGAATAGTAGTAGGGATTCCTGGGATATGTGTTGTGGAAATGAGAGGGGGTGTGACCCCTATGTTCGGCATACCCATAATAGGAGGTGGTCCTGTGTTGGGCATTCCTAAAAATGGAGTGTCCCCCATATTAGGCATACCCATGGGGGTGGTTGTTTCCATGGATGGCACCGCAGTAGAAGGGTCTGTGGGTGTATCACCTATGGTGCTGGTAAAAAGTGGGTCAAATTGTGTCCCAGCCATGAGGTTGGTTGGTAATAACTCGGTAGGGTTTTCGTATTCTGCCTCAAAATCATATGTGAAGTGAGGCGTGTCAGAATTGGATGACTGTCTGTTTGACCGACGATGTGTCGAGTCAAGGGATAAGGCTTGACGTCGGTGATGTGGAGAGCCAAGTAGACTGAACTCTGGGAGTTCGCCCTGAAGACGACGAGAGCATCTAAAATTCTCAATGGTGAGAAATAAGTTTTGGTGTAAAAATATTCTGTGTAAGATGGTAATGTATAAAAAACTCAAAAACCCTAATGCAACCAAGGGTGCAAGAAGGGGAGTGAAAATAAAGGCTCTTAGGCCAAAAAATCAACCTCAAAAAGCACTTATTATAGCAGCTGTGCTATAATAAGTGGAGGGATGCAAAAAATGGTCAGAGTACCAACAGGCAAACAACTTCTAGAAAAAGAGGTGCTACTAGACCAAAGGTGGATTGTATCATGCAAACACCTAACTAAAAGTATTGTGAA
Source organism: Larix kaempferi (assembly GCA_027924585.1). Lineage (NCBI taxonomy): Eukaryota > Viridiplantae > Streptophyta > Pinopsida > Pinales > Pinaceae > Larix > Larix kaempferi. The sequence goes on along the minus strand of BSBM01000270.1, from coordinate 753,322 downwards.
TCAACAAACGATATTCTCTGCAAGGTGATGAAATCCAAGTCAGACAATATTGAGTGTTGAATCAACGGCTAGATATCCCCCTACCAGGAGGGATACCGGGTAATCAATCCTAAAGAATGGCAACTAGGATACTCCGTTCATGACACGTCCAGAAAAGGTAAATCTACCGTTTGGTCCTTTTACCGCAATACCCCAATACAGGGATATCCCGAGAACTGCAAATGGTAGCCCTTCGGTTACTGAATGGATTTCGGTATTCCACTCAGGCTTCCGGAACCATCCTCGTGACTTCAACCCTCCTAGGGGAGAGGCCTTCTGATAAACTGGTTATGACCGTGCCAAAAAATACTAGGATATTTCGGTTCCCTAATGGACAACATCTACGTCTCAAATGTAATAACTGAGGGGTGTTATTGGAACACCTATCCCCTCAATCCTACCTAGCTACAAAGTTCTTTTAAGTGCTCCCCAAGTGGGGTTAAAAGTTGGTTGAATTTAGGGTAAGTTTTAAGGCTCAGTTTAAATTATGTGTTTGAGTGGGTGCACGTGTGATATTTTAAACTGAAATTAAATGCTTTGCAAAAAATATTCAAAAAACAAAGGATCTTTCGAAATAAAAAAGCAAATAATATGACTTCTTCAATAAATGGAAATTAAATGCTTTGCAAAAAACTATTCAAAAAACAAAGGATCTTTTGAAATAGGAAAGCAAATAATATGACTTCTTTAAGAAATAAATGGATTTCTTTTAAAAATTTGCTATGGGCAAAATATTAAAGAAGTAAACAGTAAATTTTTTTATCTCAATAAAATGCAAATTAATCCTTCTTTTAATTTCTGAAAATTTTTAAAAAGACTTTTTCAAAGGTGCATTCTAAATAATAAAAAGATTTCTATGGCTGTAAAAAATGCAGGAATTTTTTGATACTGTAAAATAGCTAAGTGGGCAGATAATATAGCAAAAAATTAATTTTTTAAACGGATTGGCTGAATGGAAAAAATGGCATTGTGGGTTTTGACAGAATAGTCGCGATAGACCGCGCGGGTTTCTGTCGCACAGTCGCGATGGGCAGCGCGGGATTCAGCCGCGAAGCCGCGATGTACAGCGCGGGATTTCGTCACACAGTCGCGATGTGCAACACAGAAAATGTCTGTCAAGCCACGATGTGCAGCGTGCAAATTGGCCACGAAGCCGCGGTGAGCTGCGCGGAAAAGGGCCACTCAGTCGTGATGAGCCGCGCGACTGTTGGGAAAAAAGACACGAGGCGAAATCCCTACGCCGATGCCGAAAAATGAACCCGAAAATGACGATTTCGGGCTGTTAATGGCAATAAAAATGGGCAAAATCCAGAGCAACAATAGCTATGTTGTCTAGTATGGCAGATCTATGAATTAAACTGACTAAAATGAACAAAAACTAAGATCTAAAGCAAAAAATAAAATTTTGAGATCTAAAGATTCAAGCCAACGGAGTCGCCAAAAACTGTTGGCTTGGTTTTGCAACCAAGCTTAGTGCTATGGGCACCTGCTAATTAGTAGCAGCAGTTTCAATATTAAGTAAAAACAATAAACTAAATCTAAATCTAAACTAAACTAGCATGTGCATATCAATAAACTTTTGAATTAAAAAACAAGAACAAGAAATAGAAAAAATAATTTTGTATTGAAAATGGGGGCAAGCAAGTGCTTGCAATAATAATACCTCCAAGTGATGAAGATAGTTGAGAAGCTCCAAAGGTGAGCAGCTCCAAACTCCAAAGGGTCCTTTCTCCAAGGTAACTACAATGGCCAAAAGCTCAAGGGAGATTTTGGCAGCATGAGGATAGGAAGATGGATGGATGTAAAATGAGAAGCCCCTACCACCTTTTTATAGGTTTTGGTGGTGGGGAATACCATTATGGTTATGTGGAAACCAATGGTATTGACCAACATGGTTTAGGTACCTTTTCCCTCCTTTTTCCTTTTTTGAATATTTTGAATATTTTTATTCCCTTTTAAATATTTTTGGGAATTTTGGACCCTTTTTTAGGGTTTTTTATGTTTTTTTAGGAAAAAATACTCATTTTGAGTGGAAGAAGGGGTATTAAGGTCTTTTGGTGACCTTTTGTTGGCTTTAGAGGCTCAGATGGTGGAAAAGTGGACAAATGGGTCATGTGAATAAGAAAATGAGCTAGTGAGCACTTTTTAGGTGTTAACACCTGCTATGATCATGGGTTTGATCTTGGACTGGAGTTATCACAATATCGTTACCAATCCATGATAATTTCTTTTGGTCTTACAGCCGGCAGACAAGGAGTCTCGTCATTGAGCTAGCTTGACTAGCTTCCAGATCAGGCCTGTGAATGGCGTTGTTTCATCTGATCACCAAGTCAATACAATGGTCTTGTATCAATGAGGTTTTATGTATAATCCAAAAAAAAAAAAAAGAGACAAGAAAAAGAAAAGATAAAGAAGTATACATAACCCAAAGAGGATCACTGAATATACATACAACTAATAAACCAAGGTGGTCTGTAATTAGGATATCCATGAGCATTTCTAAGACTGTGTCTAGGTTCAACACAACCTACTTTTCAATGATTACATCATGATAAATATTTGCTATTGTTGTAACATTTAAAAAATCCACTATGTCATTCTAGACTTAGGATGAATTAATTAATCATTTATGATTAATTTCCTGAGTTTTGACTGGGTAGAATAGGCCAGTTTTGTCTTTTAGTGGACCACATGCTATCCTCATTCACAAAAACGAATTTGGATAGATTCTGGATAAGATTTCCTTGGATTTTGTCCAATTTTATTTTATTCCTGAATTAGAAAGACACTATCCAGTTTTAGTTAGCTTTGTCCTGCTTTTTCTACTTTCTAGTGGAAAAGATAAAGCTAGTTAACTTGGAATCTTTTGCCACTTGACCAATTCAACCTCCACATCATATCTAACCTTCTAAATCCATCAATACATTCTATTTACCTCACTCATGAGCTTCCATACCATACTTTCCAAATTCATGAGCCTCTAGCACAATTTTGGAAACTGCTTTTTCCACCTAGGGGGTTTTTTGTCTTTTTCTAAGCCTTTCCTTTTTCTCTTTCCATATTGCCTCAAAGCAATTCAATTTTGTCCATGGAGGATGTGTTATATATTGTGACAATATCAATGAATAAGATACAGAGTGTTTTCCATAATTTATTCTCTCTATTCTTCTCTCATTGTCTAAAATATTCCATGGTGAAATTGTCTTATGAATCTAGTTCCTAGTAATTGAAAATTTCACATGGTATCAGAGCTAGCTTGACTCCAAGCAATTTCAAAGAGTATTTTTTGCAAGTATTTCCATCAGCAAGAGCGCATCAGTATGGAGAAAAATCAAGCCAAAGCTGTGACTCTCACTCCCTTCAATTTCTTTGACTGGAAGGCACATATGATCATCCAGCTTAGGAGCAAAGGATTGTATAGAGTCACTATGGGGCTTGGAATTGAGCCAGGAGTTGTTGCATTCAAATCCAAATGGTTCAATAGGCTTGATGAAGCTTATGGGTTACTTTGTCTCTCTGTATCTCCGAATCTTCTATTCCATATCGATTCTCTATCAACTCCAAATGAAGTGTGGACAAAGCTAGAGTCTCTCTCTGGGAAACAGGACGAGCTCAAAGGTCATTTGTAGGAGATTGATCTGATCTCTCTTAGTCCAAGTAATTTCAATTCTATGGAGGATTTCATCTCAAAATTCAAGAACCTAGTGCTTCAACTCAAGCAATGTGGCATAGAGAAGAAGGATGAGCAATTAATACTTACGATTCTGTCAAAACTGAATTCTGAATACTCAGTAATTGTGTCTACTTTTCATTCTACAAAACTTGCAGTTCCAAAGAGGAATATGCCAACCTTGGATGCATTCATTGCTTCACTCACTCAAGAAATGGACAAGCTGGTACAAATGAGGGATCAATCACCCTCCAAAGACTTTGCACTTATTTCTCATGGAGCAAAGAAGAATGACAAATCCAAACAAAAGACATTGTCAGATGAAGAGGATTCTGATGGAGATTCCAAATCCAAGAAGATGAAGAAGGAGAAGCCCAAGTGTTCTTCTTGCTGCAAAGGTACTCATCCTGAGAAATATTGCTTCAAGAAGAAATTGGACATCATGGCCAAGATGCTTGAAGAGTATAACATAGATGTTCCTGACTTTGCAAAGAAAGAACAAGGCAAGCTTGCTGTAGAACAAGAACACTGTTTCCAAGCCTTTCCCAAAGGTAATCATGCTTATGCTTTGAGTGCTAGAGTGAAATATAATTCTGATGTATCTGATATTGATTCACATTCTGATATATTAGAATCAGAAACCTCCACTTCTTCCTCAATACATTCTTCAGTCAGTTCACCCAAGTCTACTCTCAAAACTAGTCATTTTTTACTAGCTTCTGACTTGTCTTCTGAAAGCTCTTTTCACCAACATTCAAATCTTTTAGATTCTGATTTAGAAGATGATTCACAGTCTGATATGTAGGTCATTACATATCCCACACCATTTACCCAACCTTTGGATGCACAAAATACCCTACAAACCCCAAGTTCTCCAGTTAAGAAACTACACAATTCTATGTTTTCCTACACTGTGTCACTTGCCTCTGTTGCACTTTTGTCTTGCATATCTTTCATTGGTTGGATAGTCATTGTTTTGGAATTATTTGGACTGATATTCCACACATATGGACGTAAACCCATCACTCATGGTTCAAAAGTCAAGTCCTCACTCTCTAGGCTCGCTCAACTGTCTGGGTGATCTAGTTTCTCAAACTTTTTCTTCTGAAATTGTGTTCGATCATGGAGACTCCACATCTTTATTGGTTTCTACTCCATATGACTTACATTCTGATATTTCAGAGCTGCATGATCTCATTTTAAATATCAGAAAGGTTCTACATCAGTTTGAGAAGAAAGTGCAAGAACTAGTACACCATATTGCAGCTACAGAAGAAATTGATCCTGTTGAGTTCATTGTTTCTCCTTGGGAAGGAGTATGCATAGATCTTCTTTCCATCATTGATTATGTTTTCAGATTTGATTATGTATGTTATAGCAGTAAGAAAAATTGATTTGATGCTCCTCCATCATCACAAGATGAGCTTCATAGAGCTTCAACACATGGTTCTTGCCTACACAACATTGATGCACTGATGCATGATCATGACATCCACAATCTCTTCATCAAGTCAGTTACTCAGAAGCATCCCATTCAGCTCATTCAGCTCATTCAAATGAGAAATATGACAGTATGAAGACATCAAGCATGTCCATTTTTTAGGGAGGGTTTTGTTCCCATGAGGTTTTCCCTGTTTCCTCAGTTTACATGGACTAGTTATTTTTGTATTGGGGTGACCATAAGCCTTGTTGCTTGGGCCCTATATTTTTGATATTTTTCTGATTCCCATCACATAAAGTCAAGCTTAAGGGGGGGTGTTGGAACATTTAAAAAACCCACTATGTCATTCTAGACTTAGGATAAAATTAATTAATCAGTTATGATTAATTTTCTGAGTTTTGACTGGGTAGAATAGGTCAGTTTTGTCTTTTAGTGGACCACATGCTATCCTCATTCACAAAAACGAATTTGGATAGATTTTGGATAAGATTTTTTTGGATTCTGTCCGATTTTATTCTATTCCTGAATTAGAAAGACACTATCTACTTTTAGTTAGCTTTGTCCTGTTTTTTCTACTTTCTAGTGGAAAAGATAAAGCTAGTTAACTTGGAATCTTTTGCCACTTGACCAATTCGACCTCCACATCATATCTAACCTTCTAAATCCATCAATACATCCTATTTACCTCACTCATGAGCTTCCATACCATACTTACCAAATTCATGAGCCTCTAGCACAGTTTTGGAAACTGCTTTTGCCACCCAGGGGTTTTTTTGTCTTTTTCTAAGCCTTTCTTTTTGCTCTTTCCATATTGCCTCAAATTGCCTCAAAGCAATTCAATTTGGTCCATGGAGGATGTGTTATATATTTTTACAATATCAATGAATAATATATAGAGTGTTTTCCATAATTTATTCTCTCTATTCTTCTCTCATTGTCTAAAATATTCCATGGTGAAATTGTCTTATGAATCTAGTTCCTAGTAATTGAAAATTTCACATGGTATCAGAGCTAGCTTGACTCCAAGCAATTTCAAAGAGTATTTTTTGCAAGTATTTCCATCAGCAAGAGCGCATCAGTATGGAGAAAAATCAAGCCAAAGCTGTGACTCTCACTCCCTTAAATTTCTTTGACTGGAAGGCACATATGATCATGCAGCTTAGGAGCAAAGGATTGTATAGAGTCACTATGGGGCTTGGAATTGAGCCAGGAGCTGTTGCATTCAAATCCAAATGGTTCAATAGGCTTGATGAATCTTATGGGTTACTTTGTCTCTCTGTATCTCCAAATCTTCTATTCCATATCGATTCTCTATCAACTCCAAATGAAGTGTGGACAAAGCTAGAGTCTCTCTCTGGGAAACAGGACGAGCTCAAAGGTCATTTGTTGGAGATTGAGCTGATCTCTCTTAGTCCAAGTAATTTCATTTCTATGGAGGATTTCATCTCAAAATTCAAGAACCTAGTGCTTCAACTCAAGCAATGTGGCATATAGAAGAAGGATGAGCAATTAATACTTACGATTCTGTCAAAACTGAATTCTGAATACTCAGTAATTGTGTCTACTTTTCATTCTACAAGACTTACAGTTCCAAAGAGGAATATGCCAACCTTGGATGCATTCATTGCTTCACTCACTCAAGAAATGGACAAGCTGGTACAAATGAGGGATCAATCACCCTCCAAAGACTTTGCACTTATTTCTCATGGAGCAAAGAAGAATGACAAATCCAAACAAAAGACATTGTCAGATGAAGAGGATTCTGATGGAGATTCCAAATCCAAGAAGATGAAGAAGGAGAAGCCCAAGTGTTCTTCTTGCTGCAAAGGTACTCATCCTGAGAAATATTGCTTCAAGAAGAAATTGGACATCATGGCCAAGATGCTTGAAGAGTATAACATAGATGTTCCTGACTTTGCAAAGAAAGAACAAGGCAAGCTTGCTGTAGAACAAGAACACTGTTTCCAAGCCTTTCCCAAAGGTAATCATGCTTATGCTTTGAGTGCTAGAGTGAAATATAATTCTGATGTCTCTGAAATTGATTCACATTCTGATATATTAGAATCAGAAACCTCCACTTCTTCCTCAATACATTCTTCAGTCAGTTCACCCAAGTCTACTCTCAAAACTAGTCATTTTTTACTAGCTTCTGACTTGTCTTCTGAAAGCTCTTTTCACCAACATTCAAATCTTTTAGATTCTGATTTAGAAGATGATTCACAGTTTGATATGTAGGTCATTACATATCCCACACCATTTACCCAACCTTTGGATGCACAAAATACCCTACAAACCCCAAGTTCTCCAGTTAAGAAACTACACAATTCTATGTTTTCCTACACTGTGTCACTTGCCTCTGTTGCACTTTTGTCTTGCATATCTTTCATTGGTTGGATAGTCATTGTTTTGGAATTATTTGGACTGATATTCCACACATATGGACGTAAACCCATCACTCATGGTTCAAAAGTCAAGTCCTCACTCTCTAGGCTCGCTCAGCTGTCTGGGTGATCTAGTTTCTCAAACTTTTTCTTCTGAAATTGTGTTCGATCATGGAGACTCCACATCTTTATTGGTTTCTACTCCATATGACTTACATTCTGATATTTCAGAGCTGCATGATCTCATTTTAAATATCAGAAAGGTTCTACATCAGTTTGAGAAGAAAGTGCAAGAACTAGTACACCATATTGCAGCTACAGAAGAAATTGATCCTGTTGAGTTCATTGTTTCTCCTTGGGAAGGAGTATGCATAGATCTTCTTTCCATCATTGATTATGTTTTCAGATTTGATTATGTATGTTATAGCAGTAAGAAAAATTGATTTGATGCTCCTCCATCATCACAAGATGAGCTTCATAGAGCTTCAACACATGGTTCTTGCCTACACAACATTGATGCACTGATGCATGATCATGACATCCACAATCTCTTCATCAAGTCAGTTACTCAGAAGCATCCCATTCATCTCATTCAGCTCATTCAAATGAGAAACATGACAGTATGAAGACATCAAGCATGTCCATTTTTTAGGGAGGGTTTTGTTCCCATGAGGTTTTCCCTGTTTCCTCAGTTTACATGGACTAGTTATTTTTGTATTGGGGTGACTATAAGCCTTGTTGCTTGGGCCCTATATTTTTGATATTTTTCTGATTCCCATCACATAAACTCAAGCTTAAGGGGGGGTGTTGGAACATTTAAAAAACCCACTATGTCATTCTAGACTTAGGATAAAATTAATTAATCAGTTATGATTAATTTTCTGAGTTTTGACTGGGTAGAATAGGTCGGTTTTGTCTTTTAGTGGACCACATGCTATCCTCATTCACAAAAACGAATTTGGATAGATTTTGGATAAGATTTTTTTGGATTCTGTCCGATTTTATTCTATTCCTGAATTAGAAAGACACTATCTACTTTTAGTTAGCTTTGTCCTGCTTTTTCTACTTTCTAGTGGAAAAGATAAAGCTAGTTAACTTGGAATCTTTTGCCACTTGACCAATTCGACCTCCACATCATATCTAACCTTCTAAATCCATCAATACATCCTATTTACCTCACTCATGAGCTTCCATACCATACTTACCAAATTCATGAGCCTCTAGCACAGTTTTGGAAACTGCTTTTGCCACCTAGGGGTTTTTTTGTCTTTTTCTAAGCCTTTCTTTTTGCTCTTTCCATATTGCCTCAAATTGCCTCAAAGCAATTCGATTTGGTCCATGGAGGATGTGTTATATATTTTTACAATATCAATGAATAATATATAGAGTGTTTTCCATAATTTATTCTCTCTATTCTTCTTCTCTCATTGTCTAAAATATTCCATGGTGAAATTGTCTTATGAATCTTATTCCTAGTAATTGAAAATTTTACAGGAATTACTCTCTAAATCTCCTTATTAGATGAGTGTTATCTTTAAAATGGTCACTGTTAAGATCTATCAATTTTCATGTTCATTGTTTGTTGACTATTATCTTTTGAGTATTTTCTTTGAATTGAGTTTCAAGAAATTGGTTCATTAACATGTTGTCTTTAGTCATGATTTGATTGCAGAGATAACTGGTTCTTCCCAGCCAGTCGTCATTTGTTCTGCACACAATAGATCCCATGGTTAGCTAAAGTACAAGAGCCCCATTTTTAATCAATTTGAAGGTATATGGGTAAGTTTCTCTTTGTAAATATGATTTTCGGTTTAGATGTCTTTAAACATTACTACCCATGTACCCGTACTTCACTTTCGCTTCTTGATCTAGGTTTCTTTAAGTGTTTGGTTTGCAAAATCTTTAAATTTTGACTATTTTGACATTTCTCTTGGCAAACCCGAAACCCGACATTTGGAGAACCCGAAACCCGAAACCGAAAAATTTCGGGCACGGGAAATTGTTGTTTTCATTTTGGGATTTTTCGTCATTCCGAAACCCGAAACCCGAAAGTTGCGGGTGCGGGATTTCATTTTTTGAAGTTTGTTTTACATAAACCCGAAACCCAAAACCCAACGATGTCGCGTTTTGGGATCTAGGATTTTTGTTTGTGAGTTTTAATAAACCCGAAACCCGACACTGTCATGTTTCGGGATTTGGAAATTCATTTTTAACATTGCATTTAATTACGTTCCAAAACCTGCAACCCGCAACTTTCGGGTTGCGGCTTTCGAAACCCGAAACCCGCCAAATTCGGTTTTCGGCTTTCGGGAGTGGTAAATAAAAACTTTTATTATGTTTTTGAACCCGATCCCGCGGTTTGCATCAGTCAATCTCAGCCGTCAATTTTTCTTAATCCTACGGTCGTGATTTAATTTGGGTAAATTGATAAATATAGGTTTTTATTTACTTTTCTTTATCATTTTCACTCCCCGAATTACTTTGCTAAGCTATTTTTACTGTGAATTTGGTCGCTAAGGGTCATTATTGCTGGTTTTTCAGCTTTTTTTAGGATTAGTTGTTTCCGTTGCTATGTTTTGTGTTTAGAAGTTTGGTTATTTTCACTTCTGTAATGGTCGTTTTGTTATTTAATTTGATCCTCCCAGGCTTTGCAGGTTACACCTTTTCAATCTCCGCAGTGTGGCTCTAATCTTTCTGTTAAATAAGCAATCTGCATTTGATCTCGTAGGTGAAATCAGGCCGCCATTTTATGTGCTCAAACTCCTGTCTTAGCCATTCCGTAGTCATCTCTTTCACCACAACTCCCATTTTTATTTCAAATCCAAGGTTATGATTGTTGATGAGAACAGACTTGTAATGATGAGCTTTCACGTGCTTTTTAGTTCATGCAAATTTCGATTGGATTTGTACTTCCGCATGGATCCAGATCCGGTTAGCACATGTTATAACTCGTTTCGTTATAGTTTGCATGATTGTAGTGTCTCAATCGTAATAATTCGACCATTGTGACTGGCTCTGCTCAATTATTTTCCATTCTATCAATTGGCCTTAAATTGGCAACGAATATGAAAGCCTTCAATTTGTCCTTTATATTCTGTAAGAAGAAAAATTTTGCATTTTATGTTGTAAGTTTCTTCTTGACGAATTTGGTATGAGCAATATGCAGACAGGAAATGAATCCCTTCATGCATGTTTCGATAATGAAGAACTTCGGTCTTTGCTGTATCAAGAACCTTTTTCACCGCCTTTTGATGCAAGTATTCTTGATTCAAGCAGCGATAGCGAACAAGAGGATGTTCAAGTCCCATGTATTTGTATGCGATTCCTATAGAGGAAGGAAAAGAAGGTTTCTGAAGAGCCAACTGATCAAGATGATACTATTATACGGGATTATATAATCAATGAAGAATCTGATGTCCCACCAATTTCTTCTAACGTGGACCCTTTAACGGATTTCTCTATTTTTGAGAACATAGTCTCTCATCTAGAAGTCCCTATGGCGAATTCTCTACAAGCCAAATCATCTGTTGCTGATAATGAGCAGGTTGGGGTGGAATTTTTGATTATGATGTCATGATTTTTTTTTTAATTAAGGAATATATCTTTAAGAATCTCTCTGAAAGGTGAACGAAATCATGTAGTCCGAGAAATGGCAAGGTTTCTTGGATCAATAGTTGGAACAGACTCATTTATGATTTTGGAATCCCTATTCTGTAGGATTCATTTTTGTACTTTGTTGTAGTTTAATATTTAAGTAAGAATACCTCTCGGAGTAGGGGGTTGGAATTTGTGGAATTGTAATTCAGCAGGAGATAAGACTGAGGATACTCTGTGGCCAGAGTCATTGTAATTTTGGTACAAGACATCTTAATATAGTAGTGTTATCTTCGGATCCATGTTTTGATTATCACTTAAATTTCTTTAAGGATTTCTGATTTTATGTTCCAGATTGTCATCCGCTATACATATGATCTCTTGTTAGATATCTAATGAATACATAGATCTGTTGTATTGGTTTTTCTGTATAACTGATGTGTGTATGAAAATATTTGATTAAATGTCTTTAATTAAATACTTTCTTTATCGATTTCTGCAATTGATTAGATATATATATATATATATATATTCAATCATTATTGATTTTTCAATCCACAAAAGGATGACAGGTTATATCTTGATGGTCTTTAGGCTTGGATTATCATTGTTTAATTTTCATTAAATAAATCATAATTTAAGTTAGCAAATATCTCATCTAAAGGCATTTTTGTTAAAAGGTGATAGACTGTTTGTTCTCTTACACCTCAAGATTGATCTGCATATACACCAAGCTTTTCATTTTAGAATAGATCTGACTTAAGATTATGTTCCTTTTCTAAATAGGTTAAGTTAGAATTGTTCACTGTTTCTCATATCCCTTTGTTTCCCTAAATCGGGAAACTGATCTTATTGATCAAATCACTTACTCATAGAGTGCCAGCGAAGGCCAGATATCCATGGGTGATTACCACACCAAACAGCTCGACGATAGAATTGCCCTTGCGTAGGGTCTTTCGAAGCCTTTGGCTGGGTTTTCATCCCCTGTTGTGTGCCTTGGAACCCATTCCAGCACCCTGCACTTACCCTGCACACACGAGGCATCAACAACAGGAAAGTTCAAAAAACATCTTTAAGACTTCTGGAGGTGATTGCAAACCTCCGTTATAAAAAATTATGGGCCTGGTTTGAAATTTCATTATAGAAACCTACGTGGGTAGTTTTAAACTTCCCTTATAGAAACTTTTAGAGGTTAATAACCACAATTAAACGCATATATAGGTGCAGATTACAAATGCTCTTAAATCCACCTATTGGGGTGGTTATTTACCATCCCTTAAGAACAACTAGCTATCAACACATAAAATTTCATTATATTCTATACAAAGTTGTCATTATCTCCCACAAAAGGGTAAAAATCAGAATAGTTTAAAAAGCCACTGATACTATGATTTGAAGAAAAAATTTAAAGTTGAAGGAGCTATATAAGAAACATAAAACAGTAGCATATAATATATTAGTCATTTTACCATAATGAGAACAAAAACAAAGCCATGACATGACTTCCTTTGAGCAACTTCAACAATGCTTGTCATCTAAGCAACTTTAACAATGGCATTCAAGTAAACAATATAGTCAATTAATTGATACAGGTACATTCAAAACAATGAAGAGTGAAAATGTAATTTTATTTTTCATAGATATAAATTCAATGAGAATGGATAAATAAATCATGAATAGTACTCATTTATCAATTTCCAACCATGTGCCTTCACAATCTTTTCAAACATAATCCATGTCACCATCACCTACAACTTCATCTTCTTTGCATTTTGTCCCTTCAAAGTCTGCAACGTTTGACAAATCTGCATACTCCAATTCATATGTGTTACTATTTCTCCCCTTTGGAGGGCATGTCAGAACTACATACCAATCATTCTCTATGGGATCTTGTATATAGAATATTTGTTTCGCTTGTGATGCCAGAATAAATGGATCATCTTGCACTTTGTCCTTACTTAAGCATCTATTCAAATTCACCCAGGTAAAACCAATTTCATCAACTTTCAATCCACGTGTCTTGTGTACATCTACCCAATCACATTTGAACAATGGATACTGCACACAATAGTAGTCTAATATGATTATTTCTTGGATCACTCCAAAATATGTTGTTGTTTGACATATAGGATTTTTGTCTTTTGCACTTGATCTCATTAATGTTTGTGCATCTATGCACACACCACTATTTTGGGTGGTCCTAGCATTCTCTATGCTTCTAATGTGAAATCTACACCCATTGATTAAATAGCCCTCATACTTAGTTGCATATTTCCTTGGGGCACGTGCCAAAAATTTAAGGTTATGAGATATGTTATCTTTTCCGTCCACCTGTAAATTATTAAATGTCATTAGAAAATCATGCAATTCCAAACTATATAAACATAATCTTAGTTTCATACATCATAACGATATTGTGCAAATAATTTTAAATAATTATAATAGAAAGAACATATCATTACCTTCCTTCTTAACCAATCACTAAATTGTTGGCTATGGAGCTTTTGTAATAAGGCTTCATCTTTTTCAGCTTGGATGTTTCTATTTGCGATTTCAGTCAAGTGCATCCTAATTTCCAATAATGTCAATGAGCAATTTTTTCACGATATTTTGATATATTCTAATAAAAAAAGAGTTTATAAGATCTTTCTTATTACTTACTCTCTCCAAGGTTGAACTTCATCCATGCTCTGCAAGACCCATATGTGTGCTTGTAACAAACTAGTATCATCTAATTCAATAGAAGTTCCACTAGATAAGGCCTTCCCATAGTCACCAACCTCTCCTTCTTCATCATCCCAAGCATCATTTCTACTATGCATGCTTCCAATATATTCCATACGTTCAACATAACAAGCACAAAATTTGATGGATTCGTCCACAGTGTAGTTTTCAACTATGCCCCCTTCTGGCCTATTCCTATTCTTCACATAACTTTTGAAAACTTTCATGTTCCTACAAAGAAAGAACAAAAAACTTGCAGTCAAATCTAAAGTATGAATAAATATTTGTTAGTGATGTACTAAATGAGCATAATATGTTGGAATCTTGTTGAAATAAGTAGCAAAGGAAAAACTAAAGGATATGTTGAACTTGTATTGTAAGGCTACAGGTATGGAAATAAACCACAATAAGTCTCTTATTGTTTACTGAGCTGGCAAATGATATTAAAAATTTAAAACACAGTCCGCTACTTATTTCTAAAGACTGGTGATTTTGAATAAGGGATAAAGTACACTGGGTTTAATGAGCTGGAAGATGATATTAAAAGAGTTATGAAAGCAAAAATTTGACCCAAACTCCTCTAAACTCAGTTGTACAAGTCTACTATGTGATGATCAGATGATCAATTTTCCTAAAAGTATTCTATGTGATGGAAGCAAATACAAGTCTACTGTACACTTAGATATTGTTTATTGCTCCATGGCCTCGTGAATAGCGGCCCTGTTAACCATACAGTAATTAATTTCGCTAAAAGGAACAATTAAAATGTTTATATAGTCAAGTTAGCATTGGTATACAAATGTAATTTCTATTGAATGAAAACACAAAACAAATACCCAAATAATCTGCCATCTATTTGAAATGTATTTACTCTTTAATGAAAACAGAAAACAAATACTCAAATAACCTACCTATCTATTTGAACAGTAACACAAAGAAATGGCTACAGAGAATGTGCAGAGGAAACCAAGCTTTGGGAGGTTGTAGAAAAGAGACTACACCTTCCCATACTGAATAAAATCCAAATTCCAAGTACCTCATTTGGACTCATGGAATCAATATGAATTTAAGTTAAACCATATGGTGAACACAATCAATTGAAGCACATGTGAACCTATTAACTGCTGCCAAGCTATAACACTTAGGAACCTGTTAAGTACTAGGGCATATATTGTTGGGAATCTCAGTTCTAGATTACCCATTAGTTCTACAAGAGAATAATAAATACATGGGAAACTCATAATGGGTATTTCATGTGTTAGTATCTTGATGATACAAGCTTCAAACACAATCCTACTTTTATCAATTACAACTAGACACCAAGCTCCCTGTGTCATACCATGAAGCAGCTTCTACTAAAATTGCAAGAAGTAACATATTCTTCCATATAAATTATATGATCATGGTGAAACACTTGCAATCCAGGCACCCTTCTTTCCCTATAAAGATCGCATCCAATCATCAGGGAAGCCAAAACAAGAGAACTGGATAGCAAAAAATCTATAATTTGATGTACATGGTAGTGGGTACAACAGAATGGGGTTGAATGAATCCACTGTAAGAATTACAACAGAATGGGGTTGAATGAATCCACTGTAAGAATTACATCAGAATTTCATGGGAATTGCTAGAACAAAGGTATGCTAGTATTCTTTTTCAGAGGATTTTACAAATATATTGCCTCCATTTTAGCTAGTTTTTGAGTTTTTGTCATATGACTATTAATGATATTACACTCAACTTTTTTTAGTGAAATATAGCTTTTCTATTATTGGTAATATGCCAATAGAGTACAATGATACTTATAATATAATTCCAGGCTCACATCAATGGAGTCTCTTGTTGTCTTGACCAACAATGTACAACCCTTCGAGATTAACTACAAATTTCCATCTGTAAATACAATAGGTGATCTCTGAGATTATGAACCTTTACAAAGAGCATTGCAAATTACTTTATAGGCATAGTGACCTAGGTCAATGAACCATAGGTTCAAAGGCATGTGCATTGTGTCCAAATATAATGAACTGATTGGCCATTATTTTCTGGAAACACTGTCCTTATCGCTATTCAAATATATTTATGCATGGATCTGTTTAGGAGGGCGCTTCCACATATGAATACATATCACTGATAAAATGAAATCTCATTGGTGGTATCTTATGTTCAACTGCTAGCCCAAAAATCACTAACTAATGTAATAACCTCAGATAGCAGGGATCTAGTATGCCTTTTCCTCATAAACAACAAACTATGTCTAAGATAGATTCAACAGTGCATGTTCTATTTTGAAGACTAAAATAGGACCATTACTCTAACTAAAATAAATAGGAGTCTCACTCCACAGGTGCACCCCTCCACTGATCTTTAAAAGCAGCATGGCTACCAACTTGTGTTTAATAAACTAGGGCGTAATTGACTACTGTTTTGTCTGACTTCTGTCTAAGCCTGGCCTTTAACTGTTATTGACAAACTGTCTTTGAGACTCCAAAGTAGGGCCATTATTTTGACTAGCTCTATCGGCAGTCTTTATCTATAAATGTGTCACCCATTAACTGTCAGTTTGTACACTTTTAAAAGGTGCAAGAACTCTAGGTAACTTCAACACCAATTTGGATAATGAAAAACACTGAAAATAAAGCTTTAGTTAGAGATGTTTTGTTCTGGGCACCACTTTTACTTGTACAATGAACCGTAAGTTCAACTTACCAAAACCCTCAGTTTTTAATTGATTGGCTTGTGAGGTATGTATTAAGGCTTTGTCAATACCACAATAACCTTGTTAGTGCAAAAGGATTCAAATTATGCACCCAGTCATGGAGTCCCTTGTTTTTCACAATGATTAAATGTATTTTTGTCTTCTTCATATGGATTGCAATTGATTGAAGGATCTTCATTATTTACCCACCTGTACTATAATTAAGTGCAATGCCCACTAGATCAGAGTTGAGTACACAACCTGTTGCAACCATTTGATTTCTCTTGGATGAAAATGATTATGATATAATCACACCAAGTCTTCCCCTCTTATGCAAAAAAACTGTGCGCATAAGTTCAAGAATCTTTGATTTTATCTTGTTACTGTGTAATCCTTTTAGAACATGTTTATATGCATCCCCAGTTTTGTAAACTTTGGCTGGGTGTTGAAGTTATGTTGTAAAAGCCTAGAATTCACAATTTCTTCCAGAATTGATAGCATCATGCAGCACTATAATGGTTGAGTTTTCCTCTTCCACATGCTAATTTACCCACAGGTGCACGACCTTTGGTAAGATCCTCTCTGTATTACCATGTCTATTGTTCTTCTCTATAAAGAACTCATCATATTTAGGATTTATTTATAAAACACCTGTTAATCTTTGAGTTGTGACTGTAACTTGTTCTATTAAGGCACAATTCTGACATTCTTGTAACTTTCAATCCTGACAGCCCAGAATTGCTATGTACCTCTGAAGAATTCATATTCCCATTTTCAGACTGCAAAGCTTCAGTGCTTGATGAACTAACAGCCTTTGCATCTTGTCCCTCTATCAATTTTCAGGGTGAATCTTTACAACATTCTAAAATAATCTCAAAAACATATTTTGGGGCAGAATCGAAGTGGCCAATTAAGGACTTAATTGTGTTGATTGCTGTAGGTGTAGTCCTAAGTGTCAATCCTTGATCTTCATGTTTCAATCCAAATTTTTACACAGGAAAATATCCACTTGCAATGCACAAACCTCAGTTCCATTCTTAATGATCACTTGCAGATGTTCCTCATTTATCTCTAGATTGGCTTTTCATTTCTAAATGTATGTATTTCATTTGAAAATTTTAGGAACCAATCCCAACCTTTTCTATTGTTTGTTTTATCACAGGGTCAAGTAGTTCCTGAGCTAAATGAATTTCATGTCACCTACTGCATGGACAATTCAGATATTGCAACTGGTTATGGAGTGGGGGCATTTCTGTTTCTTTTATATGCAGATGCTCTGATCATGGGTGTAAAAAATGTCTATCTTGCGGACCTACCCCATATAATCCAATGTGAATGGAACCCCCAAAATATGCTCATGATAATGTCATTGCTCCCTGCAGATAGGGCAGAGTGCTTACTTCTGAATTCTCCAAATTCAAGCTGTATCTTGGAAGAAGAAAGCTTTGTGAGATAGATGCTAGTGAGTTGAATTTTTGCAGTGCCTTATATGTTTCCACTGGATCTCCTTCCAGTTTGTGGAGAAACAAGATCTCAGTGGGAGCTCTAGAGTCTACATAGATGTCTTTGAATAGAGAGAACCGAAGGTACTCTACAGTTCATAGGCTGGGGGAGATGTTAGTGTGTTTATGTGTAATAGTGATAAAATGAAATGAACAAATCTGATACCATATTTTTTCAACCTCTAAAATCTGATACCATAAAATCTTATCCTCGTGTGTTTTTGCAACATCAAATGTTTTCTAAATAGTATCTTACGGTGCAAACACAATCACAATAAAACCTAGGATCAATTTTATTAAAAGTATGCTATGTGATGGAAGCAAATACAAGCTTACTGTACACTTAGATATCGTTTGTTGCTCCATGGCCTCGTGAATAGCGACCCTGTTAACCATACAGCAATTAATTTCACTAAAAGGAACAATTAAAATGTTTATATAGTCAAGTTAGCATTGGTATACAAATGTAATTGCTATTGAATGAAAACACAAAACAAATACCCAAATAATCTTCCATCTATTTGAAATGTATTTACTCATTTCATTGTTGATGGGAATAAGAGCCATTTGCATGATTTTGTGGATGTCCTAGCAGCCCCAAACCAATTTAAATATTAGCTTGATTTTGTGACAATTTGCAAAGGAACTCTAGGATTAGCAACAATTTCAAAAGATTATACTTGTTCTTTCTTCTTGTAGCAGAACAGTTCCCCTTTTTGAAGGTGTTGGTAGTCAATGCTTTAAGTTGTGTACTCTATGATTTATGGTGGCTCTTAAGTGGACTTTCAACCAACCCAGAATTATCACTTTCTCTAGATATGACCATTGGGAAGTCAATTTACATATGGACCTATGAGTACTTCCCAACAAGTGACCATTCAGATTTAAATTTTTTTGGATCAAACACCTAGACTTCATCAACAACATTTTTAGCTGGTGGAAGGAAGTTGAAATCCATTAGGGGTCATTGTTGTACAGATTTCAACAAAGGCTAAAAAACCTCAAAATAAAACTAATTTAGTGGAACAAAGATGTATTGGAAAACATATTCAAAATCAAGAGAGAATAAGAATCCAACATGGTGCAACTTCAACAAAGGATCATTCTTAAAGGACATTCATAGTCTCTGAGCAAAGAAGAATCAGATCTACAATCCCAAATAGACCTTCGAGGAAGATAGGAATAATGATTGGTAAAATCAAACTCTAATTCAAGAACATTTTTTGGAAATATGAGATGGTAAAACTTCCCTATTCTTGGATGTTGCTTGGTAGCATCTCCAGAAAATTCAGGGCTATCTATCCCTTCAGGATCATAAAATCTCCTTCCTGGCCTGGAATCAAACCTTAGTGTCCTAATATTGGGACACTAGCACTTCAACATGGTATTGGAGAATTTGGGATAATAAGGAAAAATGGCCTCCCCTTCCCCTCAACATTATAGTCAAGTGATATGGTTAAAACTTCAACAAAGGTGAATCAAAGTCAACTTCCATGGAATCATATCATGGGAGGAAATTTACACCTCAAAGAAGCCTACTCTTTAGTTATTGGAGTTCAAATTATTGAGGGGAGAAAAATTTGGTATCAAATATGGAAACAAAATCTACGACCAAAGTTATCTACCTTTCTCTGGATAGTGGCTAGGTATAAAACCCTCACTTGGGATCAAAATATTCAAAGATCCTTTGAAGGCCCCTTCTAGTGCCAACTTTGCAAAGCTCAAGAGGAAACTATGGAACATATCTTCAATCGATGTTCATATGTGTTTGGGTGATGGGATAAGGGTGCATCTTGTTAGTTTTTCTGGATTTACTTCAATATGAACTAGGATCTTAACTGAGAGAACAACATGTACAACATATCTATAGCATATTAATCATGGACACAATAAGGTAAGCACACAAGAGACACAGAGTTTACTTGGGGAAAACCATAAAGGTGAAAAACCCCAATAACTTCCTCAGAGATAGATAGAGCAATGATACAACCTAAGCATAAGAGATAGGCATCTCTTAGTAGCATCTTCTCCTCCTCCACAAGTGCGCCACTCTCCAAAGAGTGTGTGTGAGAAATGGAATGATGAAATAGAGTGCCTCCCGCACTCTATTTATACTTGACTTGACTTGCCTAATAACCTTTACTAGGTCGGCCTTAACTTAACCACATAACATAATGCTGACTGGGTCGACACCCAATAGGGTGGTCTAATAACCTTTTGACCCACATGGCCAACCTCCAATAGGGTGGTCTAATAACCCTTCGACCCACATGAGTTATACAGGGCCGACCCCAACAAGGTGGTCTAATAACCCATCAAGTATAAGTTACGACACTTACAATATAAATGACGACACTTCCGTATAGAGGAACAATAACATCTCTATAGGAATACAATAGACATATATGAAATACATTCCAAAGTTACATATACATCAACACTCCCTCTTAACTAGGAAGGTATTTCTCGACATAGGTCTTCTAGCACAAGTCATCTTCTCTGGATTATCATCATTGGACAATCGTCATGGAGTCATCGTCATCATCACTGCTGCTGCTATCTCAATCAATCTCTGAATCTACTCGTCATAGGAAGATCTACAGAGCCAACCCTTTTTTTTCATGCTGGATGTAGGTCCACCACCTATAGGTCTTCATCATCAATGGCCTTACTGTGGATCCCAGGACTGATTATGTGCGTCAACAAAACCTAGCACAGACTATAGGTTCTTTTACATGTTGACCTTCACAAAACCTACTCAAAGCATCCTAGGATGTTATGAGCACACAGCTCTAGCTATCTGGATCTCGATAGAGCATCCCAGGATGTTACGAGCACACCGCTCTACCTTTCTAGATTTTAAAGGATCTTTTCTATGTGAACTTTCACAAAACCTACTCAGAGCATCCTAGCACAGACTATAGGATCTCGATAGAGCAACCCAGGATGTTACAAGCACACTGCTCTACTTGTCCGATTTTTAAAGGATCTTTTCTATGAGAAACTGTAGCAAAACCTACTCAGAGAATCCTAGCGCAGACTATAGGATATCGATAGAGTAACCTAGGATGTTACGAGCACACTGCTCTACCTGTCTGATTTTTAAAGGATCTTTTCTATGCTACCTGTAACAAAACCTCGAAAGAGCATCCTAGCACAGACTATAGGATCTCCCAGGATCTTTTCTATGCCACCTGCACAACCTGTCCACGACCACAGAGTATCAAACTGATGCTAACCATACCTCATCTTGATGTACATCATCACATGATCAACCTGATCATCATCATAGCATCAACTTGATGCATATCATTTGGAGCGACATCCTGAAGCTCATCATCTATGCTCATCCCGATCATCATAGCATCAACCTGATGCATGTCATCTGGAGCAACATCCCGAGGCTCGTCATCTGTGATCATCCCGATCATCATAGCATCAACCTAATGCATATCATCTGGAGCAACATACTGAAGCTCGTCATCTGTGATCACCCTGATCAAACAATATATCCATCTGATGCATACATAGTATCTACCTGATACATATCATACATGATCCACCTGATCATACAATGCATCCATCTGATATACATAAGTACATGATCACACTGAGCATACAAGTATCCACCTAATACATACATAAGTACATGATCACACTGATCATACAAGTATCCACCTGATACACATACAAATATATGATCTACCTGATCATATCCAACATCAACATGATGCGTACATACATACATATAAATGATCCAACTGATCATATCCAGCATCAACATGATGCGTACATATATACATATAAATGATCCAACTGATCATATCCAGCATCCAACATGATGCATACAGAGCAGTAAATGGAGCATCATCCTGATGCTCATCATCTAGCACTTACATCCACAGCCATGTGAAGGATCATCCTTCCAAAATGCTTGGAATGGCTTCAGCAAATGTCCCCATCACTTCTTCCTCGAAGTGTCATTAATCTGAAGAACACCAAGCCTCTCTCTGAAGTACTCGAACTTCACTCGGGCTAGTGGCTTCATCAGTACATCTGCAATATGCTCATCCATCGCAACATACAGGAGCTTCACTTCTCCTTTCTGCACCATATCCCTGATATAGTGATATTTGATCTCTATGTGTTTCGACCTGTCGTGGAACACCAAGTTCTCAGACATCTTCACACAACTTTGGTTGTCACAAAATATACCAGTAGTCTCCAGCGGGAGATCAAATAACTCTGAGAGTAGCTTTCGAAGCCATACTTCCTCACAACTAGCCAAATAGGCTGCAACATACTATGCATCGATTGTACTCAGTGCTACGCAGGACTGCTTCCTGCTAAACCAAGAGATCACACCTGATCCCATACTGAAGCACCACCAAGATGTGCTCTTCCTATCTGCAACACTTCCTGCCCAATCTGAATCAACATAACCTTGTAGATTAAACTTTTGATTCGCTTCATACTTGAGCCCATAGTCAATTGTACCCTTCAGGTACCTCAGAATATGCTTTACAGCAATCAGGTGAACACTCCTTGGATCCATCGGGAACTCGCTCAATGTGTTCACTACAAAGCAAATATCTGGTCTCATGTTCGTCAGGTACATCAAGGACCCAATCATCTGTTGATACATAGAGACATCAACCGACTCAGATGAAGCATCACACATAAGCTTCAGATTCGATGCCATAGGTGTATCCATGGCCTTGCAATCCATCATCTCGAACCTCTTCAGGATATCTACTATATACTTCCCTTGTCCAAGGAAGATCCCCTCTGCACTCTTCCACACCTCCATACCTAGAAAATAGTGCATCATCCCCAAGTCCTTCATATCGAACTCGGCAACAAGCTTCCTCTTTGTATCGGCAATCAATCCGTCATCTCCTGTTACAAACAGGTCATCCACATACAGGAGCAGAATCACAGGATTTCCTTCCTCAACATTGTAGTAAAGGTTGGAATCAATCCCAAACTAGATAGAAAACTGTCCATCCTACCATACCAAGTCCTGGGAGCTTGCTTCAAGCCATACAAGGCTTTCTTCAGTCTGCACACATATAACTCCCTGTCATGTGTCTCAAAACCAAGTGGCTGCTCCACATACACTTCCTCTTCGACTACACCATTCAAGAAAGCTTTCTTGACATCCATCTAGTGTATCTTCCATTTAATCACTACAGCCAGGGCAAGTATTGATCTGATGGAAGTATACCTGGCTACAGGAGAAAAAATTTCTTCATAGTCTATCCCCTCTTTCTGGGAGAAGCCACGAGCTACAAATCTCGCTTTGTATTTCTCTATGCTACCATCTGCAGCATGCTTGATCTTATAGATCCATTTGGAAGTCACAACAGACTTCCCTTCAGGTCTTGGGACCGCATCCCAAACATCGTTCTTCATGATTGACGGATCATGGCATTATTCCAATATCCTAGGAACTTCAATATCTTCAATAGATAATTTTGTTGCTTGAACAAATGTTGTAGTCCTTCTTAATTTGTAGGTGAAGGTATATGGTCTTTCCTACAAAACAAGTTAAATTGCATGATTAGAAACATCTCTTAATTTTCAGAACAAATTCTTTCACATAAAGAAATATGTCATACAGTCATGCAATTAATTAAGCCAATGCTACAATACAACATTTATCCATATCCCGTAACTTTCTAGATGCCTTCCAATCTCTACCAGAACATTGTTAAGAATGTGCACAACTCCCAATATGACAACAAAGAGGTTTCATTCTAGATAAGTATAAATGGAATGTTGTACAGTGCCATAGGCCACTTACCCATGTATATTAGTAGTATAATGTTCATCAATGCAACTATTCTAATATGCATAATACAGAACCTAATTCTAGGAACATGAGTATATACATTATTGAACAATATTATTTAAAAAAATAAAATATGCAAGGAATGATAATTCAAATACTTATCTTTGTTTGTTTGTTGGGTTGACTCCCTCTCAGTCTTTTCTTCTTTTCTGCAACTCCATTTTGATGTGGATTGTGAGAAGTGGTCAACTCCCCCTGAATATCTACATCCTTGCAGAAACTACTGAAGTGTGCTCCTTCTTGATCTTTGCTTCCTTGTAGGAACAACTGGAGTGTGCTCCCTCTTGATCTTTGCTTCCTTGCAGGAACAACTGGAGTGTGCTCCCTCTTGATCTTTGCTTCCTTGCAGGAGCAACTGGAGTGTGCTCCCTCTTTATCTCTGCTTCCCGGATTACCTATCCTTGAACTTATATCCATCACTATGCATGCTTATTAGTATCATCATTGTGTTATCCTCGAGGTCTCATACATAATCACACATTCATTAGTATAATCTTAATACTATCAAAACACAATAATCTTAAACATGTATAGTCATGATCATTTCAAACACGGATAATAAACATTAGTATTCAAGGTTTTAGGGAAGTCTTCTTTTAGTCATGCATATTCTTATTTGATCATAGGACTCTTCTGGTTAGCTAAATCATCAATCAAGATAAGAGACATAAAATGCATAAACCCTTGATTACTTACATTTCTAACTTTATGAATAAACATAAACAATCATACCAAGTATACTTATTTAAGGGATCCTAACACAAGGTAGGATTCTAACTTGATATAGGAAAAACATACCTGGATTGGTATGTTAGCTAGTTATGTCTAACATACCCATATGATGTCTTCTTCTTCTCTTCAATGACTTGTGCTAGTAACCCTCATGTCTCATAGGTTAACCATTATAGAACCAAGTTATACATACCTCACAAATAGATCTTCTAATTGATTCATGACAATGGATGAATCTTTGTCCTCATGTCATCATGATCATATGTTCTTGAACTAGAACATGATTTATCTTTCTTGGTGTACCTTTCATGTTAGCGGACAACATAAACCTCATACAACACCATAATGCATTAGTACAATCATAAGTGTCAACACCCTAATCAATGAATATCTTCTATCATGCATTCATAATTTTATTAAGGTGATACGACAAGTCTAAATTTAATCAAGATTTTACTAACCGTAGAAACATGAAGACAAACATACCATAAACTTAATCATGAACAAATCTCGAAACATACCTGGATGAGTCATACCTGTCAAGATTTCTTGTAATTTTCTTATGTAAGGCCTTAGCCTCATCTTTCTCTGAAACAGGAACTTCTTCACTTATGCAGGTGACCAATCCATTCTCTTCTAGGATTAACCCAATCCACTTGATTTGCAAGAACTGGATCTGGAGCTAGATTAGGGTTTGTCAGAGAAACCCTAAAAATTCAAACTTTGAATTTCAAATTTCTGAAAGGCTAGAAATATGCGACTGGATGAGATGATCAAGATGGTATACTCATAATTTGTAAACTGCAAAGTTTCACCCCTCAAATTTGCCTTCGAAACTTCTGGATTCATTGGACATGACCTCGAACTAGGGTTTGATAAAGCCCACCCTTCTGCCAAATCAAAAGGTTCAATCCAAAGCTCTAAGATTCTATTTTTCTGAGGAGCTTCCATCTGTGGTCACAAATTTAAAAAATTTCCATTTTTGCAGAAGCCCTAATTTTTCCACTTTTCCGATCAAAGTCCCGAACTAGGGTCTGATCAAGCCCGGCCTTCTGCCCAACCAAAAATTTTGATCTTGGTCTCTAAATTTCGATTTTGATGAGTATCATTCAGCCGTAGTCTCTGATTACAAAAATTCCAACTTTCTCTAAAACCCTAAATTCTGGAAGCCATGAATGGAGGTGCTAAAAAATAATTCTGTTTGACAGAAATATGTACCTGATTGTTTCTCGTGTAACTTCAAAAATTTTGATCCACAGGGTCTGAAAAATTTTCCTGTGATAGCCCGACCTGTCATCTTTCCAACCCCACAGGTCTGACCTCAAATGGATTCTCTGAGAGAGATTTATGCAAGTGTCGCAACGTGACCTGTTTATGGGATAAAACAAGAGAGCGGACTTGTACGGCATGCTACATGTCACTAGTTCCATTTCATCCTCTGAAAAAGTTACCTGAGAAATTAAAGTCCGTGCACTACCTATCCCTTTTTACAAAATTTCATTTGGAGCTTCCTAGCCCAAGTTATGACCTTTCTTCCAAGGTCACCTGTTTATGACTGAGATCTGGAAGAGGCAGAAACTATATTGTATAGATCATAAATCACAAAGTACAATGAATTAGAGTTTTTCCTATGGACACAAGGTACATGGGGATCTTAGCTTCGCCCTATATTATTTTCAGACCCTAACACCATGCCGAAATTTATTTATAGCGAGAGTGCTACGATGACTGGTTTTTTCTATATCAAGCCCTAGCATCGTAAGTGCAACAAGTGTCATACATGCCATACCATGTTTTCTTTCAGGCTAGCTCTGATACCATGTTAGTTTTTCTGAATTTACTTCAATCTGATGTAGGATCTTAACTGAGAAAACAACATGTATAGCATCTCTATAGCATATCACTCATGGACACAATAATGCAAGCACACAAGAGACATAGAGTTTACTTGGGGAAAACCATAAAGGTGAAAAACTCCAATAACTTCCTCAGAGATAGATAGAGCAATGATACAACCCAAGCATAAGAGATAGGCATCTACTAGAAGTAGCTTCTCCTCCTCCACAAGTGTGCCACTCTCCAAAGAGTGTGTGTGAGAAATAGAATGATGAAATAGAGTGCCTCCCGCAATCTATTTATACTTGACTTGACCTTCCTAATAAACTTTACTAGGTCGGCCTTAACTTAACCACATAAGATAATGTTGACTGGGTCGACACCCAATAGGGTGGTCTAAAAACCCTTTGACCCACATGGACGACCCCAATAGGATGGTTTAATAACCCTTCGACCCACATGACTTATATAGGGCCGACCCCAACAAGTTGCTCTAATAACCCATCAAGTATAAGTTACGACACTTCCGTATAGAGGAATAATAACATCTCTATAGGAATACAATATACATATATGAAATACATTCTGAAGTTACATATACATCAACACATCTATTTTCAAGCAAATCGACAAAAATTGAGAGAGTACCAAACTTACTATCGAACAATGGTGGAAAGGAGTCTTTAAGAACGCCATTCTCAATATATCTTGGCAATGCTTTCTTAGTTTCCTTCTTTGGGAAACATAGAAATAAAGGAATCATAGAATCTTCAAATATCAATAGAGAAACTCTGAGTAGATTTGGCACCAAATTAGATAAGATATAGTTGAAGTAGGAAGCATCTAGTACCCTAGTTGATGATTCTTGCAACCTCTCTGAGAAAATATTACAATCCCCTATATGGGTTGCTAGGGATGTGACAAGTTATCTGTAGGGTCTTAGTTCATACCTACACATGGCACTGCCTCTATGGTATTGTTTCTTAGGTTTGGGAAATTCATACTCTGTTTTGCACAATAAATATTCACTTGATTTTGTGTCAATTTGCAAAGGAACTCTAGCATTAGCAACAATTTCAAAAGATTATACTTGTTCTTTCTTCTTGTAGCAGAATAGTTCCTCTTTTTGAAGGTGTTGGTAGTCAATGCTTTAAGTTGTGTACTCTATGATTTATGGTGGCTCTTAAGTGGACTGTCAACCAACCCAGAATTCTCACTTTCTCTAGATACGACCATTGGGAAATCAATTTAAATATGGACCTATGAGTACCTCCAACCAAGTGACCATTCAGATTTGAAATTTTTTGAATCAAACACCTAGACTTCATCAACAACATTGTTAACTGGTGGAAGGAAGTTGAAATCCATTAGGGGTCATTGCTGTTCAGATTTCAACAAAGGCTAAAAAACCTCAAAATCAAATTAATGCAGTGGAACAAAGATGCATTGGAAAACGTATTCAAAATCAAGAGAGAATAAGAATCCAACATGGTGCAACTTCAACAAAGGATCATTCTTAAAGGACATTCATAGTCTCTCAGCAAAGAGGAATCAGATCTACAATCCCAAATAGACCTTCGAGGAAGATAGGAATAATGACTAGTAAAATCCAACTCTAATTCAAGAACATTTTTTGGAAATACGAGATGGTAAAACTTCCTTATTCTTGGATGTTGCTTGGTAGTATCTCCCAAAAATTCAGTGCTATCTAGCCCCTCAGGATCATAGAATCTCCTTCCTGACCTGGAGTCAAACCTTAGTGTCTTAACATTGGGACACTAGCACTTCAACATGGGATTGGAGAATTTGGGATAATAAGGAAAAATGGCCTCCTCTTCCCCTCAACATTATAGTGAAGTGATATGGTTAAAACTTCAACAAAGGTGAATCAGAGTCAAATTCCATGGAGCCATATCCTGGGAGGAAATTTAAACCTTAAAGAAGCCTACTCTTTAGTTATTGGAGTTCAAATTATCAAGGGGAGAAAAATTTGGTATCAAATATAGAAACAAAATCTACGACCAAAGATATCTACCTTTCTCTGGACAGTGGCTAGGTATAAAACCCTCACTTGGGATCAAATTATGCAAAGATGATTTGAAGGCCCCTCCTAGTGCCAACTTTGCAAAGCTCAAGAGTAAACTATGGAACATATCCTCAATCGATGTCCATATTTGTTGGGGTTATGGGATAAGGGGGCATATATTTTCAAGCAAATGACAAAAATTGAGAGAGTACCAAACTTACTATTGAACAGTGGTGGAAAGGAGTCTTTAAGAACGCGATTCCTGATATATCTTAGCAACACTTTCCTAGTTTCCTTCTTTGGGAAACATAGAAATAAAGGAATCATAGAATCTTCAAATATCAATAGAGAAACTTTGAGGAGATTCGGCACCAAATTAGATAAGATATAGTTGAAGTAGGAAGCATCTAGTACCCTAGTTGATGATTGTTGCAACCTCTCTGAGAAAATATTACAATCCCCTATATGGGTTGCTAGGGATGTGACAGGGTATCTGTAGGGGCTCAGTTCATACCTACACATGGCACTCCCTCTACGGTACTGTTTCTTAGGTTTGGGAAATTCGTACTCTGTTTTGCACCATAAATATTCACTTGATTTTGTGACAATTTGCAAAGGAACTCTAGCATTAGCAACAATTTCAAAAGATTATACTTGTTCTTTCTTCTTGTAGCGGAATAGTTCCCCTTTTTGAAGGCGTTGTTAGTCAATTCTTTATGCTGTGTATTCTATGATTTATGGTGGCTCTTAAGTGGACTGCCAATCAACCTAGAATTCTCACTTTCTCTGGATATGACCATTGGGCAATCAATTTAAATATGGACCTATGAGTACCTCCCAACAAGTGACCATTCAAATTTGAAATTTTTTGAATCAAACACCTAGACTTCATCAACACCATTGTTAGCTGGTGGAAGGAAGTTGAAATCCATTAGGGGTCATTGCTGTACATATTTCAACAAAGGCTAAAAAACCTCAAAATCAAACTAATGTAGTGGAACAAATATGTATTGGAAAACGTATTCAAAATCAAGAGAGTATAAGAAGCCAATATGGTGCAACTTCAACAAAGGATCATTCCTAAAGGACATTCATAGTCTCTCAGCAAAGAGGAATCAGATCTACAATCCCAAATAGACCTTAGAGCAAACCTACTCCAAGATTGAATGCTGAGGAAATTAGAAAGACTCTTACATGGTGATAACCAAAACAAGGCAACCTAGAGTTCATTTGGAACAATATATAGAGGATTCATTGAAAAACGCTAGATTCATATATAGCAAAACTTGAAAAAACTTATGGAATGTTGTCACCTCCAATAGTTTTGTGACATGTAATAGGTTATACCAACACTAGAAGAGATAAAGAAGAACATGCTACTTGGCATTGAATCCATAATGGAAATCACCATGGAGATTTTAACTAATGGAAATCACCATTAGTTAATGGAAATCCATAATTGAAATCACCAATGGAAGTCCATAATGGGCATGGATGGTGTTATCATAGTCACCTAACTGGTAAATGTCTATCATCATTCAGTTGAAGTTACGGTCAGTTAGGAAATGTGTAAAAGCTAGAAACATATTCATTGTTTTCAGCTATCTAATTTCAGTTTGTTACTCTTAAGTGTATGCTTTGATATTGTACTTGTTGAAATAATCCCAAAAGAAGTTTTGTTGGGTTTTATACCCCAAAAGGGTTTCCCTGGGTATCTTTGTTTTATCTCTGATTTTTATATTTCTGCAAGTGTCTTACCTTTAGGAAGATCCTCATATGTGCATGTTTATCTATTCATATGTTGAAACTTTTAATCTATCTACATGCATATAAAATCAACAAATCTGATTTGGAGTTGTACACACAGTAAAATTTCACTTACCTTTCAAAAGGGTACATCCATCTATATGCAACTGGGCCACAAAAACGTAGCTCTCGTACCAGACGTATTGTCAAATGTATCATGATATCAAAGAATGAGGGTGGGAAGTATTTTTCGAGTAAGCACATTGTCTCCACAACATCATTTTATAATTTTTCAAGATCTGTTGGATCCACCGTTTTTGCACAGATTCGCTTATAAATGAAGCAAAGCATACAAATGGTGTTTCACACTGCTTTTGGTAGCACATGGCGCAATGCTACTAGAAGGAGTTGTTGCATGAGAGCATGGAAATCATGTGCTTTCATACTACGAAACTTAGGTTCTGTAAAATTAGTCACAATAGATCTAATGAACAAGTAAATCAATCACAACATATGAACATAGAAAATATGGTGTAAAACTGTGCAAAACATGCATCAGTGCTCAATATCCCAGTAACGGTGACTCATTACAATAAAATATAGTAACAATGACTAAGCAATTCGAATTGACTAAGGAGGTCATTCGAATTACTGAATGGTGTAGCTTGGCTCCAACTAGGAGTCCTCATCATCAATCAGTGGTGGTCATCAATGCACAAGAACCAGTCATCCAGGTGTCAATCTGAGTCTAACTGAGTGTAACAAGTGTAACTGAAGTGCGTAGCACTGATATAGGGAAGGAGGCACTGTGGAGGGCACATGGGAGGCTTAACTGAAGTCATAACAAGTCATTTAGTCAATTTGGAGGTCCAACGGAGTGAAACAGTCAGTGAGGAGTGAAACTAGCCTCAAATCAAGGAGAATCGAAGCTAACTGAGTGTAACTGAAGTGGTAGGTGAAGAAGTGTGCCCTTCTCTGGATGTAGGTGAGAAGTGGGCGCCTTCCTTACTAGGAGGGATAAAATTATGATGGAAGGAGCTCACAGGTGTTAGAATGAAGTGGATAAGGTGCTAGAGGCATCAACCTAGTGACTGGGATGCATGCAAACCCTAGAATTTGCATGCAAACCCTAATTACATGCAAGGTCCTGAAGATGATGATGTGGATATCCGAACATCCCCCCTCAAGCTAGACTATGATGTGCAAAAAATAAAGTAGGGCCTTGGTAACTAAGACCAAAGGTCACCCCAATACAATAATCCAAAAAAAAATGTTGAAAATAAGCTAAGTGAGGAAAGAGGGAAAACCCAGTGGGAAGAAATCCCCCCCTCAAGCTAAAACATAATAATGGATCAATATATCTCCACCATGATGGAACTCACCCCCAACAGTGAATGGAGGTAAGAGAACTTCTTCTCAGTGAAGCTCTTGGTGAAGATGTCCGCAATTTGCTCATCAGTAGGGCAATATTGCAGAATGATGGCGCGATCATGTACCAACTATCGAATGTAGTGCATATGAATCTCAATGTGTTTGGTCCTCTG
Organism: Larix kaempferi; assembly: GCA_027924585.1. Taxonomy (NCBI): domain Eukaryota; kingdom Viridiplantae; phylum Streptophyta; class Pinopsida; order Pinales; family Pinaceae; genus Larix; species Larix kaempferi. The sequence continues at coordinate 721,535 of BSBM01000270.1, read as the reverse complement.
CCACTAAACTGTATCTATGGAGATCTTGATAGCACTTTGATTGTCACAAAAGAGGACAGTCGAAGTAGTGCCACCGAAACCAAACTTGGAAAGAATACCCTGCAACCAAACTGCCTGAATGCAGGCATTGACTGCCCCTCGATACTCTGCCTTTGCTGAAGAAAGTACAATGGCTACCTACTTTTTGATTGACCAAAAAATAGGCCCATGTCCAATCATGAAAACATATCCAGAAGTGGACTTTCGATCTATTCTATCACCTGCCCAATTTGAATCAGTAAAACCAATGAAATCTAGCTCAGAATCTGCAGTATAATGTATGCCATGTTTCGTACTTTGCACATACTGCAAGATCCGCTTGGTTGCCCACCAATGAAGCTCATGGGGCTGCTACATATACCTTGATATGGCACTCATGGCATAAGATATATCAAGCCTAGAGTGTGTCAAATATAGTAGTGAACCAACTGTCGATACATAGTGCAATTTGCAAGTGGTGTAGAATATCCCTCCTCAAGACTGATTCCTGAGAGGAATGGGAATGGGGCTGCCTTACATTCAGCCATATTAAAATTCAATAATAGGTTGGAAGCATATTTTTGCTGAGATATAGTGATCCCATCAAAATTTTGAGCTATCTCCAAGCCCAAAAAGTGACTCAGCAAGCCCAAATTGCTCATGTCAAAAGCTAGATTTAAGGTAGTTTTTAGCTTGTTTATTGAAGTAAGAGTGCTACCAATAATGAGAAGATCATCAACATAAAGTACAATAACCAACAAATTACCTTTAACTTGCTGTAGGTACACATTCGGATCAGATTTGCATCTTTTGAAATTCCGAGAAAGAAGGAAGGAGTCCATCTTTGCATACCAAGCTCTTGGGGCCTGTTTTAACCCATACAAAGATTTCTTCAATCTGCAAACTAATGATGGATCTGATGTATAACCTTCTGGCTGCTTCATATATACCTCATCAGCAAGATCTCCATGTAGAAAAGCACTCTTCACATCCATGTGGTGCACTTCCCAGTGCTTGGATGCGGAAATTTCCAAAACAAGGCTAATGGAATCCTTCTTTGCAACCGGTGCAAAGGTCTCAGTGTAGTCCACTCCTTGGACTTGGGAGAAACCTTTTGCCACCAACCTTGCTTTATATTTGATGATAGAGCCATTAGCTGCAACTTTCTTGCGGTAGACCCATTTACATTGGACTAATTTTCTTCTAGGTGGAAGAGAAACTAGCTCCCATGTATTGTTCTTTTGAAGAGAACTGTACTCTTCATCCATGGCACTTTGCCATCTCGAATCTCGATGGGCATGATATTATGTTGTGGGATATGAAACAATAATCAAATAACAAATCTTAGGAAGTAATGGATAAGAAATAGAAAGAGCCATACCTGCTCTTTGAAAGTCTGCTCTTGTTCGTCTTGGATCAGCAGGATTTCCAATGTTCGAACCAGCAGATTGAAGAGTGTTTTGGGTCCACTTTGGTAACTGAGGAGGATCATAATGGTCGGATTCTAAAACTGATATGTCATTATCATCACGTGCTTCTAAAATATTGGAAATATCAGAACCAATACTTTCATTATCGCTACTCAAATCTTCTTTTGGTGAAGGCGGTGAAACGACAGTTTCTTCCTCAACTAGTTGAAATTCTTGAAGCGGTTCTTCAAATTGCACACTGCGCTCTATGAATATCTTTTTGGATCTAATATCCATGAGTTTATATGCTTTTGATTCTTCCCCATATCCTATCAGTATGCACTCAATACTTTGTGGATCCAAAGCTCGTCTCTTCTTGGAAGGAATTCTAGCCCATGCAGTAGAGCCAAAAACTCTCAAATTTGACACATCCGATTTGTGACCAAAGAATGCTACGAAAGGAGTCTAACCTTTCACAGATGAATGTGGAACTCGGTTCTAAATGTATGCAGCAACATTAATTGCTTCAACCCAAATATTTGCAGCCAAACCTTTTGACTCAATCATGCAAGTATCCATCTCTTTCAGTGATCGATTTTCCCTTTCCGCTACACCATTCTACTGGGGTGTGTAGGGAACTGTATGTTCGATCTGAATTCTGATTTGGGCACAAAGTTGCAGAAACTCAGCCTTGATATATTCTCCACCATTATAATATCTAAGAGCTTTGATCTTGCTCTTAGTTGCGGTCTCAACAGAAGCCTTAAAATCCTTGAATTTTCCAAGCACTTCTGACTTGTTTTTGAGAAAAAATACCCATGCAAAGCGGGAAAAATCATCAATAAATGTCAAAACATACCTTGAACCATTTAATGACATATTGGGCAGTGGACCACTGATATCAGAATGTATCAGCCCCAAAACTGTAGAAGCTCTACTAGCTTGGCCGCGGTCGAACCTGTGCTCGGGGTGCTTCCCAATAATGCAACCGGTGCATATTCCCTTCGAGGAACAGAGTTGTAGAAGACCATCTACCATGGATTTTTTTGATAAAAACATCAAATAATTATAATTAATATGTCCAAATCTCTCATGCCAAATCCTACTAACCTCATTACCATGTGTGCAAAGAGAAGTGGGCTTTGCAAGCAAAATAAAGTGTGAAAACTCATAGCATTTTGTAGTGTGGTTCACCTTTCCGACTGCAATAAGTTTTCCACTTTTGATATCAGAAATTTCAACTGTATTAGGGCTGAATGTAACTTTCTTCGGTTCACCAATGTGTGTCATTTGATACACAGAAAGAAGATTTCAAGCCAAGGAAGGCACATAGAGAACATTCTGAAAGCTTCCATGATCTACATGGATTGTACCTTTGCCCTTTGAAGAAATTTTTGAGTCATCTCCCAAATGGATGCGGATGGAGCTGTTTGGATCGAATGAAGAAAATGAATCAATATTTGCAGCCATATGATTCGAGGAACCCAAATCTATCAAAAGAGTAGTGGGCTTCGAAATAGTTGCCATGAGTGCTTGTCCTCTTTCATGATCATCATTCCTATCCTTCTTCCTTGCATCGTCAGGAAGAGTTATGTTGTTCTTTTCGAAAAGAAGGGCCATTTGATCTATAGTATTCTTCATGCATGAAATTTTGGGATGATAGCCATGGTTGCAATAAGTACAGTTAGATTTTTTCTTACCCTCTTTTCCCTTTTGCTTGAACTTCGAACTGGATGGTGCATCCGTCTGCTTGCCTTTCTCTCTTTGCTTGTGAGGTTCGAATTCGGGCTTCTCTTTCTTTTGCTTTCCTTTACCATTCGAATTCTTGGGTCCTTGAACAAATAGGGCTGAATAGTTGGAGTTTATGGACCCGATTTGAATCAATTTATCATGCTCTTTTGTGACGGACCCAATGAAGGCATTCAAGGTAGGCATCTTCCAATTCAGGGTAGTTAGCTGACCGGAATTGAAAGTAGAGAGAAACATCGAATGGTCCTTACCAAGCTTGGTGAGAATAGAGAGGATCAATTGCTGGTGACTGGGATGCATGAAAACCCTAATTGCATGCAAGGTCCCGAAGATGATGATGTGGATATCCGAACAAGTTCTTCCATAGATATATGATTTCTAGGATTTGAACTATAACCATCAGGAAATTTTAATGTGAACAAAATAACACAAAATGTCTCTTTCTCTTTTTTTGAAAGTGTGCGGTGCAGGTGGAAGAATTTTTTTTTTCCCTACTCTTGTGGCCATAGTGACCTTCTTATATCCAATTGTTGTAAGTCATCACGAGAATTTTTTCCATCCTTTGATTTTCCTTTATATCCAGAAGGGTGCCAAAAATAATTTCACATACATTTTTTTCTACATGCATTACATCTAAGATGTGACGTACTAAGAGTTTCTGCATCCAAGCATATCAAAATTAATGCATGATAAAATGGAGGAAAATTTAAAGAATGGATTCAAACAAGACATATAAATTAGTGAAATCCTTAAAGCATTATGCATTTAATAATTACCTAGAGTTAATGTGTACATACCTCCCAATATGGAAAATTGAATAGAATTGACCTTTTCTTCCACACAACAGGGATCGATTTTTCACCTTTTTGAATATTTCTCCTTCTTTTTTTACTTTCACTCTTCCCCCAGTTCTCTTCCTTTCCTTCTGTTTTTACAAAAATATCTTTCACTTTTACAACTTGAGGTGCATTGCGATGCTCAGGATTCCCATTAAATGGTCCCTTTTGAGAATGATGCTTATGATTTACTGGAATATATTTCCTATGTCCCATGTACACACACTTCCTACTACATTTGAGATACTCTGAATCTATGTTCCTTCCACATATCGGACATGCATAAACCCTTTAGTCGTGCAACCAACCATATTTCCATAAGCAGGAAACTCATGGATTACCCACATCAATATAGACTTCATATTAAAGAATGACCTTGATTGAGCATCGTATGTCCTTACCCCTTCATCCCATGCAACCTTTAGTTCATGTACCAAAGGTTCCAAATAAACATCTATGTCGTTTCCTAGTTGCTCGGGACTAGATATTAACAATGACAACATACAAAAGTTCCTTTTCATGCATAACCATGGCGGAAGGGTATATGTGACTAGTAGTACTGGCCAAACACTATAAGCACTTCTCAAGTCTCCAAAAGGATTAAATCCATCCACCGCCATTGCAAGTCGAACATTGCGAGGATCATTGGAAAAATTAGGCCATTTAGAATCTATAGTTTTCCATGCTGGGCTCTCAACTGGGTGGTGCATTATTCCATCATCACTTGCATTCTCATGATGCCACCTCATTTTCTGTGAGATGTGTCTAGAGCTATAACAAAAAAACAATTATAATACATACATTACAATACTTAACAAGAATAAAGAAGATAATTTGTGAGTAGGTCGGTGGTACATGAAGGTGCATGCTAGATTAGAAATAAAAGAGTTCAAAATCATACCTATACATTCTCTTCAACCTTGGTACAATGGGGAAATACCTCAGCACTTTGCTCGGGACACCTTCACGCACCTTTCCAGAATGTTCATCAACCCTCCATCTAGATTTAACACATGTTAGGCATTTATTTGTACTTTCATATTTTCCCCAATATAAAATGCAATCATTTTCACATGCATGTATCATTTCATATTCCAAACCCAATGATTTAATCAACCTTTTTGCAGCATATGAAGAATCTGGAAGTGTATTTCCTTTAGGAAGCATTTCTCTCTTCAACTTCAACATTTGGGTAAAACTTTTGTCAGACCATCCATTTTTCACTTTAAGGTTGTACAATTGCACAATGGCTGATAGTTTATTGAAACTAGTGCAGCCTGGGTACAATGGTGTCTTGGCATCATCAATTAACTTCTTATATTGATTGATATCATTCATTTCTTCCATTGATGTTGCTTGGCTATTTTCACAATTCACGTCTAGATGTTCATTAAAACATTGATAAACACCATTCACCATTTGAACCATTTGATCATTAACCATGGCTTCATCATCATCATTGTCATTCTCATAAACATCAATATCATTTGTAGGCATTGTCGTAGTCTCATCAACATGATGATCATAATTATGTTCGACTATGTTCTCATAACCCTGTCATTTTGATATCACAAAATACAACATAATGAAAAAAGCATTATAAACATCAATATTGTTCATATAGAAATTGACCCTCAAGCAACATTGCATACATAAGATTGTTAGTACTTGCATTACATTTTGCGTACCATTGAATGCGAAATTTCTGAAGGTAAGTCATGCATCTGGTTTGCATAGCACCTCTTGCCCTTGTTAGATATAGATGCCTATGGTAGATAATAAAATAGAAGTCAAGTTTTATCTATATAGTACTTATATGTAAATTTAAGTACTATTTAATATTATCTACATGAAAATGATATTTTGAGTCAACAAAATCCTATAATCATGCCTAATTAGGAGTCCTCTCTCCATGGAAAAACCAATTTTTATATGAAGTCATTATACCATGAATCATCAAGTGGTCTTGCACTTCCTCCAATGTTAGTACTGCAACATTGAAACACTTTTTACAAGAGCATCGCGTGGTCTTCTTATCCTCTGAATGAATCATAGCAAACTCTATGAATTCTTCAACCCCATCTTGATATTCCTTTGACATTATACATACAACCAAGTTGCACATCACAAAAACATAAATCACTACAAGTATTAACCAAGACATATTCTATATCATATCATATCGGAGAATAAAATATAGAAAATATACCTCATCTTCAGATCTGTCCAACGTCGTTTCTTTTCCATTTGATGATAAAATCAACCCAATTTCTGCAACTAGCTCCTCGATACTTTTCCTCAGTGACCTAAAAATATTTGATGGTTATCCATGCTTGTCATCAAGTAGGTGCTCAAAACTTTTGAACTTTATGAAAATGCTTGTCAAGAATAATGCATTTCTTTATGAATACAACAGACCAAACTTAGTAATGGCATGTTTCTTTCTGAGAAGATTGAGAATTAGAATACATATCAGTCCTAGGTGTAACGGAAATTCCTATCAAATGCCAATGCAGAGTATGCTCATGAGTAATGGGGTGCACTAGGCCATATAAATGTCTCATGCCTTGTCATGTCAGCAGACTCTCTCATTGACTAACCTTAGGCCAAATTTTGAACAGGACTAGGGTTATGCCAATAAAATCATTTTAAAACTTACTGAGATGAATAGACCACAAGGGAGGATGGTATTTTATCTTGGATGATCTTTAGCATCTTTTACATCTTAACCAATCTTATCTATTCTCGTGTAATACAACTTTATTGTCCTTTAGTTGGACAGTTATTACAAAAGCTAGATAGGCCAAATGATTTTAATATCCCATCTCCTTCAGTATTGAGTGCTTTCTGATTTTAGTACCCTACCTTTTCTCCATCTTTTTTTTTGTACCCATGCTTTACTTCTTATGCATCCTTTCTAGTTTCATTAGCTAGCTCATTAGCTGCTAGTTATGAGCTCAGATCTTCTGATTTTTCCATTGTTCTAGGAGTTTCTATTCCACTCCCACATTGCACATTATGTTCTTGGATGTACTTTTCAAGTTTCTAGTACCATGTTGGGGGGGAAGCAATGTTGGTATCTTGATCTTTGTTGAGATTGGATGGCGTGATGTTAAATGATAGAACCTGCTTGGATAAATGTTGATGATGATGGCGCCCTTGGGGGTAAATGTTACCCTTTCTAACCTGCATTTAGCAAAGAAGGGGAAATAGTAGCACATTATTCAGCACTCTGGCCATGAATAGCCCTAAAAGGAAGTTCTGGGCATCATCTACCAAGTCTGAGCATGCAACAACTGTCAAAGGGCATGAGCAATGGTGGAAGAATAAAAATTGGGCAGTTTTTAGGCCTCAAGCAGCAACAACCATTCCACAGTTTTGAAGCTGGGCATGTTCTGAGCACATCTTAGGGTGTTTTCCTATATCAATAGTCACCCTACAGCTTCAAACTTCTATTATGGGCAAAAATAGAGGCTATTCTATCCTTCCAATCAGCAATTTACAACAGTATTATGAATTTTGGGCACTTTTCGTCATGAAACAAGGTGTAACCAAACCCTGACAATCAAATTTGCATACATTCGATAAACTCTGGGTGCATATCAGCATGCAAACAATGATCTTTGGAAGTTCTAGGCACAATTAACACTTGAAAAAAAATTCTTGTGCAGTTCCGAGTTAATTCTAGACTGTGACAAAAACAAGCAAGAAAATGAAATCTGGGGAGCAAATATATGGGAACAGTCACCAATTATCAGTCCTTTGGCAGTCAAAATTCATGCTTTAGGAGAAATGGCAGCCTAGAGGAAGATACCAGCCTATTGAGTGCACACTTATGGAGGAAAGCACCATGTTTTGGAAGCCTTTAATGATGGTTTGTTCAATTGTTTTCACTACTGGGCTAGTTTCATGAAGGTTGATTCCTTTTGAGCCCACTTATTCATCTCTTTATGTTGCTTTAGGATGGGTCTCCCCCCTATGAAGCTTTGCACTTAGTCACTCTTGGAACCATCCCTCTTTGATGCTGTTGGAAGAATGATCTGTGGTTTTTAGAGGACTTTCTTTGCTATGTGAAGCAGGCAATCCCATCCAGTGGTCCCTTTGCACAACAACCTCTCTCATTTTGAAAGCATTTAAACATGTACATCAACATGGAGTTAAGGGTTTTATGAGCAGAATCTAATATTAGGAAGAGGTTCTCTGCTCCTAGATGTGGTGTACTGAGGCATAAATTAGCATTTGAAGGCCATTCCCCTTGCAGCAGCTTGATCTCAACCTAGAGCACTTGGAGATCCTCCTCTCTTGAGGATATCATTTCATTATTATATGGATTTATAGGTGCATCCTTAATAAGGATGGTTAAATATTTGGAGCTCTTTCCCTTTTGGAGCTTAATAGCTCTTTGGAGAAAATTTTGTCTAAGGGTTTCTCTCTTGTTAATATGTGGCATTATTTCTTACTATTGTGCTTATCTATTGGAGATCATACTTGCTAGCATTGTCCATGTTATTTATTCTCGATTAGAATCTTGGTAATCTTGTTACCCTTTCTAACCTGCATTTAGAAAAGAAGGGGAAATAGTAGCACTTTATTCAGCACTCTGGGCATGAATAGTCCTAAAAGGCAGTTCTTGGCATCATCTACCAAGTTTGAGATTGAAACAACTGTCAAAGGGCATGAGCAATAGTGGAAGAATAAAAACTAGGCAGTTTTTAGGCCTCAAGCAGCAACAACCATTCCACAGTTTTGAAGCTGGGCATGTTCTGAGCACATCTCAGGGTGTTTTCTTGTAACAACAGTCACCCTACAGCTTCAAAATTCTATTCTGGGCACAAATAAGGGTGCATGTTTGAGTCCGTACAAGGCTTTCTTAAGCCTAAGTTTTGAGTTCCTTGACCAACTTTGTGATCATTCATCGGTGATTGGACATTAGTAAATTATCTTATCTTATCTCATCTAAAACATTAGACATAGATGCATTTAAGCCTACTCAATGCATTAGTCCCAATTGGGGAAAATCATAAAGCATTTGGAGTTTTCACCTTAGTCCTAGTTGGTTGTGTTTTCGCTAAATACATGATTAATTTCCCGACTGCTACTCTGAATAGAAGGTGGTTAATACAAGAATCCACATCTTCACCACTGAAATCCTAATCTCGCATTCAATGGAGACTACAACTTTATGTAATGCTATCAAAAGAGAACTCGTTTTCTGATATTAATTCTTTCAATTTTACTTAAGTCCATTGTAAGCCAGGCAAAGTAATGCTTGTATTTTAAGTCATCTCCATATCTTACTGAGAATGCACAAGTGAACCACAAGTTTAAGTGCATTTTGTAGTTTAGCTCCATGAAATGAAATCAAACCTGCACTATCTAGTCTCTACTGGTTCCCTCAGCTCCTTATCGAGCTCCTGAACTATGGGACTGTCCAACCTAAGTTACTATGGGGTACAGATAGGGGTGCAAGTATGGATAATGGATGCAATAATTTTTTTAAACATGGAGCAGGTTATGCCAAGGGTACACAAAAAAACTATATGTGAAGAAACAAGAAATAAAATAAAAAAACATTAACTCAGAACTGAAATTTAATAATTTATGTAAAAAGGGAACTTACCAGTGCTGAACAGTGGAACATGGATCTGATGTTGAAATCATTTCAGACATAGGAGGATCCATGAATTCAATGGTGAAATCGACAGTGGAAGAGAAGAAACCTCCTTTGAATCGCTCTATGTCCATCCTTCCATTAGGACCTTCTATTTTCAAGCTTAGAATTCACCTATGTGGAAAGGCCCCGTCGACCCTAATTTTTTTAAGTAAATGAAAGAGAATGAAGGCAACTAGGAAACTGCCCCCATTTCCATAGGAAACTCTTGTTACGACGACAGTTGGGAACCACCCCCATTTCCCATTTCAAAAATTATTTAAATTTTGGTGGACAACGCAGTAAAAAAATTTCTAAAAATTTGGATAGGCTACATCCATGTAGAACATCGATGCCACGTGTAGCAAAAGATAGTGGGCCACATAGGCGTTCCGAGCTCCAGGATAGTGTTCTTCTCATGGAGAACCAAACACCCAGAACTCCCACACTATCTTTGCACTACGTGTCAATAAACATTACTTAATCCTGCTGTTATAAACACATAGAATCTCGCTTTCCTTATCAATGTGGGATAATTCCCACAACCAAGCATGATCGAAACCGTCAATCATCGTGATCGGACGGTCCCTGAGTCGTCACCTGCAATTTATTCCTCTTCCTGTTGATAGCCCACAACTCGTTGTTTCTTCTGCTCTCACATGCTGCTGGGACACGAGTTTATCAGTGACACTGGCTATACTACCTAGACCATAGCTGCTATGACCTGGGAAGTACATCATATCTTCAAGACAAGCATCATGAGCTTCAGAAAAGCCATCCAAGCATCTTGATGAGTGATGTAACTCATAAAAATTTATCTCGTCATAATTTTCTCCATGAATGAGCCCTTATTTCAGAAAATATCAAACCCTACTCACCATATAGCATTATTTTTCATTGTGCAAATACATCTTCTAATAGTGATGAGAATCACATATTACTTTTCATTGCATCTTTCCCTAGTTGTATGATAATTGAATACTTAAACCAATTCAATAGTAACACCTTGTTTCTAATTTTTATTTGAACAAGGTTTTTATTTGAACCCTGCAAATTGTTAAAATTTAGTGTTTGGTTATCTCTATTGAAGTTTGTGGCAAGTAACCAGAGTTCAACATGCTTAGACTTTTCCTTCACAAGCATATATATAATGCAAGTCTTGGGAAAATCCAAATTTATTTAGCCCTTTTCCTAAATATCATCATTTCATATGATCTTATTGGGGGAGTTGGAAACTTGTGATGGCATTTTTGCATGACTTGTGTCTATCCTAAGAATATTTAACAAGCTAGAATCCTTGCTAAGAATTGCAATTTTCAACACTAAAAATATATCAAAGACCTTATTCAGCTCTCACCTTATCATTTCGTTGTTGATGGGAATAAGAGCCATTTGCATGATTTTGTGGACATCCTAGTGGCCCCAAACAAATTTAAATATTCACTTGATTTTGTGACAATTTGCAAAGGAAATCTAGCATTAGCAACAATTTCAAAATATTATACTTGTTCTTTCTTCTTGTAGCAGAATAGTTCCCCTTTTTGAAGCTGTTGGTAGTCAATGCTTTAAGATGTGTACTCTATGGTTTATGGTGGCTCTTAAGTGGACTGTCAACCAACCCCGAATTCTCACTTTCTCTAGATATGACCATTGGGAAATCAATTTAAATATGGACCTATGAGTACCTCCGAACAAGTTACCATTCAAATTTGAAAATTTTTGGATCAAACACCTAGAATTCATCAACAACATTGTTAGTTGGTGGAAGGAAGTTGAAATCCATTAGGGGTCATTGTTGTACAGATTTCAACAATGGCTAAAAAACCTCCAAATCAAACTAATGTAGTGGGACAAAGATGTATTGGAAAACGTATTGAAAATCAAGAGAGAATAAGAATCCAACATGGTGCAACTTCAACAAAGGATCATTCTTAAAGGACATTCATAGTCTCTCAACAAAGAGGAATCAGATCTACAATCCCAAATAGACCTTCGAGGAAGATAGGAATAATGACTGGTAAAATCAAACTCTAATTCAAGAACAATTTTTGGAAATACGAGATGGTAAAACTTACCTATTCTTTGATGTTGCTTGGCAGCATCTCCCAAAAATTCAGGGCTATCTAGCCCTTCAGGATCATAGAATCTCCTTCTTGGCCTGGAATCAAACCTTAGTGTCTTAATATTGGGACACTAGCACTTCAACATGGGATTGAAGAATTTGGGATAATAAGGAAAAATGGCCTCCTCTTCCCCTCAACATTATAGTGAAGTGATCTGGTCAAAACTTCAACAAAGGTGAATTAGAGTCGAATTCCATGGAACCATATCATGGGAGGAAATTTACACCTCGAAGAAGCCTACTCTTTAGTTATTGGAGTTCAAATTATTGAGGGGAGAAAAATTTGGTATCAAATATGGAAACAAAATCTATGACCAAAGATATCTACCTTTCTCTAGACAATGGCTAGGTATAAAACCCTCACTTGGGATCAAAATATTCAAAGATGCTTTGAAGGCCCCTCCTAGTGCCAACTTTGCAAAGCTCAAGAGGAAACTATGGAACATATCCTCAATCGATGTTCATATGTGTTGGGGTTATGGGATAAGGGGGCATCTATTTTCAAGCAAACCTGCAAAAGTTGAGAGAGTACCAAACTTACTATTGAACAATGGTGGAAAGGAGTCTTTAAGAATGCCATTCTCGATATATTCTAGAAACGCTTTCCTAGTTTCCTTCTTTGGGAAACATAGAAATAAAGGAATCATAGAATCTTCAAATATCAATAGAGAAACTCCGAGTAGATTCAGCAACAAATTATATAAGATATAGTTGAAGTAGGAAGCATCTAGTACCCTAGTCGATGATTGTTGCAACCTCTCTAAGAAAATATTACAATCCCCTATATGGGTTGCTAGGGATGTGACAGGGTATCTGTAGGGGCTAAGTTCATACCTACACATGGCACTGCCTCTATGGTATTGTTTCTTAGGTTTGGGAAATTCATACTATTTTTTTGCACCATAAATATTCACTTGATTTTGTGACAATTTGCAAAGGAACTCTAGCATTAGCAACAATTTCAAAAGATTATACATGTTCTTTCTTCTTGTAGCAGAATATTTCCCCTTTTTGAAGGTGTTGGTAGTGAATGTCTTAAGTTGTGTACTCTATGATTTATGGTGTCTCTTAGGTGGACTGTCAACCAACCCAGAATTCTCACTTTCTCTAGATATGACCATTTGGCAATCAATTTGAATATAGACCTATGAGTACCTCCCAACAAGTGACCATTCAGATTTGAAATTTTTTGGATCTAACACCTAGACTTCATCAACAACATTGTTAGCTGGTGGAAGGAAGTTGAAATCCATTAGGGGTCATTGTTGTACAGATTTCAACAAAGGCTAAAAATCCTCCAAATCAAACTAATGTAGCGGAACAAAGATGTATTGGAAAACGTATTCAAAATCAAGAGAGAATAAGAATCCAACATGGTGCAACTTCAACAAAGGATCATTCTTAAAGGACATTCATAGTCTCTCAGTAAAGAGGAATTAGATCTACAATCCCAAATAGACCTTCAAGGAAGATAGGAATAATGACTGGTAAAATCAAACTCTAATTCAATAACAATTTTTGGAAATACGAGATGGTAAAACTTCTCTATTCTTGGATGTTGCTTGGTAGCATCGCCCGAAAATTCAGGGCTATCTATCCCTTCAGGATCATATAATATCCTTCCTGACTTGGAATCAAACCTTAGTGTCTTAATATTGGGACACTAACACTTCAACATGGGATTGTAGAATTTGGGATAATACGGAAAAATGGCCTCCTGTTCCCCTCAACATTATAGTGAAGTGATATGGTTAAAAATTCAACAAAGGTGAATCAGAGTCAACTTCCATGGAACCATATCATGGGAGGAAATTTACACCTCAAAGAAGCGTACTCTTCAGTTATTGGAGTTCAAATTATTGAGGGGAGAAAAATTTGATATCAAATATGGAAACAAAATCTACGACCAAAGATATCTACATTTCTCTGGATAGTGGCTAGGTATAAAACCATCACTTGGGATCAAAATATTCAAAGATGCTTTGAAGGCCCGTCCTAGTGCCAACTTTGAAAAGCTCAAGAGGAAACTATTGAACATATCCTCAATCAATGTTCATATGTGTTGGGGTTATGGGATAAGGGGGCATCTATTTTCAAGCAAACCGACAAAAATTGAGAGAGTACCAAACTCACTATTGAACAGTGGTGGAAAGGAGTCTTTAAGAACGCCATTCTCAATATATCTTGGCAACGCTTTCCTAGTTTCCTTCTTTGGGAAACATAGAAATAAAGGAATCATAGAATCTTCAAATATCAATAGAGAAACTCTAAGCAGATTCAACACCAAATTAGATAAGATATAATTGTAGTAGGAAGCATCTAGTACCCTAGTTGATGATTGTTGCAACCTCTCTGAGAAAATATTACAATCCCCTGTATGGGTTGCTAGGGATGTGACAGGGTATCTGTAGGGGCTCAGTTCATACCTACACATGGAACTCACTATACGGTACTATTTCTTAGGATACTCTATTTTGCACCATAAATATTCACTTGATTTGGTGACAATTTGCAAAGGAGCTCTAGTATTAGCAACAATTTCAAAAGATTATACTTGTTCTTTCTTCTTCTAGCAGAATAGTTCCCCTTTTTTAAGGTGTTGGTATTCAATGCTTTAAGCTGTGTACTCTATGATTTATGGTGGCTCTTAAGTGGACTATCAACCAACCCAGAATTCTCACTTTCTCTAGATATGACCATTGGGAAATCAATTTAAATATGGACCTATGAGTACCTCCCAACAAGTGACCATTCATATTTGAAATTTTTTGGATCAAACACCTAGAATTCATCAACAACATTGTTAGCTGGTGGAAGGAAGTTGAAATCCATTAAAGGGGTCATTGTTGTACAGATTTCAACAAAGGCTAAAAAACCTCAAAATCAAACTAATGTAGTGGAACAAAGATGTATTGGAAAACGTATTCAAAATCAAGAGAGAATAAGAATCCAACATGGTGCAACTTCAACAAAGGATCATTCTTAAAGGACATTCATAGTCTCTCAGCAAAGAGGAATCAGATCTACAATCCCAAATAGACTTTCAAGGAAGATAGGAGAAAATTAATATTGTGGCAACAAAAATCGAGAGTCTAATATCTCAAGGAAGGGGAGAGAAATTCAAATTTTTTCCAAATGTCCATGATCCAACAAAAACAACATAAAGATATCAATTCTATCCAAGATGCTCAAGATAACTATGTCACCAATCATGTTGATATTGAAAAGTAGCTTATGTCATACTACTAGACCCTACTTACTGAATTGAAGGACAACCCCAGGTAGGCTATTCAACAAGTTACTCAACACATTACAAAACTTGTGACTGAAGAGGAATATGAAAGTCTTCTCTAACAAATAACCATCAAATTTGTGGAGCAAGTTGTCATGGAAATGCTTGAATGAATTTCACAGGTTTGGGAAATTCATACTTTGTTTTGCACCATAAATATTCATTTGATTTTGTGAGAATTTGCAAAGGAACTCTAGCATTAGCAATAATTTCAAAAGATTATACTTGTTCTTTCTTCTTGTAGCAGAATAGTTCCCATTTTTGAAGGTGTTGGTAGTCAATGCTTTAAGCTATGTACTCTATGATTTATGGTGGCTCTTAAGTGTACTGTCAACCAACCCAGAATTCAGTAGTAATACCATTCATTTGAAAGCAAACAACAATCTAATCCATTGCCTATTAAGCTCTTAGGTTTGGGAAATTCATACGCTGTTTTGCACCCTGAAAGAGATCTAATATACCATTCCTCTTAAATTTATGAGACTTGTTTTAAATTTATGAGTACTAGACAATATCTACTTAAGGAGAAAGATAATCACTTATTGTCAAAAGTTGTCAAAAGGTAGCATTTAATTCAACAAAAATATTGGTTACTGACTCGAAAAATAACAAACCCAATACTATAAAATAAATACTAGTCTAGATTGCAGCCTACATAGTTTGGTCAAATGCAACTTTTGCAGACACTACCCACCAACTTTTGCAAACACTACCCTCAAGCAGCATCAACCATTCCACAGTTTTGAAGCTGGGCATGTTCTGAGCACATCTCAGGGTGTTTTCCTATAACAACAGTCACCCTACAGCTTCAAACTTCTATTCTAGGCACAAATAAGGGCTATTCTATCCTTCCAATCAATAATTGACAACAGTATTATGAATTCTGGGCACTTTTCCTCACGAAACAAGGTGTAACCAGATCCTGACAATCAAATTTGAATACATTCCATAAACTCTGGGTGCATATCAACATGCAAATAGTGATCTTTGAATAGCCCTAAAAGGAAGTTATGGGCATCATCTACTAAGTCTGGGCATGAAACAACTATCAAAGGGTGTTAATACCCAAAAAGTGCTCACTAGCTCATTCCCTTATTCACATGACCCATTTGTCCACTTTTCCACCATTTGAGCCTCTAAAACCATCAAAAGGTCACCAAAAATACCACAATACACCTTTTTCCCCTCAAAAATATATATTTTTCCTCAAAAAACACAAAAAACCCTCAAAAAAGGGTCCAAAATTCCCAAAAAATATTAAAAGGGAATAAAAATATTCAAAATATTCAAAAAAGGAAAAAAGAGGGAAAAAGAGACCTAAACCATGTTGGCCAATACCATTGGTTTCCTTAAAACCATAATGGTATTCCCCATCACCAAAAACTATAAGAGGGTGATAGGGGCTCCTCACTTTCCATCCATCATCCATCCTATCCTCATGCTGTCAAAATCTCTCTTGAGTTCTTTGACCATTTTAACAAACTTGGAGAAGAGACCATTGGAGACTAAAGCACCTCAACCTTGGAGCTGCTCAACACCAAACATCCTCACCATTTGAGGTTTTATAATACAAAAACCATTCTTTGTTACAATTCTTGTTCTTTTTGTTAATCTTTTTAAATTTATTTTTATATGCACATGTTAATGTTAGATTAGTTTATAATTGTATTTACTTTTTATTCAAAGACTGCTATTACAAGTTAATAGGTGCATCCTTGCACATGCTTGGTTGAAAAACCAAGAAACAGTTTTGTTGAAATATTGTAACTTCAAAGAATATTATATTTGTACTTTATTATTCCGGAGATGTTTCATTCCTCCGTGGAGATCTTATTGTATATCCGGAGATGTTTATTCCTCCGTCGAAATGTGGTAACTTCGGTTATTAGACATCCCAAGTGGGGGTCGGCCCTGTATGTGTTATGTGGGTCAAAGGGTTGTTAGACCACCCTAGAGGGGTCGACCCATTCAATTGTAGTGGGGTGTTTAACCCAATGGTAAAGTTGGGGCCGACCTAGTTAATATATTGTACAAGTCGGAGATGTGTATAAATAGAGGAGGTGAGCTCCTCATTTGACACACTTCCCTCACTCAGAATATAGCGCACTTGTGGAGGAGAGGTCTGCTATGGTGGAGGAGGAGATCATGTCTTTGGTTTGCATCTTTGTGTATTGTTGGTCATCTATATTGAGGAAGCTTTGCTGGGTTTTCTACCCCATGAGGGTTTCCCAGGATAAATCTGTGTCTCTTGTGTTTATGCTGTGCTTGTTGTTTCTTCAGTGATCCTGTATATGCTATTATTGTGAAATGGAATGTAATGCTTCTATTTTCTTTCTTAGAATATTAAATATTAACATGGTATCAGAGCTAACCTGAAGGAAGGCAATGTATGGCACTTGCGACACTTGCTTCTCTTCCGCCAATTTGAAGGTTAGGGTTTTATATAGCAAAAACTAGTCATCATGGAACTTTCGCTATAAATCCATTTTGGCGAAGTTTCAGGATCTAAAAAGTTTACAGGTCGTAGAAAACATCCCCATGTACCTTGTATCCAAAGGGAACCCTCAGCTTCATTGTACTTTGTGATTTATGATCAGTACATGTTAGGGTTTCTTCCTCTTCCAAATCTCAGTCATAATCAGGTGACCTTGGAAAAAAGGTCATAACTTGGGATAGGAAGATCCAAAGGAAATTTCATAAAAAGAAACAAGTAGTACATAGACTGTACTATCTCAGAAAACGTTTTCAGAGGCCAAAGTGGAACCAGTGACACGTGGCACGCCATACAAGTTCGCTCTCCTGTTTTATCCCATAAACAAGTCACGTTGCGACACTTGGAATATCTCTCTCAGAAAATCCTATTGCGTTCAGACGTGTCGGGATGGAAAGATGATAGGTCAAGTTACCACAAAAAAAGTTTTCAGACCCTATGAATCGAAAAGTTCGGATTTACAACAGAATCAATCAGGTACATATTTCTGTCAAAACAAAATTATTTTTGGAACACCTTCATTCATGGCTTTCAAAATTTAGGGTTTTGGAGAAACTTAGAATTTTTGGAATCAGAGTCCACGGCTGAATGCTACTCAGGAAAATTGAAATTTAGAGACCAAGATCAATTTTTTTGGTTGGGTAGAAGACCGGGCTTCATCAAACCCCAGTTCGGGATTTTGATCGGAAAGATGGAAAATTAGGGCTTCAGCAAAAGGTGGAATTTTTGAAGTCTGTGACCACAGCTGGAAGCTCCTCAGAAAAATAAGAGTTTAGAGCCTTGGATCGAACCTTTTGATTGGGCATAAGGGTGGGCTTCATCAAACTCTAGTTCAGGATCCTATCTAGAAGATCTAGAAGTTTCGAAGGCAATTTTGAGGGGTCAAATTTTGGATATTTCAAAATTGAAGTATGCAAGTTTGATCAGTTCAGCAAGACACATCCTTCCATCCATTCAGAAGTGTGAAAGTCAAAGATTGAATTTTTAGGGTTTCTCTAACAAACCCTAATCAAGCTCCAAATCAAGTTTCAGGGGGAGTTGAGGCTAAGGCCTTACATAAGAAGACTACAAGAATTCTCGACAGGTATGACTACAGGTATGTCTTGAAACCTGATTCTTGATTAAGTTTATAAAATATTTGTCTTCATATTATTTAGATTAGTACAATCTTGATTAATGTTAGATTTGTCTTATCATCCTAATAAAAGTATGAATACATGTGAATGATAGAATACATTCATTGATTAGGGTTATATGATCGTACTAATGCACTGTGGTGTTGTATGAGGTTGATGTTGTCTGCTAACAAGATACAGGTACATCACGAAAGACAAATCAAGTTCCATGACCATGACAACATGAAGACAAAGACTCATCCATAATCCTTGATCACATAGAAGTTCTACTTACTAGGTATGTATGACTTTGTTCTATTATGCTTAACCTATGAGATATGCAGGTTCCAGTACAAGATCTCTAAATCATTGAAGAGAACAAAGAAGATATTGATTAGGTATGTTAGACATAATTAAGCAGGTATACTAATCCAGTTATGTTTTCCTATGTCAAGGTAGAATCTTACCTTGTGTTAGGATCCCTTATATAAGTATGCTTGGTATGATTGGTTATTCTTATTCATAAAGTTAGTAATCAAGGGTTTATGAGTATTATGTCTCATATCCTGATTGATGGTTTAACTAACCATATCAGACAAGAATATGCGTGAGTAAAAAAATACTTCCCTGAAACCTTGAATATTATCTATAATCATGACTATACATATTCAAGACTATTTAGAACTATAATGTTTTGATAATATTGAGAATATACTAATGAATGTATGTTTGTGTATGAGATCATGAGGATGACACTTGAGCATACACAGTGGTACAAAATGAATAGAAGTTCAAAAGACATATAGAAGATCAAGCGGGAGGCAACCACACAAACATAAAATATAAGTATTTGAGTTGTTATTGCTTGTAATAGGTTGTATGCATATTTGTATTCCTAGAATATATCATGCTGGGTGTAAACATTCACAGAGCATTGAGCAATATAATACTAACATACATATGATTGGTAAGTTGGACAAACATTCCATTGTTTCTTTTCTAGAATGAAACCTCTTTGCTGACATGCTGAGAGCTGTGCACACTCTCGATAGTATGTTCTGGTAGAGATGGAAGGCATCTAGATAGCCACTGTATGCATACATGATATGGAAAAGTGCTGTGCCAAAGTATTGGTCAAGATAGTTGCATAACTATGTAAATGATATCTGTATGCATAATAGGTTATCATGTCAACATGATTTCATGATTATGAAATATTACTAATCATGTACTTAATTTTGATTTGTAGGAAAGATCATGAAGAATGATGAACACCGAACAAGTGATGGATGTTCAACAAGAAGATTTACAAATCAAACAAAATATAGAAGGCTCGTGGCTAGAAGATTCTCTTAGAAAGAGGAAGAAAAATCATGACGAGATGTTTGCTCCAAGTGGCTAGATAAGACCATTCTCTTAAATGGTGTAATTAAAGAATAAGTGTGTATCAGGTTTTGTATGGGTGCCCAGGATCAATAGTCAATTGATGAGCTTAATGATCACCATGGGTGATGTGGATCTCAACCCTTGCTACAAGGTTGAATATGGTTTCTATGCACAGATGACATGGATGCAAGAAGGAACTAACCATAGAGTTTGAATGATATTAAGTCTCATATCAGTAGACCCATGTGACGAGAGATGGCACAGATAGATGGCTGCAGAAATGAAAATGAAAGATCTCAGATTGATGCATTACTTCCTAGGTCTGGAAGTATGGCAAGGCTCAGAAGGAATCTTTCTCAACCAGGGAAAGTATGCTGAGAAATACTAAAAGGAATTGATGTGTTGGAATGGCCACTCTCATGGATTCCAACTTGAAGCTGTTAGCAGATGATTCATCAGAGTTAGTATATATAACTCTGTACAGACAAATTATTGGGTCATTGATGTATCTAACAAATACTAGGTCAGATATATTCTTTGTTGTGAACACCTTGAGTCGGTATCTAGTGGAACCTAGGCATGTTCACCTGATAGTTGCAAAGCATGTGATGAGGTACCTAAAGGGTACGATAGATTTTGATCTATGTTATCTTGGAGATCATGACTTCAGATTGTATTGCTACACAAACGCTGATTGTGCAGGAAGTGTATCAGACAGGAAGAGCACATCGGGTGGATGTTATTGTCTGGGATCTGCCATGATCTCGTGGTCTAGCAAGAAGTAGTCTAGAGTGGCTCTCAGCATAGTGGAAGCGGAATATATATATAGTTGCTTTCTCTGCTAGTTTTGAAGTAGTATGGCTTCTGGATTGTTTGACTTAGAGATAGACCCAACTATGATCCTATGTGACAAACAAAGTTGTATCAAGATGGCAGAGAATCCAGTGTTCCATGATATGGCGCAGAAAGGAACTATAAAGTTCGAATTTGTAACAAGTTGCCGATGTACTAACCAAACCTCTACCTCAAGTAAAGTTTGAGTATTTTTCGAGACAAGCTTGGTAGGACCCTCCTCGAGAGGGGGAGAGATGTGGTCACTTATGATGAGATTTCCTGCATCGACAGTGAGGTCGATGATGTGGATACCTATATTGGTGATGCGAACAGAGAGGTTGGTGGATGGTCCTTAGATAGGGTCTAAGTTGACGAGGGGATTTCATCATCCTTGAACACATGTTCTAAAAGGATCCATAGACATATGTCTCCGAGAAAGAAGAGGGATTGCATCATCCTTGAACACATGTTCTAAATTGATCCGTAGACAGATGTCTCCAAGAATGTGGTCCCTAGTGGACGAGAGGATTGTATCATCCCTGGACTTCAGTTCTAAAGTGATCTGTAGACAGATGTATTCGAGAATGTGGTCCCTAGTGGACAAGAGGATTGTATCATCCCTGGACTTTAGTTCTAAAGTGATCCGTAGACAGATGTCTTTGAGAATGTGGTCCCAAGTGGACGAGAGGATTGTATCATCCCTAGACTTTAGTTCTAAAGTGATCCGTAGACAGATGTCTCCGAGAATGTGGTCCCTAGTGGATGAGAGGATTGTATCATCCCTGGACTTCAGTTCTAAAGTGATTCGTGGACAGATGTCTCCGAGAATGTGGTCCCTAGTGGACAAGAGGATTGTATCATCCCTGGACTTCAGTTCTAAAGTGATTCGTAGACAGATGTCTCCGAGAATGTGGTCCCTAGTGGATGAGAGGATTGTATCATCCCTGGACTTTAGTTCTAAAGTGATCCGTAGATAGATGTCTCCGAGAATGTGGTCCCTAGTGGACGAGGGGATTGCATCATCCATGGACACATGTCCTAAAATATATTTGTAGACATATGTCTCTAAGAAAGTGGTCCCTAGTGGACGTGATAGGACTACATCATCCCTGAGCATTTGGTTCAAAATGTACGTGATAGTATTGCATCATCCTTGGACTTATGTCCTAAAGTGATAGGGATTGATCATCTCGTAAGTGGATCAGGATTGCATCGTCCTTGGACTTATGTACTAAAGTGATAAGGATTAATAATCCTGTAAGTAGATTGAGATTGCATTGTCCCTAGACATGGTGAGGTGTCTTAAAGTGATAAGAACTAATCATCTTGTAAGTTGATTCGGGATTGCATCGTCCCTAGACATGGTGAGGTGTCTTAAAGTGATAAGGACTAATCATCCTGTAAGTTGATTCGGGATTGCATCGTCCCTAGACATGGTGAGGTGTCTTAAAGTGATAAGGACTAATCATCCTGTAAGTTGATTCGGGATTGCATCGTCCCTAGACATGGTGAGGTGTCTTAAAGTGATAAGGATTGATCATCCTGTAAGTTGATCTGGATTGCATCATCCATAGACATGAGAGATGTATTAAACTGAGAGGGACTGATTATCCCGTAAGCGTATCAGGATTGTATCATCCTTGTACCTATGTCCTAAAGTGAGAGGGATTGATCATCCCGTAATTGGATCATGTGTGTTGCAGGGTATGTTGCTATTGTCTATACTTGTATTGATGAGGATACTTGTATTGATGATGTTTATACTTGTATTGATGAGGATACTTGTATTGATGATGTGTATACTTGTATTGGTGTGGATACTTGTATTTATGATGTTTATACTTGTATTGATGAGGATACTTGTATTGATGATGTGTATACTTGTATTGGTGTGGATACTTGTATTGATGATGTATACTTGTATTGGTGTGGATACTTGTATTGACGATGTATACTTGTATTAGTGTGGATACTTGTACTGATGATCTAGATGACAATGCTGCTGATCATGATGATCTAGATAATGATGCTACTAATCGTGATGGTCTAAATGACGATGATGCTGATTGTGATGGTCTAGATGACGACGCTGATGATCGTGTGATGACGATGCTGATGATCGTGTGATGACAATGCTACTGATCGTGATGGTCTAGATGACGATGTTGATGATCGTGTGATGATGATGATTATGATCGTATGATGATGATGCTGATGATCGTGTGATGATGATGCTGATGATCGTGTGATGATGATGCTAATGATCGTGTGATGACAATGTTGATGATCGTGTGATGACGATGTTGATGATCATGAGGATCCAGATGTTCATGTTGTGGTAGCTGTTTGAGTGCTGCAGAAGATAAAGACTCAGTACTGAAGATGTTGATGTTCCAGTATTGAAGATGTTCCAGTAACTGCTTGAGTTATTGATGATGTTGAGAAAGATTCCAATGATTTATAGATGTATCATCTATGATGTTAATGACTCCTTGCTCGTGCAGATGCCCGTTATAATATCCTTCTCGTTAAGGGGGAGTGTTGAAATATTATAACTTCAAAGAATATTATATTTGTACTTTATTATTCCGGAGATGTTTCATTCCTCCATGGAGATCTTATTGTATATCCGGAGATTTTTATTCCTCCGTCGGAATGTGGTAACTTGGGTTATTAGACTTCCCCAGTGGGGGTCGGCCCTGTATGTGTTATGTTGGTCAGAGGGTTGTTGGACCACCCTAGAGGGGTTGGCCCATTCAATTGTAGTGGGGTGTTTAACCCAATGGTAAAGTTGGGGCTGACCTAGTTAATATATTGTACAAGTCGGAGATGTGTATAAATAGAGGAGGTGAGCTCCTAATTTGACACACTTCCCTCACTCAAAATATAACGCACTTGTGGAGGAGAGGTCTGCTATGGTGCAGGAGGAGATCATGTCTTTGGTTTTCATCTTTGTGTATTGCTGGTCATCTATATTGAGGAAGCTTTGCTGGGTTTTCTACCCCATGAGGGTTTCCCAGGATAAATCTGTGTCTCTTGTGTTTATGCTGTGCTTGTTGTTTCTTCAGTGATCCTGTATATGTTATTATTGTGAAATGGAATGTAATGCTGCTATTTTCTGTATTAGAATATTAAATCTTAACAAGTTTTTTGGCGACTCCGCTGGGTTTCCAGCTTTTAATTTTTTCTTTAGATCTTTGTTTTTTACTTGTTTTTACCATTCCAATTAGCAGATCTGCCATACTGGACAGCATATTCATTGCTGCCCTAGTTGCTGGTCCTTTTTGTAGCCCTTAACAGACCGAAATTTCACTTTTTGATTTCATTTCCGATGACCTTTTTTTCGTTTTCGCATCGCGACTTTTCGCCCGATAGTTGCGCAGCTCATCACGATCTCGCAGCCTTTTTCCGCGCGGCTCATCGTGACTTCATGGCCATTTTCCGCATTGCACATCGTGGATTCACAGGCTTTTTTCGTGCTGAACATCGTGGCTTCATGTATTTTTTCCGCACTGCACATCGCGGATAAAACCCACGATGCCCATTGCGACTTTTGCCCATAAACCCGCGATGGAAATTTTTTTCATTCGGCCCAATTTTTAGAAAATGTTTTGCTCTATTTTTTGCCCATTTAGCCTATTTTCTAGCATTATTTTTTCTGCATTATTGCAGTAATAGTGAATCTTTTTTCTATTACATATGCTCAATTAAGGTCGTTTTAAAAATTTTCAACAAGTGAAAGAAAGGTTTTTAGCACTTTGTTTAGATCATAGATTTCATTTCTTCGCAAATTTCGAACCACTTTTCCGACTTGCTCAATAGTTTTTCCCAAGCAAGCACTTAGAAATCCATTTATTTCTTACAATTTTTACAATATTTGCTTTCCTCTAAAAATTATTTCGAAAATCCATAGTTTTTGAAGTATTTTTGTTAAAGCATTTACATTTCAGAAAAAAGCCTTTTATTTTTTACAAATTGGAATCATCTTGTTTTTAATTTGTAATCAATCGCCCAAGTGAGGCAAATTCATTTTCATATAAATAATCACACTTGCACCCAATCTGCCACATTTTTAATGAACTGAGCCTTAAAATCTACCTAAACTCAACCAACACTTTAACCCCACTTGGGGAACACTTGAAGAATCTTGTAGTTAGGTAGGATTGGGGGGATAGGTGTTCCAATAACACCCCTCAATTATTTACATCCAAGACATAGTGGTTGACTTTTAGGGAACCCAAAAATCCTTTATTATTTGTTGACATGGTTATACACCAATTTATCGGGAAGGCCTCTCCCTTAGGAGGGTTGAAGTAGCCACACTGGTTCCGGAAGTCTGAGTGGAATACCGCTATCCATTCAGTAACCGAAGGATACCTTTCACAGTTCTCGGTGTACCACCCGTATGGGAGTACAATGGCGATAGAACCAAACTGCAGATTCACCCAATCGAACGTGTTATGAACGGTGTATCTTAGTGGCCAGTTTTAGGATTGTCTACCCGGTGTCTCTCCCGGTAGGGGGATATCTAGCCTTTGATTCCACTACCCATATTGTCTGACTTGGATTTCATCACCTTGCAGAGGATACATTTAGTTGAGTCATGATACCAATTTTAGTTAGGCGTTTGTACGCTCTGCTACCCCCCTTGGTCTAGTGAGCACCACTTTTTTCTAGGAACCATTTGATTTTTGGTATTCTGACCAGTTTTCTTGATTCCTCCACTTATTATAGCACAGTTGTTATAATAAGTGCTTTTGAGGTTGGTTGTTGGCCTAAGAGCCATTATTTTTTCATACTCCCCTCTTGCACACATCGTGGCATTAGGGTCTTGAGTTTTTTATCTCACCACCATCCATTGGCATTTCTATACATCTCTCACCATTGAGAACTTAAGACGATCCCACCGTTTTCAGGGTGAACCCCCTCAGTTTGGTATACTTGACTCTACACGTCATAGACATAGAGCGTTATCCCTTGAATCCACACGTCATCGACATAGAACCCAGTCATCCGATTCTGACGCGCCTCACTTTACATCTAATTCTGAGGCTGAATCCGAACAACCTACCGAGACATCACCAACTAACCCCATGGTCGGATCACAATATGACCCCCTTTTCACCAGTTCCATTGGAGCTACATCAACAAACCCCACTACTACCATGACAACCACGGTAGCCACAAGCCCCTTAGGAATGCCTAACATAGGGGCCACACCTCCTCTAGGCATGCCCAACATAGGACCACCTCCTATTTTAGGTATACCCAACATGGGGTTAACCCCCTCTCTCATTACCACTACCCAGATCCCAGGGATTACCGAAACCATTCCTTCCCCATCTACAACCCATGTTGCATATGGGAGCGTAGGTCCCTTCCACACCACATCGTACTGGAGGTAACATCCCTTTCACACCCAGCATACCCTTAGGGGGCACTTGTTAAGATCCTAGTGGGAAGCCTTCACTAACATCTCGAGGTTTTGGTGTAACGGTTCGTCTCATTTGGTATCAGAGCTTCCACCAAGGTTCAAGTCACAGAGCGAGTGGAAACGTCTGCATTGCAGTGTTTGCCCGGGGCTCGTACGACGCAAAGGGGACACCACCGTACGGGCACACATCCAGCCCAGAGTCTGGACTGTGGAGCGTGGTGGGATGTTAAGATTCTAGTGGGTGGCCTTCACTAACATCTCGATGTTTTGGTGTAATGGTTTGTATCATCTGGTATCAAAGCGGGTGGCAACGTCGACATTACAGTGTTCGTCCGGGGCTCATACAACTCAAAGGGGACACCACCGTACGGGCGCACATCTAGCCCAGAGTCTGGACTGCAGAGCATGGTGGGATGTTAAGATCCTAGTGGGTGGCCTTCATTAACACCTCGAGTTTTTGGTGTAATGGTTCGTATCATCTGGTATCAGAGCACTTTCTTAGGCTCGTTGGGTGAAATTTTTGCCAAATTTTTTTTTGCATCTGTTGCAGGTTTAGATTTGGGAATAATCCCTATCCGCTTAACTAAGGGAAGTACTTGGTAATAAGCCCTAAAACGCATTGTGAGGAGTACCACAGGAACCCCAAAGTAGCTCGCCCATTGAGAGGACCTGCCAGCAAAAAGGGCAACGACCCCTACCTGATTGACTAGTTCCCACCCGTGAGGTAAACCAAGAGCTGTCGTTTGTGGCAAAGCAGTTATCAGTTTTACCTGAGCCGTGGAGTGAGGGGTACTGCCCCAATACGCAAGCCATCAGATAGCATTGGTGGCTGAGTGAATCCCTTGAACCGATAGGATCCTCCTATTTACTCTCCATCTCCAGACGACCACCCAGAGATATCTCTGAATGTTCTATCCGACATTACTACCCCCCAAACAATGCAGGTCAGGGGTTACTTCAAGAAGCTTCCTCTTACACTACTCATTGATTCTGGAAGCACTCATAACTTCATTGACCCTCGGATCGCTAAACAGGCTCATTGTTTTATCCACCCTTTCTCCAACTTTGAAGTCATGGTTGTTAATGGGGGCACCTTACCTTGCAAAGGAAAGTGTCACAATGTGCGTATCTCTCTAGAATATTATAACCTACGCTTTGACATGTTTGTCTTGTCGTTAGGTGGATGTGATGTGGTTTTGGGTGTTCAATGGTTATGCACACTTGGCCCCATCTTATGGGATTTTGCTGAACTTTGGATGCAGTTTTCAATCAATGGGACACAACACAAATTTATGGGCTTACAACTAGGGTCTCTCTGCATCATCAGTTCACATCGACTAGAAAAGATCCTTAAGAGGAATTCACATGGTGTCATCGCTCATCTCCATTCTATTCAGATGCACCCACCAACGGCCTCCACTACTTCCTTGAATAGATATGCAGGTGTCTTTGCTGCACTAGTGGGCTCACCGCCTTCAAGAGACTTTTTTGGTAATCATTTCACCGCATCTACATCTCAGCCGGACATGCTGGCTATTTTGCATGCAGTACAAAAGTGGAAACCATCCCTATTGGGGAATTATTTTTGCATCAAGACTGATATCCAGAGTCTAGACTGTGGAGTGTGGTGGGATGTTAAGATCCTAATGGGAGGCCTTCACTAACATCTCGAGGTTTTGGTGTAATGGTTCGTATCATTTGGTATCAGAGCCTCCACCCAGGTTCAAGTCACAGTGCGGGTGGCAACGTCGGCATTGCAGTGTTCGCCCGAGGCTCGTACGGCTCAAAGGGGACACCATCGTATGGGTGCACATCCATCCCAGAGTCTGGACTACAGAGCGTCGTGGGGTGTTAAGATCCTAGTGGGCGGCCTTCACTAACATCTCGAGGTTTTGGTGTAACGGTTCATATCAACACTGGACCACTCCATAATGCTACCATTAACAGTTATGCCCCGGTGATCATGCCACACCCATCTTCCAGTCTACCATACATGGCTAGTCTAAACTTACCAAACTTGGCAAGGTTAACCAAAGACCCTATTAGACATAACCCTACGTGGCCACCCATGCCCACAAAGCTTCCCTCAAATATCCCAAAATTTGAAGGCAAAGCTGGGGAAGATCCCCAAAACCATATCATGTCATTTCGCCTATGGTGTTCCTCTAACTCCATAGTAGATGATTCCATTAGACTGAGACTTTTACAAAGAAATGTCACTGGCTCTGCATCCAAGTTGTACATTGAGCAGCCACATGGGACCCACAACACATTTACGTCCTGTTGATGCCTCAGGGGTGCAGGGTAAGTGCAAATTGCTGGAATGGGTTCCAAGGCACACAACAGGGGATGAAAACCCAGCCAAAGGCTTTAGTTAACCCTACAAAAGAGTTACCCTATCCTCAAGCTGTTTGGTGTGGTAATCACCCATGGATATTTGGACTCTACTGGCACTCTAAGAGTAAAAGGTTTGATCTTTCAAAGATCAGTTTCCTATTGAGGAAAACGAAGTGTGATAGCTGATTAACAAACCAAACCTAACCTACCTAGGGAAAGAATCTATCCTAGGTGAGATCTTACCTAAAGAGAAAAAGTTGATAATGTGCATATCAGAACTAAAGTATGATAAACAAGTGATCAAGTACCTTAAACAAAAATGTCTTCTGGTTCTTCAATTGTTAATTAAAGTTTTATCAATTAAGAAATTAAGTGACAATCCTTCAAAGTGTTTAAGCTTATTCAAATAACTGATCTGTAATCATTGTGTTAATTGAAAAATTAACAATTGATTATGCATATTTAATTGCATCGAATCATTTGTAGAAATGTACAAGTAATAACTGTTCAATCAAAGAAATTTAACAGAACAATCAATAACATGGACCTAATATACAGAAAAATCAATATGAAGGCTTTGTGCAGAAATAAATAACCTGCAAAAGATTAAATACATTTAAACCGATGACAATATGAAACATTTAACTCAGCGATTCTCAAAGAAATTTGAAGAACTCAAGAAGGTGGAGAAAATATAACTTTACTGCATATAAAAGTCTTGTACAGAAATTACAATGGCTCGAATAGATAGAGCATCTTCAGTCCATACTCCTACTGAATCAAAATTCCAAAATTCCCAACCCCTTGCTAAGGGAAACCTTCCTCCTTAAATACTACAATTTAAATTAGAGTCCCAAAAGGAGAGATTCTACAAAAAGGGATTACAAAATCATTTCCTGATTTAACGATCCAGAAAATCCTGCCATTTTTCATAAATATCTAACAGTTCATCTATATTTGGAAAAACAACAGATTCAAGAGACAACTGAGAATTGCATGCATTGTTCTCCACATCATGCTTTTCCAACTTATGCCAAATGCATAGGTACATGAGAATCCTTCCTTCCATGATGACTGGTTCTTTAACCAAACGATCCACATCTTGGATGCTGATTTGTTCCAAGTCTCGAATCTTTTGTGCGAATTCTTCACATCTATTGTCAAGTTCTTCAAGTCTGCACTTTGGTGGGAGAGCCTCCAGAAAAGGATTCACGAGTGGCAAACCTAAGTCATTCAAGATATTATCAGTTGCGTACCATCGCCTAGTGCAAGTGTCCTGAGACTTAGTAATGATCTCATCAGCTGATTCATTCAAATCAAGCCACGAGTTCAGGGATGCTTTAATTTTCTTCATCTGGAAAGTATTAAGGATTGGGATGTTCTCTGGAGCTTTCTTGATATACAATTTCCATTGACCAATTTGATCTTCAGCTTTACAGGCTTGGAGCCTTTTTTCTTTCTGTTCCTCAAGAGTAGAAGACATCTTAGAAAAATTAATGAAATTTTCCCTGATCTCATCTAAGGCAATATATAACTTCTTCAGTAATTCATGCTGACTCTGATTCACTACAAGAGCTAGGTTTTTGAGGTCCAAGGGTGTGAACTTGAGAACATTGGAGGAAGCTACACTTGTAGTTGCATCTTCCATTTGCTTTTCTAAAGAGGCTATCTTTACAAGACAAGCATAATTTTGAGACTGCAAAAGGTTAAATTCAGTAAGAAGAGTAGCATTTTTCTGTTCTAGGTCTTGCACTTTGCCTGCCCAAGTTTGCCTAAGGTCAGCCACATCAACAAAATGCTGATCTTTTGTTTTAGCCAATTCTTCCTTCAGGTTTCTGATTTCTTCCTCCTTGAGTTTGACTTCTTTGTCCAAGACCTGGCTCGAATCCCAGTTGGCAGAGGCAAAATCCCCTAAGGCTGCTACTATTTCAACCGCTTCAATTCTTGGGTTATTAGTTCTGGGGGGCCATATCATCTGATCTAGTTCATGTGCTTCCAAAACACCTTGTCATTAACCCCTCTTCCTGCCTCTTTTAACTATCGCCTTGTCATCTTGATGATAGAAGACATCTCCAAGAGGAACCACATCTGTGTCTATATACTCAGTAATGGACGGTGTAGGAACAAAGGTGTCACTAATTGTGGAAACCAAAGAAGGTGTATGAGTAACAGCAGAGGTTGGGATAGGTAGAGTGACTTGAGCAGTAGCTAAAGGTGTAATGATGACTTTAAGAGTTGACACACCTTTGTCTGGGGAGGGAAGTGAGACCAGTGCCTCAGAAAGTGGAATCTAAACAAGACTACTGACTTTGGGGAGAGGAAGTGAACTCTGAACTTTACCAGGTGAGTCTATAGGGGGAAACTCCGAAGATATACCGATGGAGGTTGTTACTGAATCAACTGCAAATGATTGTGGAGGGATAGTCACAGACTGTACTTCTGCAATAACAGGGGGTGAAGTGGATAAAGGAACTGAGTACTCTGTCGATGTAGTAGTGGCATTGTTGAGGGTATCATATAAATGGGGTAATGAAAATGGAAGTGGCCCTCCTAGAGTCACAGTGGAATTTGACTTCACAGATGGAAACACAATTGTTGATGAGGTGATACCAGGGGTAGCATTAAATTCCAACACTGATTGTTCAGGGAAAGATTGGTCCATATCAATTTCGTCCAACAATTCAGTGTCAGTCTTAGCATCTCCAGTAACTTATTCCACTACTGGTACTGGAGAAGAGGAAGTTATTTCTTCATCACAGTCAATTACATATACAGTAGAAACTTGTGATGAGGAAGTCATGACCTTCTATCTCTTAGTTGGATTAGCCTTGGTTATGATCAATTCATCATCTTCTGGAGTACCTGGAGTAGAGAAGTGACCACCCAGTGTACCCAGTGGCTGAATTTTGTCTGCAGACCTTGGAGGTTCTAACAACTGAGTCTATAACATTGATGACAGCTACGCCATTTGTTGTTTGGATTCATGGGCTATTTCTAGCATGAGTTTAGCTTCTTCATTAGTTTTCTTTTTAGATAGTTCCCCTAGAATAGCTTCACCTTTGTCTTTATCATGAGCGGTGGTCAAAGGAGGATTGGTAGACTTCTGTGCTTCTTTCTCTTCCCTATCCTTTCTTGCTTTTTCAACAAGATTCATCTGCATGGCCCTATAGCTTAAGATCCTGTCTTTCAGTTGCTTTTGATACTGTAGAATATCATGTTGTCCTTGAGAGTCCTTTACTTTGGCCAAGACTTGAGAAAAGGTGCCTACCCCTTGGTATATGGAATCATCAGGGATTGTTTCATGTGTGTAGTCCATTTTTTTGTGAACTTGCTTTAAGTGTGCATCTAAAAACTTCTTGGGGTCATGTTTCCTTTTCAGGGAAACACCTAATCTCAGAGCAGCTATCTGATCACCCAGAACCATAGCCCAGGTTGAAGTTGGGATGACCAATTGACCCAGATTCAGTGCAAACTTAGGCCAATTCTTCTTCTTAGGTCCCATGAGTTTCTAATGCATACCACTAATAACAGTCTGAAAGAAACTTCCTGTATTACCATCCTGTCCGGGACTATTCTGGGAAAGAAATGAACCGTTTCACTTCCCCAGATTCTGATGTATGTAAAGTATTCACCTACATACCAATCGCCCATTGTGTTGATAAAAGCTTTTGCATCTTCTGAGAATGCAGGTGGCTGCTGCTAGAAGATCTTGAAATAAATGGTACCCACAAAACAATCACAAATTTCATATATCAAAGGTACAAAATTTCCTTCCCAAAGTGTCGAATGGTAAATATGTACGGGTGGGTCTGAAGGAGTCCAATGCCAACCCAAATCCGGATACTGGAACTCTGAACAGAAAACGTAAAAAACATATGCTGATAGGAAGAAGGGTGGTTTCTTATGAGCTGGTGCCTTATGATAATCTTGAATGGTGTTTTTTAGTTCCGATGATAGAACAGAGGCCCACAGGAAATATTTTCCTGTAAGTAACACATGATGTGCTATGGGTGCCCACTCTGCTTTGAAATGAGAACAATTGGGTTGACCAAAAAGCCGGAAAAGCATGGCTACAAGCAGAGAATAGGGTTCTTTGAACCAGATGATAGGATAAAGGTTATCCGACTTAGGGACAAAGGCATTGGGTTTGAGCATCCAAGACTTAATCATTTTCTCAAAATTATACTGGGTTTTGGACGATTGAATGAACTCGGGGGAGAGTATCTGCACATAGGTTCTTAGAGCAAATGCTCGAACAAAAACCTCGGGGCGAAAACTTGTCAATTGGAAACCTGCACTGTAATTAAATGAACGGTTCTTAACATCAACATTCTCAATTATCCACTTAACTGCATCTATGTAGGATAAGACGGCAGGGCGTGCAGCAATGGCATGAATTTGGGAAGCCCTAATTCTCTCATAGACTGGTCTATCATCCTCAATATGGGAAAATTCGTCATTATAAAAAATGGCATATATCTTGGACCAGTCCATTTGGTACATCTCTATAACTCCTCCACTGGTGTCAGAAAGAAAACCAAAATTTGGGTCTTTGTTTAGGGGGTCTTTGAGTGATGTTTTAGACCGTGTATTCTTCGACATAGTGGAGGAATTTTACAATATCTGATCAAATGCAAAAAATTAAATAAAATACAACCCAAAAATAGTAAAATGCAGGCTAGTAGCGTAAGGATAATAGTGGACTTACCTGAAATAGTGAACTGACTGAACAACGGCACCTGACACACAATCCTCAGTAAATCAAGAACATAACAGCGTATGTTTTACATCAGTGAAAATGTAAACTAAAAAGTAAAATAAAACCCTATTAAATACATTGAGTGAAATAAAACCAACTATGTGATTATAACAAATGGACGACTGAGATCAACTGTGGCAGGACGTAGAATCGGGTTCAAGTATGCTCGTAAAACTCTTTATTCAAAATCCTGCAAGCCGAAACCTGAAAGTACGGATTTGCGGGTTATGGGTTGGTAAAAATAATGAATAATGAAAAAGACTTTTGAAAGCCGACAACCAACTAGGGGTGGCGGGTTTCAGGAAGTAAAAAATGTTAAAATAAAAACAAATACTCCAAAAGCCGCATTCCGCAATGCGGATTGCGGGTCGTGGGAACACACAGAAAATAATCATGAAGAGACAATCTCAAAAGCCGCATCCCGAAATTACGGGTTGCAGAAGCACGCACGAAGTGGACAAGAGAAGACCATCCCGAAAGACGAATGGCGCTTTTGCGGGATTTGGGTTTCGGGGTAGCTGTTATCCCATCTCATTACAGAGTGATTCCATAGTCTGCAATCGTCAGATTGTGGGTTTCGGAATCATCAAAACCCAACATTAAAAAACAATAGTCCCACAAGCCGCGATTGTTAGATTGCGGATAGCGGGTTCTTCAAACGTCGAGTTTCAGGATGACCTTACCAGTGAGCAAAATACTCATAAATTTTGGCTTTTTTGAAACCAAAACACTTTGGAAAAAATCAAACGGTTGAAACCAAGGAAATCAAAGGCATGGGTGGAGAATTATAGAGGTAAAATCTAAAATTCTAATATTTATAAAATAACTCACCCAAACACCTTAGTGTTTTATTAACCTCGGGGCTCCCATGCTTACCTGAGCATGGGATCTGTTGTGGCGACAACACATCCCTCGCCTCAACTTTCCTCTAGTTTTTTAAACTACCTATACGCTATGATGCAGGCATGGAAATACTTTTGTCTTGTAGACAGAACACTGCTACACACATCACTGATCATATCCATGAGTGGCATAAGCACCGGAGCCTCTGCAAGATAAAGCTTGATGACCGTATCTTTTTGGATTGGTTCCTCAAATCACTCCTACCTCTCATAGAGAAAGATGTAGCTTTCGAACGACCCCAATCAGAAGAAGAAGCTATCTTGAAAGATCAACAATTCGACCTCATATATGCCCAATCAGGATATCTATACACTATTTTACCTGACGCCCCGCGTGGCGATCCATCCCTCCATGATGTGTTGGGGGAATCCCATGTTGCTGATGGTATTATCAGCCAGGTTATGGTGCAAAACAAACCTTTTACCATGACGAGTACAAACAACAACCCAGACCTTTCTAGGGCTTCATCTAATTCTGAAGCTACAACTTCGTATGCTCCAGTAACACACACCCACCACATTCATGAACCTTTGTATCCACCACAATGTCATGGGAAAGCACCATCAACTTATGCACCAGCTCCATATTATAACCAACAGGCCCACCAGACTCCGGTCCAGCCACAATCCCAAGTGGCTTATTATCCTCAACAGGAAACACCTCTTTCTCCAACACTTCCATCAGCTCAAGGTTACCCACAACCGTAACAAACACCAGGGCCACCTCCGAACCCTCCTGTTTACTACCCACCGCAACCTTCTCTAGAGCCTGCATGAACTCAAAACCCACCTACTTCCCAAGGGCATGTCTACGCACAGCAAAACCAACCTCCAAATGAGAACAACTAGCATAACCAAGGAGGTCAACAAAACCGTGGAAACAACCAGCAACATAACCAAGGTGCACCACCACCTAATCCTCCAAACAATAATAACGCCACTCCTCCCAACCAAAACCTTGACCGTCCACCAAAACAGGCTAAAAATAATAAGTTGAGAACAAACCATGCATGTTCCATATGTGGATTCTACGGCCATTACACACATAATTGTCCCCATTTGGATCGAGCGCGTCAACTCTGGACCGATGATGCCCAACGACAAGGACATCTACACAGCCAGCACCCGCTCCTCAAACACAACCCATTAAATTACAAAATCCTTTACCAAACCAAGGCATGATAAACACTCGTCCAAATGATCCCCCTCAAGGATCCGATGCACCACAGCAGCAAATTACCTATGCAGCCGCCGATTACCAGCATGTTGATTCCAACACTCACCAATTGCTTATGATGTCATCAAATGATGTCAATCTTCAAATCCGTTGAAATCAATACAGATCTTCCCCTGAGGCCACACCTACTGACCTATCATTCAGTACTCTCCCAACCGATCAAACACTTCGCATACCCACTATTCCCATGGACGGGGGCCCCAAAGCACCTCGTTTCCCTTTGAGACGGATTAACAATAACCCGAACGCTCGTGCAGCTTCCAACTATAACATTGTAGAGGATTTAGCTCAGTCCCCCGCTACTATGTTCGCTCTCAAAATCTTAAAAAAATGTCCTACACAGAGAAAATTATTGTTATCTGCCATTGGTGCCATAGATCCTAACAACTCTAACATGATGGCTTTTGACTTAGAACAAGCTAAACCTCGCATGCCTTCATCTTTATCTTTTCAAGGTTCTGTCTCCATTCACAACCTCGTCGTTCATCAATGCATAATCAATGAAGGGGCCTCTACCTGCATCATGTCGATTTTCGTATCGCAAAAACTTGGATCCCCAATGCTACAATTGTCCACTACCGCATTACGAGCTTACAATGGCCGTGAAGCTCAACCTCAAGGTTTGCTAGTGAACGTACCCATACAACTTGGGGGCAAGTTGGTTCTCATAGATATAGAGGTCATTAACGCCCAACTTGATTACAATCTCCTTTTGGGACGAAGCTACATGTATAAAATGAAAACTGTCGCTTCTTCAGTTTTCCACATCATGATGCTCCCCCATGAAGGACGCGTAATTAAAATCGACTAGATTACATACTATGAACCCAATGCCCCCGTAGCACCAGATACTGTTCTTCCCATGATCGAACAACCCGTTCTTAGTGCACCAATATCCTTTGTCTCATCAGTCGAACCCGGGATATATTCGGATACTCCCATGACCAGCTCTTTCCCGTCAATCCCACCCCCTCTTCAGGCAACTGCAGTATCCGATTTGTGTACCCTATCACACAACGAACAACAACAACCTCAACCACCACCACAAGCACCCATCGTGCCTATTCATATCAGAACAACACCGATTCACACAATCCCATTCTTGTTTCCGCTTTCAGGAGTTGTCAGCTCGCTAGTAATGGCTACACTCAACCTTCCAAGATTAACTTTAGGATTACCGGTATGGTACTTACTTGCCCCAACTCCCCCACCAACTCTGACCATTGTCCTACAACTGGTACAACCTATGAATATGTCAAACCATCCACCACCTGGCATACCAAACCACTAGAATTACCCACCACCCGGTGGTCCGAACCCCCAAAATCGATCGATTCCCATAGGGGGCACTACATCGACATATAGTTATGTCCCCCCTCAATCTTGCCACACTAGCGGCAGAGGTCCACAAACCTACAACACTGCACCCACAACTCGCACCCCCCCAGTGACTACCAAATTAGCCAAGAATCCCCCGACCTGTGTACTCCCTAAGTGCTCCTTGTGCGACGATATTGGCCACGCCACCCATGTATGTCCACAACTACCAGCACTTCAAGAACACATGAATATGTTGGATGATGACATCAACGTTCCAATTGTCAAATTAGAATTACCACCTCAACCTCATGATAAATCATTGCACACAAACCACCCTTGTGCAATATGCGGAATCTACAACGATTATTCACATCACTGCCCTGATCTCCAAGATTATAGAGCAACACTATATAAGATGAATAATGTCGACTTAGAGATATCCCCCCCACTTATTGAGGAAATATTCCCTCTAGAATCATCCCATTCAGAAGAAATCAATACCATTTATATGATTTCAACTACCTATAAACCCAAACCAATTCATTTAATGGAACACTATTTCCATACCGATGAAGAAATCCTAGAAACACTCACTGCACCAGACTACCCTTGGGATGATATGCACCATTGATCATACTTCTTCCCTGAAGCATCTACGTCCACTGCGGCAAACCAACTATCAGTTGAATCTAAGCACTTCTTACCAACCAAGTTAGATTGGTTCAAAGATCCAATACCAGCTCCAGAAGCCTTCGAGGAAGATAACATGGATAACATTTTGCCCATTATAAAAATCGACATTTCCACCACCCCTGAAAAACCTGAGCTTATCTCTTTAGGTGCATCTTGCACTGAGAAAGAAACCCAAGCTTATAAGAAACTCTTCCAAGAATTTTGGGATGTCTTCGCCTGGTCTTATACCAAGATGCCTGGTCTTGATTCTACCATCGTAGAACATCACATAGACACTTGGCCCAACATATCACCGGTTTTCCAGAAACAATGTCCCATTCACCCATCCAAGCTTCCAGCCATCAAAGCAGAAATCGAAAAGTTTCGAGCAGCAGGTTTCATATACCCGATTGCATATACCACTTGGGTTTCAAATCCAATACCCATTAATAAGAAAGTCGGCACCATCCACGTCTGTACTCCCAAAGACAACTTCCCCACACCATTTATTGACCAACTAATCGATGAGTGTGTGGGGCATGAGGTACTGTCTTTTATGGACGTTTTCTCCGGATATAACCAAATCAAAATCTGTAGAGAAGATCAATACAAGACCGCTTTTACCACCCCATGGGGCACCTTCACCTATCGCATCATGCCTTTCGGTCTCAAGAATGCAAGAGCCACTTTCCAATGAGCCATGACTTATTGCTTTCATGATCTGCATAAAATCATTAAAGTTTATCTAGACGACATCACCGCTCGATCTAAGAAACGATCTGACCACTTAGAAGATCTTCGACAGGTTTTCTTGCGTTGTCGCAAATACAAAATCCGCTTGAACCCGCTTAAATGTGTATTTTGCATTACAATAGGCCGCCTGCTGGGGTTTTTCATTTCAGAAAAAGGGATTACCATTGACCCTCTAAAAGTTCAAGCCATAGTGGACCTCCCTTCACCATGTACATTAAGACAGCTGCAAAGGCTAGAGGGGAAATCCAACTTCCTTCGTCGTTTTGTCCCAAACTATGCCACCATAGTACATGGTTTCCTCCATTTGCTATGTCTTCATACCCACTTTGTATGGGATGACCAAGTAGAAGGAGCCTTCACGGACCTAAAGAAAGCACTTACAAGTGCCCCTTTGATTTCTCCACCATATTTCACAAAAGACTTTACCCTTTACATTTCGCCATCAGATCATGTTGTCTCTAGAGTTTTCGTCCAAGAAGACTCTGCTCGCCAAGAACATGTCATTTACTATGTGAGCCAGACCTTGTCAGGCCCACCCCTCCGCTACCCACATGAAGAGAAAATGGCCCTCGCTGTCGTCTTTTTAGTACAAAAGCTGTGACATTACATTCTCCTTAGCCACACCACGGTTGTGGCTAATTCCAATCCAGTCGTCTATCTCTTGAATCGTCGCCTTCTACAAGGCTGTGTTGCCAAATGGGTGATTATCTTACAAGAATATGACCTAACTTTTAAAACCTCGAAGAGCACCAAAGCATTAGCACTCGCTCAACTCATTACGGACTTACCATCATTGTCGTCATCACCAACTATCCATACTGATATTATCGATGAACATTTGTTCATCATCTCATCGGACGACCCTTGGTATGGCGACATTTTGGTATACCTCTGCACACAGAAGTTTCGACCCAACATCAACCATGAAGGACGTCATCGCATCCGTCACCATGCCTTCCATTATCTCCTCTTGGGTGATGTCCTCTATCGATGTGGCGTCGACACAATCGTATGATGATGCCTTTCCCAAGATGAAGTAGAACAAGTCCTCAATGACTTGATCCACATCGACGGAGTGTGCATAGGTGCCACCACAAAGAACCAAGCTGAGTATGACGTCGTGACCGGTCTCCTGGCCACTGCTCTCCAAATGAGCATAAGTCACCTTAGCGTTTTCTTCGACTCCCAGCTCCTTGTTTCCCAACTCAACAATATTTACCAGGTATGTGATCCTTGTCTATTCAAAAAATTTATGCGCACTAAACAAATGATTCGACAATTTGAGTCCATTTCATTCACACATGTCCCAAGGAATCTCAATAGTATAGCAGACCATATGGAAAACAACATTCTAGATTGGCACACCAATCAAACCATGTAGAAAAAATAAAATTCACATCCACGTGCATAACATGTGCCTCCACGGACATACAAAAATCAAACATGCCTCCATGGGAAAACAAATAGACAAGATGTGCATCCACGTGCATACACGACTATATACCAAATCATATATATATATATATATATATCATAATAGTCACCATTTCATAGATACAAAAAGATACATCCCCATATACAAAAATACATAGTCGTACAAAAAAGTTACATCCCCATATGCTCATCAGCATTTGGGGGCAAACATGTGATCACCTAGTCGTCATGATCCCTAGGATCCTTTGGCTCCTCCTCCGGATCCTCCTGATCCCGAGCCCTCCTCTCAGCTTACATAACTGCTACTCTGAGCAAGATAGACCGCCACTCACGAGGAGCATCGAAACAACGCTCAATAATGTGCCGGTCCAAGTCCCTCCAGGCCTCCTTTGGGGCTCCCTCTACAAGCATATCCAATGTATCCTGTATGCCCTCCAGGGCATCGCCTTGAGGACGCAAAACTCCTCGAACACGAGGAGGTGGCGCCACTATAGGTGGCGGTACCACCACCATCCCCCGTCCCTGACGACCTACATGATCAGCTGGTGGCCTCGAACCAATATATGCATAATCACACAAGTGAACCAAGTCAATATCATATAAATATCTCTATCTATACTCATAAAAAAAAATCTAAAAAACATGATATAGTAGAGAACCAAAAAACAAAGACATACCATCTAAACCCCAGGCTTGCCCCTGAGCTTGAGGCATCTCTGGATCTCCTTGGTAATTCATGCCAGCATATGGATAATTATAAATAAGTAGGGGGATCTGCTCCCACTGCTCATACATATCCGCCGAAAAGAAACATCGGATACCACCACCACCCCGGGGCATCATCCCCCCCCACTGCACCATCCATGGCTCACTAACCAACCCCTCTCGAATCGGCACACGCGACCGCAAGGTCAGTACTCGCTCAAAGAAAAAAAAACAGAGGAAGGAGGCATAGCAAAACTCCCCCCCCTCCCGACTGACCTTGTCCAGATCTCACCGGACATAGGCCAAAAACATCTGACCCCAGGAAAAGTAGGTCCCTCTCAACACACAGTCTACCATCATTGTTTTCCCCCCAGACAACGATGTGGCACTGTGGAACCCAACAGACGTAGAACACAAGCCCCAACCACCCGCATCTCCCACTCCCACAAAGATGTCAGACTCAATGCGTTGTTCTGCGCAATAGCTCCCGGAACACAGAATCTCTCTAAGAGATCCTCAATGTTCAACCCAGCAGGGATCCTTTGCTAGAGCTCCCCTACCTCCCATAAGCGAGGAAACCCAGTAAGGAAATAAACATCAAAAAGGGTGATCTCTAACCGCTCACCCCTCACCATGAATGCAGCCTCTGTTGGAATCCAGAAACCCACCAATTTGTTCAGCAGCTCTCTGACTGAACGCATAGGTGGAATCTGAGCGAACTTTAGGAGCCCTCCAGCAGCGAAGGCCTTCCGGACACCTGGGTCGGTCCAAATCCGATCCATCAAGTCCTCATCGATCTCTCACTCCTGCCATGATACTAGCGGCGTCGTCAACATCCTGCCAAAAAACAAAGAAAATTTTTTAGGAAACAAAATTTTTTCCACAAAATCCCATCGCGACTTTTGGGCTCTTAGCTGCGATGATCATCATGGATTTTTCATCAAAAGCTATGATGATCATCATGAATTTTTAATCAAAAGCCATGATGATCATCGCCAGTATCAGCCCCACAGTCGCGATGAACATCGTGACTATCAGGTAAACAGTCGTGATGAACATCGCGACTGTTTTCCCCAAACCCACGATGAACATCTCGGGTATCAAGCCCATACCCACAATGTTCATCATGGAAAAAGAGCCGAAACCCGCGATATTCCAGGTTGGAATTCCAAAGTGGAATTTTGTGGTCTTTGGGGGCCCACCGCTAACTAGAAAGGAAATAATTGAAAAGGCTAAGGCACATAGGCTTACCTGAAACTCGCAAAATGAAATTCCAATGGTTGAATCTCCCACAAATTGAGAAAATGCTCTGACCCACTCAAATGCTCTGTGAAACTCACACATAACAATGACACATGTCACATTGGGCCCACACACTATTTATAGAGATTTGACCAGTTTTCAAACAACAATTTTGGTATCATACGATGTTCGTTTTTCAAACCGTTGGCACCATTGGAATCAACACAACGAGAACTTCATGATAGTCCACTCCTTTTCCTGATTCCACTAGGTCCATTTTTTGTGCATTTTTCCCATGCCCCTTGTCACCTCGATTTACGTGCCACATCATCCATCGTCCATTGTTGACGAGTCTTATATCGCTAGATTCAGTTTTCCGCGCTCGTGACGATGCGTGAGATCATTTCTTTCTCTCATGCCCATATTTTTTGGGCATTTTTTCCCATGCCCCTCGTCACCTCGATTTGCATGCCACATCGTCCGTTGTCCATTTTTGACAGGTTTTATATCGTCAGATTTAGTTTTCCATGCTCATGATGATGCTTGAGATTATTTCTTGCTCTCACCCCCATCATTTTCAAGCATTTTTTCAAAATGCCACTAATCACCTCGGTTGGCGTGCCACATCGGTCGTTGCCCATTTTTCATAATCTTTATGTTGCTGGATCCAGTTTTTCGTGCTTGTGCTAATGCTTGAGATCATTCCTCGCTCTCACCAATACCTTTTTGTTCGGTATAATTTTACCCCTTTTTCGGGCCGAGCAAGTCTTTTATGAAAAAGGCACTCAGGGAGTTTTTGTTAAGCTCTTTTCTGACTCCTAAAACAATGAAAAGATCGTCGAGCAACCTTGCTTCCTTTCATGCTCGCTAAAAGTATTTGAAAGGGCGTCTACCTGGTATAAGTTTACCCCTTTTCCGGACCTTGTAGACTAATTACGAAAAAGGAATACTCTAGTCACATTGGCTAGAAGAGTTCTCCATTTGCATCATTTTATGCTTTTTCGGGCCTTGGAGACTAACTTACAAAACAGAACACCAATG
Source organism: Larix kaempferi (assembly GCA_027924585.1). Taxonomy (NCBI): domain Eukaryota; kingdom Viridiplantae; phylum Streptophyta; class Pinopsida; order Pinales; family Pinaceae; genus Larix; species Larix kaempferi. The sequence continues at coordinate 678,797 of BSBM01000270.1, read as the reverse complement.
GAGTCTACTTACCACTTTCAGACTCTCAAAAAAATGAAAGCAACTACGAGCAATCACCATATTGGGCTCGTATAAATCCACAGGATGGTACTCCACCACCACTGTAGATTCTTCTTACCGTTTTCAAACTCCCTAAAAATGAAAACACTCATGAGCATGAACAGTCCTGGGCTCACATAAATCCACAGGATAGTACCATTTCAGAGCACACTTTTATTCCTTCTTGGAGCTCATTAAAACTATGAAGAAGGACCCAATGGTGCTTCTTGGCGCCACAAAAAATCATGTCTACCCATGCGGAAACTTCCCATTTTAGTTGCCTTTGTTCAGAGTATTTTTCAATGTGTCACCCCGATACTCCCCCAACAACACCCATCAACTAACCCCCCCAGATCACCCAAATCTGCAATACGTACCCCTAAGCTGTGATTCCCACTTTTAAAAATCAGTTCCCTATACTGCCAAGTCAGCAATGTCATCATACTCTGAACAAAGGAAGTTTGAGTCTACCCACTCTATGACCCCAGTTATTCTCCATCCCCACAATATGTCAGTCCTACCATCAGTACTCCACATATCAGTTGTGCAGCTCACGCTCCTAACAAGGAAACATCATTTCCTTGATAGTTGTTGGTCTCCCTCTGTCGACACCAACCAAATCTATTCTAGAGGATAGACCTAGAGGTCCCTGTGCCTTGGAATCATTACCATTTGTGATGAGTGCCTACGGATCATTTCGAAAGGAGTCCTCAGTGCCTCTCCAAATGATTGTTTCTCACATGCTCGACTTCAACACCTTGATCGCATCATTGAGACTCGTAGAGGGTATCGGTTCTTTCAGTTATTTCTTGAAGACCCCGGATATCATCTGACTCTACCACATATGAGAGTCTAATTAAGGATACAAGTTACATTCTCCTATGGATATTCGGGTTGCATTTACCGACAGTTTTCAGATGTACACCGCTTTTGTACTCCCTCGAGTATACAATTACATATAACTCCTTAGAGTTGACTCACAGTTATTGAGTCCCTACAGATGTTGGACACCTTTAGTTTCAGCAATTCATCAACCCTTCTTATACCTTTTTCAGAACGGTTGTTGCCTTTTTCCAGTGTATCAGTTTTTCCGATCAGTCATGGTACGACCATGACTATGTCCGAGCATTGTGTCCCCTCTGGACCATTATAATGTACCAACAGATTTTAATGTATTTATTCAGGCCCCCCTTCGTGGGCCTATTGTTATGTATATGTCTTGATACGAGCATGGGTATGCCTGCCTCATCCATACTCAGAGATATCCCTCATTCGTTTTGAGGCCATGTAATATTTTTATGTTTTTGCAGCTTCCAAGGGGTCATTGCTCCAGTCTCCAACCGGTCTCTTCTCTTCTCCAAACCCCAGGAAAAAGATAAAAGAACTATGATGTCCATCGGCCATACGATGAGCTCTTGCCCTCACACATCAGGGGGCAATCTGTTAACACGCAAAAAGTGTTCACTAGCTCATTCCCTTATTCACATGACCCATTTGTCCACTTTTCCACCATTTAAGCCTCTAAAACCATCAAAAGGTCACCAAAAATACCACAATACACTTTTTTCCCCTAAAAAATATACCCTAAAAATATATATATTTTTCCTCAAAAAACATAAAAAACCCTCAAAAAGGGTCCAAAATTCCCAAAAAATATTAAAAGGGAATAAAAATATTCAAAATATTCAAAAAAGGAAAAAAGAGGGAAAACCATGTTGGCCAATACCATTGGTTTCCTTAAAACCATAATGGTATTCTCCATCACCAAAAACTATAAAAAGGTGATAGGGGCTCCTCACCTTCCATCCATCATCCATCCTATCCTCATGCTGTCAAAATATCTCTTGAGTTTTTTGACCATTTTAGCAAACTTGGAGAAGAGACCATTGGAGCCCGGAGCACTTCAAACTTGGAGCTACTCAACACCAAACATCCTCACCATTTGAGGTATTATAAGACAAAAACCATTCTTTGTTACATTTCTTGTTCTTTCTGTTAATCTTTTTAAATTTATTTTTATATGCACATGTTAATGCTAGATTAGTTTATAATTGTATTTGCTTTTTATTCAAAGACTGCTATTAGAAGTTAATAGGTGCATCCTTGCACATGATTGGTTGAAAAACCAAGCAAGAAAGGGAATGAGCAATGGTGGAAGAATAAAAACTGGGCAGTTTTTAGGCCTCAAGCTGTAATACGTATGTCTACAATCTAGTCAATTTGATATGAAGAATGCAGTTATTCTAGAATTCCTTTATACGTGTTAGTCAATATGCACTCAATACAATTTAGAAGGAATGTATACAATCTAGTCTTATGTATACAACAGAATTTAGGAATGCATACAATACAAATTAAAAGAAATCATAGGCTCAACTCTCTGATAAGGTAATTTGTGAACATGGAAATTGCATTCATTTAAATCCACGAGATAAATGAACTTTATAGTGGAAATGAGCTGAACATGGTGACTTAGCATAGAATTCCATGAGGATAATCCCAGTCAAGCATTTCTTCAAAACGATTTATATAACCACAAATGCACATGTAGTCTGTATATCAACCAAAACTATTAACGTTTAGTTCTTTGGATGAATCTAGTTCTTCATTAACCCTTAGCCATCAGACCTTAGCAGTTGATGAAGCTATTTCTTCATTGACTATATGTGTAGTTTCATTGCATTTATACCTTTGAACAAGGACGTAGACTTATTGCTGGCCATGATGAATCTGGGGAGTTTGCATCAATACTTAGTTCCCTGTATAGGTTACTTGAAACCCTTGGATAGGTTACTTGAACTAAACATGTTTCTATGGTAATATTACCATAATGTAATGAAGACCTGTATGTGCATGTCCTGTCTGACTGTTTTTTATTCCATGGATAAGGAGTATTTCTCACAACCAAACTTTCTTGTTTTAAAGGTTAATGTTTCAACAGGGATCCCTATTTTCATAATTTGAGATTGAACACTGTAACATATATTCATAAATGTAACATACATTCCAATTCAGACATAAATGCAACATATATGCATGCTATTTTACATATGAGCTAAATGCAACATATATCCATGAAAATTCCAGTCACAACTTTCTTGGTTTTCTTAATGAATATGCCATGAATAGAACTGCGGATAATTCTTCACAACATATTCCAGCCACTATGAATATAACACCATTTTATTCATTGTGTTATACAACTATCTATTCATCCATGTATTCATACAAAAAATACATACAATGAAGAAGATGAGTATTGTTAATAAAGGTGGAACTACAATGGACATGCCCAATAGCACTATAAACACCAATATACTCCAACTTACAAGATATCCCAGAAATGTCATATATATATTATCATATAACCACTTTAGCATTATATGTATTTACCCTTAGTCAATACATTTCTACAATTTGCAACATGCTTTATTGTTGCAGCGAACTAGAATCACTAGTCAAATGGCTCAATGTTATCCTTAGGCCAAGGAATGTAGCTCCATAAATCATCTTCTATAGTATACAATGTTCTATTGGGACATGGTAGAGGTAGACTTCCCAATTGTGGTTCTAGAATCTCTATAGGACTGACAACATAATAGTCGTCCCCAAGACGGACACAGTGGGTCATTGTATTTGGGTCAGTCTTATGTATTGTCGCCCTTGCAACTTTGACCTGAGAATTTAGCACAATGAGATAGCACTTCTTTCCTTCCAAACCTAATTGGGAAGATGTTGGCAACTCAATAGAATTCTCCTCTTCTTGCCAATGAATGAAACAAAGTAATATAGGCTGAAATAATATGTAAAATATTGGTTATAAAAAAAAATAAAAAATAGAAAACTTACTAAGATTGGGGACTTCATTTTGTTAGTTTGAAATGTAGTGGTCAATAGGGTTTTCTGCTCCAAATGCTTAGCATAATTTGATGCACAACTCTGCACCTAATAAAGAATGATTTGTAATATATTGAAAGAACAAAACAAAATTGAACTAAATTACAATAATTTTCAAAACTTACTAGGGATGTCGAAGTTTGTGTTGGAGATAATTGTTTTGTTACTGTTTCCTTCGTAGGGATTGTTGTCTCCCCTAAATTACTCTGGAAATACAATATAATATAAGACCTACAATGAAAATTTGAAACTAAAATGTTCTTCAAAAAAATATTTAGACATCTTACCTCCACTGTAGGAATGATTTCAGATTGGAAATTTTGTACAGTAGGAAGCTGTTCATATTAACAATGTGATATTAGATATCAATTCATTAATGTCAAAAAATGTACATTGGGGGAAGAGTAAATAATTTGATACTAACACTTTCATTGTTGATTTCATTCTCTTTCTCCATGGCTTCTACTCATTTCATGAGTTAAAAAATTGTTGTTTTTAGACATGATATTTCTTGTGCATTTTCTTTGATTGTAACTTGGCTTGCAACTAGGGCTTCCTTGTATGGGTTTCTTCCAAACAAGTTAGTTGGCGTAACTCCGAGGCCAACCCCATGACATCATACCCTTGCATCAGGCCCTAATACCTTAGCAAGGGCATCATCCCTATATGCAAATTGTTCAGATGCCACTTTTGATTGTGCTTCTTCAATGTTTTGCTGGCATTTTCATGCAATTAAACAAAATCATGTTAAAAAAATTTCCAACATGACATAAAATGGAATTCTAATCTATATCTAAAATATAAGGTTGGGAACTTACTATTGTTTCTCCTACATCTGGTGTGATTGGAGTGCCATCCTTCTTTTGATGGCACTTCTTCCATAGGTTTGCCCTAGTAATTGTAGTCGATGAATCATCAGAGGATCTAGAGTTTTTCTAGTTACAAGAAGTTAAATAGTATGGTTAAGTTGCAGCATTACAATGAATCCAAACTATGCCAATATAAAGAAAATATAATGGATCAAAAGTACTTACCATGTCATGTTCGACCCTTTGATAACCACGACGTCCACAAGTGTGCAAGTCTTGCTCCTTTTCTCTGTTTTGCTTATTTTTTCTCTTTGTCTCCTACAAATCAATTAAAAATTACAATAATATAGGTCAACATTACAAGCCAATAGACATTTCATGTAACTTGATTATATAAATATTTGAACTTTTTTCTTACTTGGAATTCAGTGGTGCTTCGTGATAGTACAAACTCTCTCCAAATTGTCTCACTTATCCTAATTGGAGGAACACTTTTTAATCTCTCCTCAGTTGACTTGTGAGAATCACAAAATATTTTGTCCAAACAATGCCTGTGACTGTTTTCCTTATGGCCTATAGAGTGCATACAATAATATTTAAGGATGGGGGTGATTATCAATTTGGACTGCAACATATAAGAAGTGAATTACTATATGTTATCCATTGTTTGAAAATAAACATTGAAAGCATGCAAAAATACAAATGTAGAGAACAAATATGCAAAGTTCTAATACTCACATTGATGATGTTCCACAAGTCATCCTTTAGTGGAATTGGAACCTTTCACCAATCAAAATATGTGATTGGAACCATCTCCCTAGCAAGTACACCTAGTAATGACGATAGCTTCACAGAGTTTGGACCAATTGGTTGGTTCCTTTCATTAATTTCAATTTCAAGCGGAGCATCCAAATTATTGATGTCTGCACATCTTGTTGGTCCTCTACACTTCTTGATCGTCTCAGCCGATGCGTATGTAGAGGGATCATCCCCTTCTATGTTAATATCTTCTTGACATGATTGTTCGTGAACATCATCTATAGAAGAAGGAATTGTAAAAGTGTTAAGAAATGATTAATAGAAAAATTTAAAGTTATCACAAAGTTAAAATCTAATAATTAATGCACATACCATGTTGTTCTTGTTGCCCCTCTTCTTGAAAAGAAGGAAGTATCTCTTCAACGTCATTTCTTTCATTATTGGGACTATTACAATTATTCAAAGGAAATTTGGAGCTTCCTCTTGTTTGGGTCTTCCTCTTCTTAGTCACTATAGAAAGAAACGTTAATAGGCATATTTATAACATCATCATACAATAAAAATAAAAATTATATTGCATAAGAAAATACACTGATATTTGTCTAAATATTTACCTGTAGGGGTGCATGTTCCTGTATTCCCCACTTTATCCTTCTTAAAGATTCTTTTTTTAGATTTCATAATCAGACTTCTTTGATTTCGTGTCAGAATTTGTTTTCCCTGTGTTTTCTCAAATGGATTAGAGTATTACTTGGTTGTAGCCTATTAGAATCTTACTAAAGTACAAGATAATATGTTATGAGCATGGAAATGTCATGAAAAGAATGATATAGTTAAAGCACATACAATCACTTACCTCCATGTATGCACTTGTACACAACCTAATTAACAAAAAAAAAGCTTGTATCAGTAGTCAACCACATGAAAAATCAATATTCAATTCCAATTTATAACAATCATGTGAAATTTTACAACAAATAATATACTTCATAAGTTTTCACAAGCCTCCTGAATATTCAAAAGGACATTTGTGATCCCTAATTAGGAGATAAATACAGGTTTGAACTAGTTTATAAACACAAAGCTTACCAAATCCAAATTTGTTGAAGAACCAAACAGTAATTGATCAAGATAGATGTTCCACACAAATCCAGATATATTAGAATAGAGATTGAAGAAAACGTAAAAAAAAATATTCTTGGTGATTTGGGTTTGGTAATAGGACTTTCTCACCAACAACCCATTTCAATGCAAACCCTAAAAAGAAAAAATGATACTTGTTCTTGGACATTGTCTTCCAAGTCAGGGAGCAAGTCGATATTTTAAGGGTTTACAACCATCCATTGTACCACTGTGTAGTGCACTTGCTACTACTGTTTCCTATCCAACAATATCTCCCTCGGCATTATATGTTTTGTCCTATAGTTATTGTGATTAAAAACTCTGGTCCAAACCCACACAATATATCAAAATCTCGGCGAGAAGGGTTTTAGAGAATGATGAAGGTACTAAAGGTTTTAGAGAATGATGAAGGTACTAATAGGTTCAACAACAAATCTAGGAAAGAATAATGAATTAACAAAGGTTGGTGGAAGAAAAGGAGAAGATACAGAAACAACTAGGTTTTTAAAGAATAATTTCAAAGTTGGTAACAAATCAAGGGTTTCCTCTAATCTAGAAAAGGATGGAAAGGTAGTGGCTTTTCCTTCGACAATCGATGCAAAGGTTATTCAGCATGGTGGTCATCAATTCCCTTTTAGGAAGAATTATGTTGTTTCATCATCATAGATACAACACATGCTATATTAAGGATCTAGGTTTTATGGAGGAAGGAAGCATTACAGGGCTCTAACTAGTTCTGAAATAGATAATTAGAAGTTGTCTCTCCCATGTTTTCTATCTTAGATAGAGAAGTTATGGTTTGGACTGGTTAAAGATAGTATTTAAATTGTAATATTCCCATTTTGATTGTTTTGATGTTTTGGGTCACATTGTAAATATTTGGATATAATGATGGGATATAAATGTAGAGTTGAAAGCTAAGGCCCAACTAGTGAATCCCTAGGCATGTTTTTTTTATAACTATTATTTTGATATACCATGAGGTAGATTAACCATGAAATTTTCATAGTTATGAGAGCATGGGGGTTGAGTACAAGTCCATGAAGAGTGTAAGAGACTCCATATGCATAAAAATTTGAACCTTGTGGGAATTTGAACCACCTCTATCTTCATGCACTCTCTCCGTGCAAGATTTGGACTAACCATTCCATTTGCTCGTTATGATTCATTCATCCATTCATTCATCGCCATCTATTCACATTTTCATCCATTCATTCATGTCTTATCCATCGACTCAATTTGTGTTTTTCCAGACTATGCTCTCCCATTCATTCTAAACCATCCTCATTCGAATCTTTAAGTAGTGAGAGAGAGCTAAAGAAGGGTGGATATTGAAGCTAAGAAGAGAAAGGGAAGGGTGCAAAAAAGCATATAGGCCAGGGTGGTAGGAACCTACCTGCAATCCCTATAGAATGTTCCTCAATGAATTCTCAAGAGCAAAGAGATGGGTCTATTGAGTTGATTATGAAGGAAAACAACAGATTGGACCCCTTTTGCACACACATAGAACACAAAGAGGGATGAAGGTTCTTGAAGGACTATTAAGCAAAGAAATGAAAGGCCTTCAAGTATGATTGAGGGACTATTTATTAAAGAAAGGGTATATTCCTAGTGTTTGTAGACAAATGGTAAGGAGTGCCATGGCTTGTCTAGTAAAAATATTTCCTGAAGATTATGGTTCATAGCTACAGTTAACCCTAACAGTAGTTGGGTTGGGTAAATGACCAGAGTGTCATAAATTAGTTTCCTTTTCCTAGTGGACTTATTTCCCCACCTAGGGATGGAATCCACAAAGGATTGCATATGGTTGAAGTGTTAATGTCAAATGATGGTTGTTCTAGCCTTTGAAGAGTTCGTTCGAATTAGGGTGGTTGGCCTCATGGACCTCATACTTTGGATGACCATTAGAAAGGATAAGTATTGTTATGAGAAGTGATAGAATATATGAGATGTGTAAAAGAAGGGGAAGCATGACTAGATAAAGGCAACACCACAGGAAAATATCAGGAAGGCATTTATCATTAAAACTAGATTTGAATAAACAAGACTGCACAAAAATATGAGGACGTACCTTTCCCTTTCAAGGTTCTTCAATTACCACGCCAATTGAATGGATACCCTGCTTTGAGAGCCGAACCTAGTGCTAGCGTCTATGGTAATGCCAGTCCCATATCTGAACGATGCATTTTGTTGTGTCTAGTGCGATGGATGAAGGATACCAAGTGCTCATACAGAGAGTGTGATGGATGAATGATACTACAAAAAGAAATAAATAGAGATAAGACTCCGTTTCTAAGAAATAAATAGAATGATTCCTAGACCTATTATTACATTCACTGAAAAAACAATAAATAGAGATAAAACTTGTTTTCTAAAAACTCGAGAAGATGCACTAGCTCTCATGTATTGGAGGCGAGGCAGTCTAACGAGAACAAAAGAAGAAGAAATCGGGATCTATTTTCACTACCTCTCTATATTGAAATGGCTCGTAATAAAACCAGTCTGACCAAGTGCTCGGGAACCAGTATGTCCAGTTTGTCCAAATCATGAACTAGTAACCAGTCTGTCCAAATCGCTCATAGAACAAGTGCTCATAGAACCAGTCTGTTCAAATCGAGTTGACCAAGTGCTCATAGAACCAGTCTCTCAAAATAGCGCGGGATTGAACCAATTTCTTAAAACAATTATCACAAAATGGAGTGGTGGAACCACTATTCCAAATGATGGCGCGGGATTCCTAAACATGATTTTGATTTTGATTTCATTCCCCTGATGAAAAAGTAATTAATTAGACATTTAGGACAAGGCCAGGCACATCATTTTGATTTTGATTTCATTCCCATGATGAAAAAGTTAATTAGACATTTAGGACAAGGCTAGGAAGTCCATGGATCAAATTTGAAGGGTGGGGTCCCATTTCACTTTGAAGGGCTATGAGATATTGAACTCTTCAATGCTGCCATGTAAGAATCAGTTATTATTTTCATTTGAAAATGTAATAGTACATCAAAATTTCAATGTTTACTAACATAGTAAAGCTGAGAGGATTTATTTTGTAGTGGATAGACAAACACTAAACATTTAATGTCATATAACACAACCATATTTCGCCCCGATCTAGCAGCTCAGTCTCTAGGCCACTATGCCACCTTTGCCATCTTAGCAGTTTCCCAAATTGAGCAAAGAGAACTATCCAACTCCAGGAAACTTTTGTTCTGATCAATAGCTAATTATGGACCTTGTATGCTTCTTCTTTATAGTCCCCCCCTGATCTCATTATACATACTAAATCTGTGGTATGATGGAGTAGAGGATGGGTTGTGAAGCAATATAAGTAAAATATAGGTAGACCAAGTAGAGAGGAGATGCATAGATGGTCGAAGTTCTTGTTATATGGTTGAAGTTCATATTTTTTTCTAGACCAACCGATAAGGGAAACAAAATCAAAAGGTAAAGTAGCGCTGTCATTCTAAAAATAAAGATTACAATGTTTTTTTGGTCCCAGTTCATATAGTTGAACGCATATTGTAAGTGAAGTAGCATCGATGGTCTTCATATTAATAAATACCAAGAATATTAAACCATGTACTAGAGGAAGGTGTCGATTCAATGACTGAGCAATATTTGTGAAAAATAGCTCATGTAATGCAGTTTTAGATACAAAGTATGGATTCTTGATCTGACTCATTAACTAGATGCATGGAGGTTGGTAGAGTGGGAACTTCCCCAAATCCCTGGGCTTTTTGGTAAAGTTGGGGGGTGCATTGCGAACACCTGTTTCCTGTAATGATGCAACCGTGTCCAGTGGTAGCTGAATGGGGAAGCACTCAATTTCAGAGTGAAAACAATGGTCTTCCTTGTCTCATCCATTTCAAGGAAGTTAAAGGATAGCTAAATTCTCAAGAGATTCAATCGGGCGACAATGGAAAATAGGGAAAGGAAAGGATCACATGGAATCATATATATGCGTATACACAGGACAAATGAAGAAATAAGCAATTGTTGTTCTTGCTACAATTGGGAATTGATAAATTTCATTCTAAATAGCCTCTAATGGAGATTTATGACAAACCCACTCTCGAGTCCAGGCTTCAAATTTGAAGCCTTCAAGGCCCATTTAAAGTAACAAAATTTCATTCAAATAATAATATTGTGTTTGAACTTTGAAGTTCAGAATTTTAATCAAATAATTGATGGGATCATGAATGGATAAAATGATGTACATACCTATAAATTCATAGGATGTCAGCAATCTAGTCAGCCTTGAAGTTGAGCTCCTCAAAGAAGTTTCTGGATTGTGGATTTTGTCTGAAATGACAAATTCATGGTGGGGGCACATTAACATAATATATTATACATTGAATACTCAATTAAATCATGGAGTCAGCATTCACGAATTGGTATGTGATAACTGGTAACTTGGTAAGCCCGCTGCCAACAACACGTATGAGCCACCAACCAGGTTTAATAAATCTGTTGATGCCATTAAATGTGTTAAACACGTAAGCGCTCGCTACAAACACAAGAATTTGGAAGCGTTCAAGCCATGGGATGCTCAGTGTAGGCTCGTCCACGTAAGTTGGTCAATGATATTATTAGAGGACCAGTAGTCCATGATCCATGGATGATCGAACACGTGGATATTGGAGAGTAACTGAGACCCACGTCCAAGTCACCTAGCTAGTAGCCACATTCCCAGTTTCCCACTGAAAATTGTTGATGGGTGAAATTTGAAGCTACCCTTCTCTTGCAATTTTAAACAGTAGTGGTTAATTTAATTATTGAAGGGCAGCTTACCATGAAATTTTTTTTTTTTTGCATGGTAAAATTTGAAGTGGCCTTCTTTGATGTGTAAAATGGGCTCTAAAGGGCCCTGAAGGCTTCAAATTTGAAGCCTACAGTAGGCACATCACATATTAAAATACATTTATATGGATTGGAAAAAAAACTACTAAATTCAATAAATTATTGAATACATTGTTTAAGAAAATAATTATGATTCCACTTTAGAATTGAGTGGAGTGATGGAGGATGTGTCCAGTACTACAGAATCTTTTCGGGTCCCTTCAGATTTTTTCTGGCATTTTCTGGTATTTTAGAAATGCATGAAGACTTTCTCCATTTAGCTGTGTATATGTGGAAGAATGGAGTATTTCTTAGACATGGAATGGAAGGTAGAGGAATCCCTTTGGCCATAAGAAGGGATCTTCATTTCGGATGAGGAGTACAAGAAGAGAATACTCCAAATGTGTAGGCCCTCAATCCTTTCAGATCTGGACAGATTTGCTGAAGTAGGATCACCACATCAGGAAAATGACATGTCAGCATAGATTTTAGATGGAAGTACAAGTGGTGAGGGGTTAGTTGTCTGAAAGATAAGCAAAAACCCCAGTATCCCTTTAGAAGGCACGTGTTTAGGCGTGAAGGAAGCAGAGAAGGCTGAAACTAGAGGGAGCACCGCTCTGAAAAAACTTGCATCTAGTGGAGCCTCATCCTAGTTTTTCATATACAGCTAAGTGAGCTCAGAAAGCATTCTTTGCAAGGAACCATACTAGCTCGGCTGCTCAGGATAAGAGGAAGATCAATAAGTTTGTGAAGGTAAGACAAACTCGACCCTCTTTTGTCCTCGAAAAAGATGTTGTGATGGACATAATGATGAGCATTGCTATGAAGGCGTTGGTGGGTAATTTTTTTTACCTTCAGGTGACAAAGGCTATGAATGAAAATCTGGATTTCCATTGAATGGAAACAATTTTTGGGCTACTGGACGCAGTTCAATTTATTGTCCAACTATTGGAGTAATTTCCACTTCTTGTTAGTGGAGGATTTGGAAAAAATTGCAGAAAAACCTGGATTATAGACATAGGGGTGCTTATGGTTAAGCATTGGTCTCCGAGTAATTATTTCAACCATTTTACAGTGTTGATATTCCAAAAGAGATGCTTATAGATACTATTAATGCCTGACCTCCCCATTGAATACTGGGAATATCTAGTGATTTTGGGAGGGATAGGATATGTTGTTGTCATATTTGTTTTCTTTGATGAAAGGGACCTAAGGTGGAATAAAAAATGCATGGCCTGGATTTTAGTGGAGTTTGACATGGACGTAGGACTGCCAGAAGAATTTGAGATTGTCACTGAAAAAGGGGTCCTTCATTCAAACCCTATAGTATTGGAGAGAACCATTTTGGTGCCATGTATGAAGATCCAGTACTGGACATATAAAAACAAATTGTCCTTCAGTGGTTGGAGAGGCTCAGTCGTTGGAGTTGGTTTCAGAAGCGGGAGAATAAGCCTTAAATGGGAGGACTCGGAATGCTTAGATGGAGGTGCCCAGTCAATTCCCCTCTACTGAATCTTTCATTGGTAAGTTAAAGATTTTCTTTCCAAATTTCTTTAGTACTTCTTTAACTGAATAAGACATTATTTGCTAAGTAGTAATGAGGAGTGGCTAGTCGATATTTTTGAGGTTTTTTGGGAAATTTTCTTGGAAAATTTTAATGATTCCCATCCCTTTACTTCTCATTTGAACCCTGTCATCTCATAAAACCCTCTTTTGATTTCCCCCTCATCGACAGAACTGTTGGTTGTTACAAATCCCAAAATCCCTATTTTGACTGAGACCTCTCCTCAGGGACCTCACACTACCCCTCATTTACACAGTGAATGCACCTTGGCTTCTCCCCCTCCAATGGATACAAATTTGTTTACCAAACCCTCGGAACCCTCATACAAAGAAGTTCTTATTAATAAAACACCTCTTCAAACCTATAACGTCTCCTTTGTAGATGGAGTTGGCCTTGTGGATATTGCAAATGTCACCATCAGGAAGAAGCCTAGAAACAAATCCACTAACACAAAAAAAGACATGGGGGTTGTTGATCAGGGAGGGTTGGCAACATACCCCATAATGGTTTCTTCAAATTACCCTGTTTCTGTTCCTTCTCCTTCTTGGGCAACTTAGAGCATTGAACCCTGATATGTCGATTCCTTAATGCTAGTCTTAATATCTCTTAACATTAAGGGGATTGTAGGTTGCTAGTGCAAGATGCTAGCCCTCAAGGAGATTTTGTCTACAGTAAAAATTGATGTTGTGTTTATTCAAGAGACTATGCTGGATAATGTTGGAGCTAAAGATTTTTTTCTAAAATTTTGTTCGACATGCATAAAACTATGTTGCGACAACCAGTTGGAATTTTAGGGGGGTTACAATTTGGCAAGATGGAGTCTGATAGCAAAGCCAAAAAATAAGGGAGGTTAGGGAATAAGAGATCTCAATATCTTTAGCAAGGCCCTAGCTAGCTACCAAATCACTGTGGAGGGTAGTTTTTCATGATGGTATTTGGAGTGTCGCTATGATTAGAAGGAAATAGTTGAAAGGAGTTGATGTTGTATCATGGTTGAGGTCGAAGAAACACTTTGATTTCCCAATAGCCTCCATTATCTGGAAAAATATACTGATTACACTACTTTTGGTTAAGTGATGGATTGCTTGGAAGGTTGGTACAAGTACAAGAGTTCTTTTAGGCTTGGATCCTTTTCTTGGGTGGAGAATCTAGCTTTATACTATCAAAAGAACTGCTACCACAACTACATAGCCGAAGCCTTTATTATCTTGCATATATACATAAGACAAATATCTCCAACTTGACAGGTTCTAGTATTTGGCTCTCTGCATAAGATCTCAGACTCACAGGAACTCTAGGCAGTGAATGGAACACATACTGCATACAGGGAATTTACCAAAATGGGATCACTCTGTCTACAGAACTAGATAGGTTGGCTTGGACTTGAAACAAAATAGAAGGGACTGTGCAGATAGTAAAAGAGTCCTATAATGCATTTATATATCTTTATGAGAATGATGATTTGAAGTGGTGGTATACAGTCATATGGAAAATCAAAGCTCCTCCAAAGTCAATTCTATTTATGTGGTTATGCTTACGAAAGAAAGTCATAACAGGGGAGATTTACAGAGAAAGGGGTGGAATTGGACCTTCAGCCTATCCATTATGTTTGAGTATTCAGGAGACCATACAACATCTTGCAATAGATTAATTGCAGCATTACTCAGGAGCTTTGGACTTTGATTTGTAACATTCTTCAAGTAAAAAAAAATTGGCATCTACAGACCCTTTAAGAAAATTTAAAGCTCTCGTTTTTAACAAAACCTAAGGTAAAATCAATTCCCTTTATTGTCACATGGGGCTTATTGATTTTAATGAATGCCATTCTTTTTTAAGGCTACAGACATAACCTAGAGGAGGTTGGGAGAAGGATTATTAAAGCATCAGCAGAATTCGTCATAGATCCAAGTGCGGACAAAGTAAAATTTTTGATAAATCGACCAATTTTATTTCATAATTCACCCATGGGATTCTTCGATGGTGCAAGAAATAAGGATCAAAGTGGAATTGGGATTTTGGTGAAAGACACCTCCACTCATTGTTTTAAGGCACACATGGCAACTGATGAAACGAAACTGATGAAGTTGAATATAGCATTGACCTTGACCAATGTATTTAAATTTTGGTTAACTTTAAAATTTTGTCTCCTCGTATTTTATTAGACTGGGTCCAATGCTTCATGTTAACATCAACTCCTCAGGAACAATACATGTAAAGTTCAAAACCATGCCATTATCGGGCATGTTTAACCTAAAGTTCTTCCTTGATCGTCACCAATAATAGGCACCGATGATGATGGTGGAGAGCTCATATTTCTTCTTGCAGTTAGTTGAGTCGGTACCGGTATGCACTATCATGTGTCTACAGCAAGGTGGCATGTGTCTACAGCAAGGAGACAGGTGGTGGCACATCTTAAATAATGTAGACAACAAGTCTTTGCTCTCATATGATGATATATACCCAAAACTTGAGTCCAACTTTGAAAAAACCTTTTCCCATCTAAGTTAATAAAGAGGATCATCAATTTGGGTATAAGGTACTTGTTCTTAATTAATTGTCACCTTATTTAACATTGAATAACCAATGCACATCCAAAAGGTTCCATCCTGTTAGTTTTTTAGAAATTTCAATCTGGTCTATGATCTTAGCTGAGAGAATAACATGTACAGCATATCTACAACATATCTATACCATATCAATCATGGACACAATAATGCAAGCACACAAGAGACATAGAGTTTCACCGGGGAAAACCAAGAAGGTGAAAAACCCTGCAACTTCCTCAGAGATAGATAGAGCAATGATACAACCCAAGCATAAGAGATAGTCCTGCTAGCAGCAACTTCTCCTCCTCCACAAGTGCGCCACTATCCAATGAGAGTATGAGTGAGAAAGAGAGAATGATTAAATAGAGTGCCTCCCGCACTCTATTTATACTTGACTTGACTTTCCTAATAACCTTTACTAGGTCGGCCTCAACTTAACCACATAAGATAATGCTGACGGGGCCGACCCCCAATAGGGTGGTCTAATAACCCATCAAGTATAAGTTACGACACTTACAATATAAATGATGACACTTCCATATAGAGGAATAATAAAAACTCTATAGGAATACAATATACATGGGTGAAATACATTCTGAAGATAAAATTACATCAACACTCCCTTTTAACTAGGAAGGTATTTCTCAACACAGATCTGCTAGCACAAGTCTTCTTCTCTAGATCATCATCATCGAATCATCGTCGTAGTTACTGGGAAGCACCTAGTTTCAGAGTGAAAACAATGGTCTTCCTTGTCCCCTTCATTTCACAAAAGTTAAAGGGTATCTAAATTCTCAAGAGCTTCAATCAGGCGACAATGGAAAATAGGGAAAGGCAAGGAGCACATGGAATCATATATATGCGTATACACAGGACATATGAAGAATTAAGCAATTGTTGTTGTTGCTACAATTGGGAATTGATAAATGTCATTCTAAACAGCCTCTGACGGAGATTTCTGACAAACCCACTCTCGGGTCCAGGCTTCAAATTTGAAGCCTTCAAGGCCCATTTAAAGTAACAAAATTTCATTCAAATAATAATATTGTGTTTGAACTTTGAAGTTACATAATTTTAATCAAATAACAAAATTTTTAAATAATTGATGGGATCATGAATGGATAAAACTGATGTGCATACCTATAAATTCATAGGATGTCAGCAATCTAGTCAGCCTTGAAGTTGAGCTCCTCAAAGAAGTTTCTGGATTATGGATTTTGTCTTAAAATCCAAACTCGCAGCGGGGGCACATTAACATAATATATTATACATTGAATACTCAATTAAATCACGAAGTCAGCATTCACGAATTGGTATGTGATAACTGGTAACTTGGTAATCCCACTGCCAACAACACGTATGAGCCACCAACCAGGTTTAGTAAATTTGTTGATGCCATTAAATGTGTTAAACATGTAAGCGCTTGCTACAAACACGAGAACTTGGAAGCGTTCAAGCCATGGGCTGCTCAGTGTAAGCCCGTCCACGTAAGTTGGTCAATGCTATTATTAGAGGCCCAATGGTCCATGATCCATGGATGATCAAACACGTGGATATTGGAGAGTAACTGAGACCCACTCCCAAGTCATCTAGCTAGTAGCCACATTCCCAATTTCCCACCGAAAACTATTGATGGGTGAAATTTGAAGCTACCCTTCTGTTGCAATTTTAAACAGTAGTGGTTAATTTAATTATTGAAGACCAGCTTACCATGAAATTAATTTTTTTTTGCATGGTAAAATTTGAAGTGGCCTTCTATGACATGTAAAATGGCCTCTGAAGGTCCCTGAAGGCTTCAAATTTGAAGCTTGTAGTAGGCACATCACATATTAAAATACATTTATATGGATTGCCAAAAAAACTACTAAATTAAATAAATTATTGAATACATTGTTTAAAAAAATAATTATGATTCCACTTTAGAACTGAGTGGAGCGATGGAGGATGCGTCCAGTACTACATAATATTTTCGGGTCCCTTCAGGGTTTTTCTAGCATTTTCTGGTGTTTTAGAAATGCATGAAGACTTTCTCCATTTAGCTGTGTATATGTGGAAGAATGGAGTATTTCTTAGACATGGAATGGAAGGCAGAGGACACCCTTTGGGCAGAGGAAGGGATCTTCATTTCGGATGAGGAGTATAAGAAGAGAATACTCCAAACATGTAGGCCCTCAATCCTTTCAGATCTGGATAGATTTGCTGAAGTAGGACCACCACATCAGGAAAATGACCTGGCAGCGCAGATTTTAGATGGAAGTACAAGTGGCAAGGGGTTAGTTGTCTGAAAGATAAGCGAAAAACCTAGTATCCCTTCAAAAGGCACATGTTTACGCGTGAAGGAAGCAGAGAATGTTCTGGAAACTAGGGGGAGCACCACTCTAAAAAAACTTGCCTCTGGTGGAGCCTCATCCTAGTTTTTCATATGCAGCTAAGAGAGCTCAGAAAGCATTCTCTGCAAGGAACCATATTAGCTCGGCTGCTCAGGAGAAGAGGAAGATCAATAAGTTTGTGAAGATAAGACAAAATTGACCCTCTTTTGTCCTCGGCAAAGACGTTGTGATGGACATAATGATGAGCATTTCTATGAAGGCATTGGTGGGTAAACTTTTTTACCTTCGGGTGACAAAGGCTATGATTGAAAATCTGGATTTCCATTGAATGGAAACAATTTTTGGGCTACTAGTCGCGGTTCAATGTACTGTCCAACTATTGGATTAATTTCCACTTCTTCTCAGTGGAGGATTTGGAAAAATTTGCAGAAAAAAATGGATTATAGATAGAGGGGTGCTTATGGTTAAGCATTGGTCTCTGGGTAATTATTTCAACCCTTTTACAGTGTTGATATTCCAAAAGAGATGCTTATGGATACTATTAATTCCTGACCTCCCCATTGAATACTGGGAATATCTAGTGGTTTTGGGAGGGATAGGAGATATTGTTGGCATATTTGTTTTCTTTGATGAAAGGTACCTAAGGTGGAATAACAAACGCATGGCCTGGCTTTTAGTGGAGTTCGACTTGGACCTAGGACTGCCAGAAGAAGTTGAGATTGTCACTGAAAAGGGGTCCTTCATTCAAACCCTAGAGTATTGGAGAGAACCCTTTTGGTGTCATGTATGAAGATACAGTACTGGACATATAAAAACAAATTGTCCTTCAGTGGTTGGAGAGGCTCA
This sequence comes from Larix kaempferi, assembly GCA_027924585.1. Lineage (NCBI taxonomy): Eukaryota > Viridiplantae > Streptophyta > Pinopsida > Pinales > Pinaceae > Larix > Larix kaempferi. The sequence goes on along the minus strand of BSBM01000270.1, from coordinate 660,040 downwards.
GTCACTGGAGTTTTTTTTAGAAGCCGTAGAATAAGACTTAAATGGGAGGACTCAGAATGCTCAGATGGAGGTGCCCAGTCAATTCCCCTCTACTGAATCTTTCATTGGTAAGTTAAAGATTTTCTTTCCAAATTTCTTTAGTACTTCTTTAACTGAATAAGACATTATTTTGCAAAGTAGTAATGAGGAGTGGCTGGTCGATATTTTTGAGGGTTTTTGGGAAATTTTCTTGGAAAATTTTAATAATTCCCATCCCTTTAATTCTCATTTGAATGGTGTCATCTCATAAAACCTTTCTTCGATTTCCCCCTCATTGACATAACTGTTGGTTGTTACAAATCCCAAAAGCCCTATTTTGACTGAGACCTGTCCTCAGGGACCTCACAATACCCCTCATTTACACAGTGAATGCACCTTGGCTTCTTCCCCTCCATTGGATACAAATTTGTTTACCAAACCCTTGGAACCCTCATACAACGAAGTTCTTATTAATAAAGCGCCTGTTCAGACCTATAACGTCTCCTTTGTAGATGGAGCTGGCCTTGTGGATATTGCAAATGTCACCATCAGGAATAATCCTAAAAACAAATCCACTAACACGAAAAAAGACATGGGGGTTGTTGATCAGGGAGGGTTGGCAACATAGCCCATAATGGTTTCTTCAAATTACCCTGTTTCTGTTCCTTCTCCTTCTTGGGCAACTTAGAGCATTAAACCCTGATATGCCGTTTCCTTAATGCTAGTCTTAATCTCTCTTAACATTAGGGGGATTGTAGGTTCCTAGTGCAAGATGCTAGCCCTCAAGGAGATTTTGTCTACAGTTAAACCTGATGTTGTGTTTCTTCAAGAGACTATGTTGGATAATGTTAGAGCTAAAGATTTTTTTCTAAAAGTTTATCTGACATGCATGGAACTGTGTTGCGACAACCAGTTGGACTTTTAGGGGGGTTAGAATTTGGAAATATGGAGTCTGATAGAAATGCCAAAAAATAAGGGAGGTTTTGGAATAAGAGATCTCAATCTCTTTAACAAGGCCCTGGCTAGCTACCAAATCACTATGGAGGGTAGTTTTTCATGATGGTGTTTGGAGTGTCACTATGATAAGAAGGAAATAGTTGAAAGGAGTTGATGTTGTATCATGGCTGAGGTCGAAGAAACACTTTGATTTCCCAATAGCCTCCATTATCTGGAAAAATATACTCACTACACTACTTTTGGTTAAGCGGTGGATTGCTTGGAAGGTTGGTATAGGTACGAGAGTTATTTTAGGCTTGGATCCTTTTCTGGGTGGAGAATCTAGCTTTATACTATCAGAAGAACTGCTACCATACCTACACAATTGGAGCCTTTATTATCTTGCATATATACATAAGACAAATATCTCCAACTTGATAGGTTCTAGTATTTGGCTCTCTGCATAAGATCTCGGACTCACAGGAACTCTAGCCAATGAATGGAACACATACTACATACAGGGAATTTACCAAAATGGGATCAATCTGTCTACAGAACTAGATAGGTTGGCTTGGACTTGGAACAAAATAGAAGGGACTGTGCATACAGTAAAAGAGGCCTATAATGCATTTATATATATTTATGAGAATGATGATTTGAAGTGATTGTTTACAGTCATATGGAAAATCAAATCTCTTCCAAAATCAATTCTATTTATGTGGTTATGCTTACGAAATAAAGTCATAACGGGGGAGATTTACAGAGAAAGGGGTGGAATTGGACCTTCATCCTATCCATTATGTTTGAGCAGTCAGGAGACCATACAACATCTTGAAATAGATTAATTGTAGCATTACTCAGGAGCTTTGGACTTTGATTTGTAACATTCTTCAAGTAAAAAAAATTGGCATCTACAGACCCTTTAAGAAAATTTAAAGCTTTGGTTTTTAACAAAACCCAATGTAAAATCAATTCCCTTTATTGTCACATGGGGCTTATGGATTTTAATGAATGCCATTCTTTTTTAAGGATACAGACATAACCTAGAGGAGGTTGGGAGAAGGATTATTAAAGCATCAGCAAAGTTTGTCATAGATCCAAGTGCAGACAAAGTAAAATTTTTGATAAATCGACCAATTTTATTTGGTAAATCACCCATGGGATTCTTCGATGGAGCAACAAATAAGGATTAAAGTGGAATTGGGATCTTGGTGAAAGACACCTCCACTCACTGTTTTAAGGCACACATGGCAACTGATGAAACAAAACTGATGAAGTTGAATATAGCATCGACCCTGACCAATGTATTGAAATTTTGTTTAACTTTAAAATTATATCTCCTTGTATTTTATTAGACTGGGTCCAAAGCTTTGTGTTAACAACAACTCCTCGGGAACAATACATGTAAAGTTCGGAACCATGCCATTATGGGGCATGTTTAACCTAAAGTTTTATCTTGACCGTCACCAATCATAGGCACCGATGACGATCATGGAGAGCTCATATTTATTCTTGCAATTAATTAGGTCGATACTGGTATGCACTAACATGTGTCTATAGCAAGGCGACATGTGTCTACAGCAAGGCGACAGGTGGTGGCACATCTTAAATAATGCAGACCGCGAGTCTTTGCTCTCATATGATGATATATACCCAAAACTTGAGTCCAACTTTGAAAAAACTTTTTCCCATCTAAGTTAATAAAGAGGATCATCAATTTGGGTAGAAGGTACTTTTTCTTAATTAATTGTCACCTTATTTAACATTGAATAACCAATGCACATCCAAAAGGTTCCATCCTGTTAGTTTTTTCATAAATTTCAATTTGATATAGGATCTTAACTGAGAGAATAACATGTACAACATATCTACAGCATATGGACACAATAGTGCAAGCACACAAGAGACACAGAGTTTTACCGGGGAAAACCAAGAAGGTGAATAACCCCGCAACTTCCTCAGAGATAGATAGAGAAATGATACAACCCAAGCATAAGAGATAGTCCTCCTAGCAGTAGCTTCTCCTCCTCCACAAGTGCGCCACTCTCCAATGAGAGTATGAGTGAGAAAGAGAGAATGATTAAATAGAGTGCCTCTTGCACTCTATTTATACTTGACTTGACTTTCCTAATAACCTTTACTAGGTCGGCCTCAACTTAACCACATAACATAATGTTGACAGGGCCGACCCCCAATAGGGTGGTCTAATAACCCATCAAGTATAAGTTATGACACTTACAATATAGATGATGACACTTCTGTATAGAGGAATAATAACATCTCTATAGGAATACAATATACATGGGTGAAATACATTCCGAAGTTACAATTACAGCAACACTCCCTTTTAACTAGGAAGGTTTTTCTCGACACAGATCTGCTAGCACAAGTCTTCTTCTCGGGATCATAGTCATCAAATCATTGTCGTCATTATTGTTTCCGCAATCTCAATCAATATTGAAAGAGCATCCCAGGACTGATTATGAGTAGACAGCTCAACCTATCGCATCTTCCAGGGTTGGATTATATGCCATAGGACAAAACCTCGAAAGAGCATCTGCCAGATATCCCAGGACCAGATTACATGCCATAGGAAAGACATTGAAAGACAATCTGCAAATATCCCAGGGCTGGATTATATGTCCTCCCAAAGCAAAACCTTGAAAGAGCATTTGCCAGATATTCCATGGCCACATTAGATGCCATAGGCAAAACCTCGAAAGACTATCTGCAAACCTCCCAGGGCTGATTTATATGCTTATCTGCACAACCTGTTCCATGGCCACAGAGTATCAACTTGATACTCACCATACATCATCTTGATGTACACATGATCATCTTGATCATCATCACTGCATCGTCCTGATGCATGTCATCTGGAGCAACATCCTAAAGCTCATCATCCATGATCATCCTGATCATATAATGCATCCACCTAATGCATACCAAGTATCTACCTAGTACATATCATCATACATGATCCACCTGATCATACAATGTATCCACCTGATACATACATAGATACATGATCCACCTTATCATACAATGTATCCACCTGATATATATCAACATACATGATCTGCCTGATCATACAACGTATCCCCCTGATACATATACAGATACATGGTCCAAGCATCCAACATGATGCATATACATATACATGATCTAACGGATCATAATAAGCATCCAACATGATGCATATACATATACATGATCCAACTGATCATAACCAGCATCCAACATGATGCATATACATATACATGATCCAACTGATCATAACAAGCATCCAACATGATGCATATACAGAGCAGTAACTGGAGCATCATCCTGATGCTCATCATCCAGCACTTACATCCATAGCCATGAGAAGGATCCTCCTCTCACCATGCTTGGAATGGCTCCTACAAATGTGTCCATCACTTCTTCCTTGAAGTGTCATCAATCTGAAAAACACCAAGCCTCTCTCTGAAGTACTCAAACTTCACTTTGGCTAGTGGTTTCGTCAACACATCTGCAATCTTCTCATCCATCGCAACATACAGGAGCTTCATTGCTCCTCTCTGCACCATATCCATGATATAGTGATATTTGATCTCAATGTGCTTCGACCTGTCATGGAACACCGGATTCTCAGACAGCTTCACACAACTTTGGTTGTCACAAAAGATACCAGTATCCTCCAGCAGGAGATCAAATAACTCAGATAGTAGCTTCCAGAGCCATACTGCCTCACAACTAGCTGAACATGCTGTAACATACTTTGCCTCGGCTGTACTCAGTGATATGCAGGATTGCTTCCTGCTAAACAAAGAGATCACACCTGATCCCATACTGAAGCAGCACCCATATGTGCTCTTCCTATCTGCAGCACTACCTTCCCAGTCCGAATCAACATAACCCTCCAGGTTAAACTTTTGATTCGCATCATACTTGAGACCATAGTCAATTGTACCCTTCAGGTACCTCAGAATATGCTTTACAACAATCAGGTTAACACCTCTGGTATCCGTCAGGAACTGCCTCAATGTGTTCACCGCAAAGCAAATATTTGGTCTAGTGTTCGTCAGGTACATCAAGGACCCAATCATCTGACGATACACAGTGGCATCAACCGGATCAGATGAAGCATCACACAGAAGCTTCAGGTTCGATGCCATAGGTTTGGCCATGGCCTTGCAGTCCATCATCTCAAACCTCTTCAGGATCTCTACTGCATACTTCCCTTGTCCAAGGAAGATTCCATCTACACTCTGCCACACCTCCATACCAAGAAAGTAGTGCATTATACCCAAGTCCTTCATCTCGAACTCTGTAGCAATCTTCCTCTTCGTGTTGGCAATCAATCTATCTTCACCTATTACAAACAAGTCATCCACATACAATAGTAATATCACTGGATTGCCTTCCTCAACCTTGTAGTAAAGGTTGGAATCTACTTTACTCTTGGTAAACCCTAAACTAGATAGGAAGTCATCTATCCTTCCATACTAGGTCCTAGGTGCCTATTTCAAACCGTACAGGGCTTTCTTCAGTTTGCACACATGTGACCCTTGGTCATGTGTCTCAAACCTGAGTGGCTGCTCCACATACACTTCCTCTTCAACTACACCATTCAAGAAAGCTATATTGACATCCATCTGGTGTACCTTTCATTTCATTACTGCAGCCAGAGCAAGTACTGATCTAATGGAAGTGTATCTAGCCATAGGAGCAAAAGTTTCTTCATAATCAATCCCTTCTTTCTGGGAGAAGCCACGAGCTACAAACCTTGCCTTATATTTTTCTATGTTGCCATCTGCATCATGCTTGATCTTATAGATCCACTTGATATTCACAACATACTTCCCATCCCAAACATCATTCTTCATGATCAATGGATCATGGTGTTCTTACATTACTTCATCTTGAATCCTAGGAACTTCAATATATTCAATATCTTCAATAGATAGCTTTATTACTAGAACAAATGTTGTAGTCCTTCTTTTGTAGGTGATTGTATATGATCTTTCCTACAAAGCAAGTTAAATTGCATGATTAGAAACATCTCATAGTTTTCAGAATAAATTCTTACACATAAAGAAATATGTCATACAGTCATGCAATTATTTTAGCCAATGCTTCAATACAACATTTATCCATATCCCATAACTTTCTAGATGCCTTCCAATCTCTACCAGAACATTGTTAAGAGTGTGCACAACTCCCAACATGTCAGCAAAGAGGTTTCATTCTAGATAAGTAGCAATGGAATGTTGTACAGTGCCATAGGCCACTTACCCATTACATGCGCATTAGTAGTATACTGTTCATTAATGCAATTATTCTAGTATGCATAATACACACCCTGAGTCTAGGAACATAGGCATATACATCATTGAACAATATTATTTAAACAAACAAATATGCAAGAAATGACAATTCAAATACTTATCTTTGTTTGGTTTGTATGGTGGAATCCCTCTCAATATTTGCTTCCTTGCAGGAACTACTGGAGTGTGCTCCCTCTTGATCTTTGCTTCCTAGATTACCTATCTTTGAAATTATATCCATCCTACATCACTATGCATACTTACTAGTATGATCATTGTGTTATCCTCGAGATCTCATACATACATTCATTAGTATAATCTAAATACTATAAAAAACATTATGATTCTAAGTAATCTTAAACATGTATGGTCAAGATCATTTCATACCTAGATAATAAAAATTAGTATTCAATGTTTCAGGGAATACTTCTTTTACTCATGCATATTCTTTATTTAACTAAAAGAATTTTCTGGTTAGTCATATCATCAATCAATGTAAGGGACATAATATGCATAAACCCTTGATTACTTACATTTCTAACTTCATGAATAATCATTATCAACCATACAACAGTATAAGATCCTAACACAAGGTAGGATTCTAACTTGATATAGGAAAAACATACCAAGTTATCATACTTGCTAGTTATGTCTAGCAATGTCTTCTTGTTTTCTTCAATGACTTGTGCTAGTAACCTGCATATCTCATAGGTTAACCATTATAGAACCAAGTTATGCATACCTCATAAGTAGATCTTCTATGTGATCCATGGCAATGGATGAACCTTTGTCTTCATGTCACCATGGTCATATGTTCTTGAACTAGAACATGATTTGTCTTTCTTGATGTACCTTTCATGTTAGCGGACAACATGAACCTCACACAACACCACAATGCATTAGTACAATCATAAGTTTCAAAGCCCTAATCAATGAATATCTTCTATCATGCATTCATAATTTTATTAATGTGATATGACAAGTCTAAAGTTAATCAAGATTGTACTAACCTTAATGAAAACAAACATACCATAAACTTAATCATGAACAGATTTCAAAACATACCTGTAAGTCATACCTGTCAAGATTGCTTGTAATCTTCTTATGTAAGACCTTAGCCTCATCTCCCTCTGAAACAAGAACTTCTTCACTTATGCAGGTGACCAATCCACTTGATTTGCAGAAACTGGATCTGGAGCTGGATTTGGGTTTGTCAGGGAAACCCTAAAAAATTCAAACTTTGAATTTCAAACTTTTGAAAGGATAGAAAGATGCGCCTTGATGAGCTAATCAACCTAGTATACTCATAATTTCAAAACTACAAAGTTTCACCCCTCAAATTTGCTTTTTAATCTTCCAAATTCACTAGAGAGGACCTTGAATTAGGGTTTCAATTTCCTAGAGCTTTACCCAACCAAATAGTTTGATCCAAAGCTCTAAACTTTGATTTTTCCAAGGAGCTTCCGGCTATGGTCATAGATTTCAAAAAATCCCATTTTCGTAGAAGCCCTAATTTTTCCTTTTCCGATCAAAGTCCCGAACTAGGGTTTTATCAAGCCTGACCTTCTACCCAACCAAAAAAATTGATCTTGGTCTCTAAATTTCGATTTTGAGGAGTAGCATTCAGCCGTGGTCTGTGATTACAAAAATACCAACTTTCTCGGAAACCCTAACTCCCGGAGCCATGAATGAAGGTGCTCAAAATCCAATTATGTTTTGACAGAAATATGCACCTGATTGTTTCTGGTGTAACTCCAAAATTACGAATCCACAGGGTCTGAAACCTCTACCTGTGATAGCCCGACTTGTAATATTTCCAACCCCATAGGTCTGACCTCAATTGGATTCTCTAAGAGAGAGTTATGCCAAGTGTCACAACATGACCTGTTTATGGGATAAAACAACAGAGCGAACTTGTATGGCATGCCACTGGTTCAACTTCAGCCTCTGAAAACCTTACCTCAGAAACTATAGTCCATTCCCTACCTGTCACTTTTTATGAAATTTCCTTTGGAGCTTCCTAGCCCAAGTTGTGACCTTTTTTCCTAGGTCACCTATTTATGGCTGAGACCTCGAAGAGGCAGAAACCCTAGATTATAGAGATCATAAAACACAAAGTACAACGAATTAGAAGTTCTTCATAAACAAGGTATAGGGGGATCTTATTTTCGACCTGTAAGAGTTTTAGATCCTGAAACCTTGCTGAAATGTATTTATAGCGAAAATGCTACGATGACTAGTTTTTGCTATATCAAGCCCTAGCTTCACAAGTGCAACAAGTGTCATAAATGCCATACCATGCCTTCTTTTAGGCTAGCTCTTATACCATGTTAGTTTTTCATAAATTTCAATATGATCTAGGATATTAACTGAGAGAATAACATGTACAACATATCTACGACATATCTACAACATATCAATCATGGACACAATAATGCAAGCACACAAGAGACACAAAGTTTCACCGGGAAAAACCAAGAAGGTGAAAAACCCCTCAACTTCCTCAGAGATAGATAGAGAAATGATACAACCCAAGCATAAGAGATAGTCCTCCTAGTAGTAGCTTCTCCTCCTCCACAAGTGCGCCACTCTCTAATGAGAGTATGAATGAGAAAGAGAGAATGATTAAATAGAGTGCCTCTCGCACTCTATTTATACTTGACTTGACTTGCCTAATAACCTTTACTAGGTCGGCCCCAACTTAACCACATAACATAATGATGATAGGGCCGACCCCCAATAGGGTGGTCTAATAACCCTTTTACCCACATGACTCATACATGGCCGACCCCATCAAGGTGGTCTAATAACCCATCAAGTATAAGCTACGACACTTACAATATAGATGACGACACTTCTGTATAGAGGAATAATAACATCTCTATATGAATACAATATACATGGGTGAAATACATTCCAAAGTTACAATTACATGAACACATCCTTGTTATTGACTACCAATTTGTGTTCTATCAAAGGTGATGCACTTGGTCATATGAACGCTAATTTGTCTAATAATTATTGTAATTGCATCTTGAATTCTCTCAACTCATTAGTTTAAAATATATTCTAGGCCTTGGATATGGGCATCTATCTGTTATGTTATGCTCTCTTGTTTCCATTGTCGTCCATTGGAATCCACTTGAGTCACCCTTCACAAAAAGGGGAAAACAATGAGAAGAAAGGGTAATGGTAGAATGAAAATTACTAGGATGTTGAAATTGGCAGGAAAATTTTCATTTTTGGTCTTACAGATCTAAAAATTACCAACATATCCCACTTGTAGTTGAAATTAGATTCACTATTAAGAGATTATGTGATGTTGCAAGGCCTTAATCATTGATCAAGAGTTTAGTTCAATCCTAATTTTTAAGGGGGGTTCCAAAAAAACCGCCTCCCAAAGTTCAATTATCATGACTTTTAGGGGGGGGTTTGACAAACTGCCACCAAAAGTTACGAGAATTGGGTTTTTAGGGGGGGTTTTCAAACAACTGCCTCCAAAAGTTCAATTCTCATGACTTTTAAGTGGGGTTCCAAAAAAACCACCTCCAAAAGTTCAATTCTCATTTCTTTTAGGGGGGGGTTTGACAAACTGCCCCCAAACGTTATGAGAATTGGGCTTTTAGGGGGGTTTTCCCAAAACCGCCCCCAAAAGTCAAATTTCAGGACTCTTAAAGGGGGTTCCCAAAAGACCACCTCCAAAAGTTCAATTCTCATGACTTTTAGGGGGGTTTTTAACAAACCGCCCCCAAAAGTTTTGAGAATTGAACTTTTAGGGGGAGTTTTCCCAAAACCGCCCCCAAAAGTCCAATTTCGTGACTTTTGGGGGCAGTTTTAAAAAAACCGCCCCCAAAAGTTCAATTTCCATGACCTTTAGGGGTGGTTTTAGAAGACCGCCTCCAAATGTCTGAAAAAAATTTTGGGGGGGTTTTTACCAAAACCCCCGCAAGACAAAACTGCCGCTAAATGGCTATTTTGTTGTAGTGTCTAGTGGTTTACAATTTCATTTTTTGTCCATTTTTTAGGTTTTTGGGTTGATTTGTGAGGGGATTTTGCACCCTCGGGTCGCCGCAGGTCTCCCTTACGAGAACTGTGATGAATCTGGGTCATCGCAAAACCCATAAGGACGTGTTGCGACGATGTCACCCTATCAGCAAAGACAGGGTGCGGCGGTGGAAACGCCCATCTCCAAATCCAAATCTAGCCCACACGAAAATTTTTTAATGGTTTGGGTGAGCTCTAATAGTGTTTAAATGATTCCTTTGACAGGTTTGTGGCCATCACCATGGTTATAGAATGGCATGAGAGTGAAAACAAAGTGTAGGATGTACAAGCGACAAATGATCCATTGTGTGTGGAAGAATTGAGAAACTATGGATTGTTGAAGTTCTTCCAGGTCCAAGGAATGAGGGCCCAAGTCCTACTACTGGAGCATATGATCTGGAGTTTGGATGAAGCACAACAGTACTTCCTGATTGGGGAGCATGTGTTGAATATAGATGTCGATGACATCTATTTCTTGACAGGACTGTCTCGGAGGGGGGATAATCTATCTCTCACCGGATCACGAGGGAGTGACCAGACGGTAGATGACTTGATCACCCTGCATTATAGTCTACATACCCATGCCTCTAGTGGGAAAATTCCCATTAAAGAGGTTCGAGAATGTCCATTGCACACCGTACTCTTCACTGTAGTGAGGATAGCAAGGATCCAAGTGGCTCATCTAGCTACCAAGTCCCAAATGTTATATGTGGAGGATTGTATGTCTCCAAAGGTGTTCGACTAGTGTGAGGGACTGCTCACCAACCTTCGAGCTTAGCTGACCAAGTGTCGGCCTGGTGAATTCAAGTAGTTCGGCTACGTATTTGTAGTGATCTCTTTCTTGTTGGAGTGGGTACCTCTCTTACGCTCGTAGGTGACCCTGGATGATAGGGATGCTAGGGATCCACATATGGCTCAATGGATGGATATGATGGCCCGCCATGGAGGTGGGGGTCCAATCATCAGGTGTGGTTCCAAATTATTCACCTGGCTGGAATTCCAGCTGCTCATGATCGAGGACTATCCGTACAGCAATATGGACTTCAGGGAGGATCCAGACCTAGTGCTTCCTGAGGGAGCAGAGTGGGGAGATATCGGTAAGAACAATGACCATTGTAATTTTTTATTTTGTGTATTTATAATTTTTTTTGGGTAGTGTTGACGAGTTAATAACATGTGTGTGCAGATGTGGGCTCTTCACAACCAGTGGAAGCGTCACTTCTCACGAGGAGGGGAGAGGCACCAGCTGTAGCCCCAACCATGCATGATGTTGTCACCTACCCAAATTTCAAAAATTATTATTTTATTCGCAAAATACTGTATGTTAAATTTAATTACAAAGTTTTGTAATTATGATCAATTTTGATCAAGGATGAATGTAATTACTGATTATTATTATTTAAATAAATTAATTAGGAGACAAACACCGAAGGGGATTGTTAAATGAGTGTTCACTGAACCACTAGGAGGAATGGAAGATGTTGGAAGGTATGGGACAAATGGTAGCAATTGCACCACACCACTAGCTATTGGTTATGGGACAACAACCCCTAAAAATGTGGCATTATCACCCAGGTAGTGGGAGTGGGCAGGCAGCTCATTTAATGCCCAAGTAACAACTGAAAAGGCCTAGGAAACCTACATAAGTCAAATTCAAATTGAGTAGCCAGCTCTTACACAATATTTCCTCATGTGCATCAGGTGATCACTAAGAGATTCGAATAGGGAGGTTAGTTATGAATGCAATCATAAGTCTGCATATTGCTAAGAAGAACCAAAGATGCTGGTGCCGGTCTTTTGGACTGCTAGTTCTTGAAGATTCATCAGTTAGTGCTACTGCAAGTGGAGATCCTAAATTCCTAAGTTTCTTCCTCTTGGTGGTTCAGTGAACAAGCTTGGGGGCCCTAAGGCAAGTACTCAACTGTCTTTAGGAATTAGTTGGGTGGAATAGTCTTCTTGGGCTATTTTTTCCCTACATAATTATCCAAGTTTTACAGTTTCTACTTTATTTCAGTTATTATGTTGTGTTTAAGTAAAATTAGAAAGTTCTGTCCGATAGTTAATAATAGTAGAAAGTTCTGTATAATACCTAAATATTATAGAATATTCTATTGTTTCATTACAAACAAACATTGTTTATTTTCTGTATAAATATGTTGTAATTTCTTATCTCTACTATGTACATCAAAAATAAATGAAATACAAAATTTCATACATCATGTCATGTCTGCAATATAAATAGTAATGCTGTAAATAAATAAATGTGTTCATTATATCAAAGCTACAAATAACAGTCATTACATAGTTTTCACATTTCACATACACACATTGTTTTCATTTCCTACTATAACCATTGCCTTTGATTATTTAGTGCAATCAGTTAATGAAAACATTATAAACGTTATTTTTGCCATCATCCATTTATTTATATAGATATTCTAAATTGTAAGTGTTGATTTCAAAACTGAGTTTTCGTATCAACCCTAGATAGAATTTCTCTTCCATTAATCATTGTTTTGCGTCATAAACAAAAGTAATCTACACAAGCTATAGATCGAACCCTAGTTTTTAACTTCAAAGACCTTTTTAGAAGTTCATATTCAAACATTTATTTATAATCAAAGACAAGACTCGAACTAGGGTATGGCCCTGTTCTTTTCCTTTACAAATGAAAGAAAACCATTTCGTCATTACACATTACAGAGTTATCATCTATGACAAGCATATAGACCCTGACTTAGCTCAAAAGTCACGATATCAACCTACAGTATTCAAACGTATAACACAGACGAATAGCACATAATGAAATAGTATATTTTTCATTGTCGAGAAGAGAACATTGTATATACAGTGGATGAGCCTCGGCTCTATATCTCTTTTCTCATAACATAAACCAACAGGTTGTCCTCAAAGTTTAAACCAATACAAGTCCCAACTCCAAGAAGGGAAACTATTGTTCGCAGAAACAAAAAGATTACAACATGTTTCCAAACAAAAATCGCATAGGGTTTATTCCCAAGTTTAAACATTTTAAAACAAGTCCAACAACCCTCAGCATTGATGAGTATTATAACTCCCAGTTCAATGAGATAGACATTAAAGTTTATGACTGAGTATCATATAAACAAACGAGGGTCACAACCCTATACAAACATCATTTGAATAACAAAAGGGTCTTCAAATTTTTTCAACTGGCAGACAATGCCGAGGCATGGTGAAAAACTGGTTATTCATCCTCATGAAACCACATCAACCAAATTCGAAAGGCACCAATGAGAGTTTGAGAACCGGAGCTTACCAGGAATGGAAGCACACCTTTCCTTTCCAAACCCTTGCTCAAGTTGTTCTTCGAACCCTGCAACTGACAAAAACAACAACATAGAATTTGAACTACTGTAATTATTTTAAAACTGAAAGTCGAAGTTCAACAAAAGAATCACTATTTCATTTCCGAGAACACTTACCTTCTCAGCAGGTGGCCAAGTTCTTCACATTCACCAGTAAAACGATGAGCTCTTTGCTGTAGACAAGACCAGGATACCTCTATCATTTTACAACTTGGTGTGTTTCATACGAACTCAAAAATGAAAAGCTTGAAACTATCAACTTGATAACCACTCAAACCAAAGACTCGAACTTTTATTACAAGGCCATTATAGTAGGAAAGAACCTGCAACTTCAACCCTAATCTGCAAGTCTTGAGGTCGAAAACTCTTACAAACTTTCTAACCCTAAAATTTAGCAGCCTATCGGCCACACAGACCGAAACAATAGAACAATAAACAACATTCAAATCTCATTAACCAAAACGACGACAAAATTTAGGGTTGCATCAGACGATCCAAATTCATTACTATCGATAATCATAAGAGTGCCAGCGAGATGGCATTGGGATGAACAACTTGTACATTAAATGCCCCATTCTTTAGTACAAGCTTGGCAATTCCACTTTGGCACACGGAGGATCGATCAATAGCCAGTTCGGAGATGTTTCAAACACATAACCATTACGCAGTGACAGTCGCAAAGACCATCACATTATTATCATGCTACGTGGATCATTGGCAATCCTTGTCAGCTAGAGTTTTGACTCAAGCTTTTAATGCAGGATCAAGTTACGATCTCCACGACAGCTCGAGAATTATGTCATTTTAATGACCGTAAACTCACCCACCCTGTTGACATAAATGCATGTCAGTACCAATCATAACGACAACAAATCTTCACATAATATCTTTTATAAACTCAAAAATTTTGATTGCATATTAATAGTTAAAGCTCTAACTTTATGATCGCGATTTAGGGTATCAAGGCTTAAGTTTAGCCATGTAATAAGTTCAAATTTCATATCATTTCGATATTGTGAACTTTCACATATATCATTAATAATTTTGCAATTATAAAACTATTATATAGGATAGCAATTTATATGGTTAATATATTAATCATAGTTTCTTTTATTCCATTAAAAATATATATATATAATAATATAAGAGTTTACACTTTGGAATTTTCAGTAAGACCAATGAATTGTAACTAGCATAAAAACCATGCTATTGTCATGTACTCCATACCCTAATTCTTAATGCAATGCTTTTGACGGTTGGCAATACAATTACGACGCTAATACTTTACAAGTATTAGTTATCTTAAGACGATTACCAAAGCCAAACTAGAACTACGTCATTGGTTTACAACAACAAACATAAATAGCATGTATACTTTCTAGATGTCATTGATTTCTAACATTCTTAAATTGTAAGACAACGTTGAAAAAATAGTAAGTAGGACTAGACATTTCATACGTGAAGATACTTGATTTCGCAAAAGATTTCACAACATTTTTATTTGATGTTGAATTGAATTACACATGTACTTTTAAACTATGTAGTTATTGAACCTCTTACCTGTCATCTGCACATAGAATATTCAAATGCATTCGCGTCGTAGCTAAGTAAACTCCAGGGTACCTCGCAGGACACCCTTGTTCATCAAAAATCAAACTGTCAGTATCTTTTCAAGAAAAAGTATCGCATCACATTAATGACCTGTTAGTTCGTCTATTACCATAATCATGTTTGTAATTTATGTATTAAAGTTGTCATTGTCACAATGTTGCTAAACAAAAATTAAATTATATTTAGTACTAACAACCTTTTAATTAAAGCTGTCGTAATCAAACAATTATTATTTCCACATCTATACATTTTGTATTCAATGCCGTTTTCAAAAGTTTTAAATTTTTATGAAAATTCAGGATGTTACATGTGGTATCAGAGCTCATGTTTGAACTCTAGGCCTGAAAGAGGTCCAAGAACATGCAACATAAAATTTTGTATAGCAGAAAAATTTTGCTAATTTGAATTTGAATTATGATGTTATCCAGAAATTATTTTAAGCTACAGGTATGGAGAATTCAGCTGATCATATAGATGACATATTTCAACCAAACAACCATAGCTCGGGACAACACTATGTAGAAGAAGGTCACGATGAACTAAATAACAGTTCGTCATAATTGTTACGTGTTTTTCATGAATTAAAGGAAGAAATCTGATCTGTGAAACATGACAATGAAATAATTCTGCAAGTACAAGAACAATTAAACCAACTGTTGTTTGAATAGTGCCCAACTGAGGAGCAAGAGAGATATAATGAAGATATCTCCAAAGTTGAGGATCTGGCTCATGCTAATAAAAATCAGAAAATGAAAACCAGTGAGGTGAAAAACAGTTCAACCTCATCAGGAGATTCTATTGAAGTGCGTAAAAAGAAACGTAACTATACCAGTGATAGCAGTGAAGGAGATTTCAAAATCAGAAAGAAAAATCATAAGGAATATGAGCAGGTTTCTGGGGAGTTCAAAAAGATTAGGCCTCCAACTTTCAATGGAGAAATTGAGAAGGGAGAGACAGCTGAAGCTTGGCTGTCCGGTATGAAGAAATACTTCAAGATCTATAACTATTCAGAGTTCTTGAAGGCAAAAATGGCTATATATAACTTGACCGGAAAAGCGGATATTTGGTGGCAGGACATCAAAAGAGTAAAGGGTATTAAAGATAAAGATGTAAGTTGGAGTACTTTTAAATGTTATTTTGAAAAGAAGTATTTATCTAAACAGTACTATGAAGAAAATCCAAAGAGTTCTACGATTTGAAGTTGGGAGGTATGAACATGAAGGAAATGAACAGTAAATTTTTGAACTTACTGAGATATGTGCCATACCTCATAAAAGAAAAACCAAAAATTCAAAGATACTTGAGCTACCTACCTTTCAATATTAAGGATGGAATTGAGTACGACAGTCCTAAAAACTTGGAAGAGGCTATGAGAAAGGCATTTTTCTGTTATGACACCAATCGAAAAAGAGAAGGAATGTCAAACTGGAAGAGTCATAAGCCCAGCAACTTTGAGCAGAAAAAGAAAAAATTTAGGTTCAGTCGAAATTTCGGGTTTCAAAAGAAAAAATTTCAGAATCAGAATTATCAAGGGAACAATTCAAGAAACAATTCACAGCAGAATTCTACAGCACCCAGAAATGCACCTAATAATACCAGAACTAATGAGCCAAAGGCACCTATCAAATGTTTTGAATGTGAAGGTCCCCATTATGCATTAGAATGTCCCTTAAGGAACCGAAAAGCTAACAACATCAACTCTATTCAGACTGAACCTACTGTTGGAGACGTGGCGAGGGAGATGCCCAGAATTAATGCAGCACTTGAAAACAGGAAAGCAGATCATCAAATCTCCATGGTAGAGATTGAAGGTATGCTACAAAATCATCCTATTACTGTTTTAATTGACGCAGGTGCTAGATTAAGTTATATATCACTAGATATTGTAGAAAGTTTTAATCTGAAAACAAAAAATTTTGGTAAATCTTGGCTAGTTAGACTAGCAACTGGAACAAAGAGAAAAGTATCAGATTTTATAGAAAGTTGTGCTTTATCCATGAATCATTTACAAACACAAATCAAGTTGAATATTCTACCTTTAGGATCTTATGATATTATAGTTGGGATGGATTGGTTAGAAGCTCATCATGTCATTCTGGACTGTTATGGAAAAAGTTTTACATGTTTAAATGATGAAGGAAAAACTGTAGAAATAAAAGGCATACCAAGGAAGGTAACCCTTAGACAGATTTCAGCTATGCAAGTTAGGAGGGAGTTAGGAAAGGATACCAATTGTTTGCAGTAAACATAGTAAATGATGAGTTTATTGGTAAAGAGGACAAACTGAAATTAGAATACATACTTGTCCTAAAGGATTTTAAGGATGTATTTCTTGAGGAGATTCCAGGATTACCTCCTAAAAAAGATTTAGATTTTACCATCGAATTAATACTAGGAGCAGTACCAAATTCAAAATCTCCATACAGAATGAACATGCTAGAATTAAACGAATTAAAATCATAGTTGAAGGAACTGATTGATAAGAATTATATAAGACCCAGCATGTCTCCTTGGGGAGCACCTGTCATCTTTGTTAAGAAGAAAGATGGAACCCTAAGATTGTGCATAGATTATCATCAGCTTAATAAGATGACAATAAAAAATCGATATCTGTTGCCCTACATAAACGATCTATTTGATCAGCTGCGTGGAGTAACAATATTTTCGAAGATTGATCTAAGATCATCAAGTACGAGTTAAGGATGAAGATATTTTCAAGACAACTTTCAGAACTCGGTATGGACATTACGAGTTCGTAGTCATGCCATTTGGCTTGACTAATTCCCTAGCTGTATTTATGTGTTTGATAAATAATATTCTGCAAAAATACTTAAACAAGTTTGTTGTTGTGTTTATAGATGATATTTTACTGTATTCAAAAAGTAAAGAAGAGGATGATGAACATCTACGAATTATCTTACAAGTTCTGAGAGACCATCAACTCTACGCTAAGTTTAGTAAGTGCGACTTTCACAAAGACAAAATTCAGTATCTAGGACACATAATCTCGAAAGAAGGAATCTCGGTTGACCTCGACAAGATAAGGGTTATTAATGACTGGTCGGTTCCTAAGGATGTCTCAGATGTAAGATCATTTATGGGCATTACCAGGTATTACAGATAGTTTATAGAAGGTTTTTCGAGGATTTCCAACCCCATAACCTCTTTGCAGAAGAAAGGGAAGAAATTCGTTTGGGATCATAAATGTTCTGACGGTTTTAAGAAATTGAAGGAATTATTGACGACAACACCTATCTTGAGGATATCAGACCCTAACAAGGATTTTGTAGTTTGTACAGATGCATGCAATGATGGACTCGGTGGAGTCCTGACACAGGAAGGGCATGCGGTGTCATATGAATCGAGAAAGCTGAAAGTACATGAAAAGAACTACTCTACCTATGATTTAGAGTTATTGGCAGTAATTCATGCCTTAAAAATGTGGCATCATCACCTTATTGGGAGAAAATTTACATTATTAACAGATAACATGGGTCTGAAATATTTATTAGACCAGACAAATCTGAATGCTAGACAAGCTAGATGGTTGACTTTCTTAAGTGAGTGATTTTGAAATTCAGCATATTAAAGGAAAAGAGAACAAAGTTGCAAATGCCTTGAGTCATAAGGCAAAACTAAATTTTATTTCAGCCATCAGTACTTATTCAACTGATTTGGAAAATCAGATTCTTGAAAAGAGTGACATAGATGAAGAATACAGAAAAATGAAGGAAAAGACAACAAACAATAGTTCTAAAAATTTTATGGCAGATTACACCATGAAGGAAAATGGGTTATTACTATATAAAAATAGATTGTATTTACCAGACATACCATAAATAAAATTTCTGATATTAAATGAGTTGCATAAAATTCATTATTCTGGTCATCCAGGATATCAAAAGACCATTACTATGCTAAGAAAATAATACTATTAACCCAGAATGAAAGATGAAGTAGCAGAGTACATAGCTAAATGTTTGGATTGTCAAAAAGTGAAGGTTGAACACCAACATCCTGCTGGATTGTTGCAACCATTACCGATACCAAGTTGGAAATGGGAAGTAATCAACATAGAATTTATTACTGGATTACCTAAAAATCAGAAACAACATGATTCTATCATGGTGTTAGTGGACAAACTCAGCAAAGCAACACATTTCATACCTGTGAAGACCACTAATAAAGCTCTAGACATTGCAGAAATCTTTATGAAGCAGATTTTTCGACTACATGGGATACCAAAAGTAATAATTTCAGATCATGACTCTAAGTTTACTGGAAACTTTTGGAGGTCACTATTTAAGGGGTTGAATACAACCTTAAATTTCAGTACAGCATTTCATCCACAAACGGATGGACAGATAGAAATGGTAAATCAAGTTTTAGAAGATTTATTAAGAATATATGTTAAGGATTAGCCTCGTAAGTAGGAAGACTACTTGCACTTAGCAGAATTTGCTTAAAATAATCATTATCATGCATCGGCCAGACTTAGTCCTTTTGAAATTCTTTATGATAGGAAATGTGATACACCCGTTTCTTGGAATGACCTAGTAAATAGAGTTGTTTTAGGACTTGAATTGTTGCAGGAGTTAGAACTAATTGTGAAACAAGTACAAGAAAACTTGAAAGCTGCCCAAGATAGGTGGAAAAGTCAAGCAGATTTAAAAAGGACTCATAAAGAGTTCTAGGTTGGTGAACATGTATTCCTCAAGGTAAGACCGAAAAAGAGTTCATTGAAATTGGGAAGCTCTGCTAAGTTGGCACCCAGGTATTGTGGTCCTTTTGAAATATTGTCCAAAGTTGGACCAGTGGCATACCAACTGGCTTTGCCACCATACTTAAAAATACGTAATGTTTTTCATATATCGTTTTTAAAGAAGTATGTACATGACGCTAATCATGTTGTAATCTAGAATGATGTATAGGTGGGACAAGACGGAGATTTTCAGGTGGAACGGAATTGTATCCTCGGAAGGAGGGAAACTACTCTCCGGAATCACACCATTGGGAAAGTGAAGGTGTAATGGAAACACCTTAGCCAAGAAGAGGCAACCTAGGAGTTGGAGAGTAGTATGCAGGCAGCATACCCAACTCTGTTTCAGGAACACTCAAGGAGTGATTAACCAACATTGAGGACGATGTTGAGACTTAAGGGGGGGTGTATGTCACCTACCCAAATTTCAAAAATTATTATTTTATTAGCAAAATAATGTATGTTAAATTTAATTACAATTTTTTGCAATTATGATCAATTTTGATCAAGGATGAATGTAATTACTGATTATTACTAGTTAAATAAATTAATTAGGAGACAAACACCGAAGGGGACTGTTAAATGAGTGTTCACTGACCCACTAGGAGGAATGGAAGTTGTTGGAAGGTATGGGACAGATGGCAGCAATTGCACCACACCACTAGCTGTTCGTTATGGGACAACTACCCCTAAAAATGTGGCATTATCCCCTAGGTGGTGGGAGTGGGCAGGCAGCTCATTTAATGACCAAGTAACAACTGAAAAGGTCGAGGTAGCCTACATAAGAAAATTCGAATTGAGCAGGCAGCTCTTACACAATATTTATGTAGGAATATTTCCTCATGTGCATCAGGTGATCCCTGAGAAATTCGAATAGGGAGGATGGTTGTGAATGAAATCATAAGTTTGCATATTGCTAAGAAGAACCGGAGATGCTGGTGCAGGTCTTTTGGACTGATAGTTCTTGAAGATTCAACAGTTAGTGCTACTGCAAGTGGAGATCCTAAATTCCTAAGTTTCTTCCTCCTGGTGGTTTAGTGAATAGGCTTGAGGGTCGTAAGGAAAGTACTTAACTATCTTCAGGAATTGGTTGGGTGGAACAGTCTTCTTGGGCTGTTTGTTCCCTACAGAATTATCCAGGTTTTACAGTTTCTACTTTATTTCAATTATTAAGTTTTGTTTAAGTAAAATTAGAAATCTCTGTTTTGAAGAAGAATTGATTTCTGATTTTATTGAAGTCTGAATGTCGAAGTTTATGTTATTATGAATTAATAAACCAATCTCTACATTTTTCTTGTGTTGTTTTTTGCATCGTACTCTAGTGTAGAGATGCAAATTAAGTATAGATGAAAAGATAGGCAAATTGCCATTGATTCGATAGATAAATATAGTAATTTATATATTTAGAGGTTTCTGTCCTATCGTTAATAATAGTAGAAAGTTCTTTATAATACCTAAATATTATAGAATATTCCATTGTTTCATTACAAAAAAACATTGTTTATTTTCTGTATAAATATGTTGTAATTTCTTATCTCTACTATGTACATCAGAAATAAATGAAATACAAAATTTCATACATCATGTCATGTCTGCAATATAAATAGTAATGTTGTAAATAAATAAATGTGTTCATTATATCAAAGCTACAAATAACAGTCATTACATAGTTTTCACATTTCACATACACACATTGTTTTCATTTCCTACTATAACCATTGCCTTTGATTATTTAGTTCAATCAGTCAATGAAAACATTATAAACGTATTTTTTCCATCACCCATTTATTTATATAGATATTCTAAATTGCAAGTGTTGATTTCAAAACTGAGTTTTCGTATCAACCCTAGATAGAATTTCTTTTCCATTAATCATCATTTTGTATCATAAACAAAAGTAATCTACACAAGCTACGGATCGAACCCTAGTTTTTATCTTCAAAAGCCTTTTTAGAAGTTCATATTCAAACATTTATTTATAATCAAAGACAAGAATCGAACTAGGGTATGGCCCTGTTCTTTTCCTTTACAAACGAAAGAAAAAAATTTCATCATTACACATTATAGAGTTATCATCTATGACAAGCATATAGACCCTGACTTAGCTCGAAAGTCACAATATCAACCTACAGTATTCAAGCGTATAACACAGACGAATAGCACAGAATGAAATAGCATATTTTTCATTGTCGAGAAGAAAATATTGTATATACAGTGGACAAGCCTTGGCTCTATATCTCGTTTCTCATAACATAAACCAATAGGTCATGCTCAAAGTTTAAACCAATGCAAGTCCCAACTCCAAGAAGGGAAACTAATGTTCGCAGAAACAAAATGATTACAACATGTTTCCAAACAAAAATTGCACAGGGTTTATTCCCAAGTTTAAACATTTTAAAACAAGTCCAACAACCCTCAGCATTGACAAGTATTATAACTCCCAGTTCAACGAGATAGACATTAAAGTTTATGAGCGAGTATCATATAAACAAATGAGGGTCACAACCCTGTACAAACATCGTTTGCATAACAAAAGGGTCTTCAAAGTTTTTCAACTGACAGAAAATGCCGAGGCATGGTGAAAAACTAGTTATTCATCCTCATGAAACCACATCAACCAAAGGCAAAAGGAACCTATGAGGGTCTGAGACCCGGAGCTTACCAGGAATGGAAGCACACCTTTCCTTTCCAAACCTTTGCTCAAGTCGTTCTTCGAACCCTGCAGCTGACAAAAACAACAGCTTAGAATTTGAACAACTATAATTATTTTAAAACTGAAAGTCGAAGTTCAACAAAAGAATCACTATTTCATTTCCGAGAACACTTACCTTCTTAGCAGGTGACCAAGTTCTTCACATTCACCAGTAAAACGACGAGCTCTTTGCTGTAGACGAGACCAGGATACCTCTATCATTTTACAGCTTGGTGTGTTTCATACAAACTCAAAAACGAAAAGCTTGAAACCATCAACTTGATAACCACTCAAACCAGAGACTCAATCTTTTATTACAATGCCATTATAGTAGGAAAGAGACTGCAACTTCAACCCTAATCTACAGGTCACGAGGTCAAAGCCTCTTACATACTTTCTAACCCTAAAATTTGGCAGCCTATCGGCCACACAGACCGAAACAATAGAACAATAAACAACATTCAAATCTCATTAACCAAAATGACGACAAAAGTTAGGGTTACATCGGTCGATCCAAATTCATTACTATCGACGATCATAAGAGTGCCAGCGAGATGGCATTGGGACGAACAACTTCTGCATTAAATGCCCCATTCTCTAGTACAAGCTTGGCAATGCCACTTTGGCACACAGAGGATCGATCAACAGCCAGTTCGGAGATGTTTCAAACACATAACCATTACATAGTGATAGTCGCAAAGACCATCACATTATTATCATGCTATGTGGATCGTTGGAAATCCTTATTAGCTAGAGTTTCGACTGAAGCTTTTAATGCGGGATCAAGTTACGATCTCCACGACAGCTCGAGAATTATGTCATTTTAATGACCGTCAACTCACCCACCCTGTTGACATAAATGCATGTTAGTACCAATCATAACGATAACAAATCTTCACATAATATCTTTTATAAACTCAAAACTTTCGATTGCATATTAATAGTTAAAGCTCTAACTTTATGATCGCGATTTAGGGTATTAAGGCTTAAGTTTAGCCATGTAATAAGTTCAAATTTCATATCATTTCGATATTGTGAACTTTCACATATATCATGAATGATTTTGCATTTATAAAACTATTATATAGGATAGCAATTTATATGGTTAATATATTAATCATAGTTTCTTTTATTCCATTAAAAATATATATATATATATATATATAATAATATAGGAGTTTACACTTTGGAATTTTCAATAAGATCAATGAATTGTAACTAGCATAAAAACCATTCTATTGTCATGTACTCCATACCCTAATTCTTAATGCATTGCTTTTGATGGTTGGCAATACAATTACGATGCTAATACTTTACAAGTATTAGTTATCTTAAGGTGACAACCAAAGACTAGAAGTACGTCATTGGTTTACGACAACAAACATAAATAGCATGTATACCTTCTAGATGTCATTGATTTCTAACATTCTTAAATTGTAAGACAACGTTGAAAAACCATTAAGCAGCATTAGACATTTCATACCTGAAGATACTTGTTTTCGCAAAAGATTTCATAACATTTTTATTTGACGTTGAATTGAATTACACAAGTACTTTTAAACTATGCAGTTATTGAACCTCTTACCTGTCGTCTTCACATAGAATATTCAAATGCGTTAGTTTCATAGCTAAGTAAACTCCAAGGTACTGTATTGGAGAAAACTCACTATGGCTTGGGAATACCACAACAGACAGATGACTACCAGAAATCTACTCAATTCTCAAAACAATGCTATTATAGATGACAATGTTAAAAACATGGAGAAATGTAACCAACCTCGATCCAACATTTGATGTAGATCCCCGTTGGAGCTTTCAATCCACGCACATCCAAGCACTTGTAATCTGCAAATTAGTCTTGACAACAAATATCTAACAAGTACATTTGATATATAAATAACATTAACATCATCAATAACAATGGTCCATAATATCATAAGCAAATGCAACCCAATGTATAATAAATGACATTCACACCATGAATGGACGAGAACATGAGTATTTCTATTAATGAACAAAAAGAAGTACAAAGTGATACGACCTCTTGCCAGCAACCAATCTGAACCAATATCTAGATCAATCCACTTGTGCCTCCACCACTTCAATCCTCCATGAATGGCAAACTCAAACTAGAAAGGAGTTTGGAAGGTGAACATAACTGGTTCACAACTACAAGGATCAATGAGTGCAGACTCAAGATAGGGAAAAAATCCACTAGAGTGCCTTTACTATTCTCTTCCTCCTCCTATCCATAAGCCATATGTGCTCAATATATAGTACTCTCAAAGGTAGGTGAAAGGACTCATCGAGATGTTACTTGGGAATATGGAGAGCCAAAGGTCACCCAATGACCGCTTTTTGGGAGTAAAAAGTAATAAAATAGTGGTTTTTACCATTTTACTTGATACCTGCAGGCTATAGGGATGCAACTCGTGAGTACGCATGACATAGTGATGCAACATGTGGGTAGGAACAAAAATAAGATACACTACTATCACTGAAGGATGAAAATAGATCTGAGTCACTGAAATGGATCCTACAGGCCGAAGAAAGATGATGCTCACAGGGTGGAATATTTTTTTGTAACAGATGCCCCCTAATGTGTGAGGTCAGAGACTGAAAGTGGTACGATGGCCGAAATACATTATAAAACTCAGAAGTGGAGCGATGGAGACACAAGTGGAAAGAACGGATCACTCGTCATAATACAATAGTATCTTTGAATACATCTCGGTATAGTACAACAATCTGATACAATGGCCATGAATAGACAGTACATAAGTAGATACATGTCATAAGTGATCATAGCCATGATCCCTCTACAGTAAGATATGGTCTTCTGCTGAAAAGAAGACAACTAGTTCGAATTGGAGGTATAAATTGTTGAAATCTGAGAGGTGATATCTCAGATGTAAAGTCAAAGTCATATGTAGCATACTGAATGCCACAATCGCCTAGCGTCTTCTACACAAGTCTTCGACGGTGCAAGTCCCATCAAGTGAATAAAGGAGTTGGGGTCGAACCTGATGAGACATCGTATGATTACCAGTCATTGATGTATACCATTAACAGACGCGAGATGACACACCGATAATGAAAATGGGCATCAAGGCACAGAGCACAATCATCAGAGTGTGAATAAATGGGTTGAAGTCAAACACTAGGATGAATCCATCGATCAGGGGACATTGATGTATTCCCAAAACTATCGATGGTGAGAGAACTTGCCACTAATGACTGCAAGCCTCAAGGTACTCAACCGAACTCTAAGCCTCAAGTCCTGGAATAAATGAGTTGAGGTCGACGGAACGAGACTCGCTGGAAGGAGGGCATTAAGGAATCCCCCATCAACCAGCACGAGGTACCAGCAATGCTGAAAGATTTGGAAGATCTCAGGTGAAACGGAATGACTCAATAACGATGGCTGACATGCAATAGTCAAGATATCTGAGGAGTGGCCGACACTGGTTTCAGGACTTCCTTTGAACAAGAGCATGAGCAGATGGATAGACTCGGGCAGCATAGACTTGACATAAACTGTGCAATGCAGGAGGCATTACAAAGGGCTCCATAATGATTGGAAGCTTAACCAATCGGTGGAGAAAACTGAGAAACAAGTATAGCTCCTAAGGCCCAACTACAGTCCCGACTCATAATGTATGGAGTGGAATGAATGCTCTGTTCAAAGGCAACACAACAGCTGCCAACAAGAAATAATGGTCATAATCCCGTCCGGCTTTTTGGAATATTTGATTTTTTTGTCTTTTTCATATTTGGGAAAAGCTTGAAAAAGAATAAAATTGCTTATAGTACAACAAGTGAGGGAACGAGTGTCAAATAGCTAGCAGACTAGTCCCAAGTAGTGGAACATACCTATGCTCAATGCAAGGAAGTGCGTGCAGGATGTGGACACTCGGGGGTGTGTTCCCTCAGGGTTAAAGGGTCATAAAATTGTGAAGGGCAAATATATAAGATCTACAGGGCTCGACAGGGAAAGTGCTCAGGCACCAGGCTAACAATTGAGAAAGTGGGAGCTGGCATAAGGCTCAAGCGGCAAGTAGGATGATGCAATGCAATCACAACATGATATAACTGAGGGGAGTCCTTAAGGGAGATGGCCAGCATAAGACAAAGTAGACTATGAGTCTTTATTGCAACGTCATGGTGTGACTACAAAGGACTCCCAATCCTGAGGACAAACAATGGCATGGGCACCAAAATGCATAAGGGGGTTCTAACTAGGGTACCCATGTTCGGGAAAGCCCTATTGCCACATGATGACACTTCTATAACAGTGTGAAGGTTCTGTGTCAGTCACGAAGCAGGGTCGCACCTAGGGTTTCTGAAAATGGTCAACAGGTCAAATGCATAATGGCATCTAACCTATATGCCAGGTGTGAAACATACCTCCTGTAGGTGTCAAATGAATCAGAACAACTCTCGCCGAGGAAATCTGTTGAAAAACATTACTCCATGACATGATATTAGTTCATAACGGCCCAAAATGGACAAAATTATAGAAAAGTGGGTCCAGAAAATTATAAATAGTAACAAAATTTAATAATTTTCAATTCATTTGCACTATTCACCATTTTGGAGTTGAGTGGTAAGTTTGCACCTGAAATTTCAAGTGTCGATCGTGGGAGCTACGAGAAACCATTCAGTGAACCGTCTAGAGCAGGTTAGTGGTCACTGCCATACCTTTCATTTAACTGCTTTTATTTCAATTTTGGTCGGTGGGTTATTTTGTTTGGCCAAGCCCTAAATGGCTTCGGTGCTACCCGCCGGCTGTAAGTATGCGGGTCACGGGTAGGGCATCAAACATGCAGTCAAAACAATTGGCTGCCCACATCTACCCACACCTGTATACAATATAGCTTGCGGGTAAGGCCCTGAAGAATTTTTTTAAGCATAAAAATGACTAAAAATCTCTTTCTTTGCACTCCAGGATGGTTCTAGAGTGGAGGGAGAGAGAGCATGACCAGGTAGATGAGGCCGTGCACAATGATTTGCAAGCACAACAAGCACTGCAAGCATGTGGCTTATATAAATACTAGAGTCTCGGGGGCTTAAGGGCCCAAAACCTACTACTCCGTCATTTGGTCAACTACTGGGATTGGGATGCTCAACACTTCATCCTCAACAAGCAAACACTGACACTGGAAGTAGAGGATATCTATTTTATTACCGGTTTGTCCCGTAGAGGGGAAGTGGCTAGTCTTCAGCCACGGACTATGGGTGGTGGGATCACTGTGCAATATTACATAGTATGGTACTGTCCCGCCAACACACGACCAGTGGGAAGTCATGTTCCAATCAATCTCATAACGGACTTGAGCACAAAGATCATAGTGGCAACTCTGGTGCGGATCACGGGATCCAAAGAACTACATCAGGCATCCAGACCGGTGATGTTCTATGCATCACAATGCTTGCAGCCTGCTATATTCAACTGGTGTACTACTCCACTGGTGTCTATGAAGACACAACTGACGGAATGCAAAGAGGGGAAGACCAAAAACTTTGGGTATGGTATCATCCTCTGTAGTTTCTTCTTTGAGAGGGTTCTGGGACTTAGCCTGAGGGTGGATGTCCCTCCTCACGATCTCCGAGATCCAGCCCTGACCCGGTGGGCTAAGATACTGACAAGACAGGGTGGTGGCCATCTCGCGTCACCATATACTGAGGAGTTCTTCCGCTGGTGGAACCGACAGGTGATTGCTATCGAGGACTACCCCTATGTGGGGATAGACTTCAGATAGGACCGTGACATGCCGCTCCCACTAGGTGCAACCTTCAGAGACATCGGTGAGTACTCTTTTTGGTTTTGTGTTTTTTAAATTTTTATGGATTTTTTTATTATAGTTAGAATGCAAAAGATATTTTTCGTGGTAATATCATGTGCTAATGGGTGACTGTTTGCTTGCAGACAAAGGCCCAGTGAGACCTGAGGGCTTCCCGAGACATGGTCATTGGGGTAGAGATGAGGTGGTAGCAGATGTTGCAGTAGGGCACACACTATAGACATTACGACACAACATATCATGGATGGTTGCTCGAGTACCACTGATAGAGGTAGCCCGACTACTGGAGGCTATGCAGCGCCAGGTAGTGGGTGTTCCTGGTGAGTGGGTGTGGCTATTGCAGTGGATGGCCAACGCAGTATAGTACTATTATGAGACACATCCCATCGATTTGGAAGCTAGACCTTTTCGGAGGGAGTAGATATCCCAGAGTCTCATCATTTTTTGTATCGATATGTATATTTTTGAGGGCTACGGGCTCCAGTCTTGTATGGCACTACCATTTTTGGACATATTTATATATATATACAACTTTGGTTCTCGGTTCTACTATATGTGTGTATGGTACAAATGTATGAATGTCTTTGTATTTATGTGTTGCATGATGAATGTGACAAATGCCAATCTAATACATAGTTAGCATATGCATCAGATATATAATTTTGACTTCTCAGAATGTGAATATATGTAATGGAAACAAAATGTCTCTCTAAGAGTTGTACCTTAAGGAATATCCGTAGTAATGTAGGGTCTCATACACGGTACTATCCATTCAGCTGAGACATAACTAGTTGTGAATCCAGGCGGAATCCTAAAGATTGGATGTCATGTGAAATGGCATCTCGAAGTAGCTCAACAACGGCACTATACTCAGCCACATTGTTAGATGTAGGACCAAGACAAGCACCTCCTGAGGACACAACTAGATGGTCAGGTGAAAAGATAACCTATGTAGCAGAAGCAAGCTACTACGTATGTTGGCTAGCACCATCCGTAAAACCTAAGAACGTACTACATCCCGCTGACATCTGTCAATCAAACAAAGGCTAATCAGCAGACCTGACAACCAAAGATGTAACCTAGACTATGTACAGAAAAACTATACAATAGTGTACAAAAGTATCAGCTCGAACCAAAGGTTCAAGCATAATACCACTTGAGGTAGAGCCCATTTCTAGGCTCCTTCAAGACAACTCCCTCGTAATCTTCTAACTCATAAGCTCTTTTTTCCAGGACATGTCTCACAATGTAAGGACCATGCCACATGGGATTGAACTTGCCTGCCCCCAGGGGTTCTTTAGCTTGGTCATACAAGAGTACCAAGTCACCTTCAGCATATTGTTGGGGACAGACAGACCTATCATACTGAACCTTGACATGACACTTGTTAACATCAATGGCCACAGCGGCATCTCGACGGTGCTCGTCAAGTTGCTCGAGGTGTACTAAACGTTTCTCAATCTCCGTCGTATTAGGGAGGAGCTCTATGGCTAGCTTGAGCGAAGGAATCTCGTATTCAACCAGTAAAAGTGACTCCACACCATGAACTAACGGGAACGGTGAGAACCTGGTGGCAGTCTTAACTGCGATTCGATAAGCCCACAAAGCAGGATATAACATGATATTCGAATTGGTCTTGCTTTGTTGGATGGTATGTTGGAGAATGGTCTTCAAAGACTTATTGACTGCTTCAACCTGACTATTCGCTTGAGGATAGTAGGAAGACGAGTGTTCCTGATGAAACCCAAGCTTGAGAGACAAATCCTCCATCATCTTATTTTGAAAGTGACTGCCATGGTCAGTGCAATCTCTTTTGGGATACTGAAATGAGTGATAATTTGGTTGAATACGAAATGGGATGCAGTAGCACCCTCGGCTTTAACGGTAGGCATGGCCTCAGCCCATTTGGAAAAATAATCCACAGCCACAATAATATGATGATGCCCCCCAGCCGAAGCTGGTTTGCAATCCATGAAATCTACCCCCCACTTAGTGAAGGGACCAATGGTGACGACTGGATGGAGGGGTGCTAGATGCGAGTGTATGTTCCTAGAAAACACCTAGCAAGGGTGACATCTCTTCACAGCGTTAATACAATATTTAAAGATAGTAGGCCAAAAATAACCTGTTCGCATAATACGCTGGGCTGTAGCAAGCCCGAATAAGTGACTGCCACACGCTCCCACATGGAAATCATTAAGTACCTGCTCTGCTTCTTCGTGAGTCAAACAACGACGAAGAATGGAATCCTTTCCTCAGTGATACAAAGTGTCACCGATGATAGTATAATATTTAGCGTGATGTCTCACATGCTGTCGCTCGTCTCGTGAATAATGCGGAGGAAACATCAAAGTTTGGAGATATCTAATGACATCCCCATACCAAGGGTCCTCAGTCGAGATAAGAAATAGGTGTTCATCCACAAAGGAATCTTCATGAATGACATCCTCATCAAGTCGTGGAAGGTTCAACATAAGCTCAGTGAACACCAATGATTTCACCGACTTTGTAGAAGCAAACTCGAGATCAAATTCCTGAAGGATCACAATCCATTTATTATACTTACCCCCGATAAGGCATCGTGATAGCATGAACTGAAACGGATTGATATGAGCTACAACAGTGGTTGTTCGAAGAAAAATGTAATGTCGTAACCGTTGGACTGCGTGAACAGTCGCAAGTGCCATCTTTTCTATGTGGGTGTACCTTAGTTCAGCGTCTACTAAATTTTGACTAAGATAATAGATAACATGCTCGAGGAGCGCATCATCTACCTGAACCAAGACCATTCCAATAGTCTCTTGAGACACAGCCACATAAAGAATGAAATCTCGTTGAAAGTCCGATGGACTAAGCATGGGGGCTAATACCAAAGCTTTCTTAAGGGCGTCGAAAGACTGCTGGGCTCTCTCATACCAGATAAAAGGTGTGTCTTTCTTCAACAGGCGTGCGAAAACTTTAGTAATATTGGCATAGTTAACTATGAACCGATGCAGAAAAGTAGCTCTACCTTGGAGGCTCTGAAGTTGAAATAGATTACACGAAGGAGGCAACTGAAGTATTGCCTCAACTTTGAGAGGATTGACTCTAATACCCTCTTTCGAAACTATGAATCCTAGAAGGCAACCAGTCCTAACAACGAAGATGCATTTGTTCGAATTCAATCGAATTTTGTATTGGATACATCGTTCGAGAATCATACAGAGGTGCTTGGGGTGGTCCACTCTCTTGCGAGAATATCTAGCAAGATCATCCAACAAAACTTCCATAATCTTCTTAAGATCATGAAAGGCATAGGTCATAGCTCATTGAAAAGTAGTTGCAGCATTCTTGAGGCCAAAGGGAATTTTTCGGTACGCAAAAGTTCCCCAAGGACAAATAAATTTTGTTTTATGTTGGTCCATGGGTTTGATTTGAATCTGATTATAACCCAAGAATCCATCCATGAATGAAAAAATCTCACTTCCCGCACAAGCATCCAATATTTGATCAATGAATGGCGTGGGGAAGTTGTCTTTTGGACATGCATGGTTCAAATCTCTGAAATTAGTGCAAACACAGATCGTTCCCTGCTTCTTATCCACAGGAACGGGGTTTGACACCCATTCGGTAAGAGGAACGAGGTAGATGAAACTAGCATTGAGCAGTTTCTCCACCTCTTCCTTAATAGCAGCTGCCTTCCTAGGGTTCACAGCACGTAAGCATTGTCGAACTAGTTTAGCATCAGGATATGTTTTAATCTCATGTTCAACAATGTGGGGGTCTATTCCTGGCATCTCCTCATATGACTAGGCAAAAGCTTCCCAGAGTTCAGTAAACAAATCAGTGTAAATAGAAATCTCCTCAGGAGTGCAATCATCACCGACGTAAACATTCTCAATATTTTCGGGAGTGCGAGAGATGTTGATCGAAGTAGTTGGGGAAATATTGGCCATATTCCCCTCCAAGAAAACATCATGCGACTGCAAAAGAGCCACATGGTGACCAACCATCTCAGCTAGAGTCATCCTAAACTCCTCCTATTCAATGAGCTCAAGGTTGGGAAGGAAATAAGATCGATGGTGCATATCTTCCCAAGGCCTCTCACTACCACACATGACTTCGAGGATAGCTTCATTAGATGGAAAATTATCATCGAGGCAATTGTGAGAGCAAGATGAGTTGGCTGCCCAAACTGGAAGCGTAATGGGATCTTCTTCAACTATCTGGGGAGAAGAGAGATCCAGATCTGCAGTGGTTTGTTGGATGTGATCGTAAGTGATCTCCACTACAGATAAAGGCATAGACATCCCAATGTGTGCAATGTCTCCAGACATAGAATCCGCGGATGGAAAAATCCATGGATCATCACAATAGGAAGTCCATAATGGCATACTATTCGAAGGAGGAGGTGCATTGTCAGAAATGGTTCCAATAAAATTCACAGGTGCAGAATGGTTAAAAGTTCCCATCAATGAGGGGTACATTCTAACACCTATGTTCCCAGTTGCCGACTGAGAATCAGAAACTTGTGGGACTACTGATCCCGTAGATGCTGTGGAAGGAGTGCCAACATAATCCTACTGATCAATCGTCACAATATTGCCTTCATCGGGAAAGCAAATGACTCAAAATACAGTAGACATGACAGCCTTCATAGCATACATCCAGTTTCGACCCAGTAAATGGTTGTAGTTGATTGGCGCATCAACCACTTCGAATTCAATAGGCATGGAATTACCTCCCAAGGACACAACAAGGGAAGGGATAATTCCATGCAGTGTAAAACATCTACCATCGAATGCAGTGAGTGTAGTTCTAGATGCGAGTAGGGGAGGAGAGCCAAGAGCTTTCCAACAAGTCAACGACATTACTGACGTGGAAGCACCTTCATAAACCATAGTACATTTGATGAAGCTCTTAAGGAAAACCACTTAGATTTGAAAATCCACATGGTAAGACAAGCGAGGTTGGACATCAGTAGTATCAAACTTGATAACACTAGGACTTTTCCCATCCTGAACTCCTAAAGCACTCAAAAGGGCATGCTTCTGAGAAGGAACTGCTTGCAAAACTTCAAGAGTCGACATGGCACATGGAGTTTGGCCCAAATCTTCTACGATGGAGTAGTTCTGGGCGGCTCAAGCATTAGGATTATGCGTAGAGCACTTGAGAACACCTTTCAGTATCCGCGGCATAATAGAAGGCTTCTCGATATGCAAGGAATTATCAGGAGGAGGGGGAGGCTCATTCCCCAAATTCGGTTGTGGTGCACCATAATCACGTTGACGAGTAGCAACACTAACCTCTGACTGAACCATATTCACACATCCATGACCACTAGTATTGGAAGAAGACGTTGTCGTTTCATTAGTACCATAACCAGTGGTGGGAGCATGCGAAGCCATGTTTTGGTGATGAGGTAGGGGATCTTTCAACACAGCTGGGCTCTGTGCCAAATGCTTCAATGCTTCTTCAATACGAGGAAATAAGTGAGTAAGATGATCCTCCCCACAAAGCTTGCAAGGGAATTTCACCTTACGCCTAGGTTTACGATCCTCGCCAGCATTACCGCCTTCCTGAGGAGGGTTGGAATTCTCTTTACGAGGAGTATTACGATTGCTATTATTGTTGCTTCCATTGTTTCCACCCCTACGATTATTTCTCCCCTTTTTCTTACCACCAGGTTGTTGGTTACCCGACGGTTTCGTTGATTGCACATTGTGTAGATTAGATGACGGAGTGGAAGTGGACAAGGTGTGAATCTGTCCGAGTGCAGACTGGTTTAGCAACAAGTTTTGCATTTGATTAGCTACCAAGTATACAGGGCGAGTGCATGCGGACCCCACGATTCCATCAGCATGTGGTCAAGGAACTGACGTGGGCTCATGTCTTATTCTTGGTGCATCAGGAATAATGTCATACAAAATGCCAGACTGAGAATAAAGAAGATCTAACTACTGGACTTTCAAGATAGTTTGCTCCTCAGTCATAATGCTGGACATCGAAACATCCTTAGCAATATATGGAAGTAAAGAATTGAGGAACCATTCCAATAGGAACTCTGGAGGAATGTTGGCTTTCACTAATCTCTTCCGCCGACGCCACTCTTGAACGTGGTCAGAAATATGTGTGGCCTTATTCTGACGGAAGGTGGACAAAAATTCAGTACTAGTATCATAACGAATTGGCAACTGGAAATGGTCTAAGAAAACCAAAGCAATCTAGTTAAAACCCCTATAGGTTTTTTCGGGCAACTCCACATACCATTTCGCGGCTGCCCCCGTGAGGGTGCATTGAAATAGGCATAATCGAATGGAATCATGATTCAAAGAGTTGGAGGAGCACCAAAGGTGAAATGTCGTGACATGATCTCCCGAGTCCTCACCACCTTTCCCCTCAAACTTTCAAATGTCTGAAGAGAGCTTGGTAGATACCGGGGGCCATGTAGGGTCGTGACACACCGGATCATTCATGAGCTTCGAAAGATCTAGGAGATTCAAGCGTGCAAGGAACGGGAGCTACAGCTGGAAAGCTTGATTATAAGCTCCCATAAAAGGTTGATTGAATGGAACTGTGTTGTACAATGGACCAAAAGCTTGACCATGAGGGTTAAACTACTTATATTGAGGACCTGACGGCCCATAAGCTTTCCCATGGCCATAAGATGGATAACCTCCCCCTGCCTGACCCATTTGAGAGTAAGCAGGTATATGTGCATTTTGAGCCCCATATTGGGGTGGTGGGTGATACTGGTGGCCAGCATCGACTGTGCTGTAGTAAGGGTTGCCACTATGGGTATGGGGCATGTATGTACTATTCATAGTGGGAACCGTGTTGTATTGACCGTAATGGTATGATATGTTCCCACCCCCAATATTCGGATTAGCTTGAGTAGTCGTTTGATGACCATAAACATTAGAAGTATTCCTAGGTCCAATATGGGTGTGACCAGTAGCAGGGTTGGTGGTGTGATGTCCATGTGGATAGGAAATATTCCAACCCCTTACATTACTATTACTAGCGGTGGTAGTGGATGCAAAAGTATGCAGTAAGTGTCCACCCCTATGGTTGGGAGGAACGGTATCATGTGCAAAAGTGGTCCTAGGTTGACGAGTAGCAATATGTGTACTAGGTGGTGGATGGCGATTCGTGTTTCGAACAACATTCCGACTAGGTTGAGTATTCCTAGGAGGTGGTCACATTCCAAAATTGGCATGGTTAGGAATCGGACTAGTCCCCATACTATGTGAGTGGGTGGATAACGTAGTGCCCCCAGTGGTTATAGTATGGCTAGCACTTTGACTAGTGCCAGCATGAGTACCAACCATAGTGGAAGGTTCGACAGTATTGTGACTAGGCATACCAAAAGAGAGTGCAGTGGGGTTGACCATAGGGCCAAAATCATCATGAGTCTCAGGCCTCCTATATCTAGAATCGTGTGGAAACGAAGGAACACAAGGCTCGTCATGTTCTTCCTCCTCAGGTAAGTCGGGCATCCCGTAAAGATAATTATCCGGATTTGAAGGATCAAACAGATCCTGGTCAAGTGGATTAGGCCAAATAGAACTAGTTTGATTCGTAGGCAGATCACCTCCCCAATCCTCATGAGAAGTCTGGGGATCGGAAATGTGTTCAACTCTACCCAAAGGAGTAGAAAGGTCTTGCCCGATATCGGGATGTGTAGCCATGTAATCCTCAATGTAAGTCGTGTAAGAATCTGAAGACTCAGAGGGAGCCCTCTGGCATCCTCTAGTAATGCGTTGTGTAACCAAAACTGGCTTTAAACTAGCCAAATGATGAGACCGGCGGAGTGTAGGGCTCCGCGCCACATTCTCTCCGGAGAGAGACACAGCGTCTCCTATTGTGTAGTTTACCTACTTAACTGTTTACTTAGATTGCTTATTGTATAGATGTCTTTTACTGGTTTCTATTGTTTCTTTGTCTTAACAGGTCTTGCAGCCTGGATCTGATGACCGTGGGATGTGGATCAGCATTCAGGAGAAAAGGATTGCGTAGTAAAAGGTAAGACATCTAGTACTTGATCCTTAAGTAGATCTAGGAAATGCACTTGTAGTCTGTTCTATTTGTTCTAGACTCACATTGAGCTAGGGAGATCCGGATCGCGTCCACTCGAGTGGATTTTCCGATAACAAATCTGGCGACCATACTGGGGAATAGTGTTTGTCTTGTTTAGTGGTCATTAATCTGAGAGTTGTTTTCAGTTGATTACTTGACACAAGCCTCTTTTATCATTTTTTTCCATTTACTTCTTAGGATTGATTTCACTCTCAGATCTTCATGTTGAAGACTCTGATTTGCTTCCTCTGAGTTAATACAACTCATTTTCAAGCCTGTTTATGGTTCATTGTTGAGAGATCTGGTTCATTTTTGAATCTAGACCTCACCTGTCGCACCTGGGAAATGGAAACAAAGCGACACTGTGTCATTCTGAGTCTTTGTTCTTCACCTGTTAGTCACCCATCGCATCTGTTACATTGGTATACTGCGACATCGTCGCACCTCCCATGAAGGCAAACTGCGACACCGCACTGTGTGTAAGGACAGAGTGCACTAATTTGTCAAAAGCTGGCAGACAAGCATCCCTTCCCTCATTTGACAGTCTGAACCTTGGTCTGGTGTATGAAATCCCTCTATGCTACAAGATCCAGCCAGAGACCCCATTTATGATTTGTGTGTTTAGAGTTTGGTTTCATTTGGATTGACTTTGGGTTCCGTCTTGGACAAGTTTGAGATAGGTAGTTGTGGATACTCTAGTCTCCTCCATCTTCATCCATTCACTCTTGCATTCCCTTCCTTCCATCCCTAATCTAATCATTGCATTGGATCAACCTCCATACCTCATTTACATTTGTTTTGAGCTTTGCTTACTTAGTTTGCTTGTTGCTACTTGATTTTGAGTTAAGTGTGTTTTTCAGCTTGGTTGAGTGCTTGTCTTTTCTCGAGTTTTCTGAATGTATGAGTGCCGCAAGTAGTGTTTTCTTTTTACTCATTTAGATCTGAAAGCAGAGTTTTTATCAAGTTCATTCTTTGATGCATCCATCGAAAAGTTTAAAAATGCTTCTTTCCCATTGTTTCTCAAAAAATTATTGAAGAAAGATTGTTGTGCATTGGAAAATTCTTGTTTATGTTTTAGAAAAGTTGAATGAATGTATGATCTATTGTGTTTTTGTCGAATTATGAATCGCTCATCTTCTTGAAAGGCTCAAAGTACGCTTCAATTTTTGCAAAACTAATTCCATGCTAAGGAAAGATAGATGCATTTTTAATTTTTATTGCCTTTAGATCATTGAAATTGAAAAGCTTGCATATTTCATTTCAGAATCCTCTCTTTTCATCACTTAGTGTCATTTTACTTTGAAAAGAAAAAGAAAAGGAAAAGTTTTTTTGATTTGGTTCAGTAGTGTTGTGTAGTTTCGCGTTTCGCTGAAAGGAAAAGAATACTTTCATTGTCAAATTTGTTTGAATTGGGAATTGTGTTGCATTGAGTTTGTTTTGGCAATACCATTGGAAAAAGCTTTCTCCTTTCCATAGGTAGAATTCATTGAAAGAAAAGAATATTTCATGCATGTAGTTAGGGCTTGCATTATGTTTCTGATTATGTACTCACCTCATGCATTCACCTAACCGTCCAAGATAAAATTAATGGTAGAACTAGGTAAAATTTTTAGCAACTTGTGTGTAAGTTAGAGACATGTTTCGGTGTCGTTAGGCATGGCAGCTCTCGTTATTTGCCAGCACTATATCCTGGGAGTATTGTATTCTTCCACATACATTGGTATATTGAGCTCCTTCACGTACCCACCAAGTACCATAATCCGTACTTGGCGTATATCGAAGGGTGTATCACGTACTCGACACGTATATCGAAAGGTCTCTTTCCGAATGGTTGTGCATTAGACAGCACCACTACAGATTTGAGCTCCCACGTACCTTGCGTATATCAGGAGACACCACTAGGATTCCTGAAACCAACCGAGTTAACCATTTCGCCGTCTTGGCAAAGCAATACACCGAGAACAGCACTCAGGGAGATTAGCATGCACGTACTGTCCAGGTAATTGGGTATGCAGGCAAGGGTATGGTCCCAATCCTCCTTATCGCATCATATTGTTGGACCCTGCAGTATATCACGGTTTGCAATGCCTTGATAATCCCATGAGGTTCCAGACTTTTGAATCCACTCTATCACATAAGTTTGCTTGTTGCCTTAATTTGAGTAGGTTTTTTCTGGACTTCTTTTGTTTTAACATACCCTTAAGAGAAATGTTGCTTCGGCCTTTCTGGCTAATTTTCCTCATACTCTGGTAGATTTTCCCTGGAGAAGGTCCTGTAGGATATTGAACTTATCACCCGAATATCCCCTTAATCCAGAGGTTATTTCGAGGGTAAGAATGGATTAGCGTAACACGGTCGTACTTACTAAAGTGGAGAACCCCACTTTGAATGTTGGAGGACTTTTGTTTCCACTAGATTCACCTGCCTCTCATCCCCCGTAGGATGAAGAAGCACACACCCCCACTTCACAAAACCTTTCTCCCATCATCCCGGGAGAACCTCGATCATTGGAATGGATAAACCGACCCCAAGATGACTCTACAGTAGCTATTTGTCCTTCAGCAGCTATTTGTCCCTGGAGAAGGTCCTGTAGGATATTGAACTTATCACCCGAATATCCACTTAATCCAGAGGTTATTTCGAGGGTAAGAATGGATTAGCGTAACACGGTCGTACTTACTAAAGTGGAGAACCCCACTTTGAATGTTGGAGTAATTTTGTTTCCACTAGATTCACCTGCCTCTCATCCCCCGTAGGATGAAGAAGCACACACCCCCACTTCACAAAACCTTTCTCCCATCATCCCGGGAGAACCTCGATCATTGGAATGGATAAACCGACCCCAAGATGACTCTACAGCAGCTATTTGTCCTTCAGCAGCTTATTGGACATCCTCTACAGACCATCCAGTGGCTCATTTTTCCATCTCATCCTCACCCAGTGTGACTACTTTGGAGGACACTTTAGCCTACTTTCATGGCCAATTGGATCACTTTCGTTCCGTGGTTGAAGAGTGTCGGTAGTCAAGTCTATAACAACGGGTTCAGAACCCATCATTACCCACTGACCAACCCATCCCAGTTCATCTGATATCTTTCGGATCACCTGAAGCACCCCACCACATGACCACTAACAAGACTGGTCAACCCTCGCAGGAGTCCAGTCCTGCACCTCAATTGAACCAACCAGTGGAAGGACAATAGTCCAACACACCTGTCACTACCACGGTTACTTTACCAGTTCCTCCCCCACCTCAAAATTCGAGGGGAGGGTATTCCATTCCCACGGATTATCTTATTGGTAATGTTTTGACCACGGTAGCTAGTCAACAACCTACGTTGGTTCAACCTTTGACTAGTGGTCAACCTGTTGTGGCTTGGGGGCAACCCCCTGTTTCCTAACCAAAATGCAGGTGGTGGAATCCCCAATGGACCTTCCGTTGGACCTTCCCAACCCGCTAGACCATCCACCATGGGATTATCTCATGTTGGAGAGCCGTCAAATGTAACTCAACCCTCATGGAGTCAAGTGTATCTAGGTTCCGTTAACCCTGTTCCGGGCCAACCTAATCCTGGAAACGCACCATACAGGATACCTTATCTCGAGAATCCATACACTCTATGGGGGAAACAACCTGTGTTGCAACATAGACCCCAACCGACTATCCCTCAAGTACCACCACCCTCGATCGGTCCTCCCCCACCTCCTGCTGGAGGTGGTAGACCCCCACCTAACATTGGTGGAGGCCCACCTCATTTTTCCTACAGTACCCCTCACCCCTGCAGTGGTGGCGGGAATGGTCCACCACCCCCTCTCGGCAGAGGCAGCAGGGGACCACCCTATCATGGTGGAGGAGGACATTTCCCTTCGAGTGGTGGCAGTGGTCCACCACGCCCTCCAGGAGGAGGTGGTGGAGGACCTAATTACTATGGTGGTGGCAGTGGTGGTGGAGACCCTCATCCTTCCGGCGATGGAGGTGGCGGGGGCCCCCATCCTTCTGGAGGCAGAAGTGGACAACCACCCCCTCCAAGCGGAGCTGGTGGTGGCGGTGGGCCATCTTATTATGGTTATGAACCCCCACCTCCTCCCGGTAGTGGCGGTGGACCTCCACCCCCTCCCGGAGGTGGAGGTGGACCCCCACCTTATTGGAATGGACAACCTTATGGTGGCAGACTTCCTTACGGTCTGGGTAGCACACCCCCCTATGGTCAGTTTTATCCTGGTACACCTTATAGTTAATCTAGTCCTTACATGCCTTATCGTTATTATAAATACGCGCAGCCTAATCCACAGCTGCTCTTCCTGGCTACTTCGGACCCGCCTGACCTATCCCGTTTAACCAACGATCCTATTTACCACAGATCTAACTAGCCATTGATTCCGGTGAAACTTCCATCTGATATGCCTAAGTTTGATAGCAAGGTGGGTGAAGACCCTAAAAACCACATGATGACATACCACTTATGGTGTTCATCTAAATCCGTAATGGACGATTCAATTCATCTTAGATTGTTTCAAAGGACTCTCACCAGTTCGGGTGCCAAGTGGTACATTGAATTGCCACTGCACTCTTTTCCTGGTTTTGGTTCTCTTGCCATGAACTTTTTGACACATTTCCAGCTGCCCATAGGGTATGAGACTAGTACCGAGATTTTAACCTCGCTCCGTCAGAATACCGCCACTCACATTTCGGATCATATCCATAAGTGGTGAAGGAGACGATGTCTCATTAAAGCTCCCGTTCCAGATCATCTCCTAGCAGACTGGTTCACAACATCCCTCATCCCTACCATAGCAAGTGATTTTTCTATGCGAGGTGCTATCACCAAAGAACAAGCCATCGCGAGTGCCCATATGCTAGACCTAGTCTACACTCAATTCGGCACTTTGTTTGATATTCTTCCTGATGTGCCCTGTGATGTTAATGACCCTGCGAAACCACATAAGGGACTCCAAACTGATGGAATCATTGGTTCCCTTAACACCCAGCCTGCTGCTATCACTGTTGGATCATCCAACTCGGCTCCAGCTGGCCACTGCACCACCAAGTCTACCGCTCCTGCTGTAACTGAAGAGGTGAATTCTGTCCAATCAGCTTCATCTCAGAAGTTTAATGGCAAGAAGAAGAACAGGGGGAAACCCAAAAATTCTTCTGCCCAACAGGAACCAAAGAGCACTCATGACGATACCGAGCAGAAAAGGAAATTGAAGTATCCTTGCTTACTGTGTGGAGATGACCATTTCTCCAAAGAGTGTCCCCATAGAGACGAAGTGCAAAATTTTCTTAAGGGTAAACTGACTCCCACAGTCCTCAACGATCCATTTCCTACTCAAAACCAGTAGATGATTGCTCAAACCCCCTCTAGCCTAGGGGGAACCATCCAATACCGCGCATGTTCTCATGTTGCGTAACGAGATGATCAATTTGAATACTCGCTTGCGATCTTACGAACCAGTCCCTTTGAAGGAATCCACTAGAAGTAATGCCAAAAAAGTTTTCGACTCCTTAACTGATGTCACTGTACCATCGACTTCTCTCACCATTGAGAAGCCCTCCTTAGACTCGATATTGCGATCGCCCAAGAGTACGATTCGAAAAGCTGTTTTCAATCCTAATGCTTGAGCGGCACAAAATTACAATATCATAGAGGACTTGGTACAAGCTCCTTGTGCCATGTCTACCCTGAAAGTTTTGTAGAATTGTCGTAATCAACGTAAAACTCTCCTTGCAGCCATTGGTGCAGTCGACTCGGATTCCTCGCACACCATCATGTTCCGACTTGACAACTTTAAGTCAAGGCTCTCGCACCAGCTTGCATTCCAAGTTTCTGCGAACATCGCTGGGAAGATTGTCCATCGTACCCTTTTGGACGAAGGAGCCTCCACTTCTGTCATGTCCATCGCCTGTTGGAGAGCCATTGGCTCCCCCGAATTGAATCGTTCTCCTACCACATTGAAGGCATTCGATGGGCGTGGCTTTCAACCTCATGGGCTCTTACAAGCTCTTGCAGTTGAGTTGGGAAGAAATACTATAACCATTAACGTGGAAGTGGTCTCGGCCCCGTTAGATTATAATCTCTTGCTTGGTCGCAATTGGTTTTACACCATGCAGGCGGTAGCCTCTTCAGTCTTCCGCATAGTACAATTCCCCCACCAAGGACTAATTGTTACTATTGACCAATTAGATTTTTGTACACCGGATGCCACTACTCATCCTGGTGACCATGTTCCTTCCATTGGACAGATGTCAAAATAGTATGAGAGTGTAGGGGTTGGCCTTTTGAAGGATTCATCTCTCATGGGCGTTTTTCCAGCCGCAGACCCCCCTAGTCATGTTGCTATGGTGAACATGATCTCCACAGAGACTTTATCTCACTCTAACGATGCTTGGCTTGTAGCGGATGAAGCCACAACACACCTGCTTGGAGATATGATGCCTCTTTCACCCTCTGAATGCATTTATGAGGCTATCCAATCAACATCGGAGGACCATTTAACCATGGCCTCTCCATCCTGTTCTCTACGATAGACGTCATCTCTACCTAATCTCTTAATTCAGACTTTTCATTCAGACGAGTCCATCATGGATATAATGAATATTGACGATAGTCCGTGGGATGATCTCCACCATAGGTCATCTTTTCTTCCTACTTTGGAATACATAGAGGACAACATCCATACCCTCTTTTCACCAGACATCTACCCATCCCCTCATTCCCCCATCCTTACATGTTTTACGGACATGGAGAGAAACTTGGCCAATATTGAGCCAACCACCCCGATGGACATCTCAGTGAAACCTGGTATAGTGGAACACATTTGCACAGGCCAGAAGTGTTCCCCTGAAGAAATCGTTGTTAGCACGGCCTTGTTCAAGCAATTTCAAGACGTATTTGCTTGGTCTTATGAGGAGATGCCTGGGATAGACCCCGCAATTGTTTCTCACGAAATAAAAACCTATCCTGGCATCAAACCTGTATGCCAAAATTTGTGACCGGTACACCCCCGAAAGACTACGGCAATAAAGGAAGAAATTGAAAAGCTCTTAAAGGCTAGTTTTATTTATCCTATCCCATTGATGGATTGGGTCTCAAACGTCGTTCCTGTGAACAAAAAGTAGGGCACCATTTGCATCTATGTTTATTATCGGGACCTTAATCGGGCTTGTCCAAAAGACAACTACCCGACCCCCTTCATCGACCAGATCAACGACAACTGTGCCAGAAGTGTCATCTTCTAATTCATGGATGGATTTTTTGGTTACAACCAAATTGAGATCAACCCAACTGACCAACATAAGACGGCTTTCATCTGCCCATGGGGAACGTTTGCATACTGCAGACAATACAATATCCATATGAATCCTCATAAGTGTATCTTTTGCGTTGAGTCCGGACGCCTCTTAGGATTTATCGTTTCGAAGGATGGGATCCGCATTGATCCCTTAAAGGTGGAGGCCATCATCAACCTACCACCCCCAACTAATGTGACGAAACTTCAAAGTCTCCAA
Source organism: Larix kaempferi (assembly GCA_027924585.1). Classification (NCBI taxonomy): domain Eukaryota; kingdom Viridiplantae; phylum Streptophyta; class Pinopsida; order Pinales; family Pinaceae; genus Larix; species Larix kaempferi. The sequence goes on along the minus strand of BSBM01000270.1, from coordinate 615,952 downwards.
GGGAAGGTGACTTATTTACGACGTTTTGTTTGTAATTTCATGGAGAAGAACCAGGGCTATATGAGATTGCTCAAGAAGGATGTCCAATTCATTTGGGACGATCAAGCTCAAAAATCCTTCGACAGTATCAAACATGCCATCACGCATGCCCCCGTGCTCCAACCGCCTAATTATTATCGAGATTACATCTTATATATCACCGCTTCAGCTACCACTATCACCATCATTTTGGTACAGGAGGATCAAAATGCCCAGGAACATGTAATATACTATGCAAGTAAGGGTCTAGTTGATGCTGAAACTAGATATTCGCATGTCGAAAAACTCGCATTCACGGTGGTCATCGCCGTCCAGAAGTTCTTCCACTACATCTTGCTCTACACCAACACCATCATTGCTGACTCGAACCCCATGTACCACGTACTGACACGTGAGATGCTTGGGTCCAAGTATTCATGATGGATTGTGATACTGCAGTAATATGATCTTCTTTTCGAGAAAGCTAAGTCTAAGAAGTCTTTGGTGTTTACTGAGCTCATTTGTGACCTTCCCCGTTCTGATGCAGAAGTTGAGCACAATGACTCCTTTCTGGATGAATCATTGTTTCTCATCAATACGACTGCCCCCTGGTATGGAGATATCTCATTGTATCTTCAAACCCAACGGTTCAACCCTCAACTCTCTTGCGACGATCGTCGTAATATACGTCACCATGCAAAGTATTATTTAATCATTAATGATACTTTGTATCGCCATGGCATTGATTCAATTCTTCGACGTTGTCTCTCTCATGATGAGGCTGAATGCATCCTGAAAGACTGTCACACTGGGGCACGTGGTGGTCACCTATTTGGAATGGATATAGACCAGAATATTTTGTGCGCAGATATTTTTGGCCTACTATCTTCAAATATTGTATTGAGGCCGTAAAAAATGTCCTCCTTGCCAACACTTCCATACAAAGAAGCGCACTCATCTAGCCTTGTTACATCCAGTTATTGCCGTTGGCCCATTCGCAAAATGGGTCATTGATTTTATGCATTGTAAGCCTAACTTGGCCAGGGGGCATAGTTACATCATTGTAGTTGTGGATTACTTCACAAAGTGGGCCGAAGCTATGCCTACATACCAGAACGATGGCAAAACCACCGCACTCTTCATGTTCAATCATGTAATAGCGCAGTTCGAAGTTTCTCAGGAAATTGTTACCGATCAGGGTTCTCATTTTCAGAACCATATGGTTGATGAATTGAGCGACAGGTTGGGTTTTCACCATGAAAATTCAACACCCTACTACCTGCAATCCAATGGATAGGTTGAGGCCATCAGCAAGGTCTTGAAAACTATGGTCCAAAGGATGGTAGGGACACATAAGTCCAATTGGCACAACATGATCTTTTCAGCGTTATGGTCCTACCGAAATTCCATCAAAACCACCACAGGATTCACTCCTTTCCAATTGGTATATGGATTGGAGGCTGTTCTACCGATAGAGTGCAAAATTCCATCTCTACAACTCACTGTCGAACTTCTTCCTAACACTACTGTTGAGGAAGAACGTCTCTTGCACTTAACAAAACTTGACGAGTCTCGCCGAGATGCCACTCTTGCTAATGAAGCACACAAGAAACACATCAAAGCCCAATATGATAAGTTAGTTGAACCTTGTATCTTTAACGAGGCTGACCTGGTCCTCACTTATGACCAGAAGCACGACAAACTGGGAGCAGGGAAGTTCGAATCCATGTGGCATGGACCTTACGTTATAAAATGTGTTTTGGAGAAAGGACCTTACGAGCTTGAAGACTATGATGGAATCTCTTTGGGTGAACCACGCAATGGGATTTACCTGAAGAGATACTATGCTTGATTCCTCATGCATAGACTTTCTTGTATATACTTTACATGGCGTTTTTTTTTTGTTTTTTTGTGGTTTGACGCATTTCTTTTTCGAGTGTCTTTCAATCTTCTTTCCACTTCTTATACCATGTTCTGTCTGCGTGTGCAGATGGCAACGTGCTATGGATTCACGTACGACGCCAGCCGGCATACCCATAACCTTGCTTCGGCAGCCTGGGTACTATATTCCCCAACAGGTGAGCTCATTAGCTCAAGAGGAAGTTTCCTAGGGTTTGCGACCAACAATGCCGTAGAGTATCAGGTAGTAATCGGAACCCTAGCTAACGCCATTTCCTTGGGTATGAACCACATTGTCATCCACATGGATTCTCCATTAGTGGTTTCCTATCTGAACCGGGTGTATGCCATCTGTGATCCCACCTTACTCCGTCTCTTCAGACAAGTACATCTTCTGGACAGGTCATTTGAATCCGTTCAATACCTGCACATTCCATGGGAGTTAAACACAGTTGCTGACTCGATGACCAACTTCATTTTGGATTGGTATATCACAGACACATAATACTCATAATATGTAAAATCATTCACGACATGTAAATATAATGTATAAAAGCAAACATGTAAACAAGATCACATCACTAATCATTTTAAAAACAGATAATGTTTAAATCGTCGATAATGTCTGTATATATATACATCGTTCAAAAAATAACGCTGGTACAAAATATGAAGCACGATGGCTTTCAGTGATTCTCTAAAAAAATATGAAGCATCATAGTTTTCAATAGTACAAAATCTGAGGCCTCTAAGCTCTCAGTACAAGTATAGAAGTGTCATCAGGCCTGGTGCATGACCCGTACACCACCCCTAGCTCAAACGGCACACTGCCGCTGGGTGAGGAAGCAATCTACAGTCCGAGCCACCTTGCAGAGTAAGGCGTTGAAGGGCACAGAAGCTCCAACTCCAAATATCTGCATGGGCCTCGGTAAGTCATCAATAGCTATCTCCAATACCTCCACAGTAAGTTGAGATAGGTTCCTGTACACCTCCTCCATCTCCTCGATGGCAGCATGAGCACTTGAAGGAACGACTGCCTCCCCTCCTCTGTCTCTCCTCGCCAGAAGGGAGAGACCCACTGGCCGTACAGGGCCCACATCTGCATGCACATATTACGTACTTGTTAGCACTACATCAAAAAAATGATATAATATACAAAACTAAAAATACAAGGGTTTTGTTCTCACCTAGGTCACCCCATGTTGCACCCTCTAGCAGCACCAAGTCGGGATCCTCTCGAAATTCCGTGCCGTTCTATGGAAAGTCCTTGACCATAAGTAATTGGCCCTCTAGCCAGCTGAAAAAATCAGGACCAAAGCTAATGATGGGCCCGCCACCATGACGGGTCATGACCTCAGCCCATTTGAGCATATGGGGATCCCTGGGCTCACTGTCATCAAGTACCAACTACGGATGTCGAAGAGGAATCCCCTCTAAGAGGAACGATACTATGATCGATCCATACCCAAACTGCTTGAGCTTCCCTCGTCGACACTTGGTTAGCTGAGCTCGGATGTTTGCAAGAAGACCCTCACACCAGTTGAAAACCATGGGGGACAGACAGTCCTCCACATACAACATCTAGGTCTGAGTAGCCATGTGTGGGGCTTGGCTATCCGCCACCCTAGTAATGGTAAACAATATGGTCCATAGTGGACGGCTCACCACATCCCTGATGAGAATCTTCCCATTGGAAGGACGAGAAGTAGCGATACAGTGCCGCAACACCATGTCCTCAACTGTACGGTCACTGGCCCGTGTCCCAGTAAGTTGTACAGCGTCCCCTCTTCAAGACAAACCGGTAAGAAAGTAGATATCCTCAATGTCTATCGTGAGGATATGCTCACCAATCACAAAGTACTGTTGGGCCGCATCCCAACTCTGCAACATGTGTGTCAGTAGTGGGATCTCGGATCTCATCCTGTGGATCTCAAAGAACTTGAGTAACCTGCAGTTTCTCAAATCATCCATGCATTGTGTATCATTCGCGGCTTGTTCATCCTCGAGTTCGTGTTCTCTCTCTTGCCACTCCAATACCATATTGGCTAGCTGGTAACTTGCCAAGAAGGACATTTAAACACGGTTAGGTCCTGCTTCAACCCTCAGAAGTCCATTTTTTTATTTCTTTTTGATGTTTGATTGTGGTTCTCCACCGTCGCACTGTACATTTAGGTATAGCTCGATGTCGTTGCACCTCTCGCATTAGAGGCTTGTGACGAATTGGTCTCATTGCAGGTCCCAAAAGGGTAGCCTGCGACGAACTGAGGGAGCATAAAGCCCTCCATAACACCATCAAAAACCCAAAAAATGGAAATAAAATAAAAAACTAAACCACTGGAAAGTTGTTGGATGAATTTTAGGCCTACCTGATCCAGATGGTTGGTGAAATGATGGATCGTAGCTCCTGGAATTGGCAAAGGAAGTTTTGGCTCCAAATTGGTACTTCTCTACCCAAATTGGCAATTGAAACAATGTTTTCTATTTTTGGTCCATATTTCTATTTATAAATAGAATGGAATATTTATTTTCAAATATTTTGATGCTTTTGGGCCATTTACTATGGTTTCGACTATTTGTCATTATATTTGGGACTATTTGACACTTTCTCTAGTGTACAGGAGTTGTAAAGTGGTCTTTTGTGCCGTTTCTCGCATCACCAATGGTAACTACAGGTATGAACACCCCTTTGAATGTTTTGTCATTATTATTTTTGGTTAGTCGTAATTATTACATGAGGACGAGTTTACTCTCCGTTTGTTCTCGTACTCACGAAACCATGAGAGAAAGTATCGAGTTATGATTTATTGCTTTTCCAGGCTCGTTAAACTTCCACGGAAAGGGACACGCCCTGGAGTCTACTGTTAAGCTCTTTTCAGGCTCTCGAAAAATGAAAATATTGCCAAGCAAACTTGTCGCGTTCATTCTTGTTAAAGTATTTGAATGTTTGTCTTCCTGGTGATATTTTAGCCCTTTTCAGGACCAGGAGGCACTAATTACGAAAAGGGAATACTCCAGCCAATCATGACTGGAAGAGTCCTCTCCCATGTTGTTTTACCCTTTTTCGAGCTATGAGGCTAACTTTATGAAAAAGGACTGTTGGAGTCTTCTTTAGTTCTTTTCAGACTCTCTAAACATGAAATGATGACCAAGTTTACCTTCTATGGACTCGTTAAAATTTTCACATTAAAGGGCCCGTCATGGGACGAACCCCTACTATCCCAGGTTCGGAAAATATTTGGGATTGGAATCATCTATGAGATGAGCTATACCAAGCATCTGGTTACCCTCATCAAGCTCGTAAAAAACACATGAGGTACTCATCATTCATGATGGGGAAAAAGGAAAGTGTTTGTGTTACATACCTTAGTGGCAGTATATAGTCATTCTTGAACATGGCACTCATCTGTATTCGCATACAGTACTTGGGTCATATGTTTGTCTATTAGTCCCTGCTTACTTTCTGAGTCCTATTACTCCTCTGAATCATTCATAGAAATCTTCCATCATCAGTTGCATTAGAAGTTTGTGTCATTCTCATTGTGTCAATACTGCCAATTCATGCCATGCCCATGTTCAAGAACACGTTCATTATCTATCATTTATAGTCAGTACACACGTCATCATGTCGTTGTTACTTTGAGTCAATCTTACATGTTACTGTACCATCCGATCCACTCTACACATATTTTGTCGTGTTTCGTGTCAATTGATGGGGGATTCATCATGAACCTCCTTCGATGGATTCATCCTTGTCGACTTCAACACATCATCCAAGGATTGAATCTAGAAACCAACCAAGTACCTTGGCCCTGCATGCCTCAATGGTAGGTTACCTTGCTTTCATCATGAGTTTACATCATTGACTCTTGATTAAAATATTTCATCTTGCATTCGACTTCAAATCACTTATTCACGCTTGATGATATGTATTGTGATACCTTGGGAATCATTGATATCAATGGTGATCTCCCTCACACTTGTTAGCGGTTTACATCAATGGCCGGTAATCAAGTGGTTTCTACCATGCTCGACGTCAAGACATTTGTAATCACATGGATAGATTCGTATCATTGCGGGTTCAGCTTGAAGACACTGGGGAGTCGTGTTTTACCCAGGTTGTGATGGAGTTTGTATTGAGTCATATTACACAGATCCACTTTTGTATTGGTCGTGGCTATGTTATCATCTCATGATGGATCTACGCTTGTGTCTAGTGGCCATGATTGTGTTCAGTCGGTCATTACTACCATGGATCTGCAATGTATTGGTCGGCAGCCATGTTGTACTTCATATGAGATTGTCCGTTCAGAGTCAGTTGTACTGTAACAGTGTCCTTCGTCCGTTGAGCCTATTGCCATTATTTCTTTCAAAGCACTTCACATGTACATCCTTAATAGCTTCATGCTTTGGGGGGCATTCTTTTACACCTAAAATCTACTCATCATTAGATTCAGTGCATACATCCTTGAAGTCACCTGGGCTAAGTATTTTCATCTGGGAGGATTTGCACTCAATTCTACCATCTTTTGAGATGATGTCGCAGGTTGCACATTAGCAACATGCGACGTCGCAGCTTGCTCCACTGCAGGGTGCGACAAAGTCTGTTAATGGGAAAAAATAGTCTATTCGAGATCCTTCTCAAAACTTGCCCATTTAGGGGCTTATCCCTGACCTCTAGGGGAGCTGGTACTCGACCCCTAACTCTTTGGGAGGATCCCCTTTCTCTCTCCTACCATCTCTCAACCTATCCTATCCATACCCTATCCACTTAGTCCTATATAAGTGAGGCTCACTCGCATCCCAAAAGGAGGAAGACTATGGTATCTACATGCTAGTGAAATCTCTCTTAAGACACCTCCATTCACCTATTGGAGAGCTCATACTTCCTTGGAAGGACGTGGCAATTGGCTTGGTCAGAGAAGGGCTATTGCATTAAGTCTTGGTTGTAGTTCTATATCTCTATCATGTATTCCCCTATTTGCAGTAATACAAATGCTTTCCACCAATATTGTTCTTGTGTGCAATGATATTGTGTAGTTTACCTGCTTAACTGTTTACTTAGATCGCTTATTGTATAGATGTCTTTTACTGGTTTCTCTTGTTTCTTTGTCTTAATAGATCTTGCAGCTTGGATCTGACGACTGTGGGACGTGGATCAGCATTTAGCAGAAAAGGATTCTGTAGTAAAAGGTAAGACATCTAGTACTTGATCCTTAATTAGATCTAGGAAATGCACTTGTAGTCTGTTCTATTTGTTCTAGACTCACATTGAGCTAGGGAGATCCGGCTCACGTCCGCTCGAGTGGATTGTCTGATAACAGCCTCGATACAATCTTTAAAGATAGATGGCCAATAATATCATGCGTGAAGTATTTTCTAGGTTGTAGCCATCCCAGAGAGATGACCACCACATGCCCCAATGTGACAGACATTTAAGCCATGTTCAGCCTCTTCATGAGTGAGACAAAATCGAAGAATAGAATTAATACCACAATGGTACAAAGTATCACTGATGATCAAGTAATACTTTGCATGGTGGCATATGCGATGACGGTCATCCCGCGAGAGTTGGGGATGAAAAATTGGGTCTGAAGATATAAAATGATATCTCCATACCATGGATCAAACGTACTGATGAGGAAAAATGATTCTTTAGGAAGAGAATCATTGGGCTCAAAGTCAACATCATCCTGGGGAAGATCACAGATTAGCTCGGCAAACACCAAAGACTTTTTAGACTTAGCCTTTTCGAATAGGAGATCAAATTCCTGCAGTATTAGGATCTACCATGAATACTTGCCCCCAAGAACTTGACGTGTCAAAATGTGGTATATGGGGTTTGAATCAGAGATTTTGGTCATGATGCGAAGCAAGATGTAATGTCGGAAATTTTGGACAGCAATGAATGTCGTGAGAGCGACCTTCTCAACATGTGAATAATGAGTTTCAAAGTCGATGAGACCCTTAATGAGGTAGTAGATCACATGATCTTGGGCATTGTTGTCTTCTTGTACCAAGACCATGGCGATCGTGGTGGCAAAAGCGGAAAGATAAAGGATATAATCCTTGTAGTAATTGGGTGGTTGGCACACAAAGGAATGCATGATAACATGTTTGAGACTATCGAAAGATTGTTGTCCTTGGTCATCACAAATGAATGGGACGTCTTTCTTGAGTAGTCTCATGTAACCCTACGCCTTTTGCGCGAAATTACAGACAAAATGACTTAAATAACTTTCCTTCCCTTGTAAACTTTGAAGTTCCATGATGTCAGTGGGAGGTGGGAGAGCGATGATGGCTTCCACCTTCAAGGGATCAATGTAGATCCCATCTTTCGAGACAATGAAACCGAGGAGGCATCTAGACTCGACGCAGAAGAGATAGTTGTGAGGGTTCAAGCAGATGTTATACCTCTTGCATCTGAGGAATACCACCGTCAGATGGTCAATGTGGTACTAGTGCTGCCGTGAATGGGAAGGTAGATCGTCCAAGTAGAGTTCCGCAAAGTCCTTCACGTCGTGAAAGGTGTACGACATGGCCCACTGGAATGTAGCACCAACATTTTTAAGACCAAAAGGTATCTTGCAATAAGAAAACATACACCAAGGACAAATGAAAGCTATCTTGTGTTGATCAGCTGAGTGAATCTCAATCTGGTTTTAGCCAGAAAAGCCATCCATAAAAGAGAAAATGACACTTCTAGCACAATTGTCAATGATCTGGTCGATAAAGGGAGTCGGGTGATTATCCTTGGGACAGGCCTTGTTGAGATCCCGATAATCAATGCAGACACAAATGGTACCTTTCTTTTTAGCTATAAGGACAATGTTTGAGACCCATTCTATCAATGGGACAGGGTATATAAAACCAGCTTTCAAGAGCTTTTCAATCTCTGCATTGATTTCCGCAGTCTTTTGGGGGTGTACCGGTCACAACTTTTGCCAAACTGGTTTGGCATTGGGATAGGTTTGAATCATATGTGAAATAATAGCGGGGTCTATCACCGGCATCTCCTCGTAAGTCCAAGAAAACATGTCTCCATATTCCTTGAACAAGGCCATGAACATTGTAATCTCTTCAGGGGAACACTTCTGGCCTAAATGAATGTTTTCCACTACACCAGGAGTAACCGATATGTCGACCGAAATGGTAGGCTCAATGTTGGCCAAGTTTCCTTCATAGTCTGTTTGAAATGTAAGTATCAAGGACTGAGAGAAAGGGTAGACATCCAGTGTAAAAATGGTGGTAATACTATTCTCCACAATGTCCGATGAGGGAAATAAAGACGACCGATGATGGAGGTCTTCCCACGGAGGGTCATCCACACTCATGATTTCCATAATGGACTCATCAGAGTGAAAAGTCTGGAGCAGAGGATCGGGTAGGTATGATGTCCACCGTATAGAACAGGAGATGGAGGCCACAATTAAGTGGTCCTCCGGGGCTGACTAGATAGCCTCGTAAGTGAGTTCAGAGGGTGAAAGAGGCATGGTGTTGTTACCGGACAATCCACTCGATCGGAGGCAAGTAGGATCTACCTAGCTCAATGCGAGTCTAGAACAAATCGAATAGACTACAAACACGTTTCCTAGATCTACCCAAGGATCAAGTACTAGATGTCTTACATCTTTGATTTCTCTATCCTTTCTCCCAAATGTTGCTCCATGTCTCGAGGTTGTCAAATCCAAGCTGCAAGACCTGTTAAGACATAGAAAAGAGAAACGAGTAAAGAGCATCTATAGAATAAGAGATCTATGTAAATAGTTAAGCAGGTAAACAACACAACATCATTACACATCAAGAATGATATTGGTGGAAAGCAGTTGTATTACTGCAAATAGAGGAGTACATGATAGAGATATAGAACCACAACCAATGACTTAACATAGCATCCCTTCTCCACACAAGCCACTTGCCAAGCCCTTCCAAGGAAGCATGAATTCTCCAAGTGGTGAGTGAAGGTGTCCTAAGAGAGATTTCACCAGCATGTAGATACCATAGTCTTCCTCCCTTTGGTATGGGAGTGAGCCTCATATATATAGGACTAATTGGATGAGGTTATGGATAGGATAGGATGAGAGATGGTAGGAGACAGATAGGGGATCTTCCCAACAAGCTAGGGGTCGAGTACCAGCTCTCCAAGAGATCAGAGATAAGCCCCCAAATAGGCAAGCTTCGAGAAAGATCTCGAAATGGCTATTTTTTCCCATTAACAGACCTCATCTCACCTTTCTATGGAGTAACCTGCGACAACCTATCAAAAGGTTGTACAACTGAGTACAAATCCTCCCAAATGAGTACTTGGTCCAGATGACTTGAGCGATGTATACACTAAATCATGATGATGGGTAGATTTTAGGTGTAACAGAATGCCCCCCAAAGCATGAAGCTATTAAGGATGTACAGGTGAAGTCCTGTGATAGAAATAATGTCAAAAGACTTGTTGGATGAAAGACATTGCTGCAGTACAACTGAATATGAACTGACAATCTCATATGTAGTACAACATGGCTGCCAACCAATACATTGCAGATCCATGGGAGTAATGACCAACTGAACACAATCATGGCTACTAGACACAAGCGTAGATCCATGATGAGATGATAACACAACCACGACCAATACAAAAATGGATCCATGTAATATGACTCAATACAAACTCTATCGTAACCTGGGTCAAAACATGACTCCCCAAGGTCTTCAAGCTGAACCCGCAGTGATACGAATTTGTCCATGTGATTACAAATGTCTTGATGTCAAACATGGTAGAAACCACTTGATTACCGGTCATTGATGTAAACCGTTAACAAGTGCGAGGGAGATCACCATTAATGTCAATGATTCCCAAGGTATCACAGTACATATCATTGAGCGTGAATAAATGAGTTGATGTCGAACGCAAGATGAAATGTCTCAATCAAGAGTCAATGATGTAAACTCATGATGAAAGTGAGGTGACCTGCCATTGAGGCATGCAGGACCAAGGTACTTGACTAGTTTCTAGATTCAATCCTTGGATGATGAGTTGAAGTCGACAAGAATGAATCCATCGAAGGAGGGCCATAATTAATCCCCCATCAATCGACACGAAACACGACAACAGATGTGTAGAGTGGATCGGATGGTACAATAACATGTGAGATTGACTCAAAGTAACAACGGCATGACGGCATGTGTACTAACTGAAAATAATGAGTGATGAATGTGTTCTTGAACATGGGCATGGCATGAATTGGCAGTATTGACATGAGAATGACGCAAACTTCTAATGTAACTGATAGTGGAAGATTTCTCCGAATGATTTAGAGGAGTAACAGGACTCAGAAAGTAAGTAGAGACTCATAAACAAACAGATGACCCAAGTATCGGTATGCAAATGCAGATGAGTTCCATGTTCAAGAACAACTATATACTGCCACTAAGGTATGTAACGCAAACACTTTCCTTTTTCCCCATCATGAATGATGAGTGCCTCATGTGTTTTTTAACGAGCTTGATGAGGGTAACCAGATGCTCGGTATAGCTCATCTCATAGATGAGTCCAATCCCAAATATTTTCTGAACCTGGGATAGGAGGGGTTCATCCCATGACGGGCCCTTCAATATGAAAATTTAACGAGTCCATAGAAGGAAAATTCGGTCATCATTTCATATTTAGAGAGTCTGAAAAGAACTAAAGAAGACTCCAACGGTCGTTTTTCGTAAAGTTAGCCTCATCGCCCCAAAAAGGGTAAAACAACACGGAAGAGGATTCTTCCAGTCATGATTGGTTGGAGTATTCCTTTTTCGTAATTAGTGCCCCCTGGTCTGAAAAAGGGGTAAACTATCACCAGGAAGACGACCATTCAAATACTTTAACAAGCGTGAACGCAACAAGTTCGCTTAGCAATCTTTTCAATTTTAGGGAGTCTGAAAAGAGCTTAACTACAGACTCCGGGGGGTGTCCTTTTTCATAGGAGTTTAACGAGCCCGAAAAAGTGATAAATCATAACTCGGTACTTGTTCTCATGATTTGGTGAGTACAAGAACAAACGAAGAGTAAACTCATCCTCATGCAATAATTACAACCAACTAAAAATAATAATGACAAAACATTCAAAGGAGTGTTCATACCTGTAATTACCATTGGTAATGCGAGAAACGCTACAAAAGACCACTTTACGACTCCTGTACACTAGAGAAAGTGTCAAATAGCCCCAAATATAACGAAAAACGGTCAAAACTATAGTAAATGGCCCAAAAGCATCAAAATATTTGAAAAGGAATATTCCATTCCATTATATAAATAGGAATATGGGCCAAAAATAGAAACATTGTTCAATTTGCCAATTTGGGTGGAGAAGTACCAATTTGGAGCCAAAAATTCCTTTGCCAATTTCGGGAGCTACGATCCGCCATTTCACCAACTGTCCGGACCAGGTAGGCCTAAATCTTAGCCAGCAACTTTGTAGTGGTTTAGTTTTTCCATTTTTGTTCATTTTTTGAGTTTTTTGATGATTTGGGGAGGGGCTAGTGTGCCCTTGGCTCGTCGCAAGTGGCCCTTTCGGGACTTGCGACGAGCCTGAGTCGTCGCACGTCTCAAAAATGGGACCCTCGACGATGTCACCCTGTACCTAAAGGTGACATGTGATGGCGGAAACCCACAACTCAAACATCAAAAATCTTTCAAAAAATGAGTTTGTGCCAGTTGGGAAAGGACCTAACATGTTTTAAATGCCCCTTTTGGTAGGTTCCCAACAAGTAGAGATGGTACTAGAGTGGCGAGAGAGAGAAAACGAGATAGAGGATGAGCAAGCCGCCAACGATCCACAATGTGTGGCTACTTTGCGAAACTGTGGGTTGCTCAAATTCTTCCAGGTACAGGGGATGAGAACCCAGGTCCCGTTCTTGACACACATGCTATAGAGTTGGGGTGCAACCCAATAGTACTTTGTCATAGGTGAGCATATCCTCAACATTGGCATTGAGGACATATGATTTCTGACCGATTTGTCCCAAATAGGGGGCGATGTACAACTCACTGGGACACGGGCTAGTGATCCTACAGTTGAGGACATGGTGTCACAGCGCTGTGTTGCTACTTCTTGTCCTTCCAGCGGGAAGATACTCATCAGAGATGTGGTGAGTCGTCCACTGAGGACTGTACTCCTTACTATTACCAGGGTAGTGGGTAGCCAAGCTCCACATATGGCTACTCGGACCCAGATTTTATATGCGGAGGACTGTATGTCCCCCATGGAGTTCAACTGGTGCGAGGGTCTCCTCGCCAACATCCGAGCTTAGCTAACCAGGTGTCAGCGTGGGGAGCTCAAGCATTTTGAATATGGATTGTTCATAGTGTCGTTCCTCTTGGAGCAGGTTCCTCTCTTGCACCCGCGAGTGGTACTGGATGACAGGGATCGAAGAGATCCACACATGCTCAGGTGGGCAGAGCTGATGACCTACCATGGTGGGGGTCCTATCATCACTTTTGGTCCTGAGTTCTTCAGCTGGCTAGAGGTCCAGATGCTCATGGTCAAGGACTTCCCATACGGTGGCACGGACTTCCAAGAGGATCCTGACTTAGTGCTGCCAGAGGGTGCAGCATGGGGTGATATCTATAAGAACAAAACCTTTGTACTTCTTAGTTTTGTGAATTATATTATTTTTTTGATGTAGTGCTGAAGAGTACCTTATATGTGTGTGTAGATGTTGGCCCCGCATGACCAGTGGGTCTCTCCCTTCTGGCGAGGAGAGACAGAGGCAGGGAGGCAGTAGTTCCTGCCGATGAACATGCTGCCATCGAGGAGATGGAGGAGGTGTACAGGAACCTATCTCAGCTGACCGTGGAGGTTCCTGAGCCAGCTATCGATGACCTACCGAGGCCCATGTAGAGGTATGGGGTTGGAGCATCCATGTGCTTCAACTCCTTGCTCCACAAGGTTGCTCATACTGTAGAATGCTTTCTCACCCAGCATCAAAGAGTTGTTAGACTCAGGGGTATACGGTTTAGGCGTGCTGCCTTAGACACTTTTATACTTGTACTCGAGAGATTTTAGAAGCCTTGGATTTTGTACTTACTGAAAGCTATGATGCTTCATATTTTGTAGAGACTCACTGAAAGCCATCGTGCTTCAGATTTTGTACCAGCACTACTTTTGAGCGATTTATACATTATTGGCGGTTTATACATTATGTGTTCTTCAAATGATTAGTGATGTGATCTTGTTTACATGTTTGCTTCTGTACATTATATTTACATGTTGTGAATGCTTTTACATATTATGATTATTATGTGTGTGCAATGTATCAATCCAGAATGAAATTGGCCACCGAGTCAGCAACTGTGTTTAACTCTCATGGAATGTGCAGGTATTGAACAGATTCAAATGACCTTTCTGTAGCTCGGGTTTTCACCCTAGCTTGTGCAAATGAGCACCTACTAAGGAGAAGGGACTCCTTAGTAGCAGTTCATTAAAAACAGTAAAAGCAAGACAGTAAATGAAAACAGTAAATTTAAACTAGCATGTTCATAAATAGAAAAGACAAGATAATAAAATGTTTTTTGTATTGATGATACCTCCAATGTGAGGTTGGTGAAGCTCTTGCAATAGTCCAGTAGGGTTGCTTCCAAGCTCCAATGTTGTTCCTTCTACTTCTTCCAAATATGTTTTGGAAATGGGGCCAAATGGGGTTCTCAAGTGGAAATTAGCTCCAAAGGGAGAGCTAGGGTTTCATGAGAATTTTTGGTAGAGTGAGGATAGGGATGATTGTGGATGAAAAATGGGGAGCCTCCATCACTTATTTATAGGTTTTTAGTGGTGGAGTGCTGACCCATGGGTTTGGGCACCATATGGTTTAGGTCAGTTGTATAGGGTTTTTGCTTCATTTTTTCCCTCTTTTTCCTCTTTTTTGTATTTTTTATTCCCTTTTTAGAGGGTTTTTGCTATTTTGGAGGAATTTATATTATTATGGGGGAAAAGGGGGGGTTTTGGCCTTTTGGAGGCTTTTTTAATGGTTTCTGGCCTTTTGGAGGCTTTTTTAATGGTTTTTTGGCCTTTTGGAGGCTTTTTAATGGGTTTTTAAGGTTTTGGAGGCAAATATGGTAGGAAATATGGATGAATGATTCATGTAATGAGGGAGATGAGGTAGTGAGCACTTTTTGGGTGTTAACACTTTCCGGGAGACGTACTCATCTGAAGAGACGGAGTAAGATGCGATCACGGATGGCGTATATCCGGTTTAGATGGGAAACCACTAATTGAGAATCCATGTGGATGACAATGTGGTTCATACCCAAGGAAATGGCATCAGCTAGATTTCTGCTCACTACCTGATATTCTCTGGCATTGTTGGTCACAAACCCTAGGCAACTTCCTCCTAAGCTAATGATCTCACCTATTGGGGAATATAGTACCTAGGCTGCTGAAGAAAGGTGAAGGGTATGTCGGCTGGCGCCGTCCGTGAATCCATAGCACGTTGCCATATGCACACGCAGACAAAACATGGTATGAGAAGCGGAAACAAGATCAAAAGACACTCGAAAGAGAAATGCATCACACCACAAAAAAACACAAAAACACGCCATGTACAGTATATACAAGCAAGTCTATGCATGAGAGATCAAGTGTAGTATCTCTTCAGGTAAATCCCATTGCGGGGCTCACCCAAAGAGATTCCATCATAATCGTCAAGCTTGTAAGCACCTTTTTCCAACACACGTTTTATGATGTAGGGTCCATGCCACATGGACTCGAACTTCCCAGCTCCTAGCTTATCGTGCTTCTGGTCATAAGTGAGGACCAGATCACCCTCATTAAAGATACGAGGTTCAACCGACTTATTGTATTGGGCCTTGATGTGTTTCTTATGTGCTTTATTAGCAAGAGCGACATCACAGTGAGACTCGTCAAGCTGGGCTAGGTGTAAGAGACGTTCTTCCTCAGCAGTGGTGTTAGGAAGAAGTTGGACCGCGAGCTGTAAAGACAGGATTTCGCACTCTATCAGCAGAACGGCCTCCAATCCATATACCAATTGGAAGGGAGTGAAGCCTGTGGCAGTTTTTATGGTAGTTCAGTAGGCCCATAATGCTAAAAAGAGCATATTATGCCAGTTGGACTTTTGTGTCCCTACCATCCTCTGGATCATAGTTTTCAATACCTTGTTAATTTCCTTGACCTGTCCATTGGATTGCATGTAGTAGGGTGTCGAGTTTTCATGGCGAAAACCGAACCTGTCGCTCAATTCATCAACCATATGGTTCTGAAAGTGAGAACCATGATCGGTAACTATGGCCTGCAGAACTCCAAACATCGCTATCACATGATTAAACATGAAGAGTGCGGCAGTTTTGCCATCGTTTTGGTATGTAGGCATAGCCTCGGCCCACTTTCTGAAGTAATCCACAGCTACGATGATGTAACTATGCCCCCCGACCGAGGTAGGCTTACAATGCATAAAATTGATGCCCCATTTTGCAAATGGGCCAACGGCAATAATCAGATGTAGTGGGACAGGATGAGTGCACTTCTTCGTATGGAAGTGTTGGCAAGGTGGACATTTTTTAACGGCCTCAATACAATCTTTGAAGATAGTAGGCCAGTAATATCTTGCGCACAAAATCTTCTAGGCTGTAGACATCCCAGAGAGATGACCGCCACATGCCCCAGTGTGACAGTCATTCAGAATGCGTTCAGCCTCATCATGAGTGAGACAGCATCGAAGGATTGAATCGATGCCACGATGATACAAAGTATCATTGATGATCAAGTAATACTTTGCATGGTGACAAACCTTACGATGATCGTCGCAGGAAATTTGAGGATCGAAGCGTTGGGTTTGAAGATACAACAGAATATATCCATACCAGGGGTCAGTCATACTGATGAGAAACAATGATTCATCCGGAAATGAGTCATTGTGCTCAACTTCTGCATCAGGACGGGGAAAGTCGCAAATGAGCTCGGCAAACACCAAAGACTTCTTAGACTTAACTTTCTCAAAAAGAAGATTGAATTCTTGTAGTATCACAATCCAGCATGAATACTTGCCCCCAAGTACTTGATGTGTCAGCACATGGTACATGGGGTTCGAGTCGGGGATGATAGTGGTGGTGCGGAGCAAGATGTAATGACGGAACTTCTGGACGGAAATGACTGCCATGAAAGCAAGTTTTTCGACATGTGAGTATCTAGTTTCGATGTTAGCTAGACCGTTACTTGCATACTATATCACATGTTCCTAAGCATTTTGATCCTCCTGTACCAAAATCATGGCGATAGTGGTAGCAGAAGCGGCGAGATATAAGATGTAATCTCGATAATAATTAGGCAGTTGGAGTACAGGGGCATGTGTGATGACATGTTTGATACTGCCAAAATATTTTTGAGCTTCATCATCCCAAATGAACGGGACGTCCTTCTTAAGCAGTCTCATATAGCCTTGAGTCTTCTCCACGAAATTGCATACAAAACGTCTCAAGTAAGTCACCTTCCCTTGGATACTTTGAAGTTCCGTAACATTAGTCGGGGGTGGTAGGTTGATGATGGCCTCCACCTTTAAGGGATCAATGCAGATCCCATCCTTCGAAACGATAAATCCTAAGAGGCGTATGGACTCAATGCAAAAGATACACTTGTGAGAATTCAGATGGATATTGTACCATCTGCATATGAGTAATATGGCCATCAGATGATCCATGTGGAACTCACGCTGCTTCGAATGGGCAGGGAGATCGTCCAAGTAGGGTTCCACAAAGTCCTTAATATCGTGGAAGGCATACGACATAGCCTATTGAAACGTGGCGCCAACACTTTTAGGGCCAAATGGGAGCTTGCGATAAGCAAATGTACCCCATGGGTAGATGAAAGCTATCTTATGTTGGTCGGATGGATTGATCTCAATTTGGTTGTAACCAGAAAAGCTATCCATGAATGAGAAGATGACGCTTCCGGCATAGTTGTCGATAATCTAGTTGATGAAAGGGGTCGGGTAATTGTCTTTTGGATAAGCCCGATTAAGGTCCCGATAATCAAAACAAACGCGAATGGTGCCCTCTTTTTTGTTCACAGGAATGACGTTTGAGACCTAGTATGTCAATGGGACAGGATAAATAAAGCCAGCCTTTAAGAGCTTTTCAATTTCTACCTTTATTGCCGCAGTCTTCTGGGGGTGTACTGGTCACAATTTTTGGCGCACAGGATTGATGTCGGGATAGGTTTTTATTTCGTGAGAAACAATCGCGGGTCTATCCCAGGCATCTCCTCATAGGACCAAGCAAAAACGTCTCGAAATTGCTTGAACAAGGCCGTGCTAATAGAGATTTCTTCAGGGGAACACTTATGGCCTATGAGATTTCACGGAGATGTCTACCTCAGTAGTTGGCTCAATGTTAGCCAAGTTGCCCTCCGTGTCCGTGAGACATGTGAGGATGGGAAAATGAGGGTATGGGTAGATATCCAGTGAAAAGAAGGTATGAATGTTTTCCTCTACGTACTCCCACGGAGGAAGAAAAGATGACATGTGATGAATATCATCCCACGAACAGTCATCCACATTCATTACTTTCATGATGGACTCATCTGAATGAAAAGTCCGAAGTAAGAGATCGGGTAGAGAGGTGTTCGTTGTAGAGAATAAGAAGGAGGGTCCATGGATGGATGGTCCTCTGGCGCTGTTTGGATAGCCTCATAAATACATTCAGCGGGTGAAAGAGGCATCATGTCTCCAAACAGATGTGTTGTGGCTTCATCTGGTACAAGCCAAGCATCGTTTAAATGAGATAAAATATCAGTGGAGATCATGTTCACCGTGGCAACATGATTAAGGGGGTCTACGGCTGGAAAAACGCCCATTAGAGATGAATCTTTCGATAGGCCAATTCCTACACTCTCATAATGTTTTGACGTCTGTCCAATGGAAGAAACATGGTCACAAGGATAACAATTTGTCCTTGGTGGGGGAATTGTACTGTGCGGAAGACTGAAGAGGCTACCACCTGCATGGTATAAAACCAATTGCGACTGAGCAAGAGATTATAATCTAATGGGGCCGAGACCACTTCCACATTAATGGTTATGGTCTTTTCACCCAACTCAACAGCAAGAGCTTGTAAGATCCCATGAGGTTGAAAGCCATGCCCATCGAATGCTTTAAACGTGGTAGGAGAACGATTCAATTCAGGGGAGCCAATGGCTCTCCAACAAACGATGGACATGACAGAAGTGGAGGCTCCTTCATCCAAAAGAGTGCGATGGACAATCTTCCCAGCAAGGTTCGCAGTAACTTGGAATGCGAGCTGGTGTGAGAGCCTCGGCTTGAGGTTGTCAAGACGAAACATGATGGTGTTCGAGGAATCAGGGTAAATTGCACCAGTAGCTGCAAGGAGAGTTCTGCATTGATTGGGAAAATTCTGGAGAACTTCCAGGGTGGACATGGCACAAGGAGCTTGGGCCAAGTCCTCTACGATATTGTAATTCTGTGTCACGCAAGCATTAGGATTGAAAACATCTTTTCGAATCGTGCTCTTGGGCGGATGCAATATCAAATCGAAAGAGGGTCTCTCGATGGTGAGAGAAGTCAATGGTACAGTGACATCATGTAAAGAGTCAGAATCTTTTTCAGTATTACTTCTGGCAGGTTCCTTCGAAGGGACCTGTTCGTAAGATCGCAAGCGAGTAGTTAAATGGATCGCCTCATTACGCAACATGAGAACATGCACGGTATTGGGTGGTTCCCCCTGGGCTGAGGGGGTTTGAGCAATCATCTGCTGATTTTGAGCAGGAAACAGATCGTTGAGGACTGCGGGAGTCAGTTTACCCCTAAGAAACTTCTGAACTTCGTCTCTATGGGGACTCTCTTTGGAGAAATGATCTTCTCCACACAATAAGCAAGGATACTTCAGTTTCCTTTTCTGCTTAGTATCTTCGGGAGTGCTCTTCGTTTCCTGCTGGGCAGAAGACTTCTTGGGTTTCCCCTTGTTCTTCCTTTTACCATTAAACTTCTGAGATGAAGCTGATTGAATAGAATTCACCTCTTTAGTTATAGAAAGAGGGGTGGACTTGGTGGTGTTGTGTCCAGCTTGAGTGGGGTTGGAGCATCCAACAGTGCTAACAATAGGCTGGGTGGTAAGGGAACCAATGATTCCATCATCTTGGGGTCCCTTATGTGGTTTTGTGGGATCATTAACGTCCCAGGGTGCGTCAGGAAAAATATTGAACAGAGTGCTGACTGGGTATAGACCATGTCTAACAGATGAGCACTCGCGATGGCTTGTTCTTCAGTGACACCACCTCGCATGGCAACATCTTTTGCTATGACAGTAAGGAGTGACATTGTAAACCAGTCTGCTAGGAGCTGATTTGTAATGGGAGCTTTGATGAGATGTCATCTCCTTTGCCACTCATGGATATGATCCAAAATGTGGGTGGCAGTATTCTGACGGAGCGAGGTTAAAAGCTCAGTACCAGTCTCATACCGTATAGGCAGCTCAAGATGCGTCAAAAAGTTCATAGCAAGACAGCCAAAGTCAGGAAAAGAGTGCGATGGCAACTCAATGTAACACTTGGCAGCCGAACCGATGAGAGTCCTTTGGAACAATCTAAGAAGAATTGAGTCGTCCATTAAGGAATTAGATGAACACCATAAGTGGTATGTCATCACGTGGTTCTAGGCGTCTTCACTCGGCTTGCCGTCAAACTAGGGGATATCAGATGGAAGTTTCACCGTAATCGGTGGCCAGTTAGATCCATGGTAAATGGGATCGTTGGTTAAATGAGAGAGGTCAATTAGGTCCAAAGTAGCCAAAAAGGGTAGCTATGGATTAGGCTGTGCATATTGATAATACAGATATGGCGTGTAAGGACTAAACTGACCATAAGGTGTACCAGGATAAAACTGACCGTAGGGGGGTGTGCCGCTCGGACCGTAAGGAGGTCTGCCACCATAAGGTGGTCCATTCCATTAGGGTGGGGGTCCACCTCCACCTCCGGAAGCGGGTGGAGGTCCACCACCAGGAGGAGGTGGGGGTCCATAACCATAATAAGGTGGCCCACCACCACCTCTCGCCGGGAGGGGGTGGTGGACCACTTCCACCGCCAGATGGGTGGGGGCCCCCACCGCCTTCGCTGCCGGAAGGATGAGGGCTTTCACCGCCACCAGGGGAATTAGGTCCTCCACTGCCTTCGCCTGGAGGGGGAGGATGACCATGGCTACCACCCAAAGGGAAATGTCCTCCTCCACCATGATAAGGTGGTCTGCCGCCACCTCTGCCTCGAGGAGGTGGTGGACCATTCCTGCCACCAGCTTGAGGGGTGAGGGGCATTCTAGGTAAAATGAGGTGGGCCTCTGCCAACATTAGGTGGGGGATCGCCGCCTCCAACATGAGTTGGGGGAGGATGGATCCGGGGTGGTGGTACTTGAGGGATAGTCAGTTGGGTTCCGTGTTGCAACATAGGTTGTTTCCCCCATAGAGTGTAAGGATTCCCAGGATAAAGTATCCCGTATGATGCGTTTCCAGGATTAGGTTGGCCCGGCGCAAGGTTAATGGAACCTAGATACGCTTGATGCCATGAGGGTTGGGTTACATTTGACGGCCCTCCAACATGAGATAATCCCGTGGTGGATGGTCTAGCGGGTTAGGTAGGTTCAACGGAAGGCCCGTTGGGGACTCCACTAACGTGTTGATTAGGAAACAGGGGTTGCCCCCCAGCCACAATAGGTTGAACACTACTCAAAGGTTGAACCAATGTGGTTTGTTGACTAGCTACCGTGGTAATAACATTACCAATGAGATAATCCGTAGGAATGGAGTACCCTCCCCTCGAATTTTGAGGTGGGAGAGGAACTGGTAAAGTAACTGTGGTAGTGACAGGTGTGTTGGACCATTGTCCTTCCACCGGTTGGTTCACTTGAGGTGCAGGACTAGATTCTTGCGAGGGTTGACCAGTCTCATTAGTGGTCACGGGGTGGGGTGCTTCAAGTGATCTAAAAGATATCGAATGAACTAGGAGAGGTCCGTCGTCAAGTCTTATTTGGAAATGGCGATTATGGAACTCTTCAGAGTGTCACTCAAGACTTTGTCTTCGAAGCTCATCTCCTTTGACACGTAACTTTTCCAAATGTTCGTTGATGGGGCCGAAAGTCTCAGCAAGGTCAGGCCTATAGTAAGGCCTAGTGAACTCTGGAGTAGTCCAGTTAGGTGGGGATGAGATGGAAAGATGAGCCACTGGATGGTCTATAGAGGATGTCCAATAAGCTGCTGAAGGACCAACAGCTATAGTAGGGTCGTCCTGGGGTTGGTTTATCCATTCCAACAATCCAGGTTCTCTTAGATAAACAGGGGGAAGTTCTCATGAAGTGAGGGTATGTGGTTCTTCATCCTGCGTGGGATGAGAGGCAGGTGAATCTGGTGGAAACAAATGTCCACCAATATTCAAAGTGGGGTTCCGTACTTTAGTAACTACAACCGCGTTACGCCGATCCATTCTTACCCTAGAAATAACCTCTGGATTAAGGGGAAATTCGAGTGGCAATTTCAAGATCCTATGGGACCTTCTCCAGGGAAAATCTGCCAGAGTATCAGGAAAATCAACCGAAAAAGGATGAAACAACGTTTCTCCTAAAGGTATTCTAAAAGAAAAGCAGTCCAAGAAAACTTACTCAAACTAAGGAAACAAGCAAACTCATGTGACAGAGTGGATTCAAAAGTATGGAACCTCACGGGATTATCAAGGCATCGCAAACCGCAATATACTGCAAGGTCCAACAGTATGACGCGACAAGGAGGATTGGGAAAATACCTTTGCCTGCATACCCGAATACCTGGACAGGACATGCATGCTAATCTCCCCAAGTGTTGTTCTCGGTGTATTGCTTTGCCAAGACAACCAAATGGTTAACTCGGTTGGTTTCAGGAATCCTAATGGTGTCTCTCGATATACGCAAGGTACAGGGGAGCTCAAATCCATAGTGGTGTTGTCTAATGCACAGCCATTGGCATGAGACCTTCCGATATACGTGTCGAGTACGTGATACACCCTTCGATATACGCCAAGTACGGATTATGGTACTTTGTGGGTACATGAAGGAGCTCGATATACCGTTGTACGTGGAAGACTACAATATCACTGGACTATAGTGCCAGCAAGTAATGACAGCTGCCACGCTTAATGATGCCGGAACATGTCTCTAACTTACACACAAGTTACTAGACATTTTACCTAGTTCTACCATTAATTTTATCTTGGACGGTTAGGTGAATGCATGAGGTGAGTACATAATTTGAAACAGAATGCAAGTCCTAGCTACATGCACAAAATATTCTTTTCTTTTGATGAATTCTACCTATGGTAAGGAGAAAGCTTTTTCCAATGGTATTTCCAAACAAACTCAATGCAGCACAATTCCCAATGCAAACAAATTGACAATGAAAGTACTCTTTTCTTTTTCAACGAAACACACAAATGTACGCAACACTACTATCCAAATCAAAGTATTTTTTCTCTTTTCTTTTCTTTTTCAAATCAAAACAACACTAAGTAATGAGATGAGAGGATTCTGAAATGGAAATGCAAGCTTTTCACTTTCTCTTTTCAATGATCTAAAGGCAACAAAAATAAAAAATGCACCTATCTTTCCGTAGCATGGAAACAACTTTTGAAAGAAAACGAAATGTACTAGAGCTTTTCAAGAAGATGAATAACTCATAATTCAAGAAAAACACAATCAATCATATTTCCATTCATCTTTCCCAAAACATTCCAATGCATAATGATTTTTCTTCAATAACTTTTTGAGAAACAATGGGAGAAAAGCACTTTTAATCTTTGAATGGATGTATCAAAGCAATAAACTTGAAAACAACTTTGCTTTCAGATCTAAATGACTGAAAAGAAAATGTTACTTGTGGCACTCATACACTCAGGAAACTCAAGAAAAGGAAAGCACTCAACCAAGCAGAAATGACACACTCAACTCAAAATCAAGCAACAACAAGAAAACTAAGCAAGCACAGCTCAAAATAAAAGTAGATGAGGTCTGGAGGCTGATCCAATGCAATGATCAGAACAGGGATGGAAGGAAGGGAATGCAAGAGTGAAAAGGATGAAGGTGAAGGAGACAAAAGTGTCCAACACTACCAAACTCAAACTTTTCCAAAGCAGAACCCAAAGTCAATCCAAACAAACCAAATTATCAACACACAAATCAAAAAATGGGATCTCTGGATGAATGTTGCAGCACAGAGGGAGTTCGTACATGAAAACAAGGCTCAGACTATCAAACAAGAGGCTGGATGCCTGTAAGCTAAATCTCGACAGATCGGCACACTCTGGCTTTGCAGACAGTGCAATGTCACAGTTTACCTTCACAAGAGATGCGACGGTGTCACAGTGTACCAATACACAGGACGCGACGAGCAAGCAACAGTCAATGAAAAAAGACCCAGAAAAACACAGTGTCGCTCTGTTTTCACTGCCCAGGTGCGACAAATGAGTTCTAGATTCAAAAATGAATCAGATCTCTCAATAATGAACCACCAACAGGTTTGAAACTGAGTTGTACAAACTCAAAGGAAGAAGATTAGTATCTTCAACATGAAGATCTGACAATGGAATCAATCCTAAGAATGAAAATGGCAAAAGAAATGACAACCAGGCTTGTGACAAGTAATCAACTGAAAATGACTTAGATTAACGATCACTAAACAAGAATACTCCCTAGTATGGTCGCCAGATTTGTTATCGGACAATCCACTCGACTGGAGGCAAGCAGGATCTCCCTAGCTCAATGTGAGTCTAGAACAAATAGAACAAACTACAAACACGTTTCCTAGATCTACTTAAAAATCAAGTACTAGATGTCTTATCTCTTTTATTTCGCTATCCTTTCTCCCGAATGTTGCTCCATGTCCCAAGGTCGTCAGATCCAAGCTGCAAGACCTGTTAAGACACATAAAAGAGAAACGAGTAAAGAGCATCTATACAATAAGAGATCTATGTAAATAGTTAAGCAGGTAATCAACACAACATCATTACACATCAAGAACAATATTGGTGGAAAGCATTTGTATTACTGCAAATAGAGGAGTACATGATAGAGATATAGAACCACAACCAATGACTTAACGTAGGAGCCCTTCTCCACATAACCCAATTTCCAATCCCTTCCAAGGAAGCATGAATTCTCCAAGAGGTGAGTGAAGGTGTCCTAAGAGAGATTTCACCAGCATGTAGATACCATAGTCTTCCTCCCTTTGGTATGGGAGTGAGCCTCATATATATAGGACTAAGTGGATGAGGTTATGGATAGTCTAGGATGAGAGATGGTAGGAGAGAGATAGGGGATCTTCCCAACAAGCTAGGGGTCGAGTACCAGCTCTCCAAGAGATTAGGGATAAGCCCCCAAATGGGCAAGCTTCGAGAAAGATCTTGAAATGGCTATTTTTTCCCATTAACAGACCTCGTTGCACCTTTCTATGGAGCAACCTACGACGTTGCATGTTGCTAGTGTGCAACCTGCAACGACCTCTCAAAAGGTTGTACAACTGAGTACAAATCCTCCCAAATGAGTACTTGGTCCAGATGACTTCAGGGATGTATACACTAAATCATGATGATGGGTAGATTTTAGGTGTAACAGGTGTCTCCAATCAGGTGTGTGGTGATTTCATCACGTACAAGCCATTGTTTAGTAGAGCTGGGGATTGATGAAATTCGAGAGGAGATCATGTTCATCATGGAAACATGATTTGGGGGATCCGACGTTGGAAAAACACCGATAAGGGATGATTCCTTGATGAGGCCAACCCCCTAGCTCTCATAAGGAGGAGAAGATTGTCCAAGTAATGGAACATTATCGCCCAGATAAGTAGCGGTGTCAGTTGTATAGAAATCTAGTTGGTCAATAGTAACAATTCGACTTGATGAGGGAATTGTACTATGCAGAAGATAAATGATGCGATCGAGGTCATGGTGTAAGACCAAGTACGACCAAGTAGAATATTATAATATAATGGGGAAGCAACCACTTCCACATTAATGGTTGCGGTCTTGCCCCCCAAATCGACTGCTAAGGCTTGTAACAGCCCATGAGGTTGAAGGCCACGTCCGTCGAATGGTTTCGAGGTGGTAGGAGAACAATTCAACTCGGGAGAGCCAATAGATCTCCAACATGAAATTGACATGACAGAAGTAGAGGCACCTTCATCCAAAATGTTACGATGGATTATCTTCCTAACAATGTTTGTGGCGACTTGAAAGGCCAACTGATGGGAAATCCTTGACTTAAAGTATTCCAACCGGAACATGATGGTATTAGACAAATCCAGATCAATTGATCTGATGGCAGTGAGGAGAGTCTTGCACTGGTTAGGACAATTCGGTAGGAACTCAAGCGTCAACATAGCACAAGGAGCCTATGCCAGGTCCTCTACAATATTGTAGTTATGAGCGGCCTGAGCATTGGGATTGAAAACTATTTTTTGAAACGTGTTCTTGGGTGGACGTAACACTAACTCTAAAAAGGGATTCTCAATGGTGAGAGAAGCATGCGGTATAGTCACATCAGGGATCGAAGTGGAATCTTTTTCAGTACTGCTTCCAACGAGTTCCTTTGGCGGGACGGATTCATACTAATGGGGACATGTGTTCAAGTTGACAGTCTCACTACGCATCATGAGAACATGCACAGTGGAGGATGCCTCTCCCTTGGAAGGAGAGCTTCATGCGATCAACTATTGGTTTTGAGTGGGGAAGGGGTCGTTGAGAACTGCGGTAGTAGAGTTTCCTTTGAGAAACTTTTGCACTTCGGCTCGGTGGGGACATTCCTTGGAGAAATGGTCTTAGCAAACAAGGATACTTCAACTTCCTCTTATGTTTGGTGTCTTCCTGTGTGGGTTTGGGCTCCTGTTGGTTAGAATATTTCTTAGGTTTCCCTTTGTTCTTCTTCTTACCACCGGACTTCTGAGATGAAGCGGATTTCACAAAATTCACCTCTTCAATGGTGGCGGGAGTGTTCAGCTTGGTAGTGTTGTTTCCAGCCTGTGTTTGGGATGGGGAGGAACCCTAGGGGTTTGACAATCCAACAGTTTGAGTACAAGGCTGGGTGGTAAGTGAACCAATGATGCCATCAGCTTGAGGTCCCTTAGGTGGTTGTGCAAGGTCGAATGTGGGATGGGGTGCGTCAGGAACAATTTCATATAATGTGTCGGATTGAGCTTAGACCAAGTCTAAGTAATGGGCATGAGCAATGGCCTGCTCCTCAATGATGACCCCTCCCATGGCTACGTCTTGAGATATGACAGGTAAGAGTGACTTTATGAACCAGTCAACTAAGAGTTGGTCTGGGATATGAGCCTTAATGACACATCGTCTTTGCTGCCACTCATGGATATGATCCAAGATGTGGGTCGCGGTATTCTAGCGAAGGGAGGTCAATAAGTCGGTACCACTCTCATAGCAAATAGGAAACTAGAAGTGGGTCAAAAATGACATAGCAACAGAATTGAAATTGGGAAAAGAGTTGGGTGGTAGTTCAATATACCACTTGGCAGTGGGGTTGGTGAGAGTCCATTGAAATAACCTAAGACGGATCGAGTCGTCCATCAAGGAGTTCGATGAGCACCTTAGATGGTATGTCATCACATGATTTTTTGGTTCTTCCCTAGGCTTTCCATCAAATTTGGGGATATCTGATGGTAACTTAACCGGAATGGGTGGCCATTTTTTCCCGTGGAAGATGGGATCATTCGTTAGATGAGACAGGTTGGGTAGGCCCAAAGTAGCCAAAAATGGCAGCTATTGATTTAGCTGGGGGTACTGATAGTACTGATAAGTCATATATGGACCGGTAGGACCTTGAATCAACTGATTGTAGGGTGTTCCTGGAGGAAACTGACTGTAAGTAGGTATGACACCATAAAAAGGTGGCTCATTATCATAATAAGGTGGGCCGTTAACATAAGGTGGGGGCTTGCCTCTACTATCGGGAGGGGGTGGGCGACCTCCAAATGGTGGAGGTCTGCCACTACCACTGGGATAGGATGGACCTCCACCGCCTCCACTGAGAGGAGGTGGTGTTCCTCCGCTACCACTCGGATAGGGTGGGCCTCCACCGCCGCCACTGGAAGGGTAAGGGATGCCTCCTCCACCTCAACTAGGATAGGATGGTCCTTTGCCACTACCATGAAGGTGGGATGGTCCTCCACCACCACCACTAGGATGTGATGGTCCTCCACCACCACCACTAAGATGGGATGGGCCTCCACCATAAGGTGGAGATCCGCCACCACTTGGGGGGGTGGCCCTCCGCCTCTGCCTGCAGGGGGAGGGCCTCCACCTCCACCGTAAGGGGGGGTGGGACATGATAGCAGGAATGAGGTGGTCCTCTACTAGAAGGCAGAGGTCTGCCTCATCCGGAGCTGTGTGTGCGCCTTCCGCCTCCAATGGGAGGTGGGGGTGGACCAAACGGGGG
This sequence comes from Larix kaempferi, assembly GCA_027924585.1. NCBI lineage: Eukaryota > Viridiplantae > Streptophyta > Pinopsida > Pinales > Pinaceae > Larix > Larix kaempferi. The sequence continues at coordinate 587,587 of BSBM01000270.1, read as the reverse complement.
GGGGGTGGGACTTGAGGGACTATAGGTGGGGGTCCATGTTGTAACAAATTTTGCTTTCCCCATAGAGTGTATGGATTTTTGGGATAAGGTACCTCGTAAAGTGCATTTCCAGGATTGACTAGTCCCGACACAGGGTTGAGATAGCCTAGATACGCTTGACTCCATGGTGGTTGAATTACATCGGATGGTCCCCCAACATGAGATAATCCTATGGTGGAAGGTCCGATAAGTAATGAATTTCCAATGGAAGGACCGATGGGAACTCCTCCTCCAGTATTATGGTTAAGAGATGAGGGCTTCCCCCCATCAACAACTTTCTAACCACTAATCAAAGGTTGACCCAACATAGATTGTTGATTATCTACTGTAGTATTAACATTACCCATAAGGAAGGTAGGGGGTAAAGAGTATCCTCCCCGCATGTTTTGGGGTGGGGGAGGAATGGCTAATGTAACCGTGGTAGTAAAAAGTGTGTTGGGTTGCTGTCCTTCAATGGGTTGGGTTGTTGGAGGTACTAAACTGGTCTCCTGTTGAAGTGGAAAGTTTGAAGGTTGACTAGATTCATGGATGGTTAGGTTGTGGATGGATGGTTCCGGTGAATCAAAAGATACTGTGCGAATCGGGATGTCTTTATACATGGTGTTGGCCCTTTGTGCAAGACTTTGTCTTCAAAATTCATCACCCATGGCATGCAATCAATCTAAGCAATCACGAAGGGGTCCAAAAAGGTCGGTGGGAGTGGGCGAACTGGGTGCTAGATGGTCTTCTCTTCCTAGAGTAGCCAAACTAGGTGGGGATGCAATGGAAAAATGGGCCATGGGGTGGCCTAGAGATGATCTCCAATAAGTTGATGTTGGACCAACAGCTGCTGCAGGGTTGTCCTAGGGTTGATTTAACCATTCCACTGATCCAGGCTCTCTCGGTAACACGGGAGGTAAGTTTTGTGAAGTGGAAGTGCCCACCTCTTCACCCTGTGGGGGGTTGGAGGCAGGTGAGTCTTGAGGGGTTGGAGGGAACAAACACAATCCAATGTTCAAAGCAGGGTTTTCCACTTCAGGTGACACGACCGTGGCTTGTGGGTCCATCCCTAACCTTGAAATTACCTCTTGATTAAGGGGATATTTGGGTGGTAAATTCTGAATCCTATAGGACCTTATCCAAGGAATGTTAGCCAAAGTCACTGAAACAAAAGTTTCTCCTAAAGGTATCTAAACAAAAGAAAAGCAGACTAGAAAAACTACACAAACTAAGGCCACAAGCAAACTTATGTGATAGGTGTGGATTCAAAAGTCTGGAACCTCACAAGATTTTCAAGGCTTCACAAACTGTTATATACCGCAGGGTCCAACAGTAAAACGCAACAAGGAGGATTGGGACCATACCCTTTCCTGAATACCCAACTACCTAGACAATACATGCGTAGTAATCTCCCTGAGTGTTGTTCTCAGTGTATTGCTCTTCCAAGACAGCCAAATGGTTAACTCAGTTGGTTTCAGGAATCCTAATGGTATCTCCCAATATACTCAAGGTACGTGGGAGCTCAAATCCGTAGTGGTGTTGTCTAATACACAACCGTACTACACAAGACCGTCCTATATACTACCGATTACATGAAACACATTTATATACACGCCAAGTACGCGAAACACCTTTTGATATACGCCAAGTATGCGAAGTACTTGGTGGGTACGTGAAAGAGATTTGATTTACTTTGTGGGTATGTGAAAGAGCTTTGATATACCAATAATAACATGAAAGACTACAATACCCCCGGAATATAGTGCTAGTAAGTAAGGAGAGCTGCCACATTTTACGACGCCGGAACACGTCTCTAACTTAACACACAAGTTACTAAATATTTTACCCTAGTTCTACTATTAAATTTATCTGGACAGTTAGGCGAATGCGTGAGGTGAGTACATAAATGTAAACATAATGCAAGCCCTAACTATATGCAAAAATGTACTTTTATTTTGATGAACTCTATATATAGGAGGGAGAAACCTCTTTCCAAGTGATTTTACCAAAAGAACAATATGCAACACAATCCCAAATCTATCAAATTTGATAAAAAAATACTCTTTTCATTTTTTCATTTTTCCAAGCAACACAAAAAATCAACAAGCATCAAACCAAAGTCTCGACATTTTCTTTTTGTCTTTTCAAATAAAAAACAGAGAGATGAAAAGAGAGAAATTTCCTATTCAGAGCACTCTAACTTCGCAATTTCACTATAATGGCTTAAAAGCACCAAAAACCAAGAATGCATATAATTTCTTCAATCATGGAATTACTCTTGTAAAAACTTGATCTCATTTGAAATCTCCAAGAAAATAAATGATTCACAATTCCTGAAAGGTACAAATGATTAACTTTGCTATCAAAATTTTCCAAAAGACTAATGAATAATGAGTTCCAATGCACGAAGCAATTTCTACAACGATTTTCAAATGCACGTGAAAATGGTAAAAATGATGTACTCTCAATTTTTCAATGATATTCCAATATTATAACTTGATAACAATTATATTTTTAAGCATGAAAAGCTGAAAATAAAGTCAATGTACAACACTCTAAATACTCAGAAAATCTCAAGAAAATGACAAGCACTCATGTGAACTTAAAACACTCAAGACACTCAACAAACAACTGAATGCAAACAAAGCTATATGACAAGGGAAAAAAGAAGTTTGGAGTCAGATCCAATGCAATGATCAGATTAGGTGGGGAGAGTAGGGAAAACAAGATTAAGTGGATGAAGGTGGGGAAACCAAAAGTGTCCACCACTACCAAACTTAAGCTCGTTAAAAACGAGATCCAATACAAATCCATGCAAAACCCAAACACTTTCAACACACAAATAAAAAAAGAGGTCTCTGACTGGATTTTGCAGTACAGAGGGATCTGCACACAAAAAAAAACTCAAATCAAAGATGGAGGGGGGATTCCCTTATAGCAATTTTAATAGATCGACGGAGTTTGTGTTCAAACACAGAGCGACCGTCGTAGGTCACTAGTGCGAGGTTCGCGACAATGTCATAGGACACTAGTGGGGCAACTGCGACGACAGAGAGAAGCAAAGTGAAAAATTGATAGATCGACGCTCTGGTTCCACTTCCCAGGTGTGATGGGCGAGATCCAAACTCAAGGATCAACAAATATCCAAGAAATGAGCCAGGAAAAGGTCTAAAAATAGTGAGCACATACGCATAGGAAGACAACTGACTCTTCAAAGTGAAGATCTGATGGTGAAACAAGGCTTAGGAGGAAAATAAGATGGCTTGTAAAAGAAATCAAATGAAAATGGCATTCAAATTGAAAACTAAAACAATGTATTCCCCAGTATGGTCGCAGATTTGTTTGACGGACAATCTACCAAGAGCAGACTCAAGGCCAGACTCAAGGCCTGATCTCTCTAGCTTAATGCAAGGCTATAACAAATGAGACATAATATAGGATACTTTCCTATATCTAGTTAGAGATCAAGTGGCTAGATGCTTTACCTTTTTGATCGTGGATCCTTTCTCCTTGATGTTTTGTTCAGAGCTTGCTAGTGTTCAGATCTTAGCTGCAAAACCTATCAAGACAATACAGAATAACACAAGTAGTAAAATGCATCTACAGAATAACAGATCTAAGTAAGCAGTTAAGCAGGCAAACTACACAAACATCATCAAAGAAATAACATTTGTAGGAAAGCATTTATATTACTGTATAATAAGGGAAAGTACATAGAAGGAAGTGATTACAACCAAGGCTTAACGTAGCAATCCTTCTCCAATCAAGCCAATGGAAAAACCTCCAGAGGGAGTATGGATCTCTCAAGTAATGAGTAGAGGTATCCTAAGCTAATTTCACCAGCATGTAGATACTATAGACTTCCTCCCTTTGGAATGGGAATGAACTTCACTTATATAGGACTAAGAGGATATGATAGGTTGAGATATGGCAGGAGAGAGTTAGGGATCTCACCAAAGGGCTAGGGAACGGAATGCTAGCTCTCCTATAGGATAGGGATAGGGATCCACATCAGCCACCTTTGAGAATGGACTTGAAGATGCACTTTTATCCAATTAACTGGCATCGTCGCAGGCTACAAGACGACAACCTGCGACGTCACAGGTTCCATTAAGGTGACCTACAATGACCTCTCAAAACCTAGAAGGAAAAGGTTAGTATCTGTTCCAAGTTGATGACTTAGTCAAAGGAACTTCAGGGAATGTTTACACTTACTATCATGATGGCAAGATTTAGGTGTAACAAATGCAGTAGTGGTGGCCCACTTTTCCATGGGGGTTGAACCAATAGGTGCTAGATCTTCAGGTTCTTGTGGATCTGGATCTAGTATTCGCACTTCTTCAAGAGTCCTCTTTTTCCCAATCTTCTTTGGTAAATCTTTGCCATTTGGAAGACCTTAAACCACATTTTGAGCTTGCAAGTTTTGCAAATGCTTGTAGTTGAGATGAAATAGCCTACTCTCTTCATTTGCATGAGAGTGAAGGGAAGACTCCTTTGAGAGAGGTAATAAGTGTGAAAAATCATAGATTTTTTTCTTATGATTTGCAACTCCTTTTGCAATGATTTTACCTAAAACCATGTGTGGTATCTCGACTTCATTTGGAGAAAAGATCACTCTTTTGGGCTCTCCAATATGAGTCATTTGATACACTGAAAGTATATTTGTTGTGGGAGAAGGAAAATAAAACACATCAGAGAAGTAACCATGGTCAAGATTGATTCTTCCAATACCTTGAGAGGAGACTTCTGAATCATTGCCCATCATGATGGAAGGGCCAAATGAGCTTTCAAAGTTGGAGAAGAGATCTTTGGAGTAAGACATATGTCTTGCTGCTCTTGAATCTATGATGAATAAATAATTTATTGATGGTCTTGCAATGAGAGCATGACATATTTCATTGAACTCAGATCTAGAAGGTTCAGTATTAGTATCTTTCTTCCTTTCACATGCAGGTACAGGGAGATTGTTCGTCTCAAGTAACTGAGCCATCAAGTCTACAGTCTTCTTCATACAAGAAATCTTAGGATGAAATCCTCGATGATAATATGTGCACTTGGATCTCTCTTTCTGATATTGCTTGTTCTTCTTTGGGTTCGAAACCCCATCTGACTGATATGGAACTTCTTTAGGATTTGTATCATTTGCTCTCTTTTCAGAAATCTTTTTCTTTCCCTTTGGATTCGCTCTTTTGGCCTCAGCAGCTGTAAGGGCCAAATCCAACTTTGGTTTTACAATTCCCACGGAGATTAACTTCTCCTCCTATTGAGTAAGAGATTGGATGAAGTCATCAAGTGAGGGAAACTTCCATTTTGGAATGGACATCTTAGTTGACTGAAATGTGGAGCAAAAACTGAGAAGTTTGGCCTCAATTTAAAGAGAATGGCAAGAATGAGTTGTTTGTCTTGTTTCACTATATCATATATTTTTAACTGAGAAATCAAGCTTTTGAACTTGGTTAAGGATGCATTGATGGATTTGAAGCTTTTAGGACTCAAAGAGATGAGTTCATTCTCCAATTTATGACCTTTCAGATCATCTTTCTATCCAAATAGGGATTCAATCTTGTGCCAAACCTCTTTTGGAGATGTTAGATCGATGAAATGGAAGTGAAGATATATAGAAATTGAGAGAAGAAGTAAGCCTACTGCTTCATCAAGCCTATCCAAGTACTTGGATTTCTCTACTGTACTGAGAGGTTCTACCATTGTTCCATTTAGTATTTTGGTGAAGCTCTTGGATCTCATGAAGAGAGCCATCTTGGATTTCCATTTGACATAGTTGGAAGAAGTGAGTTTTAGATCCATCCGAACAGTGAAGGTTGAATTGAGGAAGAATTCGAATGGGTGAATAAACGTGAAAACAAGAAGAGTTTTGTTGATGGATATTTTATACACATTGAATGAACACTACCTTAATACACCTGAGCACATATGAATAAGTCCTTCACACCTAGATATACCTCACTAGATTGCTCTAGTGAATTCAAGGTAATAGTGTTAGAAAAACAGGATTGCAGAGCAGTAACAATAAACAAGATGCAAATACAAATTACACAAACACATTACAAGAGAGACACAGATATATCATGGTTCACTCAATATGGGCTATGTCCACATTGAAATTTCTAGTTCTTATTATTATACCATCCAACAAAGTGAAGGGATACAACCTACAGCATAGCCGCTACACTTCCTCTTCACTTTTCATGATCTTAGAGATCTTTACAATGCATAATACCTAATACATTAACCCTAGCCATATTACAATGTCTTTCTTATAAAGGGAAATACAATGGGAAAATACCACGGGTTACCCAAAACCATGGGCTCGTAAAACTGTGGGTGAAAATAGCCCCAAACTTTTTTCTTGGGGGTATTGCCCCCAAACCCCAAGGTTGGGGAATGAGTGTACAATCCTATGGGCTGCACAGCTAAGACAATATCATCTATGAGATTGGAATATTTGGCTCCACAACCAACAAATAACACCAGGATTTATTGTGGAAACTCAGAGGCTTATGGTGCTCAGGGAAAGATAGCTGCTCAAAGAAATGTTGCAATTCGAATAGTTTCCGATTGCTTTGATACCATGTGATAATTTGCAGTAGGATCTAATAGTTGTAACAAGCCTCGCACAAACTCTCAAGAAGTTGCAAAGAAGAAGAGAAGAATTGCACTCAATAATCACTCATGAACACAGAAAATGGAGAATAGAAGTATCATACATCAGCTGTGAGCTGGGACTGTGAAAACTGAATACAATAATACAATAAATGTGTAGATAATTTGAATTAACCAAGGAGTTCATTTGAATCATGCTCAAAGACTATCTTGAATAACATTGGAAACATCATCCAATTAGAAGTATCAGTCATAAATGGTATGGTCAGTCAAGTGAGTCTAACTGAGTCTAACAGAACAATCTAGGCATAAATCAGGGGATGGAGACTCCAAGGGGGGTGCATGAGGCTGTCAAAAGGTCAAGTGGCACTCCAGAACTATCTAAATAGAAGCTACAAGAAGATAGCATAAGCAATCAGTGGAAGAACTGCTCAATCAATACACTAACTGACTGTCAGTCAACTGGTAGGTGAGATGAGGCGCTCTAACTGAATGAGAACTAGTGGTAGGTGAGAAAAGGTGCACTTGTCATGAAGAAGAGTCAAATAGGGTGCATCGTGTAGGTATGAGGCCTACTAGGGGCTGAAGATAGGCTCTAGAGAGCTGAAAATAGGCTCTAGGTGCTAGGGATACCACCAACATGATGACTGGATGCATGCAAATGCACGTAGCATGCAGATTTGCATGCAGGCATGCAAAATATAAAAATTATGGTGAGAATATTCCAACAAGTGTCCTCCTGATGATCCATCCATATTCTAGCCTCCTAAGGTGGAACGTGGTGAGCCATTCACCATCCAAAAAGATAGTCAAGGTGTGAAGTATTTTGTTCCTTTTCTTGTCATTTTATCAAATGATGATTAGTGTTAGCATGGTAATTTTTCCCAGGTTTCAAAATTCTAGTCTTTTGACTTTGGTTGTTAAATAGGGACATAAACCTCGTCCTGTAGGGTATTTTTGCAAATAATTTCTCAACTCAAGGCCTTGGAAGTTCATTTGGTAAAATAGTATCTGTATTTTTTGCCCAAGTGATAGTATCGTTGCTTGTAGCTAATGTGTGGACTTCACTCTATTGCTTTATTGATTTTTCCTCTTTGTACATCTTTTTAGTTTTTTTTAATAGAATTTGAACTTATATAAAAAATTATAAAAATAAATACAATTTAATATAATGAAGGTTATATATATATAATGTTTCTAATAGAAATAGACACTTTTGTATTTGTCAAAAGGGGTTGCAACCTTACTGGAAAACCTATGTACAACATAATGTTTCATATTAAGAGACCTACAAAGACCTTTACAAAACACAAAATTTATGCCTCACACCAATTGGAAACTAAACAAATTTTTTTCTTTGCATTTATTTCACTAAAGTAAACCCTACAACAATGACCAACTAGAAGAACACATTTAAAATTCATTACACAATTTTCAGAAAAAGAGGACTTGGCCTATATAGGGCTTCTTCCTTATTTGAAACATTTGGAGGAGTTCCTAGTGTTTGTTGAGATTAAATACTTGCATGATCGTCCATGATATCCATATTTCCCCTTTTCTAGGTACCACCATTTGGTCCTCCCAATTCTTGAGAAGTAATAATTTTCATATGTTCTTCATATCATGTTTAATTGCCCTAATCCTCTAAATGCACCTTAAGCTGTAGGGACCGAATTATATCCTCATGCTCATACTTTTTTCCTTTAAGATAATCAATTTTGATTTCATCCATAATGAGCATGGAAGCTATATTATTCACCTATGCACTCAACATTTCCAATTAAATCTGCATAATTGATCAATTTCAGGAAACCATAATTTCCAGGGTTTTCCCTTGCTCAACCATTTTATACAGTGCTTGCAATGCTACTTTAGGATTTTCAACATTCAAACTCTCCATTCCTCTGACAATGATTTCCTTTCCCTCATTTTCATTCTCCATCATGAAACTATTCATCCTTTCTCTACCTTCAGTTCCTACACAATAGTAGCCTAGTTTGATCCCTAAATTTCTACAACATGAGGGATGTTGGGTGTCGAAGGTTCCAAATTCTAATACCTTAACTTATGTTTCTATAAAAGCGCATTAGTTCCACAAACATGCAATAGTTTCCCTATTCATAATTCTAGATAACCAACTGAATTCGAGACTCAAAATACACACCTTCACAATAAAGCATACTTTGATATTGAAAACTCGCCCGCAATTGATCTCTTCCTTGACATAAGAGAACCTTTGCACTTTAAATGACCTCCTTCTTGAACAAAGATCCCTATTTTAGTGACCTTCTAACTCCAAAAAAACTTTAGAAACAACATGCAACCTTCAAAATAACTAATGTTCTGTGGGATTGAATCTCTCTATGAAACAAGGAAGGAGAATTATAAACCAACTCCCTTTCCCCACTAGAGATGCAATACACAACAATTTATTAATTGTGTTCGGGCCGGTCCCGAAATATTTGCTCCAGCAAGTTTCATCATGAATGTTCACTCTTTTATAGATGTGGATGACCTTCAAGTTAACCCAAGAATTCAATGCAATCCCTCATCATTCTCCTGTCATTAATCAAGGCCAAAGTACACAGTGTATCCATCATTTCCCACTTTTTCACATGCACAAACGATATCACCAAACATATCACCATGAAATTAATTAATCCTTTGTATATTTCATTCTTAAATGCAACAACTTGCATGAGATTTCCCTACCATCTGTTAACATGAGACCACTCCATGTCCATTAAGTGTAGATCCATTTTCTTAGATATGGTTTGGTTTTATTTCCCTCAGTTAAATATATCTCACAATTCTTGAGGACGGAGCTAGGGAATGGAAGAATGACTTATCTTCCCCCCATTAATTCCTAGAATACCTTGCTCTAGATTGCATGCATTGTTTTCCCATTGATAAACTCATTTATTTAACTCACAAAGTACATGAAAGACATGCATTTCTTCACAATCTGATATCATTTGTTTAATTATACACAATATTTTACAAAGAGATCCTTCCTTTGGAGTTTTTTTTAAGATCCAAATGTCAAATCATAAGAATTAAATACCCAATTATAAAATATTCAAATTGAAAAAAACTTAATGAAAGAGAAAAATTATTGGGATTGACCTTTCATTAATATTATCCCTGTCTAATTTTATAAGAAACAAATTTTGAAATATATCTACATGAAATGTCTTGTGATTACACCTTCATTAATATTATCTCAATATAATTTTATAATAAATAAATTATGAAATATATCTACATGATGGTTACTTGACTACAATGAATCTCATGGCACGGCCTTTTATGCAATGCACCATACCAATGCTTTGCTGAAGAAAGTACAATTGAAATATAAGCCATCATTTTTAGAGAATGTCCCCATCATGTATGTCTATCCAACATAAAAATTATAGAGAATTCTTAGATCATTAATTATTATCTAGATATATATTCTTATATTATGATAGATAATATTAGAAAAACAAATAATGTATATATAAAACAAATTTTTTTTATTGTTGCAACTTGCAACATTTTCACTTCTTCCTTTTGCATTAGGAAGTTTGATTAGTTTAAACTTTGTGTTGAGCCTTTTTTAATTTCACTATGTGGAATCTTAAATTTCCATCTAGTGCAATATTGACCAACATTGGGAAAAGCCATAGATCTAAGCAGCAACAACACTTAACCTAGACATTGGCTATCTCTACAAATACATCATATGAAAATGTTTTCATATTGGAGACTAGGATTGAAAAGATTGAGATATGCTAGCCAATCCCTCTACAAAGGGAGGAACTATACTAAATTTATCCTAGGATGCATGCTTCTCATGTTTTTATCCTCAAAGAAGTTCGGGGAGTCCAAAGTCTACAAGACAAATACACAATAAACAATTCTTAAATAATGTGAAATAAGGATTAATACCAAACTACAAATAAATGGGTTTACTCACAAATATGTGTTTCCCATTGAAATACAAATTGGATAGGTACATAAAGTTGCATCCAGGACTTCAAACCATCATAATGATACAAGATGTGCATAAAATCATCATCTTCAAGTCTTAATTTGCACACCTTCTTAACTCAAATCGTCACTTGAAGTTTCAACTTATATTAGTGTATAGTACATGTTATAGCTCAAAACGAAATTTCTCCATTCGTGACGAAAGTTCAAAAGATGTCAATTGAAGTGTTAATGTTCTCTCACAAAAAGGAAATTTATGGATGGAAGAGCTCATGCTTTGACCCTTATTGATGGCCCTGATCATTCAAAAGTGAAACCTCGGCACTTGCATTCCATTATGAGAGTTTTAATCACACAAAAATGGAAAAAATGTTCTATGCACACTAGCAAAGAGTGAATCACTCGCATGTTTGCTTTGACTAGGGTGCAAATTCCAAATAATATCATGAAAAACTTTAAAAAGTTGAAATTTTGGGAGCTAAGAACTTTACAACCACTTGGAAACCATTTACAACTATTTACTCCATACATAAATGGAAATCAAATGGACCAATGGGGGATACCTAGACACCCAAGTAACCAAAGGAATGCTAGAGTAATAACTTTTCACATTCCATGACCTCCCCAGTGCCCTTCAGAGGCCATGGGAGACCCTCTAATTCCTTTTTTTTTCTCCAAATTCATCCATTTTATCACACAGCAACAACAGGCTCATATCAACAATACACTATCGTGATCTGCAATCCTCCTTTCCGCATTCCGCAGTCTGCATGCGGGACTCAGGAGTTGGTTGGACAAAACAAACTCTATATTGAAATCACGCTTCCGAATTCCACAATCCACATGCAGAAGTCGGAAGTTGGAAGCCAAATTTGGGCTTGTTAATTGTTCATTCGACTTCTGCAGTTCTACAATCTACATGTGGAACTTGGAAGTTGGATTCCTCCATTGCTATCCTGAAAGTTACCTCCCACAATCCATGATCTGCAACCCACTTACAGATGCAGAATTTTGGAAATCCATTTTTCGATTTCGGGTAAAATTTTACCTCCCGCAATCCGCATTACACATTCTGCATTGCGGATGCGGAAATGCGGAATTCCATATGCCACTTCTCGGGATATTTTACCTCCCGCAATCCACATTCTGCATTCCACGTTGTGGATGCAGAAATGAGTAATTCCATATGCCCCCAATGGTTGTTCCCAATCTCTGCAATCCACAATCGGCATTGTGGATGTGGAAAAGTCCTTGCGAATGTGGAATGGTCAAGACCAAAGATTCCTGCTCAAGGAAGCTTTTAGGGAAAAATTCCAATTGTCATAACTCCCTCGTCCTTGGTCCAAATGGGACAAGGTTGGTACCATTAGAAATCTCTTGGAGAGTTATATCCAATGGTGTAATCCCCACCCCATCTGAGCACTAAAACCATGACAGATTCCCAACTGAAATCCTGTTCATAACTCCACCTGAGCTACTTTATCCTTCTACAAAGGTTTCTACCTCCTTCCTACCATGAATTCTCCCTCCAATTGACCCATAGAGGGGGTCTGAAACACATCAGGGTCATCTCATTCCTTCCCCAAGTCCAGGTGAATTCATTTGTCCCTTTGGAGGGTGAGTACAATGCATAAACAAACACATATAATGAACTAAACTAGTTAACACGTCACAACCTACAGAGTTAGCAGCAGATATCATTCCCATAAGGAATAAGGAATTCCATCATGCATTCATCCTCATACCCATACCTATATTCTTCGTGAGCAATTTCATGAATAATCCATTCATTAATCTAGGGCATGACAAGCATAACAATACATTGGTGCATGAAACTAGGTCTAACCAATACACCTACCATCTACAAGATTTGTGATGCATTAAAATCATGCAATTGAATGATGTGTTCAACATGAACTCAACCTTCTAATTAGGCTTACACACAATCTATCTATTGATCAAATTGTTAAAACATTCATTCAACAACTTAAGCATCAACACATAATCATAATACATGAAACCTCACATTTTATACTACAAAAACACTTATCTGTGAATCTTGAAGTTGTCCCAAGCAATTGGCTAAGTGAGGACAACTTTCCACCCAACCTTAGGTCTCTATCCAGCCTATAGTCCTTCAGCTAAGAGACCACCCCCAAGCTGGGTTGTGTATCCACTAAGGAGGGCTAAATAGTCTCTCTAACAGTTAAGGTCCACTCCAATGCTAAGCCAACCTACAGTTGGGTTTATCAAGCATAAAAGGGAAACGTGGAGAATAGTGTTAAGCCAGTGAGCTCAACCACAGAGCTACAATCATCTCAAACTCAACCGACATGGAACCCACATTACCTACCTCACCCAACACCAAGAAGGTCCTCTTCTCTGCTACACAGTCCTTCAAGGTCCCTTCCCTTCCATTGCTATTCAGGGTGGGCATAGAAAGGTCCAACTACTAGTTCTATGAGATTACAACCTTCATTGGGTTTATCAATCATTTCAACCCTAAATATGACCACCTATCTCTATTAAATGAGCTGGCTCTTCACAGGGTTGTGGATTCAGCTCTATCCCACAACTCGACTCTCTGCACACTGATTCCAGTATTCCCATGGCTTCCTCAATATTCTAACCCTCTATGACTCATTTAGGGTTTTCTTACAAAGAATTTATCAATAGATAATGCATCCACACAGGGTTTTATATGGAATTTGGCTCAGTAATTTTGGTTTTACGCAGAATCACGTTTTCCATCTCTATTTCACAGTTGGGTTATCTAACTCATGCTCCATGAAATTCTGGGTCAACAATCACCTAGATAACATGATTTTCAGGTTCTCAGATGATAGAATGGATTCCAGGGAAAATGGACAGAACCCTACCTCTTGGATCTCAGGGTTGTTTTATCCCCAATCCACTTCCTCAACCGACCTTCCTTCCCACCTTTTGTAACCGAATTCCAGGTTAGAATGGGGAATCGAATTGGTTTCTTATCGACAAGTGGCAACATGGGTTCCCATCCCATAACCCCCTCACCTCTCCCTAGTGAATACCATAGTTGCTTCTTAGTAGTTGTATCTATAGTCTGTTTTCTAGGTATTTCATTGCAATATTAAATATTTAAATCAATTACAATATCTCATGGCTTAGTAGCACATGAATATTTCAAATGTCAAATACTTTCCTATGCAAAAAAACCTTAGGCATCCACTAGTGGGGCCTTGGACTTGAGATCCACACTAGGGAAAACACACATTGCATATCCACAATAATTACATTGAATCCAATAATTAATAAGGAAAGGTAGGGGTATTGAAATTCCCTCCCCCTTAGAACAACACCGTCGTCGGTGTTCACAAAACTGAAAAAAAATCAAAATGCTTCTCTCATGGCATCCTCCACCTCCCATGTATCCTCCTCTGGACTAAGGTGCTTCCATTGGACCTTTACCTGTCTGATGGATCGCTTCTAGAGCAATGTAACCTTCCTATCAAGAACACGCATAGGCTCCACTTGGAACTCTCCCTTGTGTTCTTCCTGTATCACATGCCAATCAATGATATGATTATGATCATGTACATATTTCTTAAGTAAAGATATAAGAAAAACATGATGAGATCTCATGTTAGTAGGAAATGCAATCCTATATGCATATGGTCCTATCCTATCAAGAAATTCAAATGGTCCACAATACATGGGTGCCAACTTGGCACAACTTCCCAACTTCACGGAACTCTTCCTTGGTATCACTCTCAAGTAAACATGATCCCCAATATGGAATTCATTGTGCACTCTCTTCAAATCTGCATAAATATTCTTTCTATCTTGAGCTACCTTCAAATTTTGCCTGATCTTAACAAATTCTTGCTCCATCTCTTCAATCATTTATGGTCCAAGCACTACCCTGTTCACTGGGTTGTCCCAACCCATTGGAGTTCTGCATCCTCTACCATACAAGACTTCAAAAGGGCCCATCTTCAACGATGCTTGATATCCATTGTTGTAGGAAAATTCTACCAAGTGCAGGTAGTATTCCCACTTGGATGGCTTATCCATCACATACATCCTTAACATATATTCAAGAATCTGATTTACTCTCTCAGTCTAACCATCTGTTTGAGGATGATAGGTTGTACTGAAATTCAATCCAGTTCTGAATTCCTGACACAATCCTTTCCAAAAGTTGGAAGTGAATATTGTATCCCAGTCTGAATTTATTGCCTTGGCAAACCCATGCAACCTCAATATCTCTTTCATGAATATATTTGCAATATCATTTGTCTTGTGAGTAGACTTAACTGGGATAAAGTGATCTACTTTTGATAGCTTTTCCACCACAACCATAATGGAATCATGCTTCCTTACATTCATGGGAAGACTTGTTATAAAATCCATAGAGATCACTTCCCACTTCTACTCTGGAATGGGCAATGGCTACAAAAGTTATGCTGGGTGTTGATGGTCTACCTTGACCTACTAGCGCTTTTGACACCTAGCAATATACTCTGCCATGTACTTCTTCATTCCATGCCAAAATTAATGCTTCCTTGTTTATGTTATAGTTTTATGATATCTTGGGTGGCTATAATATGGCTTTTGGTGTATCTCACCCAACAAAAGCTCCTTCAATTCTGCACAATTTGGAATGTAGAGTCTGGTATCTTGATACATAAGAACATCATCTTCTCCAATCTGATATCCTACACACTTTTCATCCATATTACCTTGCTGCAACTTCTCTTTGATTTGTAGGTAAGCTTCATCATTATCTTGAGCTTCAAGGATCCTTGCCTTCAAATTTGATTTACAAACACTTACTGCTTCAATATGAAATTTTCTGCTGAGTGCATCAACAACCTTATTATCTTTACCTTTGACCTGCTTAATATCCAAATCAAACTCACAAAGAAACTCCATCCATCTATTTTTTCTAGCATCCATATTTGGCTGGTCAAATAAATGTTTTAAACTCATGTGATTAGTCCTGAGTTCAAATCTCCTCCCTAGTAATCCCTCCATCTCTTGAGAGCATGCAATATGGCTTCTAGTTCTAAGTCATTCTGGCATAGTTCCTTTCATTCTCTTTCAACTTCCTTGACTCATAGCTAATTACAAACCCTTCTTACATGATTACTCCACCTATCCCTTCAATGCGAGCATCTGTGCAGACCACAAAGTCCTTACTTGGGTCTACAATATTTAAAACATGAGCACTAGTAAGTAATTCTTTTAACTGCTGAAATATTCTTTCACATTTTTCAAACCATATAAATTTGACTTCCTTCCTCTGCAATGATGTAATCGGGTGATCTATCTTGGAGAAGCCTTTAATGAACATTCTATAGTAACCTGCAAGACCCATAAAAGATCTAACATCTACAACATTATTTCGGGTAGGCCAATCCATTATGGCCTCAATCTTATATGGATCTACTCCAATTCCTTTTGATGATATAATATGACCCAAATATTGTACTTTCTACAAATAGAAGTCCACTTACTCAGCTTTGCATACAACTGGTGTTCTCTAAGGACTCTCAATACCATTCTCAAATGTTGATTATGTTATTTTCCATTCTTTTAATACACAAGGATGTCATCCAAGAACACAATCACAAACTTATCCAAATATTTGTTGAAGACACTATTCATGAGGCACATGAATGTGGCAGGTGCATTGGTAAGACCAAATGGCACCACAGTGAACTCATAGTGGCCATATCTAGTTCTAAAAGTTATTTTGTGAATGTCTTCATCCTTTATCCTCACTTGATGGTATCCAGACCTCAATTCAATCTTGGAAAATACCTTAGATTCCTTCATATGATCAAACAAGTCATCAATTATTGGCAATGGATACTTGTTCTTGATTGTTACCTTGTTTAGCTACATGTAGTCTATACATAGTCTCAATTAGGTTCCATCCTTCTTCTTAACAAATAACACAGGTTCACCCCAAGGAGATACACTTGGTTTGATATATTATTTCTCCATTAATTATTGCAGCTGCATCTTCAATTCTATTATCTCAGGTGTGCTCATTCTGTAAGGAGCTTTGGAACTCGGTACTTCCTCTGGAACAAGATTAATGGAGAAATCAATATCTCTCTTGGGTGGCAGTCCTAGTATTTCATCAGGGAAAACATATTGGAACTCTTGCAATAGATGTAAGTCTTCTATCCTTGGTCCCTTATCCTCCGAAGAATCTGATATATGCATTGCATATAATTGACAACCCTTTTTATAAAACTTCCTCAACTACAGGGCTAAAATCTACCTCACTGAAACTTGCTTGGGAATTCCTCTTATTAACCTTATCCTTCCCTCATCATCAATGCACTCAAGTACCTTTTATATAATTCAAGCTTGGTTCTATGTATTTCCAACTAGTCAATACCTATCAGAGCATCATAAGATCCCAATGGTAGTACATTCAATTTCACCTTGGTGAGAAGTCCATTAAGCTCTATAGGGAATTCCACCACCACTTCACTCACCTTTCTCTTAGTTCCAGTGGCTAATTGAACTAACCAAGACTTACTATGATTCACTTTACTAAGAGAACAACCTTCAACCATCTTAGGAGACACATAACTATGAGTAGATCCTGTTAGAAAAACAGGATCGCATAGCAATAACAATAAACAAAAATACAAATATAATCACACACACATTACAAGAGAGACACAGATATATCATGGTTCACCCCAAGATGGGCTACATCCACACTGAAGTTTCTAGTCCTTATTATTATACTGTCTAGAAAAGTGAAGAGATACAACCCGCAGCACAACCAATGCACTTCCTCTTCACTGTCTCACAGTCTCTCTTCTTGATCTTAGAGATCTTTAAAATGCATAATACTTAATACATCAACCCTAGCCATATTACAATGTCTTTCTTTTATAAGGGAGATAAAATGGGAAAATACCATGGGTTACCGAAAACCATGGGCCCATAAAACAACCCCAAAAATTTCCTCCAGGGGTTTTGCCCCCGAACCCCCGTCGGGGGACCGCTAGCCCTCGAACCGCCCAGCCAGGGGGGATGGTCCCCCCTGGAACCCCGTGGGGGGGCGATGCCCCCCCACTGGGGTGAGTGTATAGTCCACCTACATATCATATAAAATTGGATTACAAACACGACTGAATAATAATATCTCTAAATCTAGATATCAGGCTCCACAAAAAACAATCTCCCACTTGGAGACTGGTCACAACAACTCCACCCCTGCTGCACTTGTGGACCTTGGACTTGGTAACTTTCTCATCTTCACGTTCATGATAGAAGGCCAACTGAAACCGAGCAGGAACTTAGTTTCTCTCTAGTCACTACCTTTGTGAACATATCTGCAGGATTCTGGCTAGTATGTATCTTTTCCGGCTTCAACGGTTCATCTTCTAGAACAGAGAGTATGAAATGGTACTTGAGATGTATATGTTTAGTCCTGGAATGGAATGCTAAGTTCTTTGCAAGATGAATGGCACTTTGGCTATCACTATAAAACCTTCTATCCTTCTACTTCTCTTCCAATTCCTCCATAAACCTCTGCAACCAAATAATCTCTTTACTAGCCTCTGTAACAGCAACATACTCTACTTCCATTGTTGAAAGTGCAACAACCTTCTGCAGTCTTGAAATCCAACTTACTGTTGTTCCACCTACAGTAAACACATACCCTGTGGTGCTCCTCTTGCTATCCTTATCACCTGCCATATCTGCATCAATATATTCCTGTAGAACAGTGTCTGAACCTCCAAAACATAATGCCTGAGTGGTGGTACCTCTCAAATAACTGAGAATCCACTATACTACCTTCCATTGTTCTTTACCTGGATTATTCATATATCTGCTCACAGCTCCCACTGCTTGTGCAATATCTGGTCTTGTGCACACCATGGCATACATCGAGCTGCGAACTGCTGATTGATAGGGAATCTTTGACATGTAATCTATCTCTTCCTATGTCTTGGGACACATTTCCTTACTTAGACTGAAATGGCTAGCCAAAGGTGTACTTACTGGTTTTGCATTCTTCATTTTGAACCTCTCCAACACCTTTTGTATGTACTCAGTCTGAGACAATGTCAATTTGTGATTTTTCCTGTCCCTTGTTATTCTCATACCAAGGATTTTCTTTGCAGCACACAAATCCTTCATTGCAAATGAATTAGCTAGCTTCCTTTTGAGTACATTTATATCCTACATGTTAGACCCTGCAACAAGCATGTCATCCACATACAATAACATGATAATATATCTTTCATTGTCTAGCTTCAGAATGACATCTACTATAACCTTGTTCTGTCATAAACCTGTAAAATTTTAAATACCATTGCCTTGGAGATTGGTTCAAGACGTACAAGCTCTTTTTCAACCTGCACACCGAATTTTACTTCCCTTTGACCTCATACCCTTGTGGCTTCTTCATATATGTCTCTTCCTCCAAATCCCCATGGAGAAAAGCTATTTTTACATCTAACTGTTTAAGATGCAAATCTTCTACCGCCACTAGACTTAAAATAGTCCTAATTGAAGTCATCTTAACAACAGGAGAAAATATTTCATCAAAATCTATACCTTTCTTCTGTGCAAACCCCTTTAGAGCAAGCCTGGCTTTGTACCACTTCTTGCCTCCTTCTTCTTCCTTCAACTTGTAAATACATTTGTTTTGCAATGCTCTTTTACTAGCAGGCAAGTGAACCAGATCCCAAGTCTCGTTTCCTACCAATGAGTCCATCTCCTCATTCATGCCTTGGTCCCCCTTCTTTCTAGTTTCCACCTGCATTGCTTCTTCATAACACTCTGTTTCACCAGCATCAGTCATCAATAAATAATACATTGAAGGAGAGTATCATTCAAGGAGTCTACTTAACTTGGTAGATCTTCTTGCAGTTGTAGGAGTTTGAGGTACTTGCTGTTGTTCTTGATTTTCTGACACCTTTGGAACTTCATTTTCTTGAATTTCATCAAGTACTGTGTATTCTGTGGTTTCCTTTTTTGTTTCTTTCCCTACAACTGATATTTATACATGACCTTTTCATTGAATATCACATCTCTACTCCTGATGATTTTTTTATTTTCATAATACCATAAGAGATAACCAAATTCATCAACCCCATATCCAATAAAGGTACATTTCTTAAATTTAGCTTCAGGCTTTGTTCTATTTTATTTATCAATATGGACAAATGCTTCACAACCAAACGTTCTCATAAATGAGTAGTTTACCTTTTTATTTATCCATGCCTCCTCTGGAATACCACCATCCAAAGCACTTAAAGGTCCTTTGTTTATTAAATAAACAACAGTATTTACAGCATCCGCCAAAAACTATAAGGGCAACCCTGCATGCAGTCTCATACACCTTGCATGCTCCATGATCGTTCTATTCATCCTTTTAGGCACACCATTTTCTTGTGGTGTTCCTGGGACTGTCTTCTCTCTATGAATCCCATGGTATGAACAGTAACTATCAAACTCCTTGCCGCGGTACTCACATCCATTATTAGATCTGAGACACTTCAACCTTTTTCCTGTCTCATTCTCAACCAAAGCTTTCCACTTCTTAAAAGTAGAAAACACATCAAATTTTTGTCTGATGCAATAAACCCAAGTTTTTCTAGTTGCATCATCAATAAATGTAACATAATAATGAGAGCCACCAAGAGGTTGTACCTGAGATGGTCCCCATACATCTGTATGCACAAGCTCTAAATTTTCATTCTTCTTCTATTTCCCAACCCTAAGAAATCTGACTCTCTTTTGTTTTCCATAAACATAGTTCGCAAATAATTCCACACTTACCTGCTTCAAATCTAGTAGCAAATTCGTTGAGTGGAGAATCTGCATCCCCTTCTCACTCATGTGGCCAAGCCTATGATGCCACAATGCTGTATCTGTTCCTGTGGAAGCTAAAGAGATAGAATGGTCAGTATTAGGAGGACATAAATACAACGTACCTACCCTGTCTCCTTTTTCTATCACCATTGATCCTTTAGTGATCTTCCACCACTTTTATCCAAATGTAGATAGACAGACGCCATCTCCCATCTACCCTGTTGAGATCATATTTATTTTCATAGCAAGAATATTCCTTACATCTTTCAACAGCCAATCAATTCCATTCTTAACTTTTATCCATACCTTACCCATTCCAACAATTTTACATGGCTCATCATCACCCAATAAAACATGTACAAAATCGCGTGGAACATAATCATGAAAGTATTTCCTATGGGGTGTAGAAGGACATGAAGCCCCTGAATCTACTACCGAATAATCACTAGTATTATCTAATGATAGAATCAAATCATCTTGTAACACATCACCTTCTACATTTGCTTCCTGGGTAGTTTCCTTCTGTGTATCTCCTTTCCTCTTTAGAGATCTGCAGCCTTTCTTCAGATGTCCTTTCTTTCCATAGTTCCAACCCTCTATCTTTTCCAGTCTGGACTTGGATCTTCCCATTTTACACTTTCCATGATTACCTTGGCTCTTTCCTCTCTCCTTTTGTCTTCCCCTTCTCTCCATGGTCAACGCATTACCTAATGTCCCACCTATGCTTTTTCTTTGCATTTCCTCGCTAAGAATAATACCAATAACATAATCAAATTTGAAGGTGTTTGAACCAGAGACAGAGTTACTTACAGCGATGACCAAGCTATTCCAGCTTTCTGGCAATGAACACAAGATGAGAAGAGCCCTAACCTCATCATCAAAGTTCACACTTATAGAACTTAGTTGATTTGTAACCGTATTAAACTCATTTAAATGATCAGTAACAAATCCACCTTCAGACATCTTCATATTAAATAAACACTTCATTAGAAATACCTTGTTGGAGGTCGAGGGTTTTTCATACAACTTACCCAGTGCACTCATCAAACCCTCTGTTATCATTTATTTTGAGATATTGAAAGCCATCGATGAATCCAGGCTCAGTCGTATTGCTCCTAGAGCCTTTCTATCAAGAACCTCCCATTCTTCATCCTTCATGGCTGCCGACTACTTTGCTCTTCCTCCCAATGGTAGGAATAGATCCTTTTGGTACAGATAGTCCTCCATTTGCATCTTCCATAACCAAAAATTTGTCATTAAACTTCTCCACCTTAAACTTTCCTTCTTCCACCATTGCTCCCACTCGAACCAAAAACCCTAGCTTCTTGCAGGTTTATTTGCCAAATAGACCTTTGGCTCTGATACCAGTTGTTAGAAAAACAGGATCGCAGAGCAATAACAATAAACAGAAATGCAAATATAATCACACACACATTACAAGAGAGACACAGATATATCGTGGTTCACCCCAAGATGGGCTACGTCCACACTAAAGTTGCCAGTTCTTATTATTATACCGTCTAGCAAAGTGAAGGGATACAACCCGCAGCATAGCCGCTGCACTTCCTCTTCACTTTCTCACAGTCTCTCTTCTTGATCTCAAAGATCTTTACAATGCATAATACCTAATACATCAACCCTAGCTGTATTACAATGTATTTATTTTATAAGGGAGATACAATGGGAAAATACCACAGGTTACCCAAAACCATGGGCCCGTAAAACAACCCCAAAAATTTCCTTCGGGGGCTTTCCCCCCGAACCCTCTTTCTCGGGGGTCTGTTGGCCCCCAAACCCCCCAGCCAAGGGGGATGGTCCCCCTTGGAACCCCATGGGGGGGGCAAGGTCCCCCCACACCCCCCCACACCCCCCCCGCTGGGGTGAGTGTACAGTCCACCTACCTATCATATAAAACTGGAGTACAAACACGACTGAATAATAATATCTCTAAATATGGAGATTAGGCTCCACAAACAACAGATCCTAGGTCAATTAAAATAGAAATAGGATGCTTAGCAATCTTACCTTCAACTTCTACCACTGCTGATTGGTGGTCTTCTTGGTGATCATCCAATGTTGTATAGATTTGAGGCGTTTCTATTAACGGACAATCCACTCGACCGGAGGCGAGCCAGATCTCCCTAGCTCAATGCGAGTCTAGAAAAAAATAAAACAGACTACAAATGTGTTTCCTAGATCTACTTAAGGATCAAGTACTAGATGTCTTACCTCTTTGATTTTCTATCCTTTCTCCTGCTATGTTGGTCCACGTGCCAAGGTCATCAGATCCAAGCTGCAAGACCTGTCAAGACACAAAAAAGAGAAACAAGTAAAGAGCATCTATACAATAAGAGATCTATGTAAATAGTTAAGCAGGTAAACAACACAACATCATCATACATAAGAGACAATATTGGTGGAAAGAATTTGTATTACTACAAATAGAGGAGTATATGATAGAGATATAGAACTATAACCAATGACTTGACGTAGAAGCCCTTTTCCACACAAGCCAATTACCAAGCCCTTCCAAGGAAGCATGAGAGTCTCCAAGAGGTGAGTGAAAGTGTCCAAGAGAGATTTCACCAGCATGTAGATACCATAGTGTTCCTCCCCTTGGTATGGGAGTGAGCCTCACTTATATAGGACTAAGTGGATAGGGAAATGGATAGAATAGGTTGAGAGATGGTAGGAGAGAGATAGGGGATCTTTCCAATAGGTTAGGGGTCGAGTACCTGCTCTCCAAGAGATCAGGGATAAGCCCCCACATAGGCAAGTTTCGAGAAGGATCTCGAAATGGCTATTTTTTCCCATTAACAAACCTTGTCGCACCTTGCTAAATAGAAACCTGCGACAACCTCTCAAAAGGTTGTGTAAATTGAGCACCAATCCTCCCAAATGATGAATGAGTCCAAGTGACTTCAGGCATGTACACACTAAATCAGGATGATGGGTAGATTTTAGGTGTAATAGAATGCCCCCCAAAGCATGAAGCTATTAAGGATGTACAGGTGAAGTGATTTGATAGAAAAATTGGCAAAAGGCTTGTCGGATGAAGGACACTACTGCAATACAACTGACTCTGAACTAAGAATCTCAAATGTAGTACAACATGGCTTCCAACCGATACATTGCAGATCCATGGTAGTAATGACCGACTGAACACAATCATGGCTACTAGACACAAGCGTAGATCCATGATGAGATGATAACATAGCCACGACCAATACAAAAGTGGATCCGTGTAATATGACTCAATACAAACTCCATCCCAACCTGGGTAAAAACATGACTCCCCAGGGTCTTCAAGCTGAACCTGCAATGATACAAATCTATCCATGTGATTACAAATGTCTTGACGTCAAACATGGTAGAAACCACTTGATTATCGGTCATTCATGTAAACAGTTAACAAGTGCGAGGGAGATCATCATTCATGTCAATGATTCCCAAGGTATCACAGTACATATCATCAAGCGTGAATAAATGAGTTGATGTCGAACGCAAGATGAAATATTTCAATCAAGAGTCAATAATGTAAACTCATGATGAAAACGAGATAACTTGCCATTGAGGCATGCAGGGCCAAGGTACTTGGTTGGTTTCTAGATTCAATCGTCGGATGATGTTGTTTGGGTACACAGGGTACTACCAAAGGACCAAACACCAAGAGCAACCACTTCACACAAATAGATCACAGATCAACACACCAATGTTTTGACGTGGTTTAAACCCTCTCAAGGGAAACACTCCACGGCCCCGGCCAAATAGCTTCTACGGGACAATTTATTATGCAAAGAAAGAAAGTTACAAATGAGCTTCTCATAATCGATCAACTAAACAATGACCCTCCATGCTCTTTAAATAGAGATCATGGACCAATCGGGTGTTAAGCCACGGATCAAGGTTAGGTTTGATCTAAGAGAAGTTGAGCCGTCGGATCACTCTATGTCGAAAACATATCGTGACCGTCGGATTAAGTATTTACAAATGCATACTAATGCATACTAAAGAAACACACTATCCCTAACGGATATATTACACAAGTTGATCTTAACTAACTCCTAAGTGTCTAAATATCCTAACATCCCCCCTTAAGAACAACTTGGGATAGGATTGAAGGAATTACAAAAGTGACACTATTAGGAGAAGGAAGGAGGCATTAGAGCCTATCCCCCCTTAATGACATGTTCCTTAACTCCTAACATAGATCGAAGTTTAGAAAACTTCGCTTCTGTAAGAGACTTGGTGAAGATGTCTGCAACTTGATCATCTGTAGGGCAAAAGAGCACTTCAAGAACCCGATCATAAACAAGATTTATGATGAAGTGCATATGTATCTCAATGTGTTTGCTGCGTTGATGTAGAACTGGATCTTTGGCAAGCTTGATGGCACTTTGATTGTCGCACCAAAGTGGAGTAGGCTGCTGCTGCTCGAATCCAAACTCTGAAAGGATCTGTCGAAGCCATAAAGCTTCCTGACTGGCATTAACTGCTGCTCGATATTCTTCCTCTGCTAAAGAAAGAGCAAGAGCTTGTTGTTTCTTACAAGCCCAAGTAATAGGTCCAGATCCCAGACTGAAAACATAACCTGCAGTAGACTTCCGATCATCAAGATCGCCGGCCCAATCTGAATCAGTGAAACCAACCAACAAAGGTTTCCCCCCTGTACTGTAATGAATCCCAAACTAAACTGTACCTTGAATATATCGAAGTATTCTTTTAGCTTCTTTCCAGTGACTTTCATGAGGTGTCTGCATATAACGGGCAACACGACCAACGGCAAAGGAAAGGTTAGGACGGGAATGAGTCAAGTATAAGAGACTACCCACAAGCTGACGATACCAGGTGGCATCGACTTCAGGTGAAGTACAAGTGGCAGAAAGTTTGACTCCAGACTGGAAGGGAGAAGGGGCTGGTGTACAATCTTCCATGTGAAAGCGACGAAGAAGGTCACAAGCATACTTAGACTGAGAAAGAAAGATTCCTTCTTTGGTTTGCAGGACTTGGAGACCAAGAAAATAATGCAAATGTCTTAAGTCTGACATTTCAAAAGTTTGTTTAAGACTGGATTTCATATGGGTTATAAGCTTAGGGTCACTACCAGTAAGAATAAGGTCATCAACATATAGAACAAGTATGATGAGATGGTTTCCTACTTTCTTGGTATAGACATTAGGGTCAGAATAGCATCTAGAAAAACCAGTGTCAAGGAGAAAGTTATCCATTTTGGCATACCAAGCTCTTGGAGCTTGCTTAAGGCCATATAAGGATTTCTTAAGGCGGTAGACAAGGCTAGAGTTATTCTGAATATAGCCAGGAGGTTGTTCCATGTAAATTTCCTCTTGTAAATCACCATGTAAGAAGGCAGACTTGACATCCATTTGATGGACTTCCTAGTTGTGTAAGGCTGCAGGGAAAGAACAAGGCGGATGGAGTTCATTTTTGCTACAGGAGCAAAGGTTTCATTGTAGTCAATCCCTTCAAATTGGGAAAAACCTTTGGCAACTAACCTTTCCTTAAGTCTTTCAACACTTCCATCTGATGCATACTTAGTTCTGTAGACCCATTTACATCTGACAAGTTTTCTTCCTTTTGGAAGATGTACAAGATCCCAAGTATTGTTCTCCATTAAGGAACGATATTCTTCATCCATGGCTACATCCCAATATGGATTCCCTGAAGCTTCTGCAAAAGTTTCTGGATCATGATTCTCGGAAACTTGAGCCAAAAGAGAAGAGGCTCACTGAAACTGAGAATGTGTTCGACGTTGATCTCTAGGATCACCGGCAAGATCACCAGCTGCTTCACATGTGGAACGGACCCATCGAGGAAGCACTTGTGCTGGTGCAACTGGAAGAACATGAGCAGGCAGAGGTGGATTTTCATCCTCACTGTCATCATCAGAAACTGGAGTTGGAAACCTGTCAAGGAAGTTGGAAGAAGAAGAAGGAGGCACAAATGTCGAATCAAGCTCGCAGGCCAAAGATGGCACAATCATCGAGTTAGGCTCGCAGGCCAAGAGATTTTCATCAAATTCAACATCTCTTCTAATCATTATAGCATGAGAATGTGGTTGAAGAAGTCTATAACCTTTTACATCTTCAGAATATCCAACAAATATGCACTTTTCACTTTTAGGCTGCAATGCTTTCTGTTTTTCATCTGGAATGTGAGCCCATGCTTCACTACCAAACACACGAAAGTGACTTACATCAGGTTTAATTTTACTCCATGCTTCTTCTGGTGTTATACCTTGTAGTGCTTTTGTGGGGGTGCGATTAACTATGTAATTTGCATAATTTATGGCTTCAGCCCAAAATTGAAGACTTAGTCCCTTAGATTGGATCATACAATTAGCCATTTCTTTTAAAGTGCGGTTCTTCCGCTCAGCTACACCATTTTGTTGTGGTGTATATGGAACAGTGTGCTGTTGTTGGATGCCTTGTTCAGTGCAGAAAGTAGTGAACTATTTGTTAACATATTCTCCTCCATTGTCAGATCTTAACTTAATAATTTGATGACCAGATTGTTTTTCAACAAGGGCCTTGTAGGCCAAGAACATGTTAAATACTTCGCTCTTAAGTTTTAGGAAATAAACCCAAGTGCGTCTGGTGTAATCATCAATGAAAGTTAAGAAATACTTGAAACCAGAAAAGGAAGCAGATGGAAGAGGACCACACAAGTCACTATGCACAAGCTCCAAGGGAACCGAGGCGTGCCAAGAGGCACGTTTGTCAAAACTGTCCCGATGATGTTTTCTGAGTACACAACCGGAACAAACACCATCTCTGCAAGATACCATCGGAAGACCTGTCACCATATTTTCTTTACATAGTTGTTGCAATGAGTGATAATTTAAGTGACCAAATCGCTCATGCCAAAGTTTGCTCAAGTTATCACTATGAGCAACAAAAACTGAAGGGAAAGGTGATGACCCAAAGTTGTTAAACTTGTACAACCTGGTAATATCATCAACAATTTCGGTAGCTAGGACATGTTGAGGATATTTAAAATCCTTGATTACAACTTGGTGAGGTGTAAAGGTCACAGTTTTACCTTCACCAGAATGAGTGATCTGATAGACTGATAACAAATTGCAGGAAATTCTTGGAACACATAGTACATCACTAAAATGACCATTATCTACTGGAACTGTTCCAGCTCCTACAACACTTAGAGATCTATCATCACCAACAAATATTTGTTTGGTGTTATATTCATGCATAGTAGAAAAGATGGCTTGATCCTTAGCCATATGATAAGATGCTCCAGAATCAATGAGCCATTCATTTGAAGTAGAAGAAGAAGATGCATTATAAGAATAACTAGAAGCACAAAGTGCATGTCCATGAGAGGTAGATTCTGAAGACGAATCTAGGCTAATGTGGTGCTTCTTCATTGCTGCTTCCAAGGCTGCCATCTTCTTGAAACACTTAGATTCATCATTATTATCTTTCCCGCAATAGTTGCAATGATGCTCAGTCTTCTTTCCTTTTGGCTTGGATCCTTTGTCATTTTTTAAAGAAGGAGCTGACTGAGAGGGTTTGGGACCCTTGTTTGACTTATTATTGTGAAAATTTTGTTTCTTGGGAGGCTTGGACTTTTCTTTCTATTGGGACAATAAGGCTTTCCCAGATGTATCTGCATTGCTGATTATTCCAAGATGAATGAGTTTATCTTGTTCTCTAATCAGGGAATGACAAAAGGATTCAAGACTAGGCTCTTGATAGCTAGCTGCATTCAAGGATGCTTTCATGGAGTAAAATGTAGATACAAAAATAGAATATGCAGGTCCAAGTTTGGAAAGAATATGATAAATGCACTGTTTGTCTTCCCTCTCAATCTTACATTCTGCACATAAGAGTTTAAGAGTTTTGTACTTAGATAAATAATCTTGAATGCATGAAAATTCACTTGGATTTAAATAAATCAACTCATTTTCGAGTTGATGACCTCGAATTTCATTGTGTTTACCAAACATAGTTTCCAACTTGTCCCAAGCAGCATTAGGTTCATCAATTCCAGATATGTGGAATCGCAAATCAGTAGAGATTGACATCCCAATCAATCCACGAGCTTCATCACATCTATTTGCCCATTTTATTTTCTTATCATCATCAGTGGGTTCTTTTTCTTTCCCTGTTGTAATTCTGAAAAGTCTCCTACTTCGTAGAACATCCTCCATACGAGATTTCCATGAGAAATAGTTGGAACTATTAAGTAGAATATCACAAGGGGCGGCCATATTTGTAAATTAATGGCTGTAAAAGCAGAAACCAATAGTCTGGATGTGAATAGCTCGAAAAAATAGGCGGTTTAAAAAAAAATGGCACTGAAAACTGACTCTGTATGATGAAGTTATGCTTGAACAAAGAAACTGTTGAAGATGTCCCCAATAGTGACGTGGCAACTAGAGAATGTCCAGCAAAAAAAAGGAACCCCCCTCTTCCCAAGATAAACCTTTTGACAATCACTTTACAAGAAAGTTGCTTTAAGTGAACCACTTTTGTAAAATAAGTGATTTCACTTTTACAATGATATTACTTTTAAATAGTGCAACAATAAATAAAAAACTTAAGTGACTCACTTGTATTTTTATTTTTTATTATTTAAGTGAGATGCACTTTTACAATAAAGTAACTTGAAAATAGAAATTGCATGCACTTTTCTTTTTAAAAGTAACTTCCTAAGACTTGAACTCAAGACCTATTAAGGAATAAAGCAACTTTGAACCAAGTGAGCTAGATTAAAAGGTATGTAAAATATGGGAATGAGGAAGGGGGTTTTTTTTTTTTTTACTCTTCTTGCTCGGTTTGCGTGCTTGCCCTTTTCCCTGCAAAACAGAGCACAAATCGAAACAAAAAAACTTTTCCACACTTTTGGAGTTAAATCTTGTTAGCTTGCCTGGAAAGTCTACGTTTTCTCTCTGTTTCTGATTTGCCGAGATCGCGCAAAGTGCACGGCAAAGAGCATACGCAGCCGAAAAAACCCTTTCCCTTTCTGTTTCTGATTTGCCGAGATCGCTCAAGGTGCACGGAAAAGAGCATACGCAAACGGGAAAGCAACAATCTGAACCAAAAAAATCTAACAGTAAACAAAAAATGAAATATGAGATTTTTTTTTTTCAAAAAACGAAATAAAAAAAATGCGTCACTGTAACATTATACCCTAAGATCTGATGAAATACGCGTTTCTGGAGCAACCGGGAACTGTTTTCGATCAAATGAAAACTATTTCCCAATGGAAACGATGCTCCGGACGTAATGGAACACGTCCCACAGCCCCAAAATGTACATAAATACCAGAATTAGAAACCCTTTCAAGTTTCAGCAACAACAGTTCAAGATCTAGATCATAACCGGAAGCAGCACTTCATAAAAGCTCTGATACCATGTTCAGGTACACAGGGTACTACCAAAGGACCGAACACCAAGAGCAACCACTTCACACAAACAGATCACAGATCAACACACCGATGTTTTGACGTGGTTTAAACCCTCTCGAGGGAAACACTCCACGGCCCCAGCCAAATAGCTTCTACGGGACAATTTATTATGCAAAGAAAGAAAGTTACAAATGAGATTCTCATAATCGATCAACTAAACAATGACCCTCCATGCTCTTTAAATAGAGATCATGGACCAATCGGGTGTTAAGCCATGGATCAAGGTTAGGTTTGATCTAAGAGAAGTTGAGCCGTCGGATCACTCTATGTCGGAAACATATCGTGACCATCGGATTAAGTATTTACAAATGCATACTAATGCATACTAAAGAAACACACTATCCCTAATGGATATATTACACAAGTTGATCTTAACTAACTCCTAAGTGTCTAAATATCCTAACAGATGTGTTGAAGTCGACAAGGATGAATCCGTCGAAGGAGGGAAATAATGAATCCCCCATCAATCGACACGAAACACGACAAAAGATGTGTAGAGTGGATCGGATGGTACAATAACATGTGAGACTGATGCAAAGTAACAACGGAATGATGACGTGTGTACTGACTGCAAAATGATGAGTGATGAATGTGTTCTTGAACATGGGCATGGCATGACTTGGCAGTATTGACATGAGAATGACGCAAAATTCTAATGCAACTGATGATGGAATCTTTCTCCGAATGACTCGGAGGAGTAACAAGAATCAAAAAGTAAGCGGGGACTCATAGACAAACAAATGACCCAAGTACTGTATGTAATGCAAACGAGTGCCATGTTCAATAACGACTATATATTGCCACTAAGGTATGTAACACAAACACTTTCCTTTTTCCCCATCGTGAACGATGAGTGCCTCATGTGTTGTTTACGAACTTGATGAGGTTAACCAGATGCTCGGTATAGCTCATCTCATAGATGAGTCCAATCCCACATATTTTTTGAACCTAGGATAGGAGGGGTTCATCCCATGACGGGCCCTTCATTGTGAAAATTTAACGAGTCCATAGAAGGAAAACTCGGTCGTCATTTCATATTTAGAGAGTCTGAAAAGAACTAAAGAAGACTCCAACGGTCCTTTTTCGTAAAGTTAGCCTCATCACCCGAAAAAGGGTAAAACAATGCGGGAGAGGACTCTTCCAGTCATGATTGGCCGGAGTATTCCTTTTTCGTAATTAGTGCCTCCTGTTCCGGAAAAGGGATAAACTATCACCAGGAAGATGACCATTCAAATACTTTAACAAGCGTGAACGCGACAAGTTCGCTTGGCAATCTTTTCAATTTTAGGGAGTCTGAAAAGAGCTTAACTATGGACTCCAGGGGGTGTCCTTTTCCGTGGAATTTTAACGAGCCCAGAAAAGTGATAAATCATAACTCAGTACTTGTTCTCATGATTTGGTGAGTACGAGAACAAACGAAGAGTAAACTCATCCTCATGCAATCAATGCGACTAACTAAAAATAATAATGACAAAACATTCAAAGGAATGTTCATACCTGTAATTACTGTTGGTAATGCGAGAAACATTATGAAAGACCATTTTTACGACTCCTGTACACTAGAAAAAGTGTCAAATACCCCAAATATAACGACAAATGGTCGAAACTATAGTAAATGGCCCAAAAGCATCAAAATATTTGAAAAGGAATATTCCATTTCATTCTATAAGTAGAAATATAGGCCAAAAGTAGAAACATTATTCAAATTGCCAATTTGGGTGGAGAAGTACCAATTTGGAGCCAAAACTTCCATCGTCGATTCCAGGAGCTACGATCCGCCATTTCACCGGCCGTCCGAACCAGGTAGGCCTAAATCTCAGCCAGCAACTTTGTAGTGGTTTAGTTTTTCCATTTTTATGCATTTTTTGAGTTTTTTGATGGTTTGGGGAGGGGCCAATGCACCCTCGGCTCGTTGCAAGTGGTCCTTTCGGAACTCGCGACGAGCTTACGTCGTCGCAAGTCTCGAAAATGGGACCTGTGATGACGTCGCGCTGTATTTGATGGTGGCCTGCAATGGTGGAAACTCCAATTCCAAACATCAAATATATCCCAAAAAATAAGTTATTGCCAGTTGGTGAAAGTCCTAACAAGCTTTAAATGCTCCTTTTGGCAGGTTCTCAACAAGCAGAGATGGTTTTAGAGTTGAGAGAAAGAGAACATGAGTTGGAAGATGAGCAAGCCACAAATGATCCACAATGTGTGGCTGCTTTGCGAAACTGTGGGTTGCTTGAATTCTTTCAGGTACAGGGGATGCGAGCTCAGGTGTCGTTCTTGACACACATGCTTCATATTTGGGATGCAACCCAACAATACTTCGTCATAGGTGAGCACATCCTCAACATTGACATTGAGGACATCTACTTTCTGACCGGTTTGTCCCAAAGAGGGGATGTGGTACAACTTACTGGGACCAGGGCCAGTGATCGTACAGTAGAGGACATGGTGTCACAACACTATGTTGCTACTTCTCATCCTTCGAGAGGGAAGATACTCATCTGAGACATGGTGAGTCATCCACTGAGGACTGTACTGCTTACTACTACCAGGGTGGTGGGTATCCAAGCTCTGCATATAGCTACTCAGACCCAGATGTTATATGTGGAGGACTGTATGTCCCCCATGGTCTTCAGCTGGTGTGAGGGTCTCCTCGCAAACATCCGAGCTCAACTGACCAAGTGTCGGCAAGGGGATCTCAAGCAGTTCAGGTATGGTTCTATCATAGTGTCATTCCTCTTGGAATGAGTTCCTCTCCTACGCCCGCAGGTGATAGTGGGTGACAGGGATCTGAGAGATCCACATATGCTTAGGTGGGCAGAGCTGATGACCCACCATGGTGGGGGTCCCATCATCACTTTTGGTCCTGAGTTTTTCAGCTGGCTAGAGGGCCAAATTCTCATGGTGGAGGACTTTCTTTACAGTGGCACACACTTTCGGGAGGATCCCGACTTGGCGCTACCATAGGGTGCAGCATGGGGTGATATCGGTGAGAACAAAACCCTTGTATTTTTAAGTTTTGTGAATTATATTGTTTTTTTGATGTAGTGTTGACAAGTACATTATGTGTGCAGATGTTGGCCCTATAGGACCGGTGGGTCTCTCCCTTCTGGTGAGGAGAGACAGAGGCGGGGAAGCAGTGATTCCTGTCGGTGCACATGCCGGCATCGAGGAGATGGAGGAGGTGTACCAGAACTTGTCAGAGCTGACTGTGGAGGTTCTAGAGCCTGCTATCAATGACCTTCTGAGGCCCATGCAGAGATTTGGGGTTGGAGCGTTTGTGCACTTCAAAGCCTTGCTCCGCAAGGTGGCTTGTACGGTGGACTGCTTCCTTAGATAGCGACAGAGAGCTGTGCGAGTCAGGGGTGTGCGGATCAAGCGTGGTGCCTATGACACTTTTATAATTGTACTTGAGAGCTTGAGAAGCATTAGATTTTTGTACTTACTGAAAGCTTATGATGCTTGAAATTTTTGTAGAGACTCACTGAAAGCCAGCGTGCTTTAGATTTTGTACCAGCACTACTTTTGAGCGATTTATATATATTATCAGCGATTTATACATTATGTGTCTTTGACATGATTAGTGATGTGATCTCATTTACATGTTTGCTTCTATACATTATATTTACATGTTATGAATTCTTTTACATATTATGATTATTATGTGTGTGCAATGTACCAATCCATGATGAAATTGGCCATCGAGTAGGCAACTGTGTTCAACTCTCATGGAATGTGCAGGTATTGAATGGATTCAAATGACCTTCCCAAGAGATGTACTTGTATAAAGAGATGGAGCAGGGTAGGATCACGTATAGCGTAAATCCGGTTGAGATGAGAAACCACTAGTTGAGAGTCCATATGGATGACAATGTGGTCCATACCCAAGGAAATGGTGTCAGTCAGGGTTTTGATTACAGCCTGATATTCTGCGGCATTGTTCGTCGCAAACCCTAGACAATTTCCTCCTGAGCTAATGAGCTCGTCTATAGGGGAATAAAGTACCCAGGCTGCCGAAGCAAGGTTACGGGTATGCCAGCTGGCGCTGTCTACGAATCCATAACACGTCACCATCTGCACACGTAGGTAGAACATGGGGTAAGGAGCAGAAAATAAGATCTAAGACACTTGAAAAATAAAATGCGTCACACCACACAAAAACACGCCATGTACAGTATATACAAGTCAGTCTATGCATGAGAAATCAAGCATAGTATCTCTTTAGGTAAAGCCCATTGCGGGGTTCACCCAAAGAGATGTCATCATAATCTTCAAGATCGTAGGCTCCTTTTTCCAACACACATTTAATGACGTAAGGTCCATGCCACATGGACTCGAACTTCCCAGCTCCTAGATTATCGTGCTTCTGGTCATAAGTGAGGACCAGGTCACCCTCGTTGAAGATACGAGGTTCGACTGACTTATTGTACTGGGCCTTGATGTGTTTCTTATGTGCTTCATTAGAAAGAGCAGCATCGCAGTGAGACTCGTCAAGCTTAGCTAAGTACAAGAGTCATTGTTCCTCAGTAGTAGTGTCAGGAAGAAGTTCTACAACGAGTTGAAGAGATGAAATTTCGCACTCTATCGGTAAAACAAACTCCAATCCATATACCAATTGGAAAGGAGTGAAGCCTGTGGCAGTTTTAACGGTAGTTCAGTAGGCCCATAATGCTAAGAAGAGCATATTCTTCCAGTTGGACTTTTGTGTCCCTACCATCCTTTGGATCATAGTTTTCAAGATCTTGTTAATGGCCTCGACTTGTCCATTGGATTGCAGGTAGTAGGGAGTTGAGTTTTCATGGTGAAAACCCAACCTATCACTCAATTCACCAACCATATGGTTCTGAAAGTGAGAACCATGATCGGTGACTATAGCCCAAGGAGCTCCAAACCGTGCTATTACGTGGTTGAACATGAAGAGTGCAGCAGTTTTGCCGTCGTTTTGGTATGTAGGCATAGCCTCGGCCCACTTCGTAAAGTAATCCACAGCTACGATGATGTAACTATGCCCCCTGGCCAAGGTAGGCTTACAATGCATAAAATCTACTCCCCATTTTGCGAATGGGCCAACGACAATAACCGGATGTAACGGGGCAAGATGTGTGCGCTTCTTTGTATGGAAGTATTGGCAAGGAGGACACTTCTTGACAGCCTCAATACAATCCTTGAAGATAGTAGGCCAGTAGTATCTTGCACACAAAATTTTTTGGGCAGTAGCCATCCCAGAGAGGTGACCGCCACATGCCCCAACATGACAGTCATTCAGAATGCATTCGGCTTCCTCGTGTGTTAGACAACGTCGAAGAATGGAATCGATGCCACGACGATACAAAGTATCAGTTATGATCAAGTAATACTTTGCGTGGTGGCGTATCTTACGACGATTGTCACGAGACAGTTGAGGATCGACGCGTTGGTTTTGAAGATATAACAAGATATCTCCATACCATGGGTCAGACGTACTGATGAGAAACAATGTTTCATCGGGAAACAAATCATTGTGCTCTACTTCTACATCAGAACGGGGGATATCGCAGATGAGCTCAGCAAACACCAAAGACTTCTTAGACTTAGCCTTTTCGAAAAGAAGATCAAATTTTTGCAGTATCACAATCTAGCGTGAATACTTGCCCCCAAGTACTTGACATGTCAATACATGGTACATGGGGTTCGAATCGGCGATGATGGTGGTGGTGTGGAGCAGGATGTAATGACAGAACTTCTGGACGGTAATGATTGCCATGAAAGCTAGTTTTTCGACATGTGAGTATCTAGTTTTGGTGTCAGTGAGACCCTTACTCGCATAGCATATTACATGTTCCTGAGCATTTTGATCTTCCTGTACCAAAACCATGGCGATAGTGGTAGCAGAAGCGGCAAGATACAAAATGTAATCGCGATAATAATTAGGCAGTTGAAGCACGGGGGCATGCGTGATAGCATGTTTGATACTGTCAAAATATTTTTGAGCTTGGTCATCCCAAATGAACGGGACGTCCTTCTTAAGCAGTTTCATGTATCCCTGAGTCTTCTCCACGAAATTATAGACAAAAAATTGTAGATAAGTCGCCTTCGCTTGGAGACTTTTAAGTTCCGTAACATCAGTAGGAGGTGGTAGGTTGATGATGGCCTCCACCTTCAAGGGATTGATGTGGATCCCATCTTTCGAGACAATGAATCCTAAGAGGTGCTTGGACTCGATGCAAAATATACACTTATGAGGATTCAGACGGATATTATACTGTCTTCATCTGATAAATATGGTTGTCAGATGATCGATGTGGAACTCACACTGCTTTGAATGAGCAGGGATATCGTCCAAGTAAGGTTCCACAAAGTCCTTAATATTATGGAAAGCATACGACATAGCCCGCTGGAACGTGGCGCCAGCATTTTTAAGGCCAAATGGGAGCTTGCGATAAGTGAATGTACCCCATGGGAAGATGAAAGCCATCTTATGCTGATAAGCTCAGTTGATCTTGATTTGGTTGTAACTGGAAAAGCCATCCATGAATGAAAATATAATGCTTCCAGCATAGTTGTCAATGATCTGGTCAATGAAAGGGGTCGGGTAGTTGTCTTTTGGACATGCCCTATTAAGGTCCTGATAATCAACACAGATGCGAATGGTGCCCTACTTTTTGTTCACAGGAACAACATTTGAGACCCAATCCGTTAATGGAACGGGATAGATAAATCCATCCTTTAAGAGCTTCTCAATTTATGCCTTTATTATCGCAGTTTTTTCGGGGTGTACCGGTCACAACTTTTGGCGCACAGGCTTGATGTTGGCATAGGTTTTTATCTTGTGAGAGACAATCGCGGGGTCTATCCCAGGCATCTCCTCATAGGACCAAGTGAAAACATCTTGAAATCGCTTGAATAAGGCCGTGCCGATAGCGATTTCTTTAGGGGAAAACATCTGGCCTATGGAAATGTGTTCCACTATACCTGGTTTCACCGAGATGTCTACCGCAGTGGTTGGCTCAATGTTAGCCAAGTTGCCCTCCGTGTCCGTAGAACATGTGAGGATGGGAAAATGAGTGGATGGGTAGATATCCGATGAAAAGAGGGTATGTATGTTATTCTCTATATACTCCCATGGTGGAAGAAAAGATGACCTGTGATGAATATCATCCCATGGACCATTGTCTACATTCAGTACTTCCATGATGGACTCATCTGAATGAAAAGTCTAAAGCAAGAGATCAAGTAGAGAGGACATCCGTCGTAGAGAATAAGAAGGAGGAACCATGGATGAATGGTCCTCCATCGTTGTTTCGATTGCCTCATAAATGCGTTCAACGGGTGAAAGAGGCATCATGTCTCCAAACAGATGTGTTGTGGCTTCATCAGGTACAAGCCAAGCATCGTTGGAGTGAGATAAAATCTCTGTAGAGATCATGTTCACCATCGCGACACGATTAGGGGGGTCCATGGATGGATAAACGACCATGAGAGATGAATCTTTCAATAGGCCAACCCATACACTCTCATATTGTTTTTCCATCTGTCCGATGGAAGGAATATGGTCACCAGGATGAGTAGTGGCGTCTGGTGTACAAAAATCGAGTTGGTCGATAGTAACAATTCATCCCTGGTGGGGAAACTGTACTATGCGAAAGACTGAAGAGGCTACCGCCTGCATGGTGTAAAACCAATTGTGACCAAGAAAGAGATTATAATCTAACGGGGCCGAGACAACTTCCACGTTAATGGTTACAGTCTTTCCGCCCAACTCAACTGCAAGAGCTTGTAAGAGCCCATAAGGTTGAAAGCGACAGCCGTCGAAATTCTTTCAACGTGGTAGGAGATCGATTCAATTCCATAGAAATGATGGCTCTTCAGCAGGCGATCGACATGACAGAGGTAGAGGCACCTTCGTCTAGAAGGGTGCGATGGACCATCTTCCCAGCAACGTTCGCAGTAACTTGGAATGCGAGCTGGTGTGAGAGCCTCGACTTAAGGTTGTCAAGTTGGAACATGATGGTGTTCGAGGAATCCGGGTCAACTGCACCAATGGCAGCAAGGAGAGTTTTGCGTTGATTGGGACAATTCTGCAAAAATTCTGAGGTAGACATGGCACAAGGAGCTTGGGCCAAGTCTTCGACGATATTGTAATTCTGTGCCACGTGACCATTAGGATTGAAAACAACTTTTCGAATCGTGCTCTTGGGTGGACGCAATATCGAATCCAAAGATGGCTTCTCAATGGTAAGAGAAGTCAAAGGTACAGTGACATCAGGTAGAGAGTCGGAAGTTTTTTCAGTATTACTTCGAGCGGGTTCCTTCGAAGGGACTTGTTCATAGGATCATGCGCGAGTATTTAAATTGATTGTCTCATTACGCAACATGAGAACATGCGTGGTATTGGATGAGTCTCCCTGGGTTGAGGGGGTTTGAGCAACTAATTGTTGGTTTTGAGTGGGAAACGAATCATTGAGGACTGCGGAAGTTGGTTTATCCCTAAGAAACTTTCGAACTTCGTCTCTATGGGGACACTCCTTGGAGAAATGGTCATCTCCGCACAGTAAACAAGGATATTTCAGTTTCTGTTTCTGCTTGATATCTTCGGGAGTGCTCTTTGGGTCCTGCTGGGTAGAAGATTTCTTGGATTTGCCTTTGTTCTTCTTTTTACCGTTAAACTTCTGAGATGAAGCTGATTGAATAGAATTCACCTCTTCAGTTACAGCAGGAGTAGTAGACTTGGTAGTGCTGTGGCCAGCCGGAGTTGGGTTGGATGATCCAACAGTGCTAGAAGCGGGCTGGGTGTTAAGGGAACCAATGATTCCATTAGCTTGGGGTCCCTTATGTGGTTTTGTGGGATCGTTAATGTCCTGGGGTGTGTCAGGAAAAATGTTGAATAGAGTGTCGGACTGAGTGTAAACTATGTCGAGTAAATGGGCACTCGCGATGGCTTGTTCTTCAGTGACAACAGCTCTCATGGCAACATCTTTTGCTATGACAGGAAGAAGTGACTTCATAAACTAGTCTTCTAGGAGCTGATCTAGAATGGGAGATTTAATGAGACGTCGTCTCCTTCGCCACTTGTGGATATGATCCAAAATGTGAGTGGCAGTATTATGACGGAGCGAGGTCAAAAGTTTCGCACCAGTCTCATACTGTATAGGTAGCTGGAAATGCGTCAAAAAGTTCATAGCAAGAGAGCCAAAATCAGGAAAAGAGTGTGGTGGCAACTCAATATACCACTTGGCAGCCGAACCGGTGAGAGTCCTTTGAAACAATCTAAGACGAATTGAATCGTCCATTAAGGAATTCGATGAACACCATAAATGGTATGTCATTACGTGATTTTTTGGGTCTTCACCCGGCTTGCCGTCAAACTTGGGTATATCTGATGGAATTTTCACCAGAATAGGTGGCCAATTAGATCTGTGATAAATAGGATCGTTGGTTAACCGAGATAGGTCAGGTAAATCCAAGGTAGCCAAAAAGGGAAGCTGTGGATTAGGCTGCTCGTATTGAAAATACGGATAAGGTGTGTATGGATTTTACTGACCATAAGGTGTGCTCGAATAGAATTGACCGTAGGGGGTTGTGCCGCTCGGACCATAAGTAGGTCCACCACCATAAGGTGGTCCATTCCAGTAAGGTGGGGGTCCACCTACGCCACTGGGAGGAGGTGGAGGTCCACCGCCACTGCCGGGAGGAGGTGGGGGTCCATATCCATAATAAGGTGGCCCACCGGCACCTCCGCCGGGAGGATGGGGTGGACCACTTCTGCCGCCAGAAGGATGGGGGCCTCCACCACCTCCGATGTCAGAAGGATGGGGATCTCCACCACCACCACCACCACCAGAAGGATTAGGTCCTCCGCCGCCTTCGCCTGGAGGGGGTGGGGGACCACCTCCGCCACCCGAAGGGAAATGTCCTACTCCACCATGATAAGGCGGTCCGCCACCTCCTCCACCTGGAGGGGGTGGGGGCCCATTCCCGCCACCACCGGAAGGGTGGGGGGGGATTGTAGGTAAAATGGGGTGGCCCTCCACCAATGTTTGGTGGGGGCACACCGCCTCCAACAGGAGGAGGAGGAGGTCCGATCGAGGGTCGTGGTACTTGAGGGATAACTAGTTGGGGTCTGTGCTGTAAAGAAGGTTGTCGCCCCCATAGAGTGTTTTAACTTTCGGGATAAGGTATCCCATATGATGCATTTCCAGGATTAGGTTGACCCGGCACAGGGTTATTAGAACCTGGATACGCTTGACTCCATGGGGTTTGGGTTACATTGGACGGTCCTCCAACATGGGATAATCCTGTGGTGGACAGTCTAGCGGGTTGGGTAGGTCCAACGGAAGGCCCGTTGGGGACTCCACCAACTATACTCTGGTTAGGAAACGGGGGTTTCCCCCCAGCCACAACAGGTTGACCACTATTCAGAGGTTGAACCAACGTAGGTTGTTGACTAGATACCGTGGTAATAACATTACCAATAAGATAATCCGTGGGAATGGAATATCCTCCCCTCGAATTTTTAGGTGAGGGAGGAACTGGTGAAGTAACCGTGGTAGTGACAGGTGTGTTGGACCATTTTCCTTCCACCAGTTGGTTCACTTGAGGTGTAGGAGTGGACTCTTGCGAAGGTTGACCAATCTCATTAGTGGTCACGTGGTGGGGTACTTCAGCTGATCTGAAAGATATCAAATGAACTGGGATGGTTCCGTCGTCAAGTCTTTTTTGGAAATGACGATTATGGAACTCTTCAGAGTGTCGCTCGAGACTTTGTCTTCGAAGCTTATCTCCTTTGACACATAACTGTTCCAAACATTCATGGATGGGGCCGAAAATTTCGGTAG
This sequence comes from Larix kaempferi, assembly GCA_027924585.1. Taxonomy (NCBI): domain Eukaryota; kingdom Viridiplantae; phylum Streptophyta; class Pinopsida; order Pinales; family Pinaceae; genus Larix; species Larix kaempferi. The sequence goes on along the minus strand of BSBM01000270.1, from coordinate 546,880 downwards.
GGTCTGGCCTATAGTAAGGCCTAGTGAACTCTGGAGTAGTCTAGTTAGGTGGGGATGAGATGGCAAAATGAGATATTGGGTGTTCCGTAGAGGATGTCCAGTAAGCTGCTGATGGACCAATAACTGTTGTAGGGTTGTCTTGGGGTTAGTTTATCCATTCCAATGATCCAGGTTCTCCCGAGATGATGGGAGGAAGGTTTTGAGAAGTGGGGGTGTGAGCTTCCTCATCCCACGTGGGATGAGAGGCAGGTGAATCTGGTGGAAACAAATGTCTGCCAATATTCAAGGTGGGGTTCCCTACTTCAGTAACTATGACCACGTTACACTGATCCTTTTTTACCCTCGAAATAACCTAAGGATTAAGGGGAAATTCGGGTGGCAAGTTCAAGATCCTATGGGAACTTCTCTAGGGAAAATCCACTAGAGTATTAGGAAAATCAGCCAAAAAAGGCCGAAACAACGTCTCTCTCTCCTAAAGGTATTCTAAAAGGAAAGCAGTCCAAGAAAACCTACTCAAACAAAGGCAATAAGCAAACTTATGTGACAGAGTGGATTCAAAAGTCTGGAACCTCACGGGATTATCAAGGCATTGCAAACCGCAATATACTGTAGGGTCCAACAGTATGATGCGACAAGAAGGATTGGGACCATACCCTTGCCTGCATACCCGACTACCTGGATAGGACATGCGTGCTAATCTCCCCGAGTGTTGTTCTCGGTGTATTGTTTTTCCAAGACGGCCAAATGGTTAACTCGGTTGGTTTCAGGAATCCTAATGGTGTCTCCCAATATACACAAGGTATGTGGGAGCTCAAATCCGTAGTGGTGTTGTCTAATGCACAACCGTTGGCACGAGACCTTCCGATATATGTGTCGAGTATGTGATACACCCTTCGATATATGCCAAGTACAGATTATGGTACTTGGTGGGTACGTGAAGGAGCTCGATATACCAATGTACGTGGAAGACTATAATACCCCCGGACTACAATGCTGGCAAGTAACAATAGCTTCCACGCTTAAGGACACCGAAACACATCTCTAACTTACACACAAGTTACTAAAAATTTTACCTAGTTCTACCGTTTATTTTATCTTGGACGGTTAGGTGAATGCATGAGGTGAGTACATAATCGGAAACATAATGCAAGCCCTAGCTACATGCATGAAATTATCTTTTCTTTCGATGAATTCTACCTATGGGAAGGAGAAATTTTTGTCCAATGATTTTGCCAAAACAAACTCAATGCAACACAATCTCAATTCATACAAATTTGACAATGAAAGTACTCTTTTCTTTTTCAACGAAACTCAAAAATAAAAAAATACACAACATTACTATCCAAATCAAAGTATTTTCTCTTTTCTTTTCTTTTGCTTTTCAAATCAAAACAACGCTACGTAATGAAATGAAAGAATTTTGAAATGGAATATGCAAACTTTTCGCTTTCTCTTTTCAATGATCTAAAGGCAACAAGAAACAAAAACGCATCTACCTTTCCTTAACATGGAACAATTCTTTGCAAAAAATTGAAAGTACTTGAGCTTTTCAAGAAGATGAATACTTCATAATTCAAGAAAAACACAACAATATTTCTTCAATAATTTTCTTGAGAAACAATGGGAAAGAAGCACTGTTGATCTTTCAATGAGCGTATCAAAGTAATGAAATTTAAAACAACTTTGCTTTCAGATCTAAATAACTGAAAATAAAATGCTACTCACGACACTCATATACTCAGAAAACGCAAGAAAAGACAAGCACTCAAACCAAGGTGAAAATACACACTTGACTCAAAATCAAACAGCAGCAAGCAAACTAAGCAAGCGAAGCTCGAAACAAAAGTAGATGAGATCTGGGAACTGATCTAATGTACTGATCAGATCAGGGATGGAAGGACAGGAATGCAAGACTGAAATGGATGAAGGTGGAGGGGACAAAGACACCCAACACTACAAGTTTCAGACTTGTCCAAAACGGAACCCAAGATCAATCCAAACAGACCAAACAAAGCACAAATGGGATCTTTGGCTGAATGATGCAGCATATAAGAGAGTTTATACACCAAACCAAGGATCAGAGTGTCAAACAAGGGAATGGATTCTTGTACGCCAAGCATTGACTGATCGGCGCAGTTTGTCTTTACAGATAGTGCGACGTTGCAGTTTACCTATATGAAAGGTGCGATAGCGTTGCAGTTCACTAATGCATAGGTCGTGATGAGCAAGCTATAATCACAGGCAGAAGCTCAGGAAAACACAGTGTCGCTCTGTTTTCACTGCCCAAGTGCGACAGGCGAGTTCTAGATACAAAAATGAATCAGATCTCTGAAGGATGAACCACAAATAGGTTTGAAACTAGGTTATACAAATTTAAAGGAAGAAGATCAGGATCTTCAATGTGAAGATCTGACAATGGAATCACTCCAAAGAAGGAAAAATGACAAAAATGATAACAAGGCTTGTGTCAAGCAATCAACTGAAAATGACTTAGATTAATGACTACTAGACAAGGAAACTCCCCAGCGGAGTCGCCAGATTTGTTAACGGACAATCCACTCGACCGGAGGCAAGCCGGATCTCCCTAGCTCAATGTGAGTCTAGAACAAATAAAATAGACTACAAATGTGTTTCCTAGATCTACTTAAGGATCAAGTACTAGATGCCTTACCTCTTTTATTCGCTATCCTTTCTCCTGATATGTTGCTCCATGTCCCACGGTTGTCAGATCCAAGCTACAAGACCTGTCAAGACACAAAAAAGAGAAATGAATAAAGAGCATCTATACAATAAGATATCTATGTAAACAGTTAAGCAGGTAAACAACACAACATAATCATACATAAGAGACAATATTGGTGGAAAGCATTTGTATTACTGCAAATAGAGGAGTACATGATAGAGATATAGAACTACAACCAATGACTTAACGTAGCAACCCTTCTCCACACAAGCCAATTGCCAAGCCCTTCCAAGGAAGCAAGAGAGTCTCCAAGAGGTGAGTGAAAGTGTCCAAGAGAGATTTCACCAGCATGTAGATACCATAGTCTTCCTCCCCTTGGTATGGGAGTGAGCCTCACTTATATAGGACTAAGTGGATAGGGAAATGGATAAAATAGGTTGAGAGATGGTAGGAGAGAGATAGGGGATCTTCCCAATAGGTTAGAATTCGAGTACCTTCTCTCCAAGAGATTAGGGATAAGCCCCCACATAGGAAAGTTTCGAGAAGGATCTCGAAATGGCTATTTTTTCCCATTAACAGACCTCATTGCACCTTGCTAAAGAGAAACCTGCGACGTCGCATGTTGCCAGTGTGCAACCTGCGATGACCTCTCAAAAGGTTGTGCAAACTAAGCACCAATCCTCCCAAATGATCAATCAGTCCAAGTGACTTCAGGGATGTACACACTAAATCAGGATGATGGGTATATTTTAGGTGTAACAATTTCTTTGGCCATATCTTCTACTGTGGTTGCTTCTCTAGGTTTTGAAAGCTTCGGGGATTCTCCCTTCAATTTGGACAATCTCTAAGCATGTGGTTGTCTCCACATCCCCAACACTGGACTGGCCCCTTTGATGTTTTCTCTGCTACTACAGCTGGTTTGAATCCACTTCTTGTATGTTATCCCCGTGGAAAGGTTCTGGGATTATTTCTAGATGGTGGCTTGAAGCCACTTTTACTTGGTTCAAAATTTCCATAGGGATTTCCTTTCCATGTTGGCTGAGTTTCTAAATTTCCTTTATTCTTCTCATAACAATGCATGGCCATTATAATGGCTTCATCCAAACTTGGTGGATTGACAAACTCAATCCTATCTCTGAAATTATGTGGTAGGATTCCAAGGAAACATTGAATCTTCACTCTTTCATCCTTGATGTAGTCTACACACCTCAACAATTTCAAGCTGAAGAAGCTGAATCATAAGAAGAAGAACCTCATACCCCATCTTTTAGGAGATCATCTTGAGAAAGAAGGAAACCAAAAAGGTATCACCCTCATAATTTTTGGTATAGTTTTTATTTATCTATTATTGATGATGATGCTATAAATGTTAAGGAAGTTGTTGATTCAGAGGATAGTGATCTATGGAAGAAGGCCATTCTTGAAGAAATGGAATCCTTGGAAAAAAATCAAGCGTAGGATCTAGTTCAATTAACTGCTGGAAGAAACGTTGTTGGAAACAAATGGTTGTTTAAAAGGAAGTTAAATGCAAAAGGTAGAGTGGAGAAGTACAAATCTCGCTTGGTAGAAAATGGATATTCTCAGGTAGAGGGAATTGATTTTGGTGAAATATTTTCTCCAGTTGTAAAATTTAATTCCATTATATTTCTTCGTTCTATTGTTGTTGCTTTTGATTTTGAAGTAGAGCAGATGGATGTGAAGACATAGTTCTTACATGGAGATCAGGAAGAAGAAATCTACATGAAAAAAAACAGAATGATTCATAGTTAAAGGAAATAAAGAGCTGGTATGTAAACTAAAGATTCCCCTTTATGATTTAAAGCAATCTCCAAGGATGTGGTACCAAAAGTTTGACACATACATACTTGGATTGGGGTTTGTGAGAAGCAAGGAGAATCAATGTGTATACTCCAAACAATTTGGTGATCACTTCATTAACATAGTACTGTATGTTGATGACATGTTGTTGATTGGAAACAACAAAGATGTCATAAAGGAGGTGACGTATAAACTATCCTCCAAATTTGATATGAAGGATCTCGGTGCTACAAACTTCATACTAGGAATGGAGATTAAAAGAGATCATGCAAACTAGAAGATCTCGTTAAATTGAAAAAAATATGTTGAGACAGTACTATAGATATTTAACATGCAATAAAGTATGCCGGTCAACGTCCCTATACCTCTATGTCTAAATTTATGTATAGATCGATGTCCCTGTGAAATAAAGCACAACAAATATAATGAACAAGTAAATCAATCACAATAGATGAAACTCATAAAAATAAGTGTAAACTATGCAAAAGGCTTGCAGCAGTGCTCTATAACTCAGAAATGGTAGAATTACAATATAATATAGTAACAATGACTGAGCAATTTGAATTAAACAAGGAGGTCATTCGAATATACTACATGGAATAGCTTGGCTCCAACTAGGAGTCCTCATCATCAGATCAGTGGAGTCGTCAATGCACAATTAACGGTCAACCAGGTGTCAAACTGTGTCTAATTGAGTGTGGTAGGTGTAACTAGCATGTGTAGGCACTGAATGAATGAAGGAGGCTCAGTGGAGGGCACATGATGATGTAACTGGAGTTAGAATAGGAAATCTAGTCTCTCTGGGGGTCCAACAGAGTGATACAAGTAGTTAGGAGTCAATCTAGGCTTAAATCAAGGAAAGACAACAAACTAACTGAAGTGAACTGAGTGGTAGGTGAAGAAGTGTGCCTTTCTCAAGTGGTAGGTGAGAAGTGGGATCCTTCTTGACTAAGAGGGATAAAACTGCAAGGAAATAAGCTCCTGGGGGTAGCAAATTGGGGACTAGGTGTTGGGTGACACCTCACTGATGACTTGGATGCATGCAAATGCATGACTGCATGCAAACATAAAAAGTGATGATGAGATATCCTAACACCCCCCCTCAATCTATACTATGATGTAAAAATAAATGATAGGGCCCTGGTAACTGAGACCAAAGGTCACCCCAATAATAATCCAAATAAAGAACATTCCATGAACCTAGGAAATGCAGAAAACCTCATGGAAACCCCCCCCCCCTCAAAACAAACTGTAACACACCAAAATATTTAACTGCTCCAAACTCAAGTAGATATGTCTAGAGGTAGCTTTCTCTTGGGATTAAATGGATCATGCTCCAAAAACATGTGCTTGAATTCTCCATCAGTGGATGCAAGCGAATGTGGAGACTTTATGAACTTGCTCTTCATACCAAAAATGGTGAGAACAAATCTGAAAATATGAGGATGATCCTGGAAGCTGTGATTCGAACCAAGTGAGGTAGGAATAGCTCCAATCGGATCAAATAGATCTTGAAACTTGAACTTATTAACAGTGGAAGTTAAATCAGCTCCAAAATTTGACAAATGGTTTCTTGAGATCTCCTTTGAACCAACAGGGGTGAGATCAAAACCAAAATCAACAAAAATTGCAGGAGAATTGAACTTGAGCGAATGGTAGTGCTCTTGATATTCAATAAAACTATGAGAAACTATGCAAATGATAGAACATAAGTATATAGGGGGAATGCAATCAAGGAGAGCGAATGCTTCACCTCCAAAATCATATTTTACCTCCAAAACATCAAGTAGATCATTATTTTGCATACCAACAAACTCATGTGAAAGAGAGGATTCAAGAACCTCTTCAAAATCTAGAGTATGAGCTGGTTCATCCCGCTCAGAATTCAAAATAGAAAACAATGAGAAAATGAGTGTTGAATATACAGTTTCTTCTTCATCTTGAACAATGGTTGAGGCCGCTATATAATCAGAGAGAACACATAAGGAGGTCTCACTGGGCTTGTTCTCCAAAAGGCTAGCATGATCCTCTTCTTCCTGCTTTCCAAATTCTCTATTGAGTTGGGCCCATAGATCTCTTGTATTTCCAGCAGTAGTACTGAGGTAGTGCATACAAGGAGACATAGCAAGACATCTTGTCCCAAAAGCTCTATCACAATCATTAAGCCAAACATTCTCCTCTTCATCGGAATCTAAATCTCTTGTAATACCAATACACATATCAAAAAGACATTGTCTCTTCAAACATGCAATCATCTTTGGTTTCCATTCATCATAGTTGAATGGAGTAAGAATATTTTGTGAATAAGAAGCTTCCATCTCTGCAATAGTGAATGCAAATGGAAGAAGTAAGAAACTTGCAAATCATAAACAAACAAGAACCATTATGGAGCAATATCTCCAACTACAGAAACTGCTACAAAGTGAGCAAAAATTGTTCAATCTTCATGAGTAATCCCTGCACAAAAGAAGTCTTGTCCCTTCCATGGCTCTGATACCATGTGAAATTAAGCACAATAGATCTAATGAACAAGTAAATCAATCACAATAGATGAAACTCAGAAAAATAAGTGTAAACTATGCAAAAGGCTTGTAGCAGTGCTCTATAACTCATAAATGGTAGAATCACAATACAATACAGTAACAATGACTGAGAAATTCAAATTAACCAAGGACGTCATTCGAATATACTCCATGGAATAGCTTGGCTCCAACTAGGAGTTCTCATCATCAGATCAGTGGAGTCATAAATGCATAATTAACGGTCAACCAAGTGTCAAACTGAGTCTAATTGAGTGTGGTAGGTGTAATTGGCACATGTAGGCACTAACTGAATGAAGGAGGCTTAGTGGACGGCGCATGAGGAGCTAACTGGAGTCTGAATAGGAAATATAGTCTCACTGGGGGTCCAACGGAGTGATACAAGCAGTTAGGAGTCAATCTAGCCTTAAATCGAGGAAAGACAACCAACTAACTGAAGTGAACTAAGTGGTAGGTGAAGAAGTGCACCTTTCTCAAGTGGCAGGTGAGAAGTGGGTGCCTTCCTGACTAAGAGGGATAAAACTACAAGGAAAGAAGCTCCCAGGGATAGAAAAATAGGGACTAGGTGCTGGGTGACACCTCACTGTTGACTAGGATGCATGCAAATGCATGCTGCATGAAAAATGCATGCAAACATAAAAAGTGATGATGAGATATCCTAACAGTCCTAAGACATAGGAAGAGAAAGATGATATGGCACAAGTTGCATATGTTAGTGCAGTTGGCAATTTGACGTATACAATGGTCTATACCAGACTAGACATTGCTCATGGAGAGGGATTATTGAGTAGATATATGTCAAAAATAGGGAAGGAGCATTGGACAACTGTGAAGAGGGCCTTTAAATATTTGCGTGGCTGTTAGGAACCCATGTCAACCCTTCTATTTACTTTGTTAGTATATTGTTGTTGGATGCATATGCTTTGTAAGTCATCCCGTAGTATTTGTTGATCCATAGTTGTGTTATTGTTGTTTGGCGCATATGCTTTGTAAGTTGCCCATAGTATTGTTGATCCATAGTTTGTATTGGCCCATGGTTTTGACCCATAGTATTGGTGCCTAGACTTAGTATATAAGTGTGTGTTGAGGCCTATGAAGACACCGTGAAGTTGTTTGTATTGAGCTTGCTTAAAGGAGGTTGCCCCCTCGAAGTGGCCTGCAATCAATATAAAAGTGATTATGAGTTTTGTCATTTCTGTTTTTTTGCATATTCTTATTAATTAATTGTTGCAGGCTCTCCAGATCTAGTGTCAGAGCACTTTCTTGGGCTCGCTAAGTGGAATTTCTGCCAATTTTTTTTTTTTTGCATCTGTTGCAGCTTCGGATCTGGGAATAATCTCTATCCGCTTAACTGTGGGAAGTACTTGGGAATTAGCCCTAACACTCATTGTGAGGAGTACCACAAGAACCCCAAAGTAGCTGGCCCATTGAGAGGACCTACCAGCGAAAAGGGCAACGACCCCTACCTGATTAACTAGTTCCCACCCGTGAGGTAAACCAAGAGCTGTCATTTGTGGCAAAGCAGTTATTAGTTTTACCTGAGCTGTGGAGTGAGGGGTACTGCCCCAATACGCAAGCCGTCAAACAGCATTGGTGACCGAGTGAAACCCATGAACTGTTAGCAAGCCGCACATACCTAGGGTTCATATCTATTTTGAGCTGAACTGTTGCTGCATCGTTTCATATACATTCTGAAAGTCGTTCCAGATCCAACCATTTCATATCTATTTCAGATCTAGCCGTTTTCGATCCAGTCGGCGCCATTTCAAATCCCTCTATGTCTGATCACTTCCGCTCCATTGCATATCTATCTGTTTGAGATCCCTTCCGTGTCGTTACAGATCCATTATTGGAAAAAAAAAAACTATTTTTTGGCCATATCTCCCTTGTTTTCACTCTGTTTTCCCTGAAGCTTCACTGAAACCCTTGCAATCCCATTCTGCATATTTCATTCCTAAGGACCCTATCCCAAATTCCACTTTCTAAAGCCCGAAATCCCACATTTGTCTATTTTTAGGGTTTGCCATAACTTCTTCGGATTTTACCCAATTGCCTTCAAATTTTTCCACCAAGTTCCTTTCTTAATTCTACTTCTTTGTCCCTCTCTGCCAAATTTTCTCATTCTTTCACCCCGCTTGTAAAATTCTCATTGTTTGCTTCCCTATCCATCAGAAAGTGTCCAAAACCTAGTCAAACCCCAATTACCCCTCCGAGTTTTTCCCAAATCCAAATTTCCCTTTACTAAATAAGCTTGTTTTTGTGTTTTTCTATCCATTCCCCCCCCAAAAAAAAACTGGTTATGGTTGTCACCCCCACCGGAGCAAAAGCCATGGAAGAAGCACTTGCAGCCATCCAAACCAAAATCCAAGATCTGGATGAAAATTTCTTAGCCTCCATCTTTAGCATTCAACCATGAACAATAACCAACAGTAAGAATCTTCTACGGCCACTGGGTTCTCTTCTTCTAGCCATTTCTGTGGTCCAAAGCTTGAATTTCCTCGCTTCAATGGTACTGATCCGATTGGATGGGTCTATCATGCAGAACAGTATTTCAATCTGCATAATACTTTTTATGTCCAAAAAGTTCCACTTGCATCCTTTCATTTGGAACAGGAAGCCCTTCAATGGTATTGTTGGTACATCAAGGCTCATGACGAGTAAAAATGGACAGATTTTTGCCAACTCCTTTTGCAACGATTTGGTCCCAGTGATTTTGATGACTTCACCAGAGCACTCACTAAACTCCATCAAAGTGGCACTGTGAGAGAGAATCAGACCAAATTTGAGAAACTAGCCAATCACACAGAAGGCTTGTCTGATGAATTCTATGGGAGTTGTTTTATCAGTGGTCTTAAGGATGAAATCCGGTCAGAGGTTAAAATGTTCTATCCCAACACAATGATGGAAGTCCTAGGGTTAGATAAGTTGGAAGAAGACAAGATTGTAGCCCAACAACGCTCCAAACCCACTTTTCTTCCCTTCCAAGATATGGGTTCTCAACGACCTCCCATTCCGCAAGCACCTCGACCAACTCCTATCAAGCATTTGTCTGAAACAGAGATGCAGGCATGCATAGAAAAAGGGCTTAGTTATAATTGTGATGAGAAATTCACTCGGGGAAATAGATGTGTTCAACAAAAGCTCTATCTCTTGGATATGGGTTCTCCGCCTGCCTTTAAAATTGGTGAAGAAGTTCCAGATCCAATGGATGCTCAGGTCGACATTCAAGAGCCTCCTATTGACCCCCCATATCAGGATGAACAACAAGAGATATCTCTCCATGCTTTATCCGGCGTCACCACCCCACAAACAATGCGGGTCAGGGGTTATTTCAAGAAGCTTCCTCTTACAATACTCATTGATTTTGGTAGTACACATAACTTCATTAACCCCCGGATCGCCAAACAGGCTGATTGTTTTGTCCATCCTTTCTCCAACTTTGAAGTCATGGTTGCTAATGGAGGCACCTTACCTCGCAAGGGAAAGTGTCACAATGTGCGTATCTCTCTAAAAGATTATAACCTGTGCTCTGACATGTTTTCCTTGTCCTTAGGAGGATGTGATGTGGTTTTGGGTGTTCAATGGTTACGCACACTTGGCCCCATCTTATGGGATTTTGCTGAACTTTGGATGCAGTTTTCAGTCAATGGGACACAACACAAATTTACAGGCTTACAACCAGGGTCTCTCTGCATCATCGGTTCACATCGCCTGGAAAAGATCCTTAAGAAGAATTCACATGGTGTCATCGCTCAGTTCCATTCCATTCAGATGCACCCGTCAATGGTCTCCACTACTTCCTTGGATAGATATGCAAGTGTCTTTGTTGCACTAGTGGGATTTCCGCCTTCAAGAGACCTTTCCGGTAAGCATTTAGCCATGTCTACATATTAGAAGGAAATGATGGCTATTTTGCATGTAGTATCGACGTGGAAGCCATCCCTATTAGGGAGTTATTTCTGCATCAAGATTGATTTCCAGAGTGTGAAAAATTTCCTAGAAAAATGGGTCTCCTCCCCAGCACACCTGAAATGGGTTATCTACCTCATGGGTTATGACTATGCGATCACTTACAAGAATGGTAAGGACAATATGGTGGCAGATGCTCCTTCTCGTACATTTGATGACCCAGTTTCTCTTACAGCTATTTCTCTGCTTGTTCCAAACTGGTTGCAATATGTTCAACAGGGCTATCTCTTCTATGAACTCCATTCTTCTTCATCGACAGGGCACTCTGGGTTCCTCCAAAAGTATGACCGGGAACAATGTAACTTCTTTTGGCAGGGACTAAAACTGCCAATTCAACAGATGTTGGTTGACTGTGATACTTGCCAGGTCAACAAGGGTAAAACGACACTCCTTTCGGGACTGCTCGAACCCTTTCCCATCCCTACACAAATTTGGACAACTATTTCTATGGATTTCCTAGAAGTGCTCCAGTGGTACAATACCATGTCTACAAGGACACCATATGAAGTAGTCTATGGACAGGCATCTCCATTTCTTCTTCCACACACCCTCAACAGCTCCCCAGTTCAGGCAATTGACTCGGTTCTTTGAAACCGCGATCAAATTCTTCTCATTCTGCAGGACAATCTTCACATGGCAAGAATTCGACTAAAACAACAAGCTGCTCAGCACCGTTTAGAGCGCACTTTTCCCGCAACTGATATGGTTCTTCTTCAGCATTCCAAGCAATCCTCCTGAAACTCAAAAGGCGTCAATGGCCCGGAATGCAACCCGAATATGCTACAGGGGAACCACTCTGTCTAATTCTGCATCAATTTCCACATCTAAAGCTTTGGGGACAAATATTTTTCTAAGGGAGAGGGGATGTTAGGAACCCATGTCAACCCTTCTATTTACATTGTTAGTGTATTGTTGTTGGACGCATATGCTTTGTAAGTCATCCCGTAGTATTTGTTGATCCATAGTTGTTTTATTGGTGTTTGGCGTATATGCTTTGTAAGTCGCCCATGGTATTGTTGATCCATAGTTTGTATTGGCCCATGGGTTTGACCCATAGTATTGGCACCTAGACTTAGTATATAAGTGTGTGTTGAGGCCTATGAAGGCACCGTGAAGTTATTTGTATTGAGCTTGCTCAAAGGAGGTTGCCCCCTCAAAGTGGCCTGCGATCAATATAAAAGTGATTATGAGTTCTGTCATTTTTGTTATTTCGCATATTCTTATTAATTAATGGTTGCAGGTTCTCCACAGTGGCACTACAAATTATGCAATCTACTACCAAGGAAGACCTGGACAAGACATAGTAATAAATGTACATGGATTTGCTGACGTGGATTGGGATGGAGATATTGATCACATAAGATCTATAAGTGGGTATGTGTTTAACCTATTTGGAGGAGCTATCAATTGGATTGGCAAGAGATAAGTTGTAGCTGCACTCTCAAATACATAAGCTGAATATATGGCAGCCACTCATGCAAATAAAGAAGTTGTATGGTTGCAAATATTATGTTTAGGTGTTGGGTTTGTACAGAGAGTTGTAAGGTTAGATTGTGATAGCCAAAGTGCAATCTTCCTAGCAAAGAACCATGCTTATCATGCAAAGACAAATCATATTGACGTGCAATATCACTTTGTGAGAGATATGGTTGAATACAAGAAGGTACTATTGGAGAAGGTTGACACCTTGAATAAAGTTGCAGACTCATTAACAAGGTTTTTCAGTATAGAGAATTTCTCTTTGTGTATAGAACCTATGGGAATTGATGCCCTGAGCCTATGAATTTATGAGTACATGAATCATTGTTATGTAGAGAAAACAAAAAGTGGGATAATGTTGGGTATGTGTTATATTATTTTCATATGTATGTTTGGGGATGCGCCTATCAATGGTGCGCCTGATGATCCCTTCGGCACCTTCAGCTATTTTTTGGGTTGTTTTCGACTATTTTTGGGGAATTTTCTAAAAATATGTAATTTAATCCTTGTTAAGGGATTGGGGTCTATTTTATAATCCAGGTTAACGAATTATGGTATTGTATGTTTCAGAATACCTCTATTGTATTGTGAGTGATTCATAATGAGAATGAGAAAAGAAGAGGTGTGGCTTGAAGTTTGGCTGGTTTTCCCGATTAAGGGTTTCCAGGGTAAATATCTGTGTATTATGTGTGAATGTTGTGGTGTGATATTTGTTTTGCTTAAAAGAATATGTATGCTTTGCTTCTCTACACAGGTTTAAAACTTACATTTTCAAGCTCATTTTGGATGCAATTGGACTCACATGGAACCTTTTGAATCTTGGTTCAAGGAATTCTTGAATGTTCCTTCCATTTTCTCCTTTGCACATCTTCATATGTTTGCAAGGTTGAGGAATATTTTGTGGATATTTTACTCCCTCTCTTAGAGAGGACTCAATTAATAAAAATTCATGGGCATCCCCCATATGCTCCTTCATGCAAAATGAATTTGGAACCCAATGGATAACTTCTTTCCTTATCTCAAATTGTACCACTTGCATCAACCCCTTTTGAGACTCATATGCAACATTGCCATTGGAAAACTCTACTACTTAATGGATTCCCTAAACAATTGAATCTTCCAAATAAATTAGAACATATTTTAATACCTTCTTACATACATAATCAACATTATATATTTGAAATTTAATTACAATAATTGGTTGCTAATCATTATGCTCCTTTAGTGCCATGCAATGCGCCCAATTGTTGGGATCTACCTTGATCCATACTCGTTCTCCACCAAGTGTTGTCTAGATTTGGACATGGTATGGTGTGGATGGATATGTCATATATGGAATGAAGTACCCCATGTGGCCGCAAGTTTCTTCTTCCCAAAGGAGTGATATGCTTTGAAAATGAGATCATGTTTGGTGGTTTACCCACCTTCAACTCAATCTTGCGCTTCACTCTTTTATCAGGTGGTATGCCAGGTGTAAGTTATTCAAGGACCTTCTCATGCTATTGTAGTGACTTCCATATGACTTCAATATGTTGTAAGTAGTCCATACTTGTGCCTTGAATGGTGGTGAGGTCCTTAGTATCCTTCATAATGTCTCCATGCTTCACAATGAATATCATTCCATGAGATAAATCCTAATCTGCTATGTAAGTTTTCCTCCAAGGTATGAATGTAAATGTATGGAAATAATTATATTGCATCCATATATTCCTTGAATTCTGCTCATAGAAAATAACAAACTCAACTCTTACCAATGAGATCCATCCTTGTACACCCTTGGTTCTCCATCTCGGTGATGCATCTATTCACCCAATCCATTGATGAATATGGTTTTTTGCTTGCTGATCCAAATGTGATGTAATCATACACCTTCATCAGAGCTAAGGATTCCTTACATGAAAGAGGCTCATAATATATCTGGAGTGAAACAGGTTCCTGGCAATCATCCTGCAAGTTAATGCTTTCTCCAAGCACTTGTAAATCTGAAGAATCCTCATGTTTACCTCGGACATGAGGCTACTCTAAAATGTCATGTGCACTATATCTAGACACATCTAATCGCATGTGTGCTCATGCAACTCTTGAGAGTAATGCAAAGTCTCTTCTAAAAATTCATCCTTCTCAAAATTTTGGATCTCAACACTAGAACGATCTTTTATGCGAACCTTCTCACCAGAAGTGGCTGCCATATCAAGAAATAAAAGGAGTTTGGTAAATTAAAAAATAATAATGGTTGTAATACCTTTATGAAACCTCTATCTCTTCATGAGTTTGAGTGGTGATGGCACGCTCCTCCACCAAACCTCTAGGTTCACTCTCAACTAGAGTGTGGTTTTCCTTTTCTCCTTAATATTGTTCTGAAAATGCTAGGAGGGATGATCTTTTCTCTTCCTACAAATATGCTCCACAAGTGGTTTTACCTCTACCAATCCCATCTCCCATCTCTTTTGTAGTGATATCAAACTTGCCAACAAAGAATATTGGGTGTACTCCATGATTGAATTCAGTCTCAACACTATGAACAACCTCTTGCATTGTGGCTTTCACTACCCTCTTATAGTGTTCCTCAATATCTTTTGTGGATAACTCAATGGAATATTCTTCAGATTGATGCAAGAAGGAATTTTTGATACAAAAATCAAATTTACCTTTATTCCTTATATTGAAGTCTTCTTCTTCTTGCTCAATGCATTCATTAAAGGAGCCACCCGATTCTTTCTCCGGAGGATTGTTGCTCTTCTCTTTTGGAGGATGGTTTGTCTTTGGCTCTTTCTTATTCAAAAATTCTGATGAATATTCCTCCTTGGTTGTCTTAGTATCGATATTCTTGGATAATCCTCTTGAAGAGGATCCAAAGTTTCTCATCAAGTAGGAGGCAATTGAATTCCTTGTATAATCATCTCTTTTCGCTCCTCTAGGATTCTTTCAATCCTCAGTAAATTTAGACCTTGGTGGACAAGGATTAATTTCCTCTTCATGTATTTGGTTACAAAATTACTCATATTCATCTCATGGGAGGCCTCCATCTATGTAAAAAAAATCTTCTTCCTCATATGGCTCAAAAAATTCATCTTCCATGTCTGGAACTAGTCCCATGGATACAAACTTGAGCTATGATATGCAATATTCTTCCAACACAGAGCTTAATTTCCATAGGATAGACCAAGGAAAGAACTATGATACCATTTTAATATCCCTAGTCATCATTTTTTAGAGGTATTAGCTCAATTGCAAAAGAACAAGTCCAAAAAATTCAAAACTAGTAACTAATATTAGGTTAGAATTGTCAAAAGTAGTTTTGGGCACAATTAAACCCCCCAGTTCTTCCCAAGGTGGATTTTTTTGGATTTGATGTGATTGATATCATATGTGAATCATATTATACAAAAGGTTACAATCTATCTTCAGAATACTTTGCACAAAGTACTAGGACCATTTATATTTCGACAACAGTTCTCGCTGAAGTCCACTCCAAAGCTTCCTAGGTACACCAGCATATGCAAACTAGATCCTTTCACTAACTTTGGATGCAATAAGAAGGTCTATGGACTATGTTTTTTCCTATAATATACTTATATACAAAATATACAGTAGTTTAGCGATACAATTCACATATTTTGGAGGTCAAAAGAGGAAGTGTGTTACCTAGGATTGCTCAACTAGTCTTCATTCTGATTTTTCCAAACAAACTTACGAGGTCACAAATTATGAGTTTGAGGCTTATGTTGGATTAAGTAGGTTCATAAGTACCTGAAATACTTTACAAAATAAGAATTGGACTCATAGAATTCCTTTGGTAAAAGATATTGCAAGACTAGTCAAAATTCTAGGCATAAAGAGACAGTCTTGAAATAATGAAGTACAAAAAGCCACAGAGGCTCAAAAATTATTTCTCAGAAGTACTATATGAATTCAGAAACAAGTAAATAATCAGTTTCAATATTTATCTGAATTTATTACCATCATTAGAAGGAATTCATAACTCAGACATTACAACTTGTCCTCAATCTTTGATATCTTACAACAATGGAGCATAATTCTTCAATGGGAGCGTGAAAGAAGTGTTTTATGCACCAACTCTGGAGGCTCAAATTCTTTAGGATGTATAATATTTAAAACATGAAAATAATAATTTAATGGATATACATTAGCTAAGAAGAATAATAATGAAAAAATTACTATGGGGCACATCTGCCACAGTTGGACAAGGGCGCATCTCCAAACCCTAGAGAAGCTCACAGCTTTACAATGCAAAAGTTAAACTGTCAAAAGATGTGAATTGTGCTCTCTCTCTCTCTTTTGTAAACTCTATATTATAAGGAAATTCATTAAATTCATTTAATGTGGTCCCTAGCTCATCCAAGCACCTTCCTTAGACGATTCGGCAATTACTTTCTTTGTGTAACATTTCTTGTTGCTTGCCTGATTTTTTCTACTTTATGCTTTTCCCCTATTTTCTTCTTCTTTTCACTAGATTTTCCATTCTTTTTTAGTGATAATTATTTCTTTTCTTCTTCTTTCTTATTTTATGGACATTCCTTCCTTTCTGCGTGCTTTCTTCTTTTCTGAGTTTTCTACTTTTGGGTTGTCATCCATCATTTTAGTGGCTTTCTTGATTTTCTTTGATTTTCGTCAAGTTACCATCTTTTGGAAAGCAATTATTTGAGGCCCACCTTATCCTAATGCTCCTCCTATCCATTTTAGAATCGATAAATTTATCCAAATATTAATTAATATTAATAAATAGCACAATTATGACCCACCTTTATTTATCTAATTTACATGGGTGACTAAACCAAAATTTACCCCCTTTTAATTAATTAATGGTAAAATGTCACTAGAACCCATGGGGTTATATGGAATAGGGGAATGATCCATGATCACTAGGTATGGTGGATGAAACTCCATGGTGATCTCAAAATGGGGACATGACATGTTCCCTACTAGAAATAGAGCTACTAGTTCAATGAAATAAGTTTCATAAAATAGAAGGACTTAGAAATGGTTTTATCAGAAGGATTTACATTGATATCTTGCACAAAATGGCACTAGAGCGATTCAGAGTTCATATAGGTAACATGGATTGGGATTAGACACCTTATTAAAATATGTATTAGAAACCTTATTAAAATATGTATTATACACCTACATGTATACAAAAATTATATCAGAGAGGTTTGGATTCCATACATTAAGTAGTGTGCACATTCTCTGGGTACATCACGCCCGGGATGATCCTGAGACCGTGTGGATTTAGTTCCCGGTACTTCTTTGGAATCCAAATGGATCCTGGTGCTTTAATATATGTATATAGAATCTATTATAGTCCTATGTAGTACGAGACACTTGCTTCATATTTTGGATGGTTATTTTTCAATTTGGGAGGCTTTGGAAGAAGATTGCAATTTCAGGACAACTCACCTAGTCAATTTCCAACTTTCCTCAAATGGTACCTAATTACCACTAATTTATGATATGAATATGGATATGGGCCCTATATTTTCCCTACTACCTGTAGCAACTTACAGAACTTGATTTGGACTTGCAGAAGTGAATTTATTGCAGTATTACTCAAGACTAGTCAAATTTAACAATTTTTCAAGCATAGGGAAAAGAAAGAAGATTAAAAAGAGAAATATAATTTGTAGAAAAAGGTACATATATATAATTTTTTTATTATGAAGGTATTTAATTACATGTGCATACATCATGTATAGGTTCCATTCTCATAAAGAGCATTGCAAAGATCATTACTCAATTAAGATCAATCCTTGTTGTAAAGGAATTGCAATTAGATAATTGAAAGTACATAAAAAATGAACATACGTTTATGGAAATTATGGAAGCTAAGAATGGAATAGGAATTACTATAAATAAATCCACAATGATATGAATAGGGTGTCCAAATTCTGACCAATCAAATTTTCTATCCTCTCCTACTAGTTTCCCAATGAATGAGGGGCCCATCACCCTATTGGTATGCAAGGGTTTCATCACCCAAGCACTTAGTATCCTAAGAAAATTATCATTAGAAATATGAATAATACACAAGATAACCTATTCTAGTGCACCTTGCTTCTCCTTTTAAGCTTCATAGATCTCCAATGCTACATTCCAAAACCATGGTCTAGATAAAACCATGGACAAAACTAATTCATCCCCTTTTTTCAATACTAGGTAAAAATACCATGTAACATTCCGAAACCATGAATTGATCAATTAGTGGTTCATAATTTCTCTAGTCTATTAATGAATGCACTGTCTAACCACCTTGATCACTTTACCCCTTCATTTAATGCACCACTCTCAATACAGGGGTCAAATACTAGGTTTGACCAAAAACCATGCACTCCAAAACCACACAACAATAAATAAATGCTCAAGAGGTCCAATTAAAAATTCCTATTGTGAGCATGTGAACAAGGTCCCTAGAAAACTATCCTTGGTCATAAATTCCCCATTAGTGACCCCATGTGCTCTCCATGTCAATCCCATAATTTAAGGACCCCCACTAAATCAATAATGAAGTGTGTCCACCTTCTCTACTTACCATTAATGCAAGTTTTTCCACAACCTTATCTTCATCAACCAACTCCTTGGGCACATTCTTTGATCTACATTATCAACAATTAATAATTATTTTATCTCAATTTTGGACCAACCTTAGGAAAATAAACTTCTACATAAGAAGGCCATTAATTCTCAATTTAATATTTTTCCTTAGAAATTATAATTGAGAATTTCCCCTTTCATGTGGCCACCTTGTCCCATTAATCTTCAATTTTAACCTTAGGACAAAAATACTAAGGAAAATTATCAACCTTTTCCACCCCTTAGACAATTTCTCATGAAAAATGACTAAGTGACTTAGGCCAAAACCTCACTTATTCCAAAGCAAAATTTGGAAACATTACAAGTCCTCCCCTCCTAATATTGCTTGTCCTCAAGCAATTTAGTCTAGGAACCAATAATACATCTCCAACCCAACTATTCTCATGAACTTGTGCCTATATCCATATTGATTATTGGTTACCATATGAATGAACCAAATCACCAACTCTTTGAACCCCAACTAAATCTCATCAACATACATGCTCCTAAACCAAATGAATGGAAGTGAAACATTTACTTCTCAAAGCATGCTCTTGCAATCGAATGATATAGGAAACTCTCTGTCTATAATCAATAAGGAGAAAAACAATCACTCAACAATATTCCATCCATAAGACTACTAAGAGTCCCAATACTTGAAATATCATGAATGCTACTACATCCACCATGTTGCTGCTATTCCACTATGATCTCAACCATCTCCTAAAGAGATAGATTGAACTCTAATACAATCTTGCCACATACTCATTTTGGACAACTGAGTCCCAAAATGATCCTAGGGTCCCAAATGATATTGAGAAATGCAAGGTGTCTACAACATCCACCTATTCACTATTAAGTGTCTTCATAAGGAGCCGCATGAAGACACCAAGTCCACCAACTGAACTTGCACCAAGAAATGCTAGGATCCCATTGCTTGTACTACACTCCAACAGTCAACAATGTCATCCAAGACAATTCATAAAAACAATGAATGCCTAGATTCCACTGTCTCTACTACATGTCTCTAAAGGTCACTATCACTTGTGGATAAATGATCATTCCAAAGAATGTCAAGGTTCCACTGTCTCAACTGCATCACCATCACTCGGAAATATCTATCCTCATCTAGGATACTAGGATCCCACCACCATATTGGAAGTTGATAAATCCCAATGCAAAAATAAATATTTGTTAGAATCTCCCACCAAGCATGGAACTCCTCAATTTAGGGCCAAATCTCATTGATTCTCTCCATAAAATCATGAATATCCTCATGTTCCATGTGCACGCCAACACTAAAACTCATCATGCTGCTATCCATCTCATCCAAGTGACATAGGAAAGAATCCCATGTCTTTCCATGTATATTGAAGGCATCATCAAGAAGCCATAGATTCTCATACAACTACTCACAAAATATATGTGATGTGTCAAGTGTCTCTCCATTGATGCAAGAAGGAAACTTACCCCTTGGGGTACCCATCTCCAACATGCATCTATTCACCCAATTAATGGATGAATAAATGGTCCAAATGGAAAGAATGTAGCTTCCCCATGTGAAATAATCCAATGGCTCAACTGTCTCCCACTGGGTCCACTTAAATAGATCAGGTGGAAATCCCAGACATTGCTACACATGATGAAGGAATCAAATAATTAAAGTGGATGCATCTACTACTGTTGGAAATGGACTAGTGCACATGTCAAACCACATGGCTATACCATCAAATCACCAACTGTAAATGTGGGAGCCTCTTGCTCCTCATGTGGCACCAACAAGAAGAATCCATTTACCTAATATTCATCACTAGATGCTATGGATGAAGGATAGTGAACCAACCTCAACTCTTTGCAAGTTCCATCCACTAAAATTGTGGATGCATGTCCATATCCAATGGATGGTTCAAACAAAATGACCTCATATGTTTCCTCCACTAATGTGTGGCACCCTCCTAGAGGAAACTCAAATGCTTGATCCTCCTCCAGCATATGCAAATCGGAATTTTCCTCATGTACTAGCATCACATGAGGATCCTCCAAAGGAACATAAATGAAATCATCCATATAAGAATGGATGTATGGAATGTAGGAGGGAGAATATGATTCTTGCAAATTCTCATGAAGCTTCTTAATCTAATGCTCAAATTCTTGAAGTGCATTATGACTACACTTCAAATAATTGTGTCTCGACTCCAGCTCAAGTGTGAGCTTGTCAATCTATTTTGAATCCCTCGAATATGCACCATGATACATCACCACAAGCTCAAACAAATTATCTCTATCAGAAATAAAATGCAAAAAATTACCTTTGATGTTTGTAATTGCCTTCTAAGTTTTCTCCAAGTCTTCAATCAAAGATTTATCCTCTATTCTCCAACAACAATGTGACACCAATGTAGTAGTGTCATGCAGAATTGTCAATGCCTCACGGATCTTCCTTTCACTCATCTTCAAAGGCCCTATGAGGAAGTGTGGCTCTTGAGGACAAACATCCTCTTCTTCCTTCTTTGGATCAACTTCGTGATGAATCTCAAGTGATAACTGGAAATATGATTTATTTTCTTCTTTTGGATCTAATCCAAAAGATGTATCACCATCATCAATCCCATCTTCCATATCCTTTGTAGTGATCTCAAACTCACGAACAAATAAGCTTGTATGTTCATGACTGGACTTGCTCTTCACACTATTAGTAGCCTCTTGCATTGTGTCTTGACCTTCTATCTTGCAATGTTCTTCAGTCTCCTTGTTAGTTGCCTCAATGGGATGAGTGCCATGCTCATTTGATGAGAAACCTTCATTAGTAAGGGATATATGCATGCTCTTTAAGGTTCGCAATGTAATTTCCAATTGCTTGTGGCATGCATCCACAACATCACATTCATCCTCAACAACCACTTTAGCATTAGAAAACTCTATGTTGTCATTTTCATAACATGAGATGGGTAATTGTTATGTTTGATGTAAGGAAACATTGCTGCTACGAAAATTGGATTTAATTTCATACCTCAACATGATGTTTCCTTTGTTCTGCTCAATGCACTCACTAGAGGAACCACATGGTTCTTCTCTTAGAAGATTTCCGTTCTCTCCTTTGATGGTTGATTGTAACTTTTATTTTTCTCCTTCAAGTGAATTGATGTATATTCCTCCTTGGATGCCTTAGGATCAATATCTTTAGAGCCTCTCTTTGAAGAAGATCCAAAAATTCTCACTAGGTAGGAAGCACATGCATCCAATGAAGCTTTAGATATTTTGTTTCCCTTTTCAAGAGTAAGCTGATTTTTACTCCTTCTGTGCTCCTACAAAGGATGATATTTGACTATGGAACATGCTACATGCAAATTAAATTTGTGATCCACTCTTTTGCACACATTATTGAACAAATATTATTTGAAAGAGAAGTTTGCACAAATCTCCCTTCTCAAAGCTAGATACTCTTGGTAGCAGCTTTATATCTTCTTAGGACTTGGTGGATCAAACATTTTATAATCTCTATATATAGTGTGACACATTCCATCATCATGAGCCACATGTATTCCGCCATCAACATATATCACATCATCATCTAAACGTGATGCTTGCTCTTCATAATAAAAAAACGAGTCTTCCTCTTCATACTATTCGTAGTCGTCATCTTCGTACCAAGACATGTCTACAAATATTCTTCAAATTAGAGATTATGTTCCACGTGAGCAGACGAACATGCTCAAATACCACTATAATATCCTTGATAAGAACTTTTCAGAGATACTCACTCCTCTTTTGGAATGAACTACAAACATCTAATAATAAACATTAAAATGTAATCATGACTAACAAACATCTTCTAATAAAAAAACCTAGTTCTTTAAAGAATAAAATGTAATCATGACTAACAAACTAATATTTCAAAAGGAAAATCTACGTGGAATGTTACCTTCTCATATTTGTTAGCATTGCACCTGCCACCAATCAATATCTACTTCTTCAACGGAGAAAAAAACCTCTATACAAGTTCAAATTTAACTTTTAACTATGCCAGGTGGAGGTCATGAATCAAACATTTACCGTCATCTGTCACGTCACTCGTCCGCGTTGCAAAAGATTCATATGGAAGCTTGTCCATGTAAGACACAAAAGCATCCTTAGTAGCCGTTGTAGGATGCTTTAATTGAATGGGATCCAAGGGTGAGCGTCAAGTTTGAAATTCAAACAGTTCAGTTAATTCATATTTCTTCAAAACGAATGGGTGAGAGATTTAGAAGTCGAGGAGATATTAGGGTCTCAGAGGGACACTAGGGTTTCTGTATTAGGCGCAGCTCCAGATGTATCGGATCCAAGGGTTATTACTACTGTGATTGGATGATGCAAATTGAGATATATGTGTTTTTTGTTTTTTATTTACAGACTTCCTGGAGGATGCACATGATGGTGGAAGGACGCAGAGTGGGTGGCCATGTTTGAGATCTGTTGTTGAAATGACTGGATCCATGTTTGAGATCCGATATATGTGTATTTTGTTTTTTATTTGTTGAATAATTTACAGACTTCCTGGAGGCTGCACGTGATGGTGGAAGGACGCAGAGTGGGTGCCCATGTTTGAGATCCGTTGTTGAAATGACTGGATCCATGCTTGAGATCTGTTGTTGAAATGACTGGATCCATGTTGTTGAAAAACCCTCTCTGCTTGAAAAACCCTCGCTGCCTGAGAGAATGAATTGGAAGACCTCTTGATTGCTGATGTCCTGGAGAAACCTCTACTTGCGAAGGAGAAGAATGTCGTGAAGAGATCGATCACCGCATAGATCAGAGATTCGCTGCAAGCGGGAGATCACGTGAAGAGAAGCCGCAAATCTTGTGAAAGCCATGAAATGTGAAGTAGCTATTGTGTCGTGATCTGAGTGCATGACTATTTATGTGTGGCTGTGATCATTTGTCTAAGTATGCCGAGGCAAGAGATTTCAATTAACAACATCCATTTCGCTAGCACGTAATGGAGAGCACTCGGTTTCTAGACTCCCCAGGGTGGACTCCCCAGAAAGCAAAGGGTTTACTGAGCATTCCATTACAGACTCAACAGACTCAACAGAGGGTTTACTGCCCATCACAGAGCGGGATGACAGCGATCACAGAGCGATTTCAGTAACCTGCTCTTCTTCGCTCTCTCAGGCGAGCCAGTGTTGTGTTGTGGAGCGCTCCTCGTTTGTTGTGTTGTTTCTTTGATATTTGTCTGTGGCTCAGTGTTGTGACTGTTCATGTAGATCTAGTTTCTGTTGTCTTTGTGTGTTTTTGTTTCTATCATTCAGTCTGCATTTGTTGCCTTTCTTTGCTTTTGTTGTTAAATGACGAGTCTGAGAGAAACCTTTCCGTCAGGAAGTTTTTGGATGACCAAAGCAGAGGTGTGGCGATGGCTGCAGGATGTGATGATGATCTCCACCGGCATCAATAGTGATGGTGAGTCTCTTTTCAAATTTAAATTGAATTTAAGTTGAGAGAGGAGGGAGACCTGTATTTTTATCGGTTGTGAATTGTTATTTTGGCGTTTCCTTTTTTCCATTTATGCTTTGATTATTGCAAGTCGGCGATTCAAGAAGAAAATTTGTGATGAATCCGATTTTTTATTTGGAATGTTCATCCGTTTTTAAGGGAGGAAGGATTCATAAGAGCAAAGTGAGACAGGAAGAGGTAGACAATCATTTCTATGCAGATTTAAATGATAATGTTATACCAATGCTCTTTTTGCTTATCCTTCGTTTGGCTCTCTAATTTTGATCAATGATCTTTCAGATGATTTCCTCTCTAATTTTGAACTTTGTTTTTTCAGATCAGGCATTCGAATCCTGTGGCGGCAGTGTCACATTACCAAATTTCAGATTTCAGCGATGGTTTCAGGTAGTACCTCCTCCCATTAACTTATATTAACTTATTCTACTAGGAGTTTGTCGGGTTCTCCTAAAAAGCGTAGATATATGTGTTTATACAATTAACAGATCGTCATACTGTTAGAATATTTTCTTCATATATATAACGGGATATGCACTGAAATTATTTTCTTCATATATATATTCTGTTTTATTTTTGTTGACGGAATCCATTCCTCCCCTCAAATCTCACTTGGTGAACCGTTTTGTGAAACCAGCCTATCCTATTTTAAACTCACCAAGTTAGCTTGGTTGAAACTTAATGATGCCTGACTGGTTTTATTTTATATAGTCGGAGCAACTAAAATTTTGCTTTCTGAATTGTTTTTTTTTTTTTTAAATATGCTAACATCCGTCTCTGTGATCCCATTCTGTGACCGTTGTCATCCGGCTCTGGGCGGTGAGAATTTGGAAATGGAGTTGAATATAATATTACCGAGCATGGCCTCAATCGGAGATGCCGTAGGGAGTTAAGTTAGATATGATATTTTTTACTTAACAATGAAAGTAATATTTACAGCTGAATTTTGTATAAAAATGGTTTTACTCTTAAAAAGATGGTTTTACTGAATTTTAATTTAAGGTTCAACATATAATTAAAATCTTGATGGACGACTCAATTTGAATTTCCTTAGCTGTATTCGTTGGATGAATCTTAATCGAACCTTCTAGACAAGGAAACTCAACACCGTTTTGTGATAGTTCCTTCTAGATTTGTGATCGAACCTTCTAGATAGGTAATATCACCACGGTTTTGTTCATATAGGTATTTTCATTCTTATTAACCTCTTTGCATGGAATTCTATTGGCTAACCTGATCTTCATATGCCTTAATTCGTTCTTGGTGAGTATATTTCTTTACTGATATTTTGTTAGATCGGATTATTAGTTTGATATATTTTCAAAAGGCATTTGAATTCATCCATAGAAATCGTTTATGATTTCATGATACTATATTCATTCATAGAAATTCATGGTAGTGTCAATTGTTTTATGAATCCATTGTTAATTTTTTTTTGGATATGTTATTAAATAACATTTGAATTCATCCATATAAATTGTTTATGAATTCGTCGTGTCTATTTTTAATCACATAAATGAAGCAAGGAATTGTTCATGGGTTGGCGGGCAGAGGATCTCAAAAGTCAGAATGTGTGTGCCTTTGTATTCTTATCAGCTACACGACCTTGTCGAATGCTATATCTGTCAATATCAGCTACAGGACAATCCCATCACCAATATCTGTCAATATCTACAATATCAGCTAATGTAACCACTTGACTCCAACACCAGGTATGCACTTCTTTCAATATGACACAGTCTATTTGTTTGTCAACGGAATATAGTGGCATTTTAATTATTTGGACAACACAACTTTTCTGGGTAGAGTGACCAACTCGCAGGGGGTTCTTTAATAGGTAGTATGGGGTTCTTAGCGACTATGGAAGAACTCCTGGAATGGGATCCAAGGGTTTGGTGTAGTTTGAAATTGATACCTGTAATTGTTAATGGCTTTTAGATTCAGATTTGTTGTTAATGGATTTCAGATTTTTCAATGGATTTCAGTTTTTTTTTGTTATGAGAACGGCTGCGCAATTCTTTTCCAGGCATATGGTGTCATACGCCACAGAGGTCTGCATCATAAAGGTATGCTCATCTGGCAATGTAGTAACAGTTTTTATTTTCATTTTGGATGAATTTATCTTTCTTTGTTAATGTTTTTAAAGGTAGCAATGTAATAATAGTTTTTATTTTCATTTTGGATAAATTTATCTTATTTTTATTCTATTGTGATTTCTTTTTAGGGTTGATTTCTTTTTGTACAAGTATTTATTTTGTTATTGTATATTATCATAGTAATAATGACTACTTTATTTTATTTTTATGATAATTTTTCAAATGGTTGGATATTTTACTTTATTTTTGTGATATTTTTTCATATGATATTTTTATGGGTTCTGTTGATACAGTTTTAAGCCATTAATTCTGAATTTTAAAGAATTTTTCTTCTAATTAAATAAACATCAATTCCTCTTAACTCACATAAACATTTTCATAATTCCATATGAAAAATACCTTTTGATCATTCCAACCCAAAAGGATTGCATTTGTAGATCTACTAATTTAATTAAAAATAGACCACAAACATTATATTACGCTACAGAAGTCTCTGCCTACACGAGTCATTCACCAAGAAGCGTAGTATTTTGAAAACATTACGTCTTAATATTCTTCGTTTCCTCCCACGAACTCTAATTTGCCGGGAACTGAACGCACCATCTGCGCCATATTCCACTCTGAATCACAGATATTTCAATCCATTTTTTCTGATGAATTAATTATCTGCTCTGCTCAGAACTGTTTCAATGAGAAACGAGATAACAACCAAATTTCATAGGCTTGGCAACGGCTGTAGGGCAGTCCGATACATCTGCTGTCGTAGAAAAAACAGGATGTGTTATTTCACAGGGGATCGTAATGAAAATGAGGATATCAAAACCATCCTTCCAATAGATATTCGCGAAGGACACTTTGCAGTGTACGTTGGGAGCGAGCGCAGTCCGTTTATAATTCCTATAAGTTATTTGAATCATCCTCTCTTCCAAGCACTGTTGGAGAAAGCCCAGAAACAGTATGGATTCCATCATCCCATGGGGCTCGCCATTCCATGTGAGAGAGTTTATTTTGAATATGTAACTTCTGTTTTGGGAAAGAAGGATTCCACAGTAGCAAATTTGGAATCGAGAACATAATGAAGTTGAGAAAAGTGTTGATGGTACTGGTAAGGATTCCAATTCCTAAACTGCAATGCAAATGAATGGTACAATTTGTCTTAAGAGGATAATAGAGCGTGGTTTATTTTGGATGTCTAATTGTCTGCTGGTAAAATTTCAGTTTTGAAAACCCTATGTCCAAAGATTTTGTATTCTGGTTTTTTCACTAGCAATGATCAGTTCTGGTCTATAGGCGACTTCTGTCCGATGATGTTACGAAGCGTTGGTCTGGTGTTCAGATAAAGTCAATATTATTATTTGGAGCAGACGAAACTTATCTGTAGCATAGGGACAAGAAACCGTAGCTGATATTTGACTACTTAACCAGACTTGACCTTATGACCTTGTTCTTAATTGCTAAACGCCGTTCTAGATCATTTAAATCAATGACATTGAATCTTAACCTAAAGAATATGATTCTGCCTTGCTATATTTAGATGTTTTAATTTTTCATGTTTCTGACCTGCCCAGTGACTTATCTATAGCATAGGGACAAGAAACCGTAGCTGATATTTGACTACTTAACTAGACTTGACCTTATAACCTTATTCTTAATTGCTAAAGGTCGTTTTAGATCATTTAAATCAATCACATTGAATCTTAACCTAAAGAATCTGATTCTGCCTTGCTATATTTAGATGTTTTAATTTTTCATGTTTCTGACCTGCCCAGTGACTTTTTTAAAGCCAGGAACCATTCAAGGGTTTAATTAATTTTTCTTGTTTTCAACTTATATGGCCTTTGTTTTTAAAGGCCAGGAGTCATTCTCGTTTTATTTTTTTATAGTTTTTTGACCTATGTGGTTGGACATTTTGGGTTAAGGTGATTCCAAGAACCATCTGGCTAGAATGCAACTTTTGCAGTGGCCAGTTTCAGAAGTAGAATCTCTGCAGTGGATCCGTTGTAGAAATTACAGGTCTTGACGCGGCGCAGGTACTCATCACATCAATACAATTCTTTTAATTCATTACCTATGCCTAGGAATTGTTTGCTCCAAACAATCTCTCAGTGGATAAGGCAGCTCCATGCCTCTGTCTTTTAGTTTAGGATAATTAATTGCTCCGATATTTATTTTTCTGTAACGAGTTGTTAGTTCTTTTGTTGATTTCGGATTCTAAATTTAATAGCCTAAAAATAGCACAGGCCTTCTATAAATTTCGTTGAAGCAAAGATCCCTTACATGATACAACAGATTTTAAGAAATTTCTGCTTTGTTTGTGGCCGTGTTTTCCTTTTCTTACATTATTCGGTGAATTTGGAGTAAATCGCAGAGTTTGAAGACGAGATGGGAGTAAATTCGACAGTTGAACAACTGTTGTTGGGCCATTTGGGTTGCTTGTTTTGGGTTCAAAGGACTTGAGTGAACGCACTGCTGTGTTTTTTCAAATCGTACGATATCGAAACTAATTGATGCTATTAATGTGCAGTGACCAGAGCACGTACAACTTTATAAACATTGTAAGACAACATACGGAACTTTCTTGAACCATTTGGGTTCTTTCAAGGAAAAGAAACTTTCACTGCGAGTCCTGGTAAGCTGTTTTACATTAAATTTTCCTTCTATACTTTATTGTTGTAGCATATATTGGTTATTGGTTTTTTCTTTTACTTTCTAATGAAATGACAGGTTGATCATTCAATCGTGGAAAGCTTTGGGGAAGGGGAAAGGCGTGCATAAAGGCTGGTATATTTCCTTTATTCCATAACTTAAAGCAAATGTTTTCCTTTAACTAATTGCAGATATATTTTACCCCGCTAATAAATCACTAAACTATTAACAGGTTCAGAATCTATTAGCTGGAGAAAAAAAACCGTCCACTAACAAACATCCAAGATTTTTTGTTGTTCAACCCAGCATTAAGAGCGCCAATTTATCTATATATTGTAAGCCCAGGGATTTTTACGAAAGGAAGGACCCAATAAAGCAATTAGACCAGGTGAGTATTAGAAAGGGCTTCAAGGCATATAGCATAGAACCTAAAAAGGATGAGCACACCAAGATGCCGCTAATAAAGTAGAGTAGTTCCAGCTCTCATTAGTTTGGGTAGTAGCCCTCTCCACAGGGGTTTGGAGCTGGAATACACTACTTCACCTACCCCCCCACATGGAACAACCCTCGTCATATCCCTCGGTTTAGGACTAGACCTTTGAATCAAGAAGAGAGGTGGTTAGCTCTTTTCGACCAATTACAATAGCTATGCCTTTAGCAATTGTTTCACCGGTTAAACCTTTTCCATTCAACGAGCATGCATGTTTCTATTGAATATCCAAAGCTAGCTCATGAGACTAGTGAACCAGCACCAATTTGAGTTGATACATCAATATGCTAGTAGGTGCATATTGATCTTTAGTTCTAGGTGGATAGATAATAGGAGATTCTCTAGTTAGCACAAAAAAGCTAGGTGTTTTTCCCTTTACTCATTTTCAAGGCAGTAAAAAATTATGGTCAAGGTATATAGCACAGAGATTTTCAAATAGATAGACGGTCTAGGAAATCCCACTTATTATCCCGCAATCTATTTAGATAAAAGTATAACCTATTAAAGCATAACGTCTAAGAAAGCTGTGATTTCCCATTTATAATTCCTTACCCATCCCTCCCAATCAATCAGGGCCTCCATTCATTCCCTTCCCTTCTCTATATCCATAGTAGTTTGGGATTAGTTCTAGACATAACAAATAGAAGATTCTGTATAATATAATATCCTCAAAGGAAAACATAGCTTACTTGGTTAGAATATTTTAATCTTAGTTGGAATATCTAAATTTTGAAGTAGAAGCTTTGAATCTAAATTTAAATCTATTAGAAAAAATTATCTATATTAAAAAAATTTATATTGTTCCAAATTAATTTTTCATTAATATTTTCCCAGATTTTGTATGTATTTTAAACTTATTATATGTGTAACTTTTTCCATTTTTTATACTTTTACTCATCATTGTGAGTTTTTCATATTTTTTTTACTATTCTCTCTATGTAGAATTAAATATTATGGTAATTATCATTCTTATTAGTTTTGTTTATGGTTTGTCATTCACTTTGCAAAATATTAGTGATTGAGTTTCATTAGAATTGGTTTTATACATATTTTAGGATATGATAGTATATTGATTATTTGATTGTAATAGTTGAAATAGTTTATATTATGTTACATTATAAATGTTATCTTGCTTTCATTGATAATGGTTTAAAAACTTAAATGTTTTTTAATAGTTAATGATATCTTTCTTTTATATACATAAGTTTAATTAGAATATTACAATGAGAATACGATTGCATTTTTTTAAGGATATTAAATTGTATACACTTTTCTTAGTGTTTGCAGTGTATATACTCATCCTCATTACATTCATATTCACATTTTGTATCTTTTGGTAAATATTCATAATTGAGTTTGACTAGATTTGGTTTTTTATGGATATTTTATGATATGATCGTGTATATTAATTTTTTTCATTCACTTTGCAAAATATTAGTGATTGAGTTTCTTTAGAATTGGTTTTATATATATTTTAGGATATGATAGAATATTGATTATTTGATTGTGAGAGTTGAAATAGTTTATATTATGTTACATTATAATTGTTATCTTGTTTTCATTGATAATGGTTTAAAAAATTAAATGTTTTTAATAGTTAATGATATCTTTTTTTTATATACATAAGTTTAATTAGAATATTACAATGAGAATAAGATTGCACAAAATATTTTTTTTAAGGATATTAAATTGTATACATTTTTCTTAGTGTTTGCATTAGTATGATGACCATAGGATTTCTATTAAAGTCTTGCATAGAGTGTTTTCAAAGGACCATTTTGGGAAATTGCGTGGAAACAATTTCCTAACTCGGTATCTTGACACATGTGCCTTTTGTAGCTGGGAACTGGGACGCTGTTGCGCTAGTAATAGGTGGAGGGAGGTAACTCCCTGAGAAGCCCTCCCAGTACACCCCAAGTTGGGTGGTCGACCATGTATAGAAAAGGTTTTTAAAGTGGTCTAACGAGGGACCCCCCTTTGTTGACACTCTATTCATGCAACCTAGGAGTTAGGATATATTTCCTTGATAATTATAACATATATGTATACCCTTCCTCATCCTCTCTTTCTCTCCCCTCTTCCCATGAAGCCTTACTAACCCCCTCTCTAATCCTATCTCTACCCTAATCCTTCACCAACACATAACCCCTAACCCTCTCTCTTTATCCCAACTCCCTCGCTCTCTCACTCTCACTACCCCTAACCAAACCTCTCTCTCCCTAACCACATTCATGCTCTCCCTAATCCCCCCCCTCTCTTTGTCCTACTCCGCCTCCCCTTGATTCCCTTGCCCTCTCTCTCTCTCTCCTAATATCCCTCCCCCTATAACTTACAAGACACCCTTATCTCCCACCCCCAATCCCCTAACAACCCTATCTCCCACCCCCAATCCCCTAACACCCCTCATTCTCTCTCTCTCCCTCGCTAACCCTTACTAGCCCTATCTCTTAGTTTCTCTCTCATGTACTCCTCCACCTACACCTAACCCCCACCCCTTTGTATCTCCCCCAACACCCTAAAAAATCCCCTCCATTGCACACTCTCACTACCCCTAACCCCTACTATCTCTCCTTAACCACCCTTCTACTCTCCCTACCCATAACTAGCCCCTTCACTCCCCCTCTGTCTCCTACTCCCTATTCCCTAACCTTCTCTCTCTCACTTTATTTCTCTTAAATCCCCTATTCGTACCACTACCCCCCCATCTCTCTCTCTCTCTCTCTCTCTCTCTCTCTCTCTCTCTCTTACCCCACCGTATACCCCCCTTTCTCTCTAACTTCCTTAATATTCCCTAAACTGAAATCTTATCTCCTCCCTCCACGATCTCTATATCTTTCTCTCCCATAATCCCTAATCACCTAGATCCCCCCTCCCCGTCACTCTCTCTCTCTCTCTCTCTCTCTCTCTCTCTCTCTCTCTCCCCCCTTTACTCCACCTAACCCTAACCCCCACCCATATCTCTCTCTCTCATATTCCCTTAACACCCCCCCCTCTCTCTCTCTCACACACACACATGTACAGTCAACCATGGTCATCTCCATACATATAAAACCCATCCTCCTCATCCTTCTCACTTTCTCTCTCCCATTCTCTACCTAAATATTACCAATACCCTCTTTCACTCTCTCACCCCTTACTCCTCCCCTACATCTAAAACCCATTCCTCTCTCTCTCTCTCTCTCTCTCCTCTCTCTCTCTCTCTCTCTCTCTTTTCCCTTTTCTTCCCAACCCTTGATAACCACCTCTCTAATGCTATATATTCTTTACTCAAACACCTACACCAAACCCCTAACCCTCTCTCTCTATGCCAAAATTCTAACAATCCCTTCTCTCACATGCTCCCACTACCCCTAACCTCTCTAACCACATTCATACTCTCCTTAAGCCCCCCATCTCTCTCTCTTAATATTCATCCCCCTAAAATCCTCTCTCTCTCTCCTTCTCCTAATCTCCCCCCTATAACTTAGTAGACATATCTCTCTCTCACCCCTAACCCCCTAAACCCCCCCCTCTCTCTCTCTCTCTAACACACACACGCACGCACACACACACACACATACACACCCACACCTTCTCCTATGCTTACCATTAAATGCCCTCCTCTCTCTATCTCTATATTTATCTCTCTCTTTACCTAACCCTCACGATTACCCTCTCTTACAATTTCATGACCCTACTCCTCCAACTACCCTTAAACCCCCATACTCTCTCTCTCCCACACTCACTCGCCTATTCCCCCTAACCCTTAATACCCCCCTCTCTCACTCTATCTATCCTCTTTTCCTCCACCTACACCTAATGTCCACCTCTCTCTCTCTCTCCTGCAAACCCCTAAAACCCACCATCTTTATTTCACACTCTCACTACAGTTGAGCCCATACATCCCTCATACCCTACCCACCCATCAACACCCACTTAGACTCTGTCTCTCTCTCTCTCTGTATATATATAATATATATATATATATATCCTAGTCCCCCTCGCCTATCACTTAACACCCCCCCCATCTCTCTCTCTCTCTCTCTCTCTGTCTCTCTCTGTCCCCATGCTATGACCCCCATCCTCTCTAACGCCCCCCATCATTATCTCTATCTCTTTCTCTCTCCTAACCTCCCTCCCCCCTAATCCTATTCACCAACACCATCCCCCATCACCCCCAAGTCTCTCTCTCTCTTCCCTCCTCTCGCTAACATTTTCTAACCCTCTCTCTCTCTTTCTCTCTCTCTCTCTCTCTCTCTCTCTCTCTCCCCCCCTAACCCTTTGTAAATTCCTGTTTCACTCTTTCTATATCTTGCGGCTCCACCTACACCTATCCACACCACTCTATCTCTCACCAATCCCTCTAACACCCCTTTTCTCCATCTCTCACTCTCATTATGCCTATCCCCCACTCTTTCTCCTTAATACCACTCATACTCTCACCAATTCTCTATCTCTCTCTTATTCCCCATTTTGATAACCCCCCCTTTATTTATCTCTCCTAATCCCCCTCCCACCCACTGCTATGTCTCATTCCCAACCACCTAAAACCCCTTGTTCCCTTTCTTTCACTCTATCTCACACACATCCCTACTCCTCTCCTTAGTAGTAACCCCCTTCCTCTCTCTCTCTCCCCAAAACCCTTACTAAATTGCTCTCACTTTCTCACCACCATTCTCGTCCACCTAACACTTAATAACCCCCTCTTTCACTCTCCCTCTCCCCTATTCCCCCACCTATACCTAACCTTCACCCCTCTCTATCACATTCTCACTAAACTTGACACCTCGCTCTCTTTCCCTAAACCCACTCATACTCTCCCTTCCTACCAACCCCCTCTCTCACACTGTCTCTATCCCCGAACCCCCTAACACCCCTAGTTCTCTCTCTCTCTCTAACTATCACACAACCCTACTCTTCCACTTACGACTTGCTCCCCCCCTCTCTTTCTATCTCTCTCTTCCCCCCTAACCATTATCAACCCCTCTAACTCTCTCACCACCTACCTTTAACCCCCCTTCCTCTCTTTCTCTCTCCCTCTCTCTCACCTCTTCCCAATAAACCTTACTAACCCCCTTTCTAACTCTATCTATCTCCCCTATTCATCCACCTACACCTAACCCATACCCCTCTCTCTCTCCACCAACCCCCTAATACCCCCCGTCTCTCTATCACACTCTCACTACCCCTAACCCCATGCTCTATGTCCCTCAACCCCCTCCTATTATCCCTACATGTAGTCACCCCCCTTTGCCTCTCTCTCTATCTCTCTCTCACACACACACACCTACTCCCCCTTCTCTCTAACATCCCTAATATTTCATAAAAAACCTAAACCTCTCCCCCCCATTATGATCTCTATCTCTTTCTCTCCCCCAACACCCATCCTCCACAATAAAACTAATCATCCATACCTCCCCCCACCCCCCCCCCCTCTCTCTGTCACACACACACACACACACAAACATCTATACTCCTCAACCTATGCCTATCACCCAACCCTCTCTCTCTCCACCAAATATGTAAAACCCCTTTTCCTCCTCCCCTCATTCTCTATCTCTCTCTCACAAAAGCACCCATGCTACTCCTCTTCCTACCACTAACCCTTGTCCTCTCTCTCTCTCTCTCTCTCTCTCTCTCTCTCTCTCTCTCTCTCCTCCTTATATGTGTAGCCCTTACTAACCTCCTCTTCTCACTATCTCTCAACCCTACTCTTCCGCTTAACTCTAACACCCCATCCTCTCTCTCTCTTTCTCTCTCTCTCTCTCCCTCTCTCTCTTCCAAACTAAACCTTACTAACCTCATCTCTAACTCTCCCATCATTACTCTCCTTCCCTTACCTTTAAATCCCGTTCCTCTCTCTCTCTCTCTCTCATCTTCTCTTTAACCCTAACTAACCCCATTTATAACTCTCTTTCTCCCTTATTCCTCCACCTACACCTAACTCCTGCCCCTCTCTTTCTCTCTCACCATGAACCCCTAACAACCCCTTTGTCTCTCCCACTCTCAATACCCCTAACCCCCAAATTTTCACTCCTTAAACACCCTCCTACTCCCTATCCCTTAAACAACCCCCTCTGCCCTGCCCCCTCTCTCTATCTCTCCCCTAGTCCCCCTACCCCTAACCCTCTCTCTCTCTCTCTCTCTCTCTCTCTCTCTCTCTCTCTCTCTACTAATCCCCCTCCCACTACCTCTTGCCACCCCCCCATCTCTCTCTCTCACTCTTTTCCCCCACCCTATACTCCTAGTTCTCTCTAACTTCTATAATATTATCTCAACCCTTCACTCTCTATCTCTTTCTCTCTCATAATACACCTCATACCCTATACAGCTAACCACTAAAACCCTCCCCTTCTCACCCCCCGACTCTCTCCCTTCCTCCCTCTCTCTCTCACACACACACACACACACATGGACACACACACACACCCCTCTTCTACCTATGTCCATCCCCCAACCCCCCTCTCTTGCTCCAAAACCCTTAACCCCCACCCCCCTTCCCCCCTCCCCCCCCATTCTCTCTCTCTCTCTCACACATAAAAAAAACCTACTCCTTTTCCTACCACTAACCCTCATCGTTGTCTCTCTCTCTCTCTCTCCCCCCCCCTTGTATTTCTAACTCTTAGTTACCCCCTCTCTCACTCTCTCACAACCTTACTCCTCCCCATACCTCTAACACCTTTTACTCTCTCTCTCTCTAACACTTACTAACCCCCTCTCTCACTCTCTCTACCCTACTCCTCCACCTACATCTAACACCTCTGATCCCTCTCAAAGACTATCAATACCACTAATCCCTTGTGTATCTCCCTAAGTGCATGTGTCTCTCTATCTACTCCCACTGTATAGTTCTTATTCTCTCTAACTTCCCTAATCAACTACCCCCCTCCCCCCCCAACCTCGATCTATATCTCTTTCTCTCCCACAACTCCCTTCCTCTTCCTACCCATAATCAACCATATTATCCCTCCACTTGCCCCCCTTCTCTCTCTCTCTCTCTCTCTCTCAAATACTCCACCATCTACCCTAAACCCCATGCTTCTCACTCTCTTCCAACCCCCGTAACACCCCCCATTATCTCTCTCTCTCTCTCTCTCTCTCTCTCTCTCTCTTTATCTTTCTCTCTCTCTCTCTCTCACACACACACACACACACATAAACAAACACAAACCCATCTACTCCACCTACCCCGAACACCCACCCCTCTCTATCTCTCTACCAATCCCCTAACACCCCTCCATTCTCTCTTTCTCTGTCACACCCCATGTGCCTACTCCTCCCATATATCTAATGCCCCTCCACTCCCTATATCACACACACACACACCTCTTCTCCCTAACCCTTATTTAACCCCTTTCTCACTCTCTCTCTCCCCTACACCTCCACCTAGACCTAAGCCCCACCTTTTCTCTCTCCCCTATCCCCCTAACACCCCCCTCACTCTCTTTGATTCTGACTACCACTAACCTCTTCTCTATATTTGTAACCCCCCTCCTACTATACCTACCCATAATCACCCATTATAGCCCTCTCTCTCTCTCTCCTACTCCCTCCCCTCTCTCTCTCTTTATTCCCCCATCCCCTACAACTTACCACCCCTAATCTCTCTCTCTCTCTCTCTCTCTCTCTCTCTCTCTCTCTCTTCCCCAACCCTACACCCTTGTTTCTCTCTAAATTCCCTAACCCTTACTATCACCTTCTCTTAAAAATATCCCCACCATAATACAAGTACCCTTAACCCCCTACTCTCTCTCTCTCTCACTCACTCACCTCTCCCCCATAACCCTGACTAGACCTCTCTCTCACTCTCTCTCTCCCATATTCCTCCACCTACACCTGATGCCCACACCTTTCTCTCGCCATCAAAACCCCTAACACCCATAATCTTTCTCTCTCACCATTAGTATAGGTGACCCCATTCTCTCTCTCCATAACCACCTTAGCAGTCTCCTTATACAGAAGCACCCCCTTTGACTTGCTCTCTATATTTCTCTCACTAACCCTACCCCAACCCATATATATCTCTCCATCTCTCTCCTAATCCACCTCTTCCTATGATTTAACACTCCCCATATCTCTCTCTCTTCCCCATTCTATAAACCCCTTCTCTCTAGCATCCCGAATATTACCCAAAATTCTACCCTCAATCCCCCCACCATGATCTTTATGACTTTATTTACCCCAACATCACTCCTCCACCTATAGTTAATCAAACACATCGTCCCCTCCCCACCACCCTACTCTCCTCTCTCTCTCTCTCTCTACCCCCATCACACAAACTTACACCCCTCTACTACTCAACCAACTCCTAAACCCCCAACAAACATCCCCCCATTATCTCTTTATCTCTCTCTCTCTATATATATCACACCCCACTTCTACTCTCCCTACCATTAACCATCCTCCTCTCTCTTTCTATCCTCCTATGTCTAACCCTGCGAAACCCCTTATATCTCTCTCACCAACCTTCCTCTTTGCATACCACTGACAACTCGTCCACATCTCTCACTCTCTCCCCTCTTCCCATTAACCTTTATCAACACCCTCTCTCACTCTCTATCTCTCCTAATCCTTCACTTACACCTAACCCCCACACCTCTCTCTCTCCCTTAGCTCCGTAACACCACCTCTCTATCACTCTCACTACCCCTAAGCTCGCTCTCTCTCTCCTTAACCCCTATCCTACTCTCTATACATAACTTCCACATCCACCCCCCATCTCATTATAACTCCCCCTACCCCTACCCCTCCCCCTTCCTCTCTGTCTCACTCTTCCCTAATCCCACTACCCCTACCACTTACCACTCCCCATCTCTCTCTCTACCCCTACCCTATACCCCTCATCTCTTTAACTTTACTAATTCTCTCGAAACTCCTATGCACCCTCCCCCCCACTATGATCTCTATCTATTTCTCTACCCCAAACCCATGATCTCTCTTCTTAACCTCTCTCATACTCTTTATACACATAACCTCCCCATCCACCCTCACTATATTTCTCTCTCCAAATAAGCCTACCCTTAACCCTCCCCTCCCCCCTCTCTCTCAATCTCTCATAATCCTCGTACCCCTACCAATTACCACCCCTTGATATCTCTCTTTCCCCCCCCCCTATACCCCCCTCTCCAACTTCCCTAATATTCCCTAATATATCTATTTCTCTGCCCCAACCACCCACAACCCCCTATCCCTAATCACGTATAGCCTTCCCATGTCCCCCCTAATATTTCTCTATCTCTCTCTCGCCTATATAATCCCCTACCTACCCCTAGCCCCATCCCCTCTCTCTCTCCCAATGCCTTAACAATCCACTGCCCCTATTCTCTCTCTCTCTCTCTCTCTCACACACACACACACAAACACACAACTACTCCTTTCCCTATAACTAACGTCCCTCCTTCTGCTCTCTATCTCCCCCCTCCTCTCTCTAACCCTTACTAACCATCTCCGTCACTCTCTAAACCCCTACTCCCCCGCCTACCTCTAATACCCTTACTCCTCCTCCTCCTCCTCCTCTCTCTCTCTCTCTCTCTCTCTCTCTCTCTCTCTCTCTCTCTCTCTCCCCCCCCCCTCGTCTCTTTATCTCTCCCCCCACCCTCTTCCCATAACAATTTCTAACCTCCTTTCTCACTCTTTCTACCCTACTCCTAACATAAATTATCCAAAATCCTCTCCCTCTACCCCAACCCCTAACACCCTCCACTCTTTCTCACACTCTCACTACTCATAACCCTCCCTCTCTCTCCCTAACCCAACTCATACTTTCACTAATCCCCCCCCCCCCTCTCTCTCTCGCTGTGTGTGTGTGTGTGTGTCCTAATCCCTATCCCTCTAAACCCCACTCTTTATTTACCACTATTCATCCTCCTCTCTCTCTCTCTATCGCTATACTTTACTGACCCCCCCAGCTCTCTTACCACTGCACTCCTCCCCCTACCTTTAACCTCCCCTACTCTCTATTTCTCTAATTCTCTCTCACCATTTGCACCTAATCGTTACTAACTACCTCTCTCACTCTCTCTCTCTTCCCTATTCCTCCATGTACAAATAACCCGCAATCACATGCCTCTCTCTCTTCATCAACCCCCTTAGACCCCATCTCTCTTTAACTCTCACCAACACTCTATCTCCCTAACCCCCTCTTAGTCCCACTAAAAATAGCCATGCCCTTTGCCCCTTTTTATATGTGTCCTTCTTCCCCTACACCAATCCCCCTCTCTCTAAGTTTCTTTTATTCCCCCTTTCCCTATAAGTTACAACCCCGCATCTCTCTCTCTCTCTCTCTCTCTCTCTCTCTCTCTCTCTCTCTCCTTGTATGTTTTCCCCCATCCTATGCCCCACTTCTCTCTAGCTTCCCTAGTATTCCTCAAACTCCTACCCCACCCTTCCCTCACTACGATCTCTCTCACCCTTTCTCTAAACTAATTTTTAGCCTACACCTAACCCACAGCACTCTCTCTATCTTCCCTAACCCCCATAAATCCCTCCTCTCTCTCACACACTCTTAGTAAACCTGACACCTTCTCTTTATCTATAACCCAACATATAATTTCCCTAATTCCCCCAACTCTCTCTTTCTCCTAATCACCCTACCCTAACCCCTTTCTCTATCTCTAATAATCCTTCTCGTCATACCACTAATGAACTACCCAATCCATTAACACCCTCCCCTCTCACTCTCCCTCTCTACCCCCACTATGCATAACCCTTCTTCTCTATAACTTCCCTAGTCCTAGAAAAACCCTTGACCCTCTCCCCACCCAAATATATATCTTCTTGTCTCCAACAATCACGTCCTACCTACTACCCCTTCCCCTCCTTGATCTCTATCTCTTTCTCTACCCCAAACACCCTCTCCCCTATTGCTAATCACCTTAAGCCTCATCCACCAAATTTCTCTCTCTCTCTCTCACTCTCTCTCTCTCTCTCTCTCAGTCTCTCTTTTTTTCCCTCCCTCCCCCACCCCCCTCTCTCTCTCTCACACACACAAACACACAAAAAACACACCTTATACTCCTCCATCTACCCCTAACCCACACCCATCCTCTCTCTCTTCCAATTGTAAAACACCCCCCAGTTCTCTCTCTCTCGCTCTCTCTCGCTCTCTCTCTCTCTACCACAAAACCCCCTCCCTGCTCTCTCTACCCTTCTCTCCCTAATCATTACTAACCCCCTCTCTCACTCTCTCACCCCCTACTCCCCCCAACTCTAACATCGTCTCCACCTCTCTCTCTCTCTCGCTCCCCCCCCCCCATTCACCCTAACCCTTACTAACCATTTCCCTCACTCTCTTTCTACCCTATTCCTCCACTTACACCTAATGCTCACCCTTCTCTCCCACACATACTCTCTTTATGCCTAACTCTCCCTATACCTAACCCCACTGATACTCTCCCTAAGATTCTCTCTCTCTTATCCACCCTATATTTCCCTTCTCTCTAAATTCCTTAATCATCCCTAAAATCCTAACTCCTCCCCCCACTTTAATATCTGTCTCTTTCTCTCACCTAACTTTGCTCCTCCCCCCACCCCTAATCATAAACATCCTCCCCCAACTCACCCCCCCTCTATATTTTTCTCTCTCTATCTCTATCCTTCTCTCTCTCCCTCCCTCTCTCTTTCTCTCTATTGTCTACTCCACCTACAATTAACCCTACCCTTCTCTCTCTTCTCCAACCCCCTAACACCACCCCACTCATTATCTCGTACTATGTATCTCTCTCTCTAAAAAACAACCCTACTCCTGACCTGACCTGCACTCTCTCTATGTATATCTCTTTCTCTCTCTCTCTCTCCCCCCCTAACCCTTACTAACCACCTCTCTCACTTTCTCTTCATGTTACTCCTAATCCTACCTCAATCCCCCCTGCTCTCTCTCTATCACTCACTCTCCCTCTCTTATCCCTTCCCTTAACCCTTACCAGCCCCATCTCTCAACCTCTCTCTCCTTTACTCCCCCACCTACACCAAATTCAAACCTCTGTCTCTATCTCTCTCTCGAAACCTTTTAACACCCTCTCTCTCTCTCTCACTACCCCTAATTCCCCCTCTCTTCATAACCCCCCTCCTATTCTCCCTACCCATAACAAACACATCCAACTCTCTCTCTCTGTCTCTCTCTCTCTCCTACTACCCATACCCCTAATCCCATACCACCTCTCTCACTCTCTAACCCCCTTACTACTCACTTTCCTCTAATACCCCCTCCTCTCTCACTCTCTCTCTCTCTCTCACACACACACAGAGAAACACATAAAGACACTTCCCTCTCTCACTCTCTCTCTCCCATACTCCACCTAGAACTAAACCATACCCCTCTCTCTCTCACTCTCACTAACCCTAAACCCTCTCTCTCTCTCCCCTAATCTCCCTCCCCCTACCATTTACCATATATGATCTCTCTCTCTCTCTTTCCCCACACCGTACCTTCTTTCTCTCTCACTTCCCTAATATTTCCTAAAAACATACACCCACCCCCACACCATAGTATATACCTATTTCTCTCCCTCAAATAACCTCCTCCCCCTCCCTTTAATCACATAGACCCTCCCCATCTCGCCTAACTCTCTCTCTATCTCTCTCTCTCTCTCTAACAAACACACCCACACCCACACCCACACATGCACACCCCTCTACTCCACTTACCCATAACCTCCACCCCCCTCTTTCTCTCCAAACCCCCTAACAACTCTCCTTTCTCTCTCTCTCTCTCAATGTCTATCTCCTTCCTACAACTAACTCCCCTCCTCCTTCTCTTCCTCTTTCTATCTTACCCGCTCCCATTAACTCTTATGAACCCCCTCTCTCACTCTCTCACACCCATTCCTTCTCCCTTCTCTCTCTACCTACCCTCTTCCCTGCAACCCTTGATAACCCCTATATAACGCACTCTCTACTCTACTACTCCACCTACACCTAACCCCCAATTCCCTAGCACCCATCTCTCTCACACACTCTCAATACCCCTAACCCACATTATTTCTCACTAACCACATTCGTACTATCCATAATCCACTCGGTCTCTCTATTATACTCCCCCTCCCCATAAAATCCTCTCTCTCTATCTCTCATAATCTCCCTCCCACTACATCTTACCAGAGACCCATCTCTCCCACCCCGACCCCCCTTACACACCCTACTATCTCTCTCTCTAACACACACACACATACGCCTCCCCTTACCACCATCCACTCTCATCTCTCTCTCTCTCTATACCTAACCATTACTATTACATTCTTTAACAATATCACCACCCTACTCCTCCCATGATCCTTAAACCCGCTCTCTCTCTCCCCCCTAACGCTTAATAACCCCATCACTCACTCTCTCTTTCTCTCTTGTACTCCTCCACCTACACCTAACCCACACCCCTTTGTCTCTCCCCCAGCACCCTAACAACCCCCCTCTCTTTCTCACTCTCATTACCCATAGCCCTGCATTGTTTCTCTCTAACCCATCTTCTACTTTTCCTATCTG
The DNA here is from genome assembly GCA_027924585.1 of Larix kaempferi. NCBI lineage: Eukaryota > Viridiplantae > Streptophyta > Pinopsida > Pinales > Pinaceae > Larix > Larix kaempferi. Next base: position 503,626 of record BSBM01000270.1, on the reverse strand, counting down.
TAACCATACCCTCTTCCCAACTCTCTCTCTCTCCCCAATTGCACCTACCCCTCACCTTCTCTCTCACTTTCTATCTCCTAGACCCCCCTACAACTTACCCACCACCATATCTCTACCTCCATCGCTCCCTCTTGCTATCTCTCTCTCTCTCACACTCACTCTCTCTGTCTCCCTAGTTCTCTCTCCATATCTCCACCCCAACCCTATAATCCCCCTTCTCTCTAACTTCCCTAATATTCCCCAAATGAATACCATATCTCCTCCTTCCATGATCTCTATCTCTTTCTCTCCTCAAATCCCCCTCTTACCCCTACCCCTAATAACCCACACCCTCTCCCCGTTACCCCCTACTCTCTCTCTCTCTCCCTCTCTCTCTAGCTTTCTCGCACACACATAGAAACACACAGAAACACAAACCCATCTATTGCTCCACTTACCCCTAACACCCATCCTCCCTCTCTTTCCAATCCCCCTAACACCCCTCAATTCACTCTCTCAATCTATCTCAAAAAAACACACCTACTCTTCCACTATCACTAATGCCCCTCCTCTCCCTCTTTCTCTCCCCCCTCTTCTCCCTAACCCTTACTAACCCCCAATCCCACTCCTTCCCCCAAATCCTCATCACCCAAAACCTCACCCCCTCACATTTACTCTCTCTCTCTCTGTCTGTCTTTATAACCCCTCTACTCAACCTACCCCAAACCCCTCCCCCCTCTCCCTCCCTCGCAACCTCGTAACGCCACCACTTCTCTCTCTCCCTCCCTCTCTCTCTATCTCAAACCTAGTTCTCTACCTACAACTAAATCCCCTCCTGCTCCTCCTATGTATCACTCAAATCCTGTCCTCAGCCTAATTTTCACCAACCCAACTCGATCACTATCTCATCCCCTACTCCTCTCCTCTTCCTACCTCTAACACTCCTTCGCAATTCTCTCTCTCTCTCTCTCTTCCCCCTACCCTTTCTAACCCCCTCTCTATCGTTATCTCTACCCTACTCCTCCACATATACCTAACTCCTAACCATCTCTCTACCCCAACCCCCTATCACCCCTCTCTCTCACATAATATCACTATCGCTAACCCATATTATCTCTCTATACAAACATTCATACTCTACCTAAGTCCCTCTCTCTATTTCTCTCCTACTCACCCTCCCCCTAGACCCCCCCTCTCTCTCTTAATCTCCTTCCCTCTACAACTTACCAAACACTATTGTTTCTCACCCACAATGCTCTAACACCCCTCGTTCTCTCTCTCTCTCTCTCTCTCTCTCTCTCTCTCTCCTACACACACACACACCCATTCTCATCCCCTCCTCTCTCTCTCTACCTATCCCTTACTATTACACTCTCTTTCAATCTCATAATGCTATCGATCCAACTACCCTTAACCCCCCATAATCTCTCTCTCTCAGTCATCTCTTCCCCCTAAAACTTACTAACCATTTCTCTAAATATTTCTCTCTCTCCCATTCCTACACCTATAGCTAATGTCAACCCCTTTCTCTCCCCCAAAACCCTAACACCCACCATCTCTTTCACACACTCTCTCTATACAATACCACATGCTCTCTCTCCCTAACCACCCTCATACTCTCTTTACCAATAACCACCCCCTTCAATTCTCTCCCTCTTTCCCTCTCTCTCCAACTCCCCCTACACCAATCTCCCCCCTCTCTCTCTATATCCCTATCTCTCGTAATCCCCCTGTCACCTAACCCCACCCACCACCGACTCTCTCTTTCTCTCCCTCTCTCTCTTTATTTCTCTCTCTTTCACCCCTCTACTCTAGTTACCACTAAAACATACCCCCCCCCTCTCTGTGAAATTCCTAACACCCTCCCTCATTCTCTCTCTCTCTCTCTCTCTCTCTCTCTCTCTCACTATCACACACACACAAACACACTCAACCCTTATAACTAACTCCTCCTCCTACTCCACTCTATCTTTATCTATCTATATCTCTCTCACACATGCACACTCAACCCACACAACTAACAAAACTCCTCCTCCTCCTACTCCTATCTCTCTCTCTCCCCCCCTCTACCTAACTCTTAATAACCCTCTCTATAACTTTCTCACCCCCTACTACTCCCCTACCTCTAACACCCCTTCCTCCTCTCTCTCTCTCTCTTCCACCTCTTTCCCATAACCATTTCTAACCCCTCTCTAACAATATTTATACCCTAATCTTGCACCTAAACCTAGATGCCAACCCTCTCTCTCTACCCCAACCCCCTAACACTAGCCTCTTTCTCACACTCTCACTACCACTAACCCGACTTCTTTCTCTCTAACCACATCCAAGGTTTCTTTTTCCCTCTTTTTCCCTTTTTGAATATATTTTATGTTTTTATTCCCTTTTAATTGATTTTTGCGAATTTTGGACCCTTTTTAATGGTTTTTTTGTATTTTTTGAGGAAAATTACATATTTTGAGTGGAAAATATGGGTTTTGGTCTTTTTGGTGACCTTTTGAATGTTTTAGAGGCTCAAATGGTGGGAAACGTGGACAAATGGGTCATGAGAATATGGGAATGAGCTAGTGAGCACTTTTTGGGTGTTAACAGATTACTCCCTGATGTATGAGGGCATGAGCTCATTGTATGGCCGATAGACATCATAGATATTTTGTCTTTCTCTTGGGGCTTGGAGAAGAGAAGAGACCAATTGGAGATTGGAAAAATGGTCCCTTGGAAGCTGCAAAAACTGAAAAAATACATGGCCTCAAAAATGAATGAGGAAAAATATTTGATAATGGATGAAGCGGGCATACCCATGCTTGTATCAAGACATATACCTAACAGTTAGGCCCAAGAATGGGGACCTGAATAATACATAAAAATCTATTGGTACATCATAATGGTCTAGAGGGGACACAATGCTGGGACATACTCATGGTCATACCATGACTTATCTGAATAACTGATACACTGGAAAAGAGCAACAACCATTCTGAATAAGGTATCATAAGGGTTGATGAACTGCTAAATCTGAAGGTATCCCACAATTGTAGGGACTCAATAACTATAAGTCCACTTCTGAAAAGTATATGGAACTGTATACTCGAGGGAGTATAAAACTAGTGTACATCTGAAAACTATCTCCAAGCACAACCCAAATATCCATAGGAATATGTAACTGGTTGTTTCCTCAATTAGATGCTCAAATGTGGTAGAGTCAGGTGATATCCAGGGTCTTCAATAAATAACTGAAAGGATCGATACCCTGTATGAGTCTCAATGATGTGATCAAGGTGTTGATGTCAAGCATGTGAGAAACAATCATTTGGAGAGGCATTGAGGACTCCTTTCAAAATGATCCATAGGAACTCATCTTTAATGGTGATGAGTCCAAGGCACAGGCACCTCTAGGTCTATCCTCTAGAATAGGTTTGGTTGGTGTCGACAGAGCGAGACCAGCAATTACCAAGGAAATGATGTTTCCTTGATAGGAGCGTGAGGTGTACAACTGAAATGTGATAGTACTGATGGTAGGACTGACATACTATGGGGATGGGGCATAACTGGTGTCATAGAGTGGGTGGACTCAAACTTCCTTTGTTCTGAGCATGATGACATGGTTGAAGTGGCAGCATATGAAACTGATGTTTAGGTGTGGAGACCATAGGTTAAGGGATCAGGGGTATGTATTGCATACTAGAGTGACTCTTGGGGACAAGCTAATGGATGCTATTGGGAGACTCTCAGGGTGACATACTGTAGAATACTCTGAACAAAGGCAACCATAATAGGGAAGCTGCCATATGGGTAGATATGAACTGTTGTGGCACCGAAAAGCACCATTAGGTCCTTCTTCGTGGTTTTAATGAGCTCCAAAAAGGGATAAAAGTGTTCTCTGAAATGGTACTATCCTGTGGATTTATACGAGCCCAGGATTGTTCATGCTCATGAGTGCTTTCATTTTTAAGGAGTCTGGAAATGATAAGAAGACTCTGAATTGGTGGAGGAGTACTATCCTATGGATTTGTACGAGCCCAAGATGGTGATTGCTCATGGTTGCTTTCAATTTTAGAGAGTCTAAAAGTGGTAAGTAGACTCCACTGGTGTTCTTTTTCGTATGTTAGTCTCCAAGGCCCGAAAAAACATAAAATGATGCAAATGGAGAACTCTTCTAGCCGATGTGACTAGAGTATTCCTTTTTCGTAATTAGTCTACAAGGTCTAGAAAAGGGGTAAACTTATACCAAGTAGACACCCTTTCAGATACTTTTAGCGAGCATGAAGGGAAGCAATATTGCTCGGTGATCTTTTCATTATTTTGGGAGTCAAAAAATAGCTTAACAGAAACTCCCTAAGTGACCTTTTTGTAAAAGAGTTGTTCCGCCCAAAAAAGGGATAAAATTATATCGAACAAGAAGATATTGGTGAGAGCAAGAAGTGATCTCAACCATCATCACGTGTGTGGAAAACCAAATCCGGCGATATGAAAAAATGTTTTAAAACGGGTAATGGCCAATGTGGCATGCAAACCGAGGCAATGAGGGGCATGGAAAAAATGCCTTCAAAATATGGTGGTGAGAGAGAGAAATGATCAAAATCATCATGACAATCATGGAAAACTGAATCTGGTGATATAAAAATCGTCAAAAATGGACAACGACCGAAGTGGCAAGCAAACCGAGGTGACGAGTGTGTGAAACAATGTCCAAAAAAATCTGGTGGTGAGAGCGAGAAATGATCTCAAGCATCATCACGAGCACGGAAAATAGAATCCAGCGATATAAAACCCATAAAAAATGGACAATGCCTGATGTGGCACATAGAACGAGGCAATGAGGGCATGTGAAAAAATGCCTGGAAAGGGACCTAATGGAATTGAGAAAAGGAGTAGACTATCATGAAGTTCTTGCTGCGCTGATTCCAACGGTACCAACGGTTTAAAAAATGGACGTCGTATGATGCCAAAATGGTTGACTGAAAATTGGTCAAATTTCTATAAATAGAAAGTGGACCCAATGTGACATGTGTCATTTTCACAGTTGAGTTTTACAGAGTGATTTGAATTGGTCAGAGCACTTTCTTCATTTGTGGGAGATTCGACTGTCGGTTTTTTATTCCGCGAGTTTCAAGTAAGCCCATGTGTCTTAGCCTTTCAATTTGTTTGCTTTTGGGGGGTCTCGGGGTCTCAGAAGTGGCGAATACTCCATGTTGGCTTACCAACGCGGAATATCATGGGTTTTGAGGTTTTTCACGCGATTCAAATTGCAGCTGTGGGCTTGTCGGCCGTGATGTGCATTGCAATTGTGGGTTCTTACAGCCGTGATGTGCATCATGGTTGTGGGTGCTTACAGCCGCGATGTGCTTTGTGGCTATGGGTGCTTATAGCCATGATGTGCAATGCGGCTATGGGTGCTTATAGCCGCAATGTGGATCATTGGCTTTGGAAAAAAAATTCGTTGTATTTTTTCTAAAAATTTTCATGTTTGGTTTTGCAGGATACTCAAGTGGTCGCAAGCATCGTGGAGGGAGAGAGAGATTGATGAGGAGTTGATGGAGACTATTCGGGTGAGCCCACATGTGCGGGCAACATTGGCTTTGGGAGGATTACTGAAGCTCGCGCAGATTCCTCTTATGCATTCGGTCAGAGACTTGTAGAACAAGTTGATTGATTTTTGGGACCCAAAGGAGCTAGCTTTTATAGTGCAAGGTGAGTGACTGTATCTCACCTTGATTGATGTATATTTCCTTACTAGCTTGCCCCGTTTGGGTGAGATAAGGGACACCCAGCCCAGGATTCCGGCTGGTATGGATATAGAGGATCTCCTTGAGATATTTTTTCGTTGAGGAGCCCATGTGCAAAATAGCGCACTGAGTGTCTCGGATCTGCTAGAGCCGGAGATGCAGGTGGTGGCGGCTTGTGTTTTGTGGGTGCTTGGTGCACAGGCGCCCCATCGTTTGTCAGGGGGGCAGATGATGATGGTTCATCGTTGTTGAGATATTGTAACTTCAAAGAATATTATATTTGTACTTTATTATTCCGGAGATGATTCATTCCTCCGTGAAGATCTTATTGTATATCCGGAGAAGTTTATTCCTCCGTCGGAATGTGGTAACTTGGGTTATTAGACTTCCCTAGTGGGGGTCGGCCCTATATGTGTTATGTGGGTCAAAGGGTTATTAGACCACCCTAGAGGGGTCGAACCAGTCAGTTATAATGGGGTATTTAACCTAATGGTTAAATACGAGCCTACATGTACTTGTGTAAAATACATATCAGAGTAGTGTATAAATAGAGGAGGTGTGTTCCTCATTATACACATTCACTCACTTGAGGATAGCACACTTGTGGAGGAGAGGTCTGCTATTGTGGAGGAGGAGATCATGTCTCAGGGTTTCATCTTTGTATATTGCTGGTCATCTATATTGAGGAAGCTTTGCTGGGTTTTCTACCCCATGAGGGTTTCCCAGGATAAATCTCTGTCTCTTGTGTTTATGCTGTGCTTGTTGTTTCTTCAGTGATCCTGTATATGCTATTATTGTGAAATGGAATGTAATGCTGCTAGTTTCTGTCTTAGCATATTATATCTTAACATGGTATCAGATCTAACCTGAAGAAAGACAAGGTATGGCACTAACGACACTTGCTTTACTTACGACAATTTGAAGGTTAGGGTTTTACATAGCAAAAACCAGTCATCGTAGCACTTTCGCTATAAATCCGTTTTGGCGAAGTTTTCGGATCTGAAATTGTTACAGGATGAATATTAAATCTCCAGGTACCTCGTGTCCAAAGGAAAACCTCTAATTCGTTGTACTTTGTGATTTATGATCTGTACAATATAGGGTTTTTGCCTCTTCCAGATCTGAGTCAAAATCAGGTGACCGTGGAAAAAAGGTCATATCTTGGGCTAGGAAGCTCCAAATGAAATTTCGTAAAAAAGTGACAGGTATTGCACAGTCTGTACTATCTCAGAAAACTTTTTTAGATGCCGAAGTTGAACCAGTGACACGTGGCACTCCGTACAAGTTCGCCCTCCTGTATTATCCCATAAACAGGTCATGTTGAGACACTTGGCATAACTCTCTCTCAGAGAGTCCAATTGAGGTCAGACCTGTCAGGATGGAAAGATAACAAGCCGAGATACATCATAAAAGTTTTTCAGAGGCCGAAGTTCAAACAGTGACACGTGGCATGCCGTACAAGTTCGCTCTTCTGTTTTATCCCAAAACAGGTCACGTTGCGACATTTGACATAACTCTCTCTCAGAGAATCCAATTGAGTTCAGACCTGTCAGGATGGAAAGATATCAGGTCAGGATATCTCTGAAAAAAATTTCAGACCCTGTGGATTGAAAAGTTTGGAGTTACACCAGAAACAATCAGGTACATATTTCTGCAAAACAGAATTATTTTTGAGTACCTTCATTCATGGCTTCCGGAATTTAGGGCTTTGAAGAAAGTTGGAATTTTTGTAAACGGAGACCACGGCTGAATGCTACTCATCAAAATAGAAATTTAGAGACCAATATCAGATTTTTTGGTTGGGCAGAAGGCCGGGCTTGATCAAACCCTAGTTCGGGACTTTGATCAGAAAAGTGGAAAATTAGGGCTTCTGTAAAAATGAGAATTTTTGAAATCTGTGACCATGGCTGGAAGCTCCTCCGAAAAATAGAAGCTTAGAGCTTTGGATCAAACATTTTGATTGGGCAGAAGAGTGGGATTCATCAAACCCCAGTTCAGGGTCACGTCCAGTGAATCCGGAAGTTTCAAAGGCAAAATTGAGTGAAACTTTGCAGTTTTCAAATTCTGAATATATCAGTTTGATCAGCTCATCAAGGCGCATATTTCTATCCTTTCGGAAGTTTGAAATTCAAAGTTTGAATTTTTGGGGTTTCTCTGACAAACCCATATCCAGCTCCAGGTCCAGTTCTTGCAAATCAAGTGGATAGGGTTAATCCTAGAAGAAGATGGATTGGTCACCTGCATAAGTGAAGGAGTTCCTGTTTCAGAGGGAGATGAGGCTAAGGCTTTACATAAGAAGATTACAAGCGATCTCGACAGGTATGATTCATCGAGGTATGTTTTGAGATTTGTTCATGATTAAGTTTATGGTATGTTTGTCTTCATGTTATTACGGTTAGTACAATCTTGATTTTAGATTTGTTGTATCACCTTAACAAAATTATGAATGCATGATAGAAGATATTCATTGGTTAGGGTGCTGACACTTATGATTGTACTAATGCATTATAATGTTGTGTGAGGTTGATGTTGTCTGCTAACAAGATACAGGTACATCACAAAAGACAAATCAGGCTCCATGACCATGAAAACATGAAGACAAAGACTCATCCATAATCTTTGTTCTACTTACGAGGTATGTATGACTTTGTTATATTATGCTTAACCTATTAGACATGCAGGTTCTAGCTCAGGATCTCTAAATCATTGAAGAGATTGTTTAGGTATGTTGTACATAACCAAGTAGGTATACTAATCCAGGTATGTTTCCCATGAATCTTACCTTGTGTTAGGATCCCTTATATAAGTATACTTGATATGATTGGTTATGCTTATTCATCAAGTTAGTAATCAAGGGTTTATGCATGATTTAATTAACCAGAAGAGTACTATGATCAAACAAGAATATGCATGAGTAAAAGAAGACTTACTTGAAACCCTGAATACTAATAATCATGACTATACATATTCACGATTATTTAGAATTAGAATGTTTTGAGAATATACTAATGAATGAATGTTTGTGTATGAGATCATGAGGATGACACTAGTGCACACTTGAGCATGCACAGTGGTACAGAATGAATAGAAGTTCAAAGGACATATAGAAGATCAAGCGGGAGGCAACCACACAAACATAAAAGATAAGTATTTGAGTTGTTATTTGAAATAGTAAATGATATTTCTTGTATGCATATTTGTATTCCTAGAACATATCATGCTGAGTGCAAACATTCATAGAGCATTGAACATTATACTACTAATATGCATATGATTGGTAAGTTGGACAAACATTCCATTGTTGCTTGTCTAGAATGAAACCTCTTTGCTGACATGCTGAGAGCTGTGCACACTCTCGATAGTATGTTCTGGTAGAGATGGAAGGCATCTAGATAGCCACTGTATGCATACAGGATATGGGAAAGTGTTGTGCCAAAGTATTGGTCAAGATAGTTGCATAACTATGTAAATGATATCTGTATGCATAATAGGTTATCATGATTCCATGATTATGAAGGATTACTAATCATGTACTTAATTTTGTTTTGTAGGAAAGATCATGAAGAATAATGAACACCGAACAAGTGATGGATGTTCAACAAGAAGATTTACAAATCAAACAAAATATAGAAGGCTTGTGGCTAGAAGATTCTCTTAGAAAGAGGAAGAGAATCATGATGAGATGTTTGCTCCAAGTGGCTAGATAAGACCATTCTCTTAATGGTGTAATTAAAGAAGAAGTGTGAATCAGGTTCTGTATGGGTTCCCAGGATCGATAGTATATTGATGAGAATACATGTGGGGATTGTATCATCCTTGAACACTTGTTCTAAAGTGAGCCGTAGACAGGTGTCTCCGAGAAAGAAAATGGATTGGATCATCCCTGGACTTTCAGTCCTAAAGAGAGCCATAGACGTGAGGTCTCCGAGAATGAAGTCCTTAGTGGACAGTTGAGGGGATTAGATCATCCCTGGACTTTCAGTCCTAAAGAGAGCCGTAGATGTAAGGTCTCCGAGAATGAAGTCCTTAGTGGACAGTTAAGGGGATTGGATCATCCCTGGACTTTCAGTCCTAAAGAGAGCCGTAGACGTGAGGTCTCCGAGAATGAAGTCCTTAGTGGACAGTTGAAGGGATTGGATCATCCCTGGACTTTCAGTCCTAAAGAGAGCCGTAGACATGAGGTCTCCGAGAATGAAGTCCTTAGTGGACAGTTGAGGGGATTGGATCATCCCTGGACTTTCAGTCCTAAAGAGAGCCGTAGACGTAAGGTCTCTGAGAAGTGGGGATTGTATCATCCCCGGACCTTGGTCCCTGAATTGATCCGTAGACGTATGGTCTTCGAGAATAAAGTTATGGGGATTGCATCATCCCGGAACCACTAGTTCAAAATGTACGTGAGGACTGCATCGTCCATGAACTGGGTTCAAAATGTACGTGAGGACTGCATCGTCCATGAACTGGGTTCAAAATGTACGTGAGGACTGCATCGTCCATGAACTGGGTTCAAAATGTACGTGAGGACTGCATCGTCCATGAACTGGGTTCAAAATGTACGTGAGGACTGCATCGTCCATGAACTGGGTTCAAAATGTACGTGAGGACTGCATCGTCCATGAACTGGGTTCAAAATGTACGTGAGGACTGCATCGTCCATGAACTGGGTTCAAAATGTACGTGATGGGATTGCATCGTCCCTAGACATGAGACTTGTCTTAAAGTGATAAGGACTAATCATCCTGTAAGTAGATTGGGATTGCATCGTCCCTAGACATGGTGAGGTGTCTTAAAGTGATAAGGACTAATCCTCCTGTAAGTAGATTGGGATTGCATCATCCCTAGACATGGTGAAGTGTCTTAAAGTGATAAGGACTAATCATCCTGTAAGTAGATTGGGATTGGATCGTCCCTAGACATGGTGAGGTGTCTTAAAGTGATAAGGACTAATCATCCTGTAAGTAGATTGGGATTGCATCGTCCCTAGACATTGTGAGGTGTCTTAAAGTGATAAGGACTAATCCTCCTGTAAGTAGATTGGGATTGCATCATCCCTAGACATGGAGAAGTGTCTTAAAGTGATAAGGACTAATCATCCTGTAAGTAGATTGGGATTGCATCGTCCCTAGACATGGTGAGGTGTCTTAAAGTGATAAGGACTAATCATCCTGTAAGTAGTTTGGGATTGCATCGTCCCTAGACATGGTGAGGTGTCTTAAAGTGATAAGGACTAATCATCCTGTAAGTAGATTGGGATTGCATCGTCCCTAGACATGGTGAGGTGTCTTAAAGTGATAAGGACTAATCATCCTGTAAGTAGATTGGGATTGCATCATCCCTAGACATGGTGAGGTGTCTTAAAGTGACAAGGACTAATCATCCTGTAAGTAGATTGGGATTGCATCGTCCCTAGACATGGTAAGGTGTCTTAAAGTGATAAGGACTAATCATCCTGTAAGTTGATTCGGGATTGCATCATCCTTAGACATGGTGAGGTGTCTTAAAAGGATAAGGATTGATCATCCTGTAAGTTGATCTGGATTGCATCATCCATAGACATGAGAGATGTCTTAAATTGAGAGGGATTGATCATCCCATAAGTGGATCAGGATTGTATCATCCTTGGACCTATGTCTTAAAGTGAGAGGGATTGACCATCCCGTAATTGGATCATGTGTGTTGCAGGGTATGCTGCTGTTGTGTATACTTGTATTGATAGATGTATTAGTGAGAATACATGCTTTTGATAATAGATGTATTAGTGAGAATACATGCTTTTGATGATAGATGTATTAGTGAGAATACATGCTTTTGATGATAGATGTATTAGTGAGAATACATGTTTTTGATGATAGATGTATTAGTGAGAATACATGCTTTTGATGATATATGTATTAGTAAGAATACATGTTTTGATGATAGATGTATTGGTGAGAATACATACTTTTGATGATACATGTATTGATTAATGTACTTGTATGGTTAAGGATACTTATGTTGTAGATCGAGATGATCCAGATGCTGTAGATCGAGATGATCCAGATGCTGTAGATCGAGATGATCCAGATGTTGTAGATCGAGATGATCCAGATGCTGTAGATCGTGATGATCCAGATGCTGTAGATCGTGATGATCCAGATGCTGTAGATCGAGATGATCCAGATGGTGTAGATCGAGATGATCCAGATGGTGTAGATCGAGATGATCCAGATGCTGTATATCGAGATGATCCAGATGCTGTAGATGAGATGATCCAGATGCTGTAGATCGAGATGATCCAGATGTTATAGATCGAGATGATCCAGATGCTGTAGATCAAGATGATCCAGATGTTGTAGATCGTGATGATCCAGATGCTGTAGATCGAGATGATCCAGATGCTGTAGATCGAGATGATATGACAATGCTGATGATCGTGAGATAACGATGCGGATGATCGTAAGATGACGATGCTAATGATCGTGTGATGACGATGCTGATGATCGTGAGATGACGATGCTGATGATCGTATGATGACGATGCTGATGATCGTGAGATGACGATGTTGATGATCGTGTGATGACGATGCTGATGATCGTGAGATGACGATGTTGATGATCGTGTGATGACGATGTTGATGATAGTGAGATGACGATGTTGTTGATCATGTGATGACGATGCTGATGATCGTGTGATGGCGATGCTGACAATCGTGAGGATTCAGATATTGATGTTGCTGTAGTTGTTTGAGTGCTGCAGAAGATAAAGACTCAGTACTGAAGATGTTGATGTTCCAGTATTGAAGATATTCCAGTAACTGGTTGAGTTACTGATGATGTTGAGAAAGCTTCCAATGATTTATAGATGTATCATGTATGATGTTGATGACTCCTTGCTCATGCAGATGCTGTTATAATATCCTTCTCGTTAAGGGGGAGTGTTGAGATATTGTAACTTCAAAGAATATTATATTTGTACTTTATTATTCCGGAGATGATTCATTCCTCCGTGAAGATCTTATTGTATATCCGGAGATGTTTATTCCTCCGTCGGAATGTGGTAACTTGGGTTATTAGACTTCCCTAGTGGGGGTCGGCCCTGTATGTGTTATGTGGGTCAAAGGGTTATTAGACCACCCTAGAGGGGTCGGCCTAGTCAGTTATAATGGGGTATTTAACCTAATGGTTAAATACGAGCCTACATGTACTTGTGTAAAATACATATCAGAGTAGTGTATAAATAGAGGAGGTGTGTTCCTCATTATACACATTCACTCACTTGAGGATAGCACACTTGTGGAGGAGAGGTCTGCTATTGTGGAGGAGGAGATCATGTCTCAGGGTTTCATCTTTGTATATTGCTGGTCATCTATATTGAGGAAGCTTTGCTGGGTTTTCTACCCCATGAGGGTTTCCCAGGATAAATCTCTGTCTCTTGTGTTTATGCTGTGCTTGTTGTTTCTTCAATGATCCTGTATATGCTATTATTGTGAAATGGAATGTAATGCTGCTAGTTTCTGTCTTAGCATATTAAATCTTAACAATCGTGTCATGAATAGGACTTATTTTGCTTGGGGTCAGATGTTCCTTGATTGGATTCGACGAGAGTTGAGCAAGGTGAGGCATGAGGGAGGAGAGTTTAGGAACTCTTCTTTCCTATGTTGCTTCTTTTCTGAGCGGGTACCTACCTTGCAGCCATGTGTGCCAGTTCGGGATGTTCTGAGGATTGAGTCATGGATGGTGCAGTGGGGAGAGATGATGCCCCGGGGTGGTTGTGGTATTCAGCGATTCTTCATGACGGAGATGTACGAGTAGTGGGAGCAGATGCCAGTCCTGATTGACGACTATCCATACCAAGGTATGGACTTCCAAGGAGACATCGAGATGCCTCGAGCTCAGGGACAGGCTTGGGGGTTGGATGGTACATCTTTTTTTTGTTGTTCTATCGTATCATGTTTGTATGGTTTGTTTATTTATGATGGCTAGAGACGTTTATATGATATTGACGTATTTCAGTGTGGGTTATTGCAAATGTGGGCCCGCTGCTATCACTGGATCATCAGTTCCATAGGGGACGATTGGTGGTGGTGGTACCTCCACCGGTAGTGGCACCTCTGCCTCGTGCATGAGGAGTTGTGTGTCACCAAGATGATTCCATAGAGGATGTTCATGATACCTTAGAGGTGTCGTTGGATGATCTACCAGATGATGGTTAGAGAGGCTTAGATCAATGTGTATTGGACCGTTGTTACGATGCTCCACGTGAGTGGAGATAGATTCTGCGGAGGGTAGCTATGTTGAAAGTTAAGAGGAGAGCTTGGGATCAGTATGACCCGAAGGAGGAGGAGCCGAAGGAGGAGCCTAAGGAGGCAGCTGACCATGATGTTGAGGACTAGGTTATCTTGTACTTACCCCCAAATGCTGATGAGCCTATGGGGACGCTTTTTTTTATACACATATTGTACCGTTGGTGTACTTTTTTTATATTTGGGTGCTGAGGGCACTCTTTACATTGTGACTCTATGATGATGATATATATATATATATATGCATATGTATGCATTTTTTATTATATAGTCATGTATGCACGTGGAGGCACCTTCTATGTACGTGGATGCAATACTATGATGGTTTATTTAGTTTGTTTATTTGATTTTTTGATGCCTATGTGATGCATGTTGTGATGTCCTACATGTTTTGGTTGACGTGCCAATCTAGAATGTTGTTAGCCATTTGGTCTACTACATTGTTTAGATTTCTTGGGACATGAGTGAATGAAATGGATTCAAAGTGTCGAATCATTTATTTAGTGCGCAGTAATTTTATAAATAGACAGGGATCGTGTACTTGGTAATAGTTTTTGAGCTGGGAAACAAAAAGCTGGGAGTCGAGGAAGACGCTAAGGTGACTTATGCCCATCTGGAGCGCAGCGGCCAGTAGATCAGTCACGGTGTCGTACTCAGCTTGATTATTTGTGGCGTCACCTATGCACACTCCGTCGAGGTGGATCAACTTGTGTGAAGGGGAATAAAGTACCCAAGTTGCAGAGGCGAGATTTGGAGACCAGCGACTTGCACCGTCGGCAAAACCAAATTGATAGAGTGGAATAGGATCCACTTGTGTTCATGCAGGAAAAATGAAAATGTAAGGCTTTGAAAGTTTATAGTGAAAAAATAAATTAAAAACTGTACATTATGGACTATGGTGTCCAAAATATTTTAATGGATAGAATCGTTTGAGGTACAACCTATTACGGGGGTTACGCATGGGGTTGCCTTCTGAGTTGGTCAAAATGTATGCCCCATGTCCATGGCAATTGTGTATGACATATCGGCCTTGCCACATGGATTCGAATTTTCCTTTGTTCGTTTTCTCATGGGCTTGGTCGTAAACGAGTACAAGGTCTCCTTCACTAAATGCTCATGGGTGAACATGCTTATCGTAATGGAGTTTTGATCTGTTCTTTGCGGCTTCGATTGTTTGGAGAGCTGTGCGGTGATCTTCGTCGGCCTGCTCTAAAAGAAGTAAGCATTCTTCAATTGGTGAAGTATCTAGGAGAAGTTCTATGGAAATTTGTAATGTTGGGATCTGACACTCAATCGGGAGGATGGATTCCACGCCGTGAACCAAATGGAAAGGGGTAAAGCTGGTGGTAGTTTTGGTGGATGTGCGGTAAGCCCATAATGCAGGAAAAGGCATGTAATGCCAATTGGATTTATGTCTGTCGACAGTGAACTGGAGGATGGTCTTCAAAATTTTGTTAACAGCTTCAACTTGGTTGTTCCCTTGGGGGTAGTAGGCGGAGGGGAAATGATGTTCAAACTCAAGGAGTGTTGACAATTCTTGCCAAACAGAGTCCTCAAAGTGAGAACCATGGTCTGAGATGAGTTTCTTTGGTACTCCAAAATGAGCAATAACATGGTGGAGGAAAAAACAGGCTACAGTGTCGGCTTTGCAGTTGTAAGTAGGCATGATTCTTCCCATTTGGTAAGCTAATCGATGACCACAATGATGTGTTTATGGCCACCAGCTGACGCAGGGTTGCAATCCATGAAGTTGGTGACCCATTTGGAAAATGGTCCAATGGTGACGACTGGATGAAGGGGGGCAGGGGGGGTTCTTTCCTTGGGGGAAAAGAGCTTCTAGTTTTGGCAATGTTTGACTGTGATGATACAATCAGTGAATAATGACAGCCAAAAATAACCTGCACAGATTTCCTTTTGAGTGGTGGCCATTCCAGAGAAATGGCCGCCGCAGGCACCGCTATGACATTCATTAAGGATTGTTCTGCTTCTTCTCAGGAAAGGCAACATCATAGGATTGTGTCGACACCACGTTGATAGAGGACATCACCTAAGAGGAGAAAATGGGGGGCATGGTGACGAAGGCGACGACGTCTGTCACGGTCGATATTGGGTCGAAACTTCTATGTGCAGAGGTATACCAAAATGTCATCGTACCAAGGGTTGTCATACGAGGTGATGAATAAATGTTTGTCAATTCGATCAGTATGGATAGCTTGTGATGATGATGAGGATGGTAGGTCCCTAATGAGCTGAGCGAGTGCTAGGGATTTGGTGCTCTTTGGGGTCTTAAAAGTCAGGTCTTATTCTTGTAAGATAGTCACCCATTTAGCTATGCAACCTTGCAAAAGGCGACATGTCAAGAGATAGACCTGTTATCACATATATAGTAGCCGAGCTACCACACATTATTTTTTATATTCCAAAGCACTCTTCAGCCAGTTCCTTTACATTGAGATGATGAGATGAGCATCTATCTATGGATCACTATCAGATTTTGGACAACATATGTATTCCCCATGCCATGACTGAGTCTCAGGACACTCAGAGAGATGACCAATGTAGCCATTATACCATTTATGCAGAGCAATCAGTAGTGCCTAGAGTTACAGTAGCAGTTTCAGAGGACAGATGATGGTTTAGAGGATGAGCATTCAGGTATATGACTCAGCAGGTATATCATGGTGTTATGGTTATATTTCTTTTATATTCATTCTTATGGTATGTCTTACCACTTATTGTCAAGATCTGGCGATCATATAGATATGTGGACCTAGTTGATCTTATTATATATATTTTACTGTCCTTACTCAGACTTAGAAGTTCACTACTCATACTCATTGGTTTTACCCTCCCTAGGGAGAATATAGGTGATCATTCCACCATACCTTGGCTTGCTAGTGTTGGCTCCATTATTCATTGTCTTCATCCATCCATTTCCTACCTTTTAGTTTATCACCTTGACATACTACTTGACTAGTGGCATGGAGAATCTTTCCCCACTGTAGCCTCTGTATTGGATGAGCTTCCCTGTTTATTGTGTCTCAGCTCTGAGTTGGTGACAAAACTTACCTCTGGTGAGTTGGATTGTAGGCCTAAATCATTCTAGTCAGTTGTCCCAATGTTTGGCATTGGCTCAAAATCCCCCTAGTCACTTGAGATGTAGTTGGCTAAAAATGAAAGCTCATGTACTACTTAAGGAAACTTATAAATTCGCCCATGAAAACTAAAAAGCGCAAGAGCGATGAAGTGCTAAAAAATACTCCTTGAAAAGTATAAAAGAAAGGTCCAAAAAGCCATGAGTCTTAAAAGCTATATCTAAACAATTGCTGACCTTATGTATGTATAAACAACATGCCCTGGATGCAAGCTGCAACTAGTTGTGCTTATTAGCGCACTTGAGATCCGAAGGGTTATGTAGGCCAAAAAGGCCATGAAATGAAATTGAATGATCCTAATGAACCTGGATCAACTTGATGTAGACATGATGCCTAAGTTGAATAAGCACTCTCTAAACAACTTATCCATTTGTGAGACACCACCATTCCCTATGTTGTTGCTCATTCAGTATATACTATGGTGTGTATTCCCTTTCCCATATCCAAAGTGTCACAATGATAAGTCAGTCAGTCACACTTTAGCTTAGCCATTTTATTTTAGCCTTCACCCTTCACTAGCAAATTGATCACAACTATGAAGTGAGTATGGTCCTGAAAGTCTAGTCTGAGTCATATAAATAATTAATGAAAATATATATATGGATTTAGATCACCAGTAATGATTACTTTGTGTTATAATTGCTATTTGAATGAGTTGTAGAGCATGCATTAACCTTTGACACTTTGCAACAGCTTTTGATGGTGGTCTGAGTTATATTTGGTCAATATTGTCCTAGTCAAACCTAGTTTGACCAGGGTCAATCACAGGACATGAGATTATTGGACCTTATGATGACACAGGTAGATGATATATGGTATATGTACATGTACATGATGGTTCTATGCATCAAATACAGGTTTATGATGATCTATGGTTTTCAACATTATTTGATCATTTATAGATTATTATTATTTCACCTATTCCGGTATATTGGATATATTGTATGATCATGCAGAGATCTATATGGTGTATGAGTACACATATTGGATAATTTTGGACCTTCTGAGTCCAATGAGACAATCTATTTTCAGTTCCGGGCAGTTACAGTGATGATTTAGCCTCAGTAAGCTATCCTAGTGCTGTTTTGGTCTGTGGGAGACACTGTCAGAGCAAAGATGATTTTTATTTGGTCCACCTATGGCGCTGATGATGGAGGGGGTGGTCTAGCCATTTGTTTTTACCATATTACCCCTCTTTCGGACACATTGGTTCCCTCACCTTGATAGCGCAGGCACTCCAGGAGGCCGTTCGGGGCAGATACATGCTTCCCGAGGCAGTTTTGGATTGGTAGAAATGGCTACAGAGGAATTCGATTTGGGCTATTAAGGCAAAGTTTTGGCATGGGATGATCAGTGATGATGAGTGGGATGTCTTCCGCACCTTCTCTAACAGTTTCAGCTTCATCAAGGCCCACATCCATCACTTATGGCACTTTCTGGTGATTTTTGAGGTCTTTTGAGGCCTACGATTTGTCCATAGAGGCACGATTTGGTACTTTGATGACTATTTTATTATTATTGTGCTATGGGGATTGACCAAGGGTGGCTAAAATTACCCCTTGGACCCACTATAAGCTTATTGTTATATTTTGTCATCATGATTTGGTGGGATCCCCTCTCCTAGGGCGATTTTGTCCACTTATGGTTATGTTTTATCGTTGATCCATGTATTTTATTGTTGAGCTCATCTCAACCATTGATTACATCTTTTGATCTTTTAATCTTAGCCACTCATGTAAAAATTGGTTAGGATTATGCTCTCTCCCCATCCTATTTAAGGAGGGAGCCTCTCAATGTAAAAGCATTTAGAGATTTTTGGCTCTTGGCTCTTGGAATAAAATTTCTATCTTTTGGAGTACATGCTTGGGTTGGAGTGGATGTTGGTTGTTTTGATTGTAAATACTTTTGTCCATTGCACCGGAGGATCTATTGTAGCTATCTTGCATATTTGCCATATCTTTTTATAGGTGGAGAAGACTTCTTCAACAAGTGCGATTTGGTGGGGAAGCTTGCCCTTCAAGCCTGGAGGAGGACGTTTTGGGTTAAACAGGGAGTGGTTTTGTCTTTGCACCAACTATTCTTTGCTTATCTCTTTCTTTCTCGTATCTACCTTCAACATGTTAAACTGATTGATGCTTTGCTCCTTGGTTTTGATAGGTTAGAGGGATACATATGTGGCTTGGAAAAATTGATTTGGCAAGAGGGCTTCAAAAATTATCCATTTGATCTTTGGCAAAAGTAATCCTCATCTCAACTAGCATTCATCTCTTCATCCAGGTATGCTCCAAAGGTATGATCTTCTTCTTCTTTGAATCATCCATAATTTCTAAATCATAAAAACCCTAATTAATCAAAACCCTCATTTTGGTTTTTCTTAGATCTACTTAGATCTAGCCTTGCTTTTGAAGAGATTTTAGAAACCCACCTCTATAGCATCCACCCCTAGTTGGATCTATAATTTGGTGGTGATTGGGTTAAAATTGACACACTTTTCAAGGCAATATAGCCCTCTTGAACCAAATCACACTTCCTTGGAGAGGCTTGTTGGGTTAGATCTAACATGTGGGTAGGTGAGGTCCCACTTGATTTGTAATCTACATACTTGATAACCTACCCCTAGACTTTTACTTGGGTGATTTCTACCTTGTGGGCATCATTCCACATTTTAAGGGATTAAAACCCCCTTTTGAAATACTTGGCACCTTAAAACTTAGATCTAGTAAGATCTAACCCTTGGATTGACTTAATTTTCTAGATCCACATAGATCGGTGCCTAATCTACTTGGATCTACAATTTGGTGGCCATTGTACTTGATTTGAGACACCTTATCCACCTTCTAGCCCTCCTTGAGCAAGGTCGCACTTCCTTGGGTGACTGAGTTTGCCCACTTCTAGGACCTAGGTAGTTGAGATTTCAGTGGATTTGGAACGGGCATACCTTGAAACCTATATCTAGAATATCATTTTGTGATGATTTGCCTTTGGGGTAGCATTCCTTGTTTTAAGGGATTGTGGTCCACTTGGGTCATTTCATGAAATCCTAGATCTAGCAAGATCCAACCACTTTACCTCAATTAGACCACTTGTCTTGACCTCTAGGTGTCCCGATCTACACTTTGACATATCTTTTGACTCCATTAACCCATCCAACAAGGCACTAGTCCTCCTTAAGCAAGTCACACTCCATGGGAATTATGTCAAACCTTAGATTCGGTACATGGGTGCTCCTAATTTCAACTTAGATCCATAGATCTACTCATTACATATCCTCTAGTGCCAATTGCATCCCTTAATTTCACCTTATGGGTCCACATTAAGCCATTTCACATATCCCAAGAAAGTAGGACCCATTTGTGTAACACATGGTACTATATCTTATCATTATAACTAATCATGTGGCCTAAATCATACATTGGTTGAAACATTAATCATCTCTCAAACCACCTTCAACCATACTTTAATTTCTAGGTCCACTTTACCTTGCATTGGTTTCTCTAATTTACCATTTACTCATCCCTAGGAACCTTTGTTTGGGTCCAATCACCTTTGATTGGTTATAGGGTCTCCCCCTAGGTCTTGTTTCATCTAGATCTAAAGTGAAGAGTGCCTCGGTTGACGTGACTCCCACCTTGCATTAGGAACTGTGGCATCTCTTGGGTCACCTCTTTAGTTGTCCATCTCCTCTACCGTCTCGGATGGGATACCACTAGGGGCAACTACAAGTTCTGTGATAACATTTTTGGCACCGTTGCCGGGGAGGTAGAGGCCTACCTTGATTCAACATACCTATTTGTCTCATTCTTCTCCCTACTTATTAACGACATACATCTTGGTAGAAGAATTTTAAAATCTACCTGGCGACTCCACATAAGCGACTCCACTGGTGATCGATCCTGTCATTATCTAGAGCCCATGGGGTGCATCTTTTTGTATTTAGGTTCTTGATTTAATAATAAAATTTAAAAAATAAAAAATAAAAAAATAAAAAATTTTCCATCCATGGCTGCGTCTGAGCGGCCTAGGACTTTTGGTTGTTTGAAAGTTTTTGACTTCTCAAAAATTGTTGGGTATCCTCATCAAATCCCTCATCAAGCCCGTGAAAGGTTGTCTAAATTTGATGGAAGTCATGAAATAACTGCTAAAAGACACCTTGAACTTTTTAGGGAAATTATTAATGAGTTATCCATAACCCATGAGGATGTGTGTATGAAACTATTGGCTTCATCTTTCAAAGAAAGAGCTGAGCTTTGGTTCTTGAATTTGAAGCCTAATAACATTTCCAGGTATGACATGTTTGAGCAAAAATTCTTAGAAGAATGGGGAAGTGAATCCGATGATATATATTCTTCAAATCAAATCCAAGATCAAAACTTTCCCCTTTCTGATCCTATCGTTGAATCAATCAATAACCAAATATCGAATGAATTGTCAACATCCGGAGATGATCCCTCCTTCCCAATTTCTTTTGAGGATGAGGCGTCCACTTCTGAGTCAATCAAAAGTCAAATCCATAATCATTGTATACATCATAAGTTTTCAAATTTCTTTTTAGGTAGCTTTAGTCCTGATCCTAAGGAAATGTCTGAGGGTGAGCCTTTAGTCAGTCAGTCTACTGAAGTTCCTCCCTCGGAGAAACTCATTAGTCATTTTTTCTTTAGTGATCATTCAATTCCTTATCACCTTATTGAAGAAGAAGAAAGTGAGAACATTGACCTAGATCCTTTAGTAGTTCTTTTACATGATCATTATGCAAATAATCAAGATATTGTAAATGAAATTGTTAATTTCCCCCCTGATCAATTAAATGAAAATGATCACTTATCCTCTTATAATTTTAATGTTGAATCAATAGAAGGTCAACCTCAAGATGAGGATGAATTAGTGAATCACACTAGATGCTCTAATCTGTGTTCCACTTCTTATAATGAGTCTTTAATTTTTTCCATCCTTAATCAAGATAACTTAGAGCTAGATAGCTATGGTCAATCTTGTCCTCAGATTGTAAACATTAAACTTGATCAAAAGATTAAAATCATTCCTACAGTAAAGAGTGCTTTCTTTTGTCAAAATCCAAGGTCAAATTTATTTATTCATTTGGGAGAATTTTCATATTTGCAATCCACCCTCCCTTCCCAATTCTTTCAATCATCTTTGCGTTGGTGCCCTAGTCAATTTTTTGCATTGGAATTTTTCAATAGGAAGTATATGCACGATTACATGATTGGAGAAAAAGCACTTCATTTCCCTTTTCAGTCAACTTGGAACAATAATGCTTGTTGTCAAATTATAAATCATTCTTGGTGGCTAGAAAAGGTGTTTAAAGATCAATTTCATCGTTTGTCCATTTTTGAGCATCAAGTGGATCTAGTTTTTATTGTTTGTCTATTAAGCCTTCATTTGTCCCCACTTGGTTTTTATTTGATCATCAGTCCCAAGGGGAAACGAATTGAATATGCAAGTGAAGTGAATGAGGAAAGTAGTTTATTAAATCAAATACCATATATTTTCCCTCCATCAATTTTAAACAATCATTTGCATAAATTTTATGATCCTATCAGTTCTTTGATGGAGGATGTCGGCTTCAGTCAATCTTTCCCTTGGCATGATTTCATTTTGCACCATTCAAACCCTTCTTCAATTTTTGAACAAGCCAGAAAGATTGTGTTATCAAATTCTCTAATCTTTAATCCAATCATGACTTGTTTCATTAATAAAAATCAAAGAAGAATCACTAATCTGTTTGATGAATGGTTGCACTGGATTTATGATTGTACCAAGCATTTGTGTTGACTGGTTAGAGTAGGGTAGGTAGGTCTTGAATAAGCTCACTTGAGTAGTAGGATTTGTGTGCTTTTTCTGTGTGATGAGTTGCCAATTTTTCTTTTCTGCTTGGAGTGTCTGATTGTTTTTGTTTTTGATTGAGTTGAACATTGCTCCTTCCTAAGCGAGTCTCTTCTCCTGCATGCATTAAAGAATTCTTATTTCCTATTGCATTTTTGGCTGCCTGTGAAAGTTGAGATTGCCTGCTTGAAAAAGTTCTCTTTTCCTCCTGCACAGTAATAAAAATAATGAATGATGAATAAATGATATATGCCATGTTAGTTTAAAATTTTTCTTTTACGCATTTCAGTTTTTGTTTTAGAGTAGATTTCATTTTCAATTTTATTTTATATTTATCGCATACATGCACCATGAGGTATTCTAGTGTTTGTGAGCACAGGTACAAGTGTAAAATAAAAGATGAAAATAATGATGGTACAGTGCTGGATTGAAGATTGATGCAGAGTAGTTGGAGACCAGAGATTCTGAGGTTCTCAAGCACTCTCTCCCTTAGAGCACTTGTCCCAGATGGAGCCAGATGTTATCACATATATAGTATCTGGGCTACCACACATTATTTTTCAATTTCCAGAGCACTCTTCAGCTAGTTCCTTTACATTGAGATGATGAGATGAGCATCTATCTATGGATCATTATCAGATTTTGGACAGCATATGTATTCCCCATGCCATGAATGAGTCTCAGGACACTCAGAGAGATGACCGATGTAGCCATTATACCATTTATGCAGAGCAGTCAGTAGTGCCCGGATTTATAGTAGCAGTTTCAGAGGACAGATAATGGTTGAAAGGATGAGCATTCAGGTATATGACTCAGCAGGTATATCATGGTGTTATGGTTATATTTCTTTTATATTCATTCTTATGGTATGTCTTAGCACTTAGTGTGATGATCTGGCGATCATATAGATATGTGGACCTGGTTGATCTTATTATATATATTTTACCATCCTTAATCAGACTTAGAAGTTCACTACTCATACTCATTGGTTTTACCCTCCCTAGGGAGAATAGAGGTGATCATTCCACCATACCTTGGCTTGCTAGTGTTGGATCCATTATTCATTGTCTTCATCCATCCATTGCCTACCTTTTAGTTTATCACCCTGACTTACTACTTGACTAGTGGCATGGAGGATCTTTCCCCACTGTAGCCTCTGTATTGGATGAGCTTCCCTGTTTATTGTGTCTTGGCTCTGATTTGGTGACAAAACTTACCTTTGGTGAGTTGGATTGTAGGCCTAAATCATTCTGGTCGGTTGTCCCGATGTTTGGCTTTGGCTCAAACTCCCCCTAGTCACTTGAGATGTTGTTGGCTAAAACTGAAAGCTCATGTACTACTTTTGGAAACTTATAAATTCACCTATGAAAACTAAAAGGGCAAGAGCGATGAACTGCTAAAAAATACTCCTTGAAGAGTATAAAAGAAAGGTCCAAAAAGTGATGATTCTTAAAAGCTATATCTAAACAATTGTTGACCTTATGTGTGTATAAATAACATGCCCTAGATGCAAGCTGCAACTAGGTGTGCTTATTAGCACACCTGAGATCCGAAGGGTTATGTAGGCCAAAAAGACCATGAAATGAAATTGAATGATCCTAACGAACCTGGATCAACTTGATGTAGACATGATTCCTAAGTTGAATAAGCACTCTCTAAACAACTTATCCATTTGTGAGACACCACCATTCCCTGTGTTGTTGCTCATTCGGTATATACTATGGTGTGTATTCCCTTTCCCATATCCAAAGTGTCACAATGTTAAGGTAGTCAGTCACCCTTTAGCATAGCCATTTTATTTTAGCCTTCACCCTTCACTAGCAAATTGATCACAACTATGAAGTGAGTATGGTCCTGAAAGTCTAGTCTGAGTCATATAAATAATTAATGACAATATATATATGGATTTAGATCGCCAGTAATGATTACTTTGTGTTATAATTGTTATTTGAATGAGTTGTAGAGAATGCATTAACCTTTGACACTTTGTAGCAACTTCTGATGGTAGTCTGAGTTATGTTTGGTCAATATTGACCTGGTCAAACCTAGTTTGACCAAGGTCAATCACAGGACATGAGATTATTGGACCTTATGATGACATAGGTAGATGATATATGGTCTATGTACATGTACATGATGGTTCTATGCATCAGATACAGGTTTATGATGATCTATGGTTTTCGGCATTATTTGATCATTTACAGATTATTATTATTTCACCTGTTCCAGTATATTGGATATATTGTATGATCATGCAGAGATCTATATGGTGTATGAGTACACATCTTGGATAGTTTTGGACCTTCTGAGTCCAATGAGATAGTCTATTTTCAGTTCCAGGTAGTTACAGTGATGATTTAGCCTCAGTAGGCTGTCCTAGTGCAGTTTTGGTCTATCGGAGACTCTGTCAGAGCAGAGATTATTTTTATTTTGTTCATCTAGGGCACTGATGATGGAGGGGGTGGTCCAACCACTTGTTTTTACCATATTACCCCCTTCTGGACACACTGGTTCCCTCACCTCGACAGCGCAGGCACTCCAGGAGGCATTTTGGGGTAGATACATGCTTCCCGAGGTAGTTTTGGATTGGTAGAAATGGCTACAGAGGAATTCGATTTGGGCTACTGAGGCAAAATTTTGGAATGGGATGATCAATAACGATGAGTGGGATGTCTTCCGCACTTTCTCTAGCAGTTTCATCTTTATCGGGGCCCACATCCATCACTTATGGCACTTTCTAGTGATTTCTGAGGTCTTTTGAGGTCTACGATTTGTCCATAGAGGCAGGATTTGGTACTTTGATGACTATTTTATTATTATTGTGCTATGAAGATTGACCAAGGGTGGCTAAAATTACCCCTTGGACCCACCATAAGCTTATTGTTATATTTTGTCATCATGATTTGGTGGGATCCCCTCTCCTAGGGCGATTTGGTCCACTTATGGTTATATTTTATGGTTGATCCATGTATTTTATTGTTGAGCTCATCTCAACCATTGATTACATCTTTTGATCTTTTAATATTAGCCACTCATGTAAAAAGTGGTTAGGATTATGCTCTCTCCCCATCCTATTTAAGGAGGGAGCCTCTCATTGTAAAAGTGTCTAGAGATTTTTGGCTCTTAGCTCTTGGAATAAAATTTCTATCTTTTGGAGTACATGCTTGGGTTGGAGTGGATGTTGGTTGTTTTGATTGTAAATAGTGTTTTCCATTGCACTGGAGGATCTATTGTAGCTATCTTGCATATTTTCCATATCTTTTTACAGGTGGAGAAGACTTCTTCAACAAGTGCGAATTGGTGGGGAGGCTTGCCCTTTAAGCTTGGAGGAGGACGTTTTGGGTTAAACAGGGAGTGGTTTTGTCTTTGCACCAACTATTCTTTGCTTTTCTCTTTCTTGCTTTTATCTACCTTCAAAATGTTAAACTGATTGATGCTTTGCTCCTTGGTTTTGACAGGTTAGAGGGATACATATGTGGCTTGGAAAAATCGATTTGGCAAGAGGGCTTCAAAAATTCTCCATTTGATCTTTGGAAAAATTAATCCTCATCTCAACTAGCATTCATCTCTTCATCCAGGTATGCTCCAAAGGTATGATATTCTTCTTCTTTGAATCATCCATAATTTCTAAATCATAAAAACCCTAATTAATCAAAACCCTCATTTTGGTTTTTCTTATATCTACTAAGATCTAGCCTTTCTTTTGAAGAGATTTTAAAAACCCACCTCTTTAGCATACACCCCTAGTTGGATCTATAATTTGGTTGTTATTGGGTTAAAATTGACACACTTTTCAAGGCAATATAGCCCTCTTGAACCAAATCGCACTTCCTTGGAGAGGCTTGTTGGGTTAGATCTAGCATGTGGGTAGGTGAGATCCCACTTGATTTGCAATCTACACACTTGATAACCTACCCCTAGACTTTTACTTGGGTGATTTCTACCTTGTGGGCATCATTCCACATTTTAAGGGATTAAAACCCTCTTTTGAAATACTTGGCACCTTAAAACTTAGATCTAGTAAGATCTAACCCTTGGATTGACTTAATTTTCTAGATCCACATAGATCAGTCCCTAAGATACTTGGATCTACAATTTGGTCGCCATTGGACTTGATTTGACATAGCTTATCCACCTTTTAGCCCTCCTTGAGCAAGATTGCACTTCCTTGGGTGACTGAGTTTGCCAACTTCTAGGACCTCGGTAGTTGAGATTTCAGTGGATTTGGAACGGGCATACCTTGAAACCTATATCGAGAGTATCATTTTGTGACGATCTACCTTGGGGGTAGCATTCCTTGTTTTAAGGGATTGTGGTCCACTTGGGTCATTTCATGAAATCCTAGATCTAGCAAGATCCAACCACTTTACCTCAATTAGCCCACTTGTCTTGACCTCTAGGTGTCCCGATCTACACTTTGACATATATTTTGACTCCATTAACCCATCCAACAAGGCACTAGTCCTCCTTAAGCAAGTCGCACTCCTTAGGAATTATGTCAAACCTTAGATCCGGTACATGGGTGCTTCTAATTTCAACTTAGACCCATAGATATACTCATTACATATCCTCTAGTGCCAATTGCATCCCTTAATTTCACCTTGTGGGTCCACATTCAGCCATTTCACATATCCCAAGAAAGTAGGACCCATTTGTGTAACACATGGTACTATATCTTATCATTATAACTAATCATGTGGCCTAAATCATACATTGGTTGAAACATTAATCATCTCTCAAACCACCTTCAACCATACTTTAATTTCTAGGTCCACTTTACCTTGCATTGGTTTCCGTAACTTACCATTTACTCATCCCTAGGAACCTTTGTTTGGGTCCAATCACGTTTGATTGGTTATAGGGTCTCCCCCTAGGTCTTGATTCATCTAGATCTAAAGTGAATAGTGCCTCGGTTGACGTGACTCCCACCTTGCATTGGGAACCATGGCATCTCTTGGGTCACCTCTTTAGTTGTCCATCTCCTATATCGTCCCGGATGGGATCCCACTAGGGGCAACTACAAGTTGTGTGATAACAAGACCATTGGGTTGGAATTTGCGACAACTGTGGTATGGCTGAGGAGAATGTAATGGCACAATTTCTGTACTGAAAATATGATGGTGAGGGCCATTTTCTCTTCATGTGTGTAGTAGCATAGTGGTGGATCTGATAAGGTTTGGCTTAAATGGTAAATGACATGCTCTTGATGAGCAGAGTCTTCTTGAACGAGTACTCCCGAAATGGCATAATCGGATGCTGAAACGTAAAGGATGAAGTCTCTTGTGA
This sequence comes from Larix kaempferi, assembly GCA_027924585.1. Taxonomy (NCBI): domain Eukaryota; kingdom Viridiplantae; phylum Streptophyta; class Pinopsida; order Pinales; family Pinaceae; genus Larix; species Larix kaempferi. The sequence goes on along the minus strand of BSBM01000270.1, from coordinate 475,361 downwards.
AATCTGGAGGAGAAATCAAGGGGGCATTAGTGAGTGCTTTCTTCAGGTCTGTGAAAGCTTCTTCTGCTTGGTTGTCCCATACAAAACAGGTATGAAAGTGTAGTAAATGAAGGAAACCATGGACTGTCGTGGCATAATCGTGGACAAAGCGAAGGAGGAAGTTGGATCTCCCCTGAAGGATTTGTAGCTGTCTTAGTGTACGAGGTGATGGTAGGTCCACGATGGCTTGGACCTTTAAAGGGTCTACGGTGATCCCTTTTTATGAAATGATGAAACCCAACAGACAGCCTGCTGGAATGCAAAAGACACAGTTGAGTGGGTTAAAGTGGATTTGGTATTTGCAACAACGCAAGAAGACTTGTCGAAGGTCGTCTAAATGGTCGGATTGTTTCTTAGATCGAGTTGTGAGGTCGTCTAGATAAACCAATATGATGTTAATCAGGTCATGAAAACAATAAGTCATGGCTCGCTGAAATGTGGCTCCAGCACTCTTTAGACCAAAAGGAATGACACGATAGGTGAAGGTGCCCCATGCGGTAGTGAAAGTGGTATTGTATTGATCTTCCTTGCAGATTTTAATTTGGTTATACCCATAAAAACCATCAATGAAAGATAGTATCTCGTGTCTTGCACATGCATCGATTAATTGGTCGATAAATGGTGTTGGGAAGTTGTCTTTCGGACAAGCTAGATTGAGGTCGCGAAAATTAGTACAGACACGAATGGTGCCTACTTTCTTATTGACTGGAACTGGGTTGGAAACCCAGGTGGTATAAGCAATAGGATATATGAAACCTCCTGCTCGAAGCTTCTCAATTTCGGCTTTGACGGCAGGAAGCTTGGATGGGTGAATGGGGCGTTGTTTCTGGCGGACCGGAGATATGTTGGGCCAAGTGTCTATGTGATGTTCTACAATGGTAGGCTCAAGACCAGACATCTGTTGAAATACTGAGAGGGGGTGAATCAGTATTTCCACATTCTTAAAATTTTTAACCAAGAGCTAGTTGCCAATCACCAATCATTCATGAAAAATAACAATATGCACAGTACACAATATTTTTACGTGGAAACCCAAGTCCTGGGGGTAAAACCACGGAAGCCTTTTATGATAAAATTTGACCCAACAACAACTGGGGCTACAAATTTAATACAACTTCTCCAGCTACAACTAGAAGGGGCTACAATCCCTAGGCTTCGTTAGCTGCAACTGACGAGCTGCTAAAACAGCTTAGCTCACAAAATTGTGAGCCCTAGCACCACCCTACCACCCTGAAGAAAAAGATTGCTAAACCTGTGGGCCTGTCAAACAACAAACCCTGTACTCTCTGCTGCTGATAACCTATGCTCTCTGATCACTGCCAAATCATCACTGTATATATATCATTGATGTATCTGGACATCACTGCGTGATCATCATATCACTGTATACTAAGCATGTCCACTGTTGTCATTGCACTTGTCACATCATGTCTTCTGTCATATTAAATCAGACTACTGCTCATAATCTCTGCTCAATCTGCTGCTCAAGAATATTGCTCATAACCCTGTCTGCTTAAATACTAGATAGTCATCAAGTTCTGAAACAATTTGGATAACTCAACCAGTCCTTAATTGTCACTATAATAATATCAAACTGTCACATCAATGCTTGTCAAAGTCAACTCTAGTCTGCTGTTCACATCTTCCCTCTGTATGTCATCACTGTGTATTCATCATACTTATCATCACTGGCATATCATATGCATTATTTCATCTCTGTGTATTCAAATCTTCACTGTATAGGCATATAATATATCATCACTGTACATGTATATATCACTGCACATCATCCCACATCACCGTGCATAGATTTTACTGTACATTACTGTACATCACTGTTAGTGTACATCACTATATACCACTGTGTCACTTCATTATTTCAACCAAACTGCTTTGTCACCACTATACCTCACAATCATTGTCAAATCAAACCTTTTGTACATCTAGCTATCACTCCATCAGCTTCATTGCCATGTTCATGTCATCACTTTGTCACTGTCATACTCTATCAAAAGTCTTGCTCACATGCTGCTCATGTTGTCACAATAAATCAACTATCAGGTCAATCTGATTTTCCAAGTCAACTATCACTGTGTAGAGATAGATATCAGATTGGTTTACTGTGGATGATCCAATGCTGCAGTAGCCCAAAATCAAAGCACAAGTCATATAAGATCAAGAACTCAGCTGCCTCAACATGTTCATACAGAATTGGTGTACTGCTGCTGTAGATGCCTTTTTTTCTTTACCACCGAATTTCACAACTGATCCACTTAACTGCCTTATTGCTTCCTTAGTATACTGTCAACCCGAATTTCAGAGAGGATGTAAACTTTAAACTTTCAAATTTCTGTTCTTGACTGCAGCTGCTTCAAAGGCTGTCACATACCCGACTTTCAGACGTCTTTTCTGCAGTTACCTCAAAGAAAGGGACCTGGAATTAGAGCTGGATGAAGGCTTTAGTTTGCTGCGATTTCCTCAGTAGCTGCCACTGTAAATCCGAATTTGAAACTCTTTAAAATCAGACCAAAAACTCTTCTTCAATGCAACTGTCACAGTCATTTGAATTCCTCAGATCAGTCCGATTTTCCACAGAGCTTATCCGAATTTTTCTTTCCCTTTGTTTGGTGTAAAAAACGTATATATATATATATATATATGTAAAATCGTGGATTTTTTATTGAGCCAACCTAGTATAAAAATATATTTTTTAATTAATTTATTTATTTTTTTAACTGAGCCGACTTCATTTAAAGTGGCTAGGCCGACTTCCCTATAAAGTTAATCATTTAATGTATTTAATTATTAAAATAATTAAAGTACCTTCTTTTTTTTTGTCCCCCTCTAACATTTAATTTAAAGTTTTAAAATTTTTTATTATATAATATTTTTTTTTTTAATTCCTTTAGTATTTTATTAAATATTAAAAACATGTTAAACCTTTTAACAATACTTTAATTAATACTTTAAATAATAATCTATTAATCATTTAATTATTAAATTCTTTTTAATAAAGATGGGCCAATCATGTAATTGATTTCAAATTTAATTTTAATTAAAAATTCAAGAAAGCTTTTATTAAATTAAAATTCTTTTGATTTAATAATTTTTATTAATCTTTAATTAGGGCTTAAGTTTAAGTTTAGGTTTTAGAAGGGGTGACACTAGGGCTTAAGGACTTCTTATCAAGGGCAACCCAACAAAGTCAAAGGGTAAATAGGGCTTTGTAATTGTCTCAAGGCCTCCAAGGGATTCAAGCTTGGGCTTGGACAACCACAAAAGGACTCCTTAGACTCCAGCAACACAAAAGACTCTTAGGGGCTCGACAAGGGGCAAAAAAGCACCACAAGCCCTCATTAGGGCACTGTTAACATCAATGACAAAAGTTTATCAATAATCTCCCCTTTTGTCATTGATGACAACACCTAAGCTCCCCCTGAAAACATGCTCCCCCTGTTTATAACGTCTCTCCCCGTTTAGCATCAATGGCAAAGGGTACTACCTTAAAATAACACTCCCCCTCAGGACATGCTTTCCCTAAGACTAGGCACTTCTACTTGAAGAAGAAGAATCAATTTAGTGGGAAGAAGGAATGACCCCCAATTTTTGTCAGAGGTACTCAAATGTCCCTTTAGGAAGTGGCTTGGTGAATATATCTGCTATCTATTCCTTTGTCCCAATATATTCCAACTTGATGTGCTTTTCTGTGACCTGTTCACGAAGAAAGTGATATTTGATAGGGATGTGCTTTGTCTTGGAGTGCATGACCGGATTCTTGGAGATGCTGATGGCACTTGTGTTGTCACATAGAATTGGAATTGGCTCATCATATGTTACTTGTAGGTCTTGCAGGTTCTGTTTCATCCAAAGGATTTGAGTACAACATGCTACTACTGCTATATATTCTGCTTCTGTTGTTGACAAGGATACTGAGGATTGCTTTTTGCTAGACCATGATACCAGATAGTTTCCTAAGAAAAATGCTGCACCACTTGTGCTTCTTCTGTCATCCACACATTCTGCTCAATTCGCGTCTGAGTAAGATAATAAGTCCAACTCATTTCCTTTTGAATACCATAATCCAAAGTCCATAGTTCCTTTAAGATATCTGAAGATTCTTTTAACTGCAATAACATGAGTTTCCTTCGGAGCTGCTTGAAATATTGCAACCTGTCCAATAACTTGCATCACATCTGGCCTTGAAGCTATCACATACAGTAGGATACCAATCATTAACTTGTAAAGTTTTTGATCCACTGCATTTGATTCATCGTCTTTGCTTAACTTGCAGCTAGTAGTCATAGGAGTGCTCACAGGCTTACAATCTTCCATCTTGAACCTCTTCAACATTTCTTTAATGTACTTGGTCTGAGAGATGAAGATGCCTTCATATTGTGATATCTGAAGTCCCAAGAAGAAGGTCAGTTCATCAAGTAGTGACATCTCAAATTCGTTTTGCATAACCTTGGCAAATTGTTGGCTCAGAGTATCATCATCACTACGAAAGATAATATCATCAACATACACTTCAACAATAAGTATGATGTCATGATCAACCTTTATATACATATTACTGCCTATGGTTCCCCTTTTGAAACCTTGTTTCTGCAAGTAACTGTCCAATCTGGAGTACCAAGCTCTAGGGGCTTGCTTTAACCCATATAGAGCCCTTTTTAATTTGCACACATAGTCCATGTTTACTGATAGTTGGAATCCTTCTGGATGTTCAATGTAGACTTCTTCTTCTAGTTTGCCATTCAAAAAGGCTGATTTGACATCCGTTTGATACATTTTGATGTTTTTAGCACAAGCATGGGCCAATATCATTCTTATAGCTTCCATTCTGGCTACTGGAGCAAATGTTTCTTCAAAATCTATCCCTTCGATTTGAGCATATCCTTTGCAAACCAATCTTGCCTTGTTTCTGATCACCTGTCCATCTTCATTCAGCTTATTTCTAAAAATCCATTTTGTGCCAATGACATTTTTGTCCTTGGGTCTAGGAACAAGTTCCCATGTTTCATTTTTCTCGATTTGATCAAGTTCTTCTCCCGTGGCTTTGACCCAATGTTCATCTGCACTAGCTTCTGCAAAGTTACTCAGCTCAACTGTAGACAGTAGTGAGAAATATACTTGTTCTGGTCTTCGGACTTGTCTTCGATCTTTTCTGGTTTCTATGCCGGCATTTTTGTCACCAATAATCAATTCTTGTGGATGATTCTTTTGATACCAATCCTTAGGGGAGTTTTGTTGTTGTTGTTGTTGATCCTGTACTTGTTGATCCTGTGTAACTTTTGGCTGAATTTTTCTCTGTTCTTCTTCTTCTTCTACTTCATCATCATCATCTTCTTCTTCATGATATTCTGAGTCTTCCTGACATTTTGGCAAGCTCGATTCATCAATCTTTACATTGATGCTTTCCACTATCTTACCTAATCTCAGATTGTAACACTTGTAGGCCTTTCTTGTGGATGAGTTCCCAACAAATATTCCTTCATCAGCACGAGATTCGAATTTTCTAATCTTCTTATCATCTCTTCTGATGCAGCACCTGCTTCCGAACACTCTGAAGTGTTGAACATTAGTTGTTCTTCCTGTCCATAGCTCATAAGGAGTTTTATCAGTGTTGCTTCTGAGCAATCATCTGCTCATAATGTGGACTGCTGTATGGACTGCTTGAGCCCAAAAATTTTCGCTTAGCTTAGCTTCATTCAACATAGTTCTGGCCATTTCTAACACTGATTTGTTCTTCCTTTCTGCTACTCCATTATGCCGAGGTGTTCTGGCAACTGAAAATTGTCTTTTTATACCATTTTCTTCACAGTACTGATAAAATTCATTTGATGTGAATTCTCCGCCATTATCGGATCTGAGACACTTGATTCGTTTACCTGTTTCATTTTTGACCTGTTCTTTAAAGATCTTGAAGCATTCAAAGGCTTCTGATTTCCTGTTAAGAAGGCATACCCTTGTCATCCTGGAGTAGTCATCAATGAGCAGCATGAAGTATTCTTCACCATCCAATCCTTTATTCTTGGTTGGCCCACATAGATCAGTGTGGACAAGCTCTAAGGGTTTTGTAGAAGAGTATTCTTTTGTCTTGAAATTGGCTTTCGTAAGTTTCCCATGCTAACAGTGCTTGCAGATAGTGTCAGAAGGCTTTGTAATCTGTGGCATGTTCCTTACGGCTTGCTTCTTGCTGATTTTGACCAGATTATCAAAATGTGCGTGTCCCATTCTTCTATGCCATAACCAATTCTCATCTTCTTTTCCTAGGTGACATTTCTCTTCCTTGATCTCGTCCAAAACATATATGTTGTTTGGAGTCCTGGTAGCGGTAGCCACTAACTTTCTTGATCCTTCTTTTCTTATTTTGCAGGACTTTGAGTTGAATGTAAGTTCATGTCCCTGATCACACATCTGGCTGACACTCAACATATTATGCTTCATACTGTCGACAAACAACACATTTTCTGCTACTGTATCTTTGCCGCCAAGATTTACTATACCTTTTCCAACAACTTTTGCTGATTTGTTATTTCCAAAAGAGACAGATCCTTTATCTTTTTCAAGAAACATGAAAGCACCTTTGTTACCTGTCATATGCCTAGAACAACCACTGTCTACATACCATTTGTTGCTACCGGTTTGAGCTTGAGCTTAAAGAGCTATCCCACATTCATGAATATTCATATTGTTCTTTTGTCTGATCCATACTTTTTGTTGGTCACCCGTTTGATTGGTTGATACTTGTTTAATGCCTGTAGGAGGGATTGTCATTCTGCAATTCCTGGCTGTATGCCCAAAGTTGTTGCATTTCTGGCATTCGACTTCAGAATCCAAAGGAGAAAAACTGTTGTTGTTTCGTTGCCATCTAGAATTTTCATACCTGTTTCTATTTTCTGCATATCTTCCTTTTATACAATTCATCGCTTTGTGCCCAAATATTCCGCAAGAAAAACAATAACCATAAAAGGGATATTCATACCTGGGAACAAATGGTCTTCTTGGAGGTGTTGCCCATCTGAAACTTCAATTTTCAACTGGAGTCCATTCTGAGGTTGGTTGTCTAGGTTGAAATGGTCTTCTTAGAGGTGCTGTCAATTTAACATGTTGATTTTCAACTAGAGCATGTTCTGGTTGTTGTTTTGGCTGATATATGGGTACTTCCTGGATGACGGGGTGTTTGATAACTTTTGGTTTATCTTCAGCTGTCTTGGAACTTGAACCTTCATCATTATGTTTCTTATCACCAAGACCTGTTCTGTCGAGGTATGGCTTTTGATTATTGATGATTTGATCAAGTATCTTGGAACTGTTTTCATAGCCTTGACTCACATTTTTCTTTTGTAGTTGAGTTCTTAGAGTCACTATCTCCCCCATTAGTCTCTCACTTTCATTCATACTTTCTTCTAGTTGTTTTCTGAGATTGTCTTGAATTCTTTTGGCTTCTTCTAATTGAATAGTTAGACTTTGAATGAGTTGATCTACTTCTTCTGATATCTGAGGTCTTTCTCGTAACTCCTGTATCTCCCCTTTAAATAGTTTATTCTTTTTCCTTTCTCTTCTCAGCTCTTTCAAAGCACGTATCAATTCTTCCTCCAAGTCTACTTCACCTTCTCAATCGGATTCTTCTTTGTTTTCAGAGATCTCATCTGAGTCTTTTGAATCAACAACCATGAAGAGTACCCTTTTTGATTCGTTATCACTGCTGCTGTCCAAATCACTATCACTATCTGAGTCATTGTCAGAATCTTCATCTGATGAGCTGGTGTTTCTTTTAGAGTAGAGACTTTTCTTCTTTGCAAACCTTCCATTTTTCTTTCCTTTGAAATTCTTGTATTTCTTATGCTTCTTGAAACTGTCATCACTATCAGATTCTTTTGCATAGGGACATTTTGAAGCAAAGTGACCTATTTTACCACATGAAAAACACTTAAGAGGTAACTTACCTTTGTACTTACCTGTGCCTCTTTTGAGCTTTCTTACGAAGTTTGCTATCTCCTCATCATCTGAATCATCATTGTAGTTGAAGTGGTATGCTGTCTTTGATTTGGATTTTATTTCTGAATTGTCCTTCTTGGCTTGTTTGTCTTTCATTGATTGCTTGGATGAAACTTTAAAGGCTGCTTCTTTTCTAGGTGAGTCTTCATCTTCTAATCTCATTTCATAAGCCAAAAGTGTCCCATGTAGCTAGTCTACTGTCATAGTATCCAAGTCAGTCCTTTCTTCCAAGGATGAGATTTTAGGATTGAATCTAGTGGGAAGCGTTCTTAGTATCTTTTGAACAACAACTAATTCTTCAACCCTTTCACCTAGGCCTCTGATAGTATTTACAAGTTCATCAATTCGAAGAAAATAGGTTGCAATGTTCTCGTCATCCTTCATCTTTAGATGTTCGAATTGTCCTCTGTAGGTTTGGAGTTTGGCTTCTTTGACCTTTCTGTCACCTTCGTAGATGGTCTTGAGTTTGTCCCACATTTCCTTAGCAGAAGTACAATGCATGACTTTGACAAAGACCGATTCATCCAATGCACTCGAAATATGGTTCGTTGCTTTTGAATTCGTATCATAACGAGCTAAGTTAGCTGGATCTGTTGGTGGGGGTGTTGGTACTTTATATCCATTTTCAACTATTTGCCATACTTGTACTCCTTGAGCTAGCAGAAAAGATTTCATTCATATACTCCAAAAGGTATAGCCGATCCCATCAAACATGGGTATTCCATTTTTACTTTGCTTGGAAAACTTGCCCATAATTTCCTTCTAGTGATTAAATTGTTCTTGAAGGAGCCTGCTCTGATACCAAATGTTGAAATACTGAGAGGGGGTGAATCAGTATTTCCACATTCTTAAAAATTTTAACCAAGAGCTAGTTGCCAATCACCAATCATTCATGAAAAATAACAAGATGCACAGTACACAATATTTTTACGTGGAAACCCAAGTCCTGGGGATAAAACCACGGAAGCCTTTTATGATAAAATTTGACCCAACAACAATTGGGGCTACAAATTTAATACAACTTCTCCAGCTACAACTAGAAGGGGCTACAACCCCTAGGCTTCCTCAGCTGCAACTGACGAGCTGCTACAATAGCTTAGCTCACAAAATTGTGAGCCCTAGCACCACCCTACCACCCTGAAGAAAAAGATTGTTGAACCTGTGGACCTGTCAAACAACAAACCTTGTACTCTCTGCTGCTGATAACCTCTGTTCTCTGATCACTGCCAAATCATCACTGTATATATATCACTGAAGTATCTACACATCACTGCGTGATCATCATATCACTGTATACTAAGCATGTCCACTGTTGTCATTGCACTTGTCACATCATGTCTTCTGTCATATTAAATCAGACTACTGCTCATAATCTCTGCTCAATCTGTTGCTCAAGAATATTGCTCATAACCTTGTCTACTTAAATACTAGATAGTCATCAAGTTCTGAAACAATTTGGATAACTCAACCAGCCCTTAACTCTCACTATAATAATATCAAACTATCACATCAATGCTTGTCAAAGTCAACTCCAGTCTGCTGTTCACATCTGCCCTATGTATGTCATCACTGTGTATTCATCATACTTATCATCACTGGCATATCATATGCATTATTTCATCTCTGTGTATGCAAATCTTCACTGTATAGGCATATAATATATCATCACTATATATATCACTGTATAATATATCTTCACATGTATATATCACTGTACATCATCCCACATCACCGTGCATAGATGTTACTGCACATTACTGTACATCATTGTCAGTGTACATCACTATATACCACTGTGTCACTTCATTATTTCAACCAAACTACTTTTTCACCACTATACCTCACAATCATTGTCAAATCAAACCTTTTGTACATCTAGCTATCACTCCATCAACTTCATTGCCATTTTCATGTCATCACTTTGTCACTGTCATACTGTATCAAAATTCTTGCTCACATGTTGCTCATGTTGTGACAATAAATTAGCTATCAGGTCAATCTGATTTTCCAAGTCAACTATCACTATGTAGAGATAGATATCAGATTGGTTTACTGTGGATGATGCAATGCTGCAGTAGCCCAAAATCAAAGCACAAGTCATATAAGATCAAGAACTCAGTTGCCTTAACATGTTCATATAGAATTGGTGTACTGCTGCTGTAGATGCCTTTTTTTCTTTACCACCGAATTTCACAATTGATCCACTTGACTGCCTTATTGCTGCCTTAGTATACTGTCAACCTGAATTTCAGAGAGGATGTAAACTTTAAACTTTCAAATTTCTATTCTTGACTGCAGCTGCTTCAAAGGCTGTCACATACCCGAATTTCAGACGTCTTTTCTTCAGTTACCTCAGAGAAAGGGACCCGAAATCAGAGCTGGATGAAGGCTTTAGGTTATTGCGATTTCCTCAGTAGCTGCCACTATAAATCCGAATTTGAAACTCCTTAAAATTAGACCAAAAACTCTTCTTAAATGCAACTGTCACAGTCATTCGAATTCCTCAGATTAGTCTGATTTTCCACAGAGCTTATCCGAATTTTTCTTTCCCTTTGTTTGGTGTAAAAAACGTATATATATATATGTAAAATCGTGGATTTTTTATTGAGCCGACCTAGTATAAAAATATATTTTTTTAATTTATTTATTTATTTTTAACTGAGCCGACTTCATTTAAAGTGGCTGGACCGGCTTCCCTATAAAGTTAATCATTTAATGTATTTAATTATTAAAATAATTAAAGTACCTTCTTCTTCTTTTTTTGTCCCCCTCTAACATTTAATTTAAATTTTTAAAATTTTTTATTATATAATAATTTTTTTTTTTAAATTCCTTTAGTAATTTATTAAATATTAAAAACATATTAAACCTTTTAACAATAGTTTAATTAATACTTTAAATAATAGTCTATTAATCATTTAATTATTAAATTCTTTTTAATAAAGATGGGCCAATCATGTAATTGATTTCAAATTTAATTTTAATTAAAAATTCAAGAAAACTTTTATTAAATTAAAATTCTTTTGATTTAATAATTTTTATTAATCTTTAATTAGGGCTTAAGTTTAAGTTTAGGTTTTAGAAGGGGTGACACTAGGGCTTAAGGACTTCTTATCAAGGGAAACCCAACAAAGTCAATGGGTAAATAGGGCTTTGTAATTGTCTCAAGGCCTCCAAGGGCTTCAAGCTTGGGCTTGGACAACCACAAAAGGACTCCTTAGACTCCAGCAACACAAAAGACTCTTAGGGGCTTGACAAGGGGCAACCAAAAACCACAAGCCCTCATTAGGACACTGTTGGCATCAATGACAAAACTTTATCAACAACATCTTGGTGTAAGACCAGGAAAAGACATCACGAAATTCTTGGAAGAGTTTCTTATAGGCTTGGGTTTCCTTTTCAGTGCATGATGCACCTAAAGAGATAAGCTCGGGTTTTCCGGGGGATGTGGAGATGTCAATTTTTATGATCGGTGAAATGTTGGCCATGTTTCCTTCTTCAAAGGCTTTTGGTGTTAGGATTGGATCTTTGAACCAATCTACCTTGGTTCGTAAAAATATTTTGATTCGACGGACAGTTGGTTTTCCGTGGTGAAGGTAGATTCCTCAAGGATGATGCATCGATGAACGACAAGGTTTCGAATGGACACAGAAACCTGAAAAGCTAGTGATTAAGGTAGACAAGGTTCGGCTTGGTCTAATTCGAAAGCCATCATATTGGAGTTGTTAGGGTCTATGGCACCAATGGAGGACAACATCAATTTTATCTATGCAGGACAAGTTTTTAGGACTTCTAGAGCAGACATAGCAGTGGGGGACTGGGCTAAGTCTTCTACAATGTTATAGTTCGAAGCTGCACGAGCGTTAGGGTTGTTGTTGATTCATCTTAAAGGGAAGCGAGGGGATTTTGGACCCCTGTCCATGGGCATATTAGGTATTCATAGTGGCTGATCAGTATGGACAGTACTTGAAGATGGATCAGTGGACGTTGTTCCAGGAGCTGAGCCGTATTGGTTTCAGCGAGTTTGAAGATTGACAACATTTGCTGACATCATTTGTAAATGGTGAGTGTTCAACTCTGTATGCTCGTAATTGGTTTCCGCATAGGTAATTTGTTGCTATGGTGCAATGGATCCTTGTGGGGGATCCATTGGATTGGTGTTTACTACTCCTTGGTTGGGTAGAGGATTTTTCAATATCATGGGTTGCGGCTGAGGAGGTGGTGTTGGTTGTGCAGCATGCCCTTGTCATTGGGAATCATTGGTCCATAGTTGACGTGCTCGGTCCAAATGGGAGCAATTATGTGTGTAATGGCCATATACTCCGCATTTGGAACATGGGTGGTTTGTTCTCAAGTTAGGATTTTTGCCCTGTTTTGGTGGACGATCAGGGTTTTGATTGGCAGGAGCAGCATTATTATTATTGGGAGGATTAGGTGGCTGTCCTCCTTGGATTTGTTGTTGGTTATTTCCGTGCTTACGTCCTCTTTCGCGATTCTATTGACCTCCTTGATTACGCTGGTTGTTCTGGTTTTGAGGTTGGTTTTCTTGTGCGTATACATGCCCTTGGGCAGTAGGTGGTTTTTTAGGTCGTGCAGGTGTTGGAGCAGGCTGCGGTGGATAGTAAGCAGGAGGATTCTGAGATGGACCTGGTGTTTGTTGCGGTTGCTGGTAGCCTTGAGCTATTGGAAGTGTTGGAGCAGGAGGTGTTTCTTGTTGAGGGTAATAAGCTGATTGGGCTTGTGGGTGAACCGGAGTCTGATTGGCCTGTTGGTTATAATATGGAGGTGTTGCATAATTTAATGGTGCTTGCCCATAACACTATGGTGGACATGAGGGACCATGAGTGTGGTGAGTGGGTTTCATTGGAGCATACGAAGTTGTCACTCCAGAATGAGATGTGGCCCTAGAAAGGTCTGGGACGTTGTTGGTACTCATCATGGTGAAAGGTTTGTTTTGTGCCATAGTCTGGCCAATGATACCGTCAGCGGCATGTGATGCCCCCGGTGCGTCATTCTGGGATGGATCACCACGTGGGGCGTCAAGTAATATTGTGTATAAATATCCAGACTGGGCATATATCAAGTCAAATTGTTGGGATTTTGAAATGGCTTCTTCTTCTTACTTGGGCCATTCAGAAGCTACATCCTTTGCTATGAGAGGAAGGAGTGATTTCAGGAAGTAATCCAGGAAGATATGGTCATCTAGCTTGATCTTGCAAAGACTACGAGGTTTACGCCACTAATGGATATGATCTGTGATATGGGTGGCCGTATTTTGTCTACAAGACAATAGGATTTCTACTCCTGCATCATAGCGTACGGGTAGTTGAAAGAACTGTAGGAAAGTTGATGCGAGGGATGTAAACATAGGGTGTGTCCCATGTGGCTACTCAATATACCATTTGGCTGTCGAGCCAGTGAAATTTCTTTGTAAAATTCAGAGTCGAATAGAATCATCGACTATGGAGGTTGAGGAACACCATAAATGAAACGACATGATATGGTTTTGGGGGTTTTCCCCAGCCTTCCCTTCAAACTTTGGGATGTCTGATGGGAGCTTTGTGGGCATGGGTGGCCAAATAGGGTCATGTCTAATGGGATCATTTTTTATCCTTTACAAGTCTAGTAAGTTAAGGCTAGTCATAAATGGCAAACTGGCGGAGGGGTATGACATTGTCATGGGGGCATACATGCTAGTGGTAGCGTTATGTATTGGGCCACTGCCCCCTAGGGGTATATTAGTTATGGGAGGTATGTGACCTCCACCCAAAGGTGTGTGGGAGGGGCCCACGGCACCAAGTGCAACTTGAATTACAGATGGGTTGGGAAGATGTCTAATAGGTGTTGGGATCTGAGTGGTAGCGGGGATAGTAGGTATAGTTCTCATTGTGGGAATGCCTAGGTTAGGTGTGGATCTTGTGTTGGGAAAGGGTCCCATGTTAGGCATACCTAAGGGAGTTGTTCTAGTAGTGGCCATTGTGGTGGCGGGGTTGGTTGATGTTCCACCAACAGTCCCTGTGAAGAAAGAGTCAAAATGCGAACCAACCATGGGGCTAGTGGGTGCCGTGTATGTAGGATGTTCGGATTCTTCCTCAGAGTCAAATGTGAAATGAGGTGTGTCAGTATCAGATGACGGGGATCTACGTCGATGATGTGTAGAGTTGAGTGACAATGCTCTTCGTCTATGACAAGTGGTGTCACATGAACCGTACTGTGGGGTTCACCCCAAAAACGTCGAAAACGTATCGGGGACTCAATGGTGACAGTTGTCAATTAAAACTAGTAGGTGGTGGTGAGTGGAAAGCTTGAAAGCCCTAATGCAACTGTGTGTGCAAGAGGGGAGCGTAAAAAATAATTTTGCTCAAACTAATAACCAAACACAAAACACTTACTATAACAGCTGTGCTATAGTAAGTGGAGTAATAAAAAAATGCGCTCAGAAAACCAACACGCAAACGGCTCCTAAAAATAGAAAAAGGTGTACTCATTGACCAAAGGGAGCTAATAGAGCATGCAAACACCTAACTAAAAAGTATTATGACTCAACGAGACATATCCTCTATAAGGTGATGAAATCCAAGTCAGACAATATGAGTTGTAGAATCAAAGGCTAGATATCCACCTACCGGGAGGGACACCAGGTAGACAATCCTAGAAGATAGGTCACTAAGATACCCCGTTCATGACACGTCCAGCTAGGTGAATTTGCAGCTCTTGTTCTATCGCCGTTGTACTCCCACAAGGGTGGTACAATGAGAACAATGAGTAGGTATCCTTCAGTGACTGAATGGATTGCGGTATTCCATTCAGGCCTCCAGAACCAGTCTGGCTACTTCATCCCTCCTAAGGGAGAGGCCTCTCTGACAAATTGGTTTTAAATCATGCCAACAAATAATAAGGGATTTTGGTACCCTAAATGTCAACCACTATGTCTCAACATGTAAGTGAGTGAGGGATGTTATTTGGATACATATCCCCTTAGTCCTACCTAACTACAATATTCTTTTGGTTTTCCCTAATGGGGTTAGAATGTTGGTTGAGTTAAGAGAATTTTAAGGCTCACTTGAATTTATCGTGATAGATTGTGTGATGGTGTGGTTATGTACTTAAAACAAAGATGTCTTGCTTGGGCAAAAAATTCACAAATGAAAATAAGGATTTCGACTTGCAAAATAGACAGGAATGTAAATAAGGAAAACGATTTAAATGTAAATGCTTTTAAAATTTTTCAAAAAATATGAGGATTTCTTTAAAAGATTATGGTAAAGAAAATAGCATAAAAAGGAACTCGCTTGGGCGAAATATAAAACAAATAAAAAATATGGTTCTAATTTGTAAAATAAGAAATTTCTAACTACAAAATGCTTCACTCTTTTTCTTTCACTAAACTGAAATTTTTTTAAAAATGAAGTTGCAAAGCATAAAATAGGAAATAAATATGAGTTTTAAATGCTGCAAAAATAAAATAGTGGGTTGTCCAAAAAATGCAAGGAAGATGGCTGGAAAAAATGGGCCGAAATGAGAAAAACTCAGAAAAATGGGCCATACGAAACAGGCGATATCACGACTGTCGGGGGAAAAACCAGGATGCAGATTGCGGCTTTCAGGCTAAAAGCCGCGATGTGAAATCGTAGTAATCTAGGAAAAACCTGCGCGGAAGATCGCGGTTATCAGTCTAGAATGCGCGATGCACCCCGCGGGAAAAAGGCTAACAGCCGCGATGTGCAATGCGGAAAACAGGATGAAAGCCGTGATGTGAATCACGACTGTCGGGCCGACAGCCGCAATACGATGAATGGAAAATGTCACCGAAAAATGAACCCAAAAATTGAAATTTTGGGCCGTTTTAAGCCGCAGAACAGGCCAATGGCTAGGACAGCAAGCAAGGGGCTGACTAATATGGAAGATCTACAACTTTAAAGGGAAAAAGCAACTAAAATATAGATCTAAATCAAATATTCAAAGTTTGAAAACCAGTGGAGTCGCCAAAAACTGTTGCTTGGTTTTTCAACAAAGCATGTGCTAAAGAGCACCTGCTAACTAGTAGCAGCATGTTAAATTTTCAGAATTTACTTCAATTTGATCTAAGATCTTAACTGAGAGAACAACAT
This sequence comes from Larix kaempferi, assembly GCA_027924585.1. NCBI lineage: Eukaryota > Viridiplantae > Streptophyta > Pinopsida > Pinales > Pinaceae > Larix > Larix kaempferi. Next base: position 459,207 of record BSBM01000270.1, on the reverse strand, counting down.
GTACAACAAATCTACAGCATATCAATCATGGACATAATAATGCAAGCACACAAGAGACATAGAGTTTACGTGGGGAAAACCATAAAGGTGAAAAACCCCAATAACTTCCTCAGAGATAGATAGAGCAATGATACAACCAGAATACAAGAGATAGTCTTCTCCTAGCAACAGAGCCTCCTCCTCCACAAGTGTGCCACTCTCCCAAGTGTGAGTGAGAGAATAGAATGTGTAAAATGAGAGAGACACACTCTCTATTTATACACTAACTTGACTTGACCTTTACTCAACTAGGTCGGCCTCAACTTAACCACTTAACATAATGTTGACTGGGCCGATCCCCACTAGGGTGGTCTAATAACCCTTTGACCCACATGGAAGACCCCCAATAGGGTGGTCTAATAACCCTTTGACCCACATGACTTATACAGGGGGGGACCCCAACAAGGTGGTCTAATAACCCATCAAGTATAAGTTACGACACTTACAATATAAATGACGACACTTCCGTATAGAGGAATAATAACATCTCTATAGGAATACAATATACATATATGTGAAATACATTCCGAAGTTACATATACATCAACACAACAGTCTCAATGTAAAAATAAAAACAAATGTAAATAACAGTAAATTTGATCTAACATGTGCAAAGAAATAAAAACTAGATTTAAGAACAATAAACAATGAGATCTATGAGAGAAACAAGAAATAAAAAATTTGATCTTTTGTATTACCTCAAATGGTGAGGATGGTGAGTTTGTATAGCTCCAAGGTTGAGATGCTCCAATGTTCCAATGGTCTCTTCTTCTCCAATGCTCTAATGGGGATCTTCAAACTCAAAAGTGAGGCTAGGGCTCTTAGGAGTGAATTTGGAAACATAAGGATAGGATGAATGTGGATGAATAGTGAGGAGCCCCTATCACCTTTCTATAGTTTTTTGGTGATGGGGAATACCATTATGGTTTGAGGAAACCAATGGTATTGACCAGAATGGTTTAGGTTTCTTTTTCCCTCTTTTTCCTTTTTTGAATATATTTTATATTTTTATTCCCTTTTAATTGATTATTGGGAATTTTGGACCCTTTTTAAGGGTTTTTTTGTATTTTTTGAGGAAAATTACATATTTTGAGTGGAAAATATGGGTTTTGGTCTTTTTGGTGACCTTTTGAAGGTTTTAGAGGATCAAATGGTGGAAAAAGTGGACAAATGGGTCATGAGAATATGGGAATGAGCTAGTGAGCCCTTTTTGGGTGTTAACAGGGGCGGTTTGTCAAAACCCCCACTAAAAGTCATGAAAATTGAACCTTGGTTATAAGTAACCCAAGGTCAAAGTTTATTGTGTTAGTGTGTTCATTTGGTGCAGTAGGCATGTTAGTGATTGGGTTAGGGGGGTAGTGGGTTAGGGTTCGAGGGACACTTGCTTAAGGGGATATTTTCTACAATTTATAATGTGGCAGGCTTTGGGGAGTTTTTGGATTAGAAGCGAGGCACCTAAGGGATCAGTGGGTTAGTGGGAAAGGGGTTCTAGTTTTGTTGGTACTAGTGGTTAAGTGGTTTATAAGTTATCATGTTATTCGGTTTGGGGCTAGATGTTAAGGTTATGTACGAGGTGAGGGGGTTAGAGGTTGAAGCTTCCTAGGTACATGAATTCATTGCATGGATCAAGTGTGCCAAGTGCATGAGTCATTTACATGGGTTGGTTGTGTTAAGTCAGTGTCTAATTAGTGGCATTATTTATGGTGTCCATTTCAATATTTGTAACACAAATGATGGTTCTCGTGGCCTGGACTATGGCATGTGAACTAAATTTAAGGTATAATGCCATATTAATTTTCCATGGGGTTGATGGTCCATGCATGTTAACCTAGATTACCACATAAGAATCTCTATCCTAGATGTGAGATCGTCACGATCATCATTGTCACCATCATTGATGTCATTGTTGTTGTTGGTTTGTCCATGGCTATGTAAGCCAATAAGCCAACCATGGTTTAATATTTTAGGTTATGTAAACCAATAGTGGTTCTCATAACCTAAATAATGGTCCATGGTTAATAAATTTACTATATGATTCATGGTCCATATGTAGGGCCCTACACATAATAACTTTACCTTACAAGCGAGATATTGTGGCAATTTCAATATTTGTAACATTGACGATGGTTCTCGTGGCCTATCCCATGGCCTATAAACTAATTTTAGGGCCTAATACCATATTAATTTTTTATGGGGTTTATAGTCCATGCATGTTAACCTAGACTACTACATATGACCTACATATGGAATATCTAGCCTATATGTAATAATTCCCTTTGTTGCTCTCGAGTGATGACTAAGGCCTTGCCACATCACATAATCTCTAAAGAGTGAACTAATTTCAACTACAAGTGGGATATGTTGGTAATTTTTAGATCTGTAACACCAAAAATGAAAAATTTCCTTCCAATTTCAACATGCTAGTAATTTTCATTCCATCACCCTTTCTTCTAATTGTTTTCCCCTTTTTGTGAAGCGTGACTCAAGTCTCCGCCTCCCATTCCATGTCTAACAGATATTCCATTATTCCACATACACACAACTCAATGGAGAAATTCTTCATGCACTTCTAAAACACCAGAAAACACCAAAAAAACCTGAAGAGACCCGAAAAGCTTCTGTACTGGACGCATCCTCCATCGCTCCGCTCAGTTCTAAAGTGGAATCATAATTATTTACTTAAACAATGTGTTTAATAATTTATTGAATTTAGTAGCTTTCTTGCGAATCCATATAAATGTATTTTAGGAATCCCATGCCATTTGGAATACTGGTTCCTGCCACTCCATTTTGTGATATTTTTTTAATAAATTGGTTCAATCCCGCGCGATTTGGATATACTAGTTCTATGAGCACTTGGTATCCTTCATCGATCACACTTTGGGGTTGACTCTCAAACCAAGGGATCCTTCATACCAAGTGCTCGAACTACATTCAAATATGGGATTGGCATTACCATAGATGCTAGCACTAGGGCTGACTCTTAAACCAATGGATCCATTCAATTGGCGTGGTAGAATTGAAGAACCTTGAAAGGGAAAGGTACGTCCTCATATTTTTGTGTAGTCTTGTTTATTCTAATCTAGTTTTAATGATAAATGCCTTGTTGATATTTGGTGCTGTAAGGTAGAGTGAATCATTAGTGCTGTAAGGTAAAGTGAAAGAAAATTAAATAGACTATAATAAATAGACAACCAACAAACAAAGATTGATGTATTTTATTAGAATGAACAAACTACATGCCTGGAACTGCCTTGTTAATGACTCGATAAGATTCCCACTCTCCAAGTAGAAAAGGAACCCTCTGGCTAAAGATGATACCTGGATGTTTAGCTGTTGTCCCTGTGTGCAATCTCCCCCAATATGTTCTAGGAAAAACCAAAAACTATCTTAAACCCATACATAGGCCATGTTTGTTAGTTTGAGGTGTCATTCTTTGCCTTAGATGTATAGGATATTATTTTAGGGATTACGACTCAAGTTTCCTACCCCAACCATGTCAAGAGACTTGAGATCCATACCTAGAGCTAAAAAAGTGTTCATTTAATACATATCACCACTCATGTGAAAATGAATTCATCAATAGGTCATGCCTAGTAGTTAAATGCAATGTTCTTGGATGTAGATGACTATAATATTCCTTTAGGGGATAAGGCTTTGGTTTCTTAACCATGTCCTGGGCCTTGAGTCCCATTATTAGTGTTTAAAATCCCTTGATGGCATGAATATCGCCACTTAAAGGCCAATGGTGCTTCAAGGCATTATTCATGACTCTATATGCCTAAATGGTTTCTTTGTGGCCAAAGGAATGGTCTTCTTCCCTGTAAATCCATTCCCAATATCATACGACACATGCATATTTCTCAAAACCACCTGACGAAAAAAAAATCATCAATAATAGGCCAATGATACCATTAGGAAACCGCCTTTTGTTGTTTTCACATCTCTGTAAATTTGTAGATTTTTTATGCCATTCATGAAAGCCAACTTCAGAAGTAGCCAGAGGGCACTTAATTCAATGAAGTTGTTGGTCCCATGCCCCATACCTACTTTGAAGGAGATTTTAATTATCTCTGATAAATAGATCACTCCTCCTACTCCAGCTAAGATTGTTTTTTTCAGTCGTCCCATCAAAATATGACCATGTAATTTCCTTATTTATGAATTCTTCTTCCACCTGGCTTGTTTTTACTAAAGAGTTTGCTTGAGGAAAACATTCCAAGGTAGCCACTGCTCTATTTGTAGAATATAAGGGAGAAAAATTTGTGTCTTCGAATATCTCATGATTTTGAGCTATCTGGATTTGCTAGGCAACTATGAGGGGAAGAATTTTGAAATCATTATAGTCTAAATTGTGAACCCAAGAATTCAGGCAGTCTTGTATGGAAATCACAACCCAAATTGTGAACCCAAGTTCCTGTTGCCACTTCAATAGAGGCTTTGGATTGTACTTTTTGGAAGAATGATCTCCTCCCTTTAATTCCTAAGAGACCAGAAGCTGGATTCAAACCTATTCCTCCTCCATTATCATTAGGGGTCAAGTTTCTCGAACTTCCTTATCTATGTCTAAGCTTCATCTTAATCCCTCATCCACATCCATCTTAGAAATCCCCATTGTTGAATATTTTAGAGCTTCAGAATTTCTAAAATCTAGATTCACTTCTTGAGAGACTTTTAAAAATCCAAAGCTCTAACCAAATGAGAAACCTAGACACATAGGAGTCAGTTTGGGTAGCTTACCATAGGTACTCTATCCCAATATTTTGATCCATCTAAGATAAGTTGCATGTGTGTTAATTATTATAAAATGTGTTCTAGTTAGGTTTTTTTTAATATGATGCTTCCCTTCCCTATCAATATAAAAAGATACACCTATACGTATTTTACATAAAAATTGAGGCTTAATGTTTCCACACCCATAAGCACTAACTAAGGTCAAAATTGGGTCCTCACATTCCATGAATGGTGCTTGGGGTAAATGCAACCATAGTACAACATGCACTCTTTAACCAAAAGGACTCTACAAAAATTGAACCTAGAGCCTCTTAGAGATATTTGCCTTGAAATTGGTATGTTTAAACCTACTTGACTATACATATATGTATACCATGTTTGTTAGGTTGTGGTTTACTGGTAACTTGGAACAATGTCTTTGAACATAACTTGGGTTCAAATCTTGACGTGCTTGCTTTCTCCAACAAGGTGGATGGCCAAGTGTGGCATTTATTGCGGCTTAATCATCCCTATTTATATGATCTATGTGTTGATGGTGGTTATTCTCCTTGCTATTAATGTGATTACAACCAATGCGATAGATTTTCTGGCAATAAAGGAAATAATAGAAAACATCATTTAGCATTGAGCATCAATGTTTATTCATAACTTCTTTGTTATAGGGTAGACATAACCATCAATCTCTTTCCTAGACTCGATTGATGTTTTTTGGTTTGTTTCTTGTCTTGGGATTGACATTTGAACATCACAAGCTTGGCACCGACATAGATCAAGTGCTCAATAACCAACATGAAGGATTTGATCGTTGTTTTGGATATAGTTGGACGTGTGCCCGTTGTTAGATGAACTTGGTTGAGTAGAAATTTGTTGCAATTTAACGTTGTAATTCAGGGTGAAGTTATCATAATCTAGGTGTAGTAGGCACAAGTTGGTCATGCTCTAGGTTGTGGCCAAGGCAGGCCAGTGCTATATGACCTCAAGAGCCGAGATGAACTTGAAGGGTGCTAAAGTTCAAGAAAATCTTGGACATGCTATAGGGATGTGACACCTACTAAAGTGTGTTATCTCTAAAGCTAAAATACCCTCCATCTCAACAAGAACCTCTCTTTTATAAGAAAAACAACTAATCACATTAGTGGGCAAGATAGATCATGGCCTTATTAGTTTATGATTCAATATTTGGCTGAGGAATGGCACTTGCATAAATTTTAGAATCACTCTTAGTTTTAATTTCAAATCAATCTTTTTAGTTTTTCTTTTAAGAATAATTCAACATAAGATTATTTTAAAGTAATATTAAGCTAGAAAAAGTGGGAATTAAGGGCATAACTCATGATAATGGCTCAACTCTACGCAAATAATTTGGATTACCAATTTTGAGTTAATATGAAAATTTGCCATTGCAATACTGAATTTTGAAGCATGCCAAATAATTTGGATGACCAATTTTGAGTGTCATATGAAAACCCACCATTGCAATATTGAATTTTGAAGCATGCTTGTGTGCAATAGGTTGGATTCTAGCTTTCCTGCGAATTGAAGTATGAGCAACGTGAAACAAAAGCTATGATCCTTTTCGGGTGAAAAGTTGTTCATTGAGTGACCAAATTTGTAGCCAATGCAAAAAATTGTTCAACAATAAACCACACAGATCCAACTACCCACACGGAGAAGGGTTCAGAAAACCTCCGATCTATGGGCCTGTCAGGTATTGTGGTTTTCAGAAGATTATGGCATATTCTATGCATACAGAGAAATGTGTCTTCAGAGGCACTGGATTGTTATCTTTGGCATGAAGATGGGTATGTTGCAGACAGATATGAGATGGTCACCAGTACCATGTATGTAGCCCGCAAACTTGAAACAATAGAATACTCAGGCAATTGCATGGCATGCAACGCAGATATGGACAAGGCTAAGATATTTGAAAGTGCCAAAAGCACAAAGGCTAAGGGGGACATATTCGACATCCCAAAGGAGGTATTTTTCCTTCAGTTACATGCACAAAAGATATCATTGAAAAAATTCCTTATATTTATGTATGGTTGAAAGTGCCAAGTAGCACACCAAGTGTTTTACAAAATGCATGAATGAGATATAATTTATTTGACTGTTATCGTGGGTGCTTGTGTCAGGCATGGGAATGACCAGGAGGCTTTGGGTTTGTTCTATCGATGCAATGATGTCTTCGGTTGTATGATTATATGTGCCCAATTTCTTGTCCCTGCATTCAAAAGAGAAAGGTAGGTCACCTACCCAGATATCATTAGACAACCTTATTTTTTCCTCTGTTCAATTGAAAGGTGGGACGATGATTGAAGGAAGCAGTTCAAAAGATAAGGAGCAGTTCTCTATCCTAGAACTAGGCACTCTATCAAATGCAATGCTTGTGAGTGAAACCTAATTCGTACATGATGGTGAGCTTGCTTTCTTCCTGTGCTAGTGTATTGGCTCCATAACAAAGTAACCTATTCTAGCGATTGCTCTCATAAACATGTATGGTAGTCTGTATTTTGTGATATCCATTTTTTTATTATTATTAGTGAAATGAGTATGTTAGATGCTCTTTCACCTTTAAATGAGATTGCGGTCTTGAATAGTAAAATATCTACAAGCCACGATGTATGAAATAGGTGAAATAAATTATAAAATTGTGCAGAAATCAAAATATAATTCCCTGGACAAAATGGGATTCCCTTCCCAATGGGAGTCTCCTTCCAATGTATACTATACTTAACACTTGTTATAGATCATATCATAGACAACCTTCTGATGTCTATCATGCAAAATCTCATTCTCCTGGTTAATTTAGATCTAAAGAAAACACCTCTAGAAGAACCATTTCTATGACATGATTTGACTAATGCTGGTGTTCAGTCGTTGGGTTCTTGCAATTATTTATCTCATATGTCCCTTTCCCGTAGTAGGGAAAATTATCAAGCATTTTTTAGATGAGTAAATGACATGGGCATGGCTGAGGGTTGTAGAAACATGGAGTCCATCAAGCTCAGAGGATTTTATAGAGTGACAGATGCTGCTATTAGTGCACTCATACACGCTTGCAAAAATTTAAAGACTTTTGAACTCTATAACACATTTAATTTGTCTGATTTGGATTTTCACGATCTTCTAGCTACTTATCTTTCCCCCATGCATGTCATAGTGATCTATTGCTATCTTATAACCAATGAATGAGTGGAACAAATTTCTCTGTGAATATCTAGAGGTGCTTGACCTCTTGATGATCGTGCCTTAATTTCCTTCACTCCCTTGGGTGTCTCACCCTCCTTTATCCCTTCTTTCCCTAACCCTATTGACAATCTATGCACCACCATCCATTTTGACGTCAAATATGCCAAGGCTTATGCATCCCTCCTTTCACAACTTATTCTACACATCTCTCATTTCTCATCTCCTAGCACAATGACTACCGAATATGATGTTTACAGTTTTATCTAAGGTCTTGTGGGAGGCTGCCTTGGATTCATATCCCTACACCATCCATCACAACAACTTCACTTTACTTCGTAGAAACTCCATGAATTGTTGGTATGCGATGATGTAAGGTCATTCACGAATATCTCTATTTCATCCTTTCCCATTAGATACCCTCTATCCAGTGAACTATCAAGATAATCATTGCCTCATATGATACAAGAAACTAGACTTCATTGCCACCAGGAGATACAAACTTCTCTTAGCTCTTTGGTCTTCCCATAAGGCTTTATGAAGTAACCTTCTCACCAAGAAATCTGCTCTTCCACTGGACATTGAGCACCACTCTTGGTTTTCCCATACATCTGCCCTCTGTGATTTACCAAACCAACTACCTGTCCATATAGCTTCTCCTACTGTCCTACCTCCTACCACCTTTTCTCTTGATCTTGAGCACTAGTAAAGCAACAAAAGATGAGGGATTTCACGCAAAATTTATCAATCATGGTATTAGTCTATTAGACCTTTTGCTTTTTATATTGTTGGCATTTTTAACATCGTGATGTGTTCAGGCTTTCCTCGTCCTTTGTTCTTGACCCTTTTGTGATATTTGTGCATTTCATGAATATTATTTCTATTACTCTGGTCTCTTCTTTGTTGTTATTTCATATCTTTTCTGTGTTTGCAGTGGTAAGTGTTCCCATTTTTTACTTTAGAGATGCTACACCATTTATATTGAATCTCGATGATCTTTTTCTATTTAGAAATGACTTGGAAGTCATCTAAAACAAGAACTGAACTGTCTTTTCTCTTTGGCATGGTAAGTCTAAGAGAATTACACCTTCATTTAGTTATACAGCTGATTATTAATAGGAAGGAGGGAAGGCCACTTTGGGCCGATGCAAGTGCCTGCACATGTCGTGGAAATTTTCTATGGATGAACTCTTGTACATAACTTTTATATAATGGTACGTCTCCTTAATTAGTTGATGAGAAGAAAATAACGGGGTTCATTCAATATCAATGGGTAGTGAGTATTCTAATGTATTTGTTAACATGATTTGAGCTTGATATTGCATTTCTAGTGGGAACAATCAGTAGGTATATGATTGTTTTTGGACCACATATTGGGTGGCAGTCAAAGGAGTTTTCCAGTAGAGTAACACTAGATTCTGGAGTTTGTTATAATAGTAGTTCAAGTCATGACAACCATATTGGCAACAATGACGCAGATTGGCATGGAGATATTAACAGTTGCAATTTGCAAAGCACCAAGATGATACTTTTTCTTTTAATATATTTGGATGAGGTATACCTTGGATAGTACTGGGTATCTATTCACTACTAAAGTTTAATGCATGGTAGCAAAGCTTGCTATGGAGAAAATTATGTGGTTTCTGAAAATTTTCAACAATATTGAATTATGTTCAACAAGGGCCAAAAACTGTCTCCAATGAGAATATGAGCTCTATTGTTTTCTAATAAATTCTACATAGCATTCCACATCCAACCACACTTGCATTCAACAATACTTTGTGAGGGAAAATTCAAATGGTTGACTATGCGGAAGTAAGTCTTGCATTTTGTTGATCTGATCAAATGGTTGCATATGTTCTCACAAAAGGATTCACTAGCAAGTCAGCAACAATGATGAGTGTAGTACAAGTTCCAGGTTCAATGTTATAATAGGTGAGAGGGTGGAATGTATAACAACAAAAATCTAAGGAGGAAATTATGTGGTTTCTGAAAATTTTCAACAATATTGAATTATGCTCAACAGGGCCAAAAACTGTCTCCAATGAGAATATGAGATCTGTTGTTTTCTAATAAATCCTACATAGCATTCCACATCCAACCACACTAGAATTCAACAATACTTTGTGATGGAAAATTCAAAAGGTTGACTCTGCGAAAGTAAGTCTTTCATTTTGTGGATCTGATCAAATAGCTGCATATGTTCTCACAAAAGGATTCACTAGCAAGTCAGCAACAATGATGAGTGTAGTAGAAGTTCCAGGTTCAATGTTATAATAGGTGAGAGGGTGGAATGTATAACAACAAAAATCTAAAAAGAGACCCCATTGGGTTGCTGAGTAATTACTGAAGGATGACAGATCAGTCCACTTAAAATGTGTAGAGGATCCCACCATTGAGTCCACTCACACTGATAACTTCACTAGAAAAGAACCTCCTCAAGAGTGTTCTTTTAATTTTTATGTCATCATTATCTGTTATGATATGCATCTTTTTGTAATGAATTCTGGTCTAGGTAATTCTTTGTTTCCAAGAATGGTAGGCTAATAGTTACCACCTCCCCAATTTCTTGTACACTTTCTGTATTATCTTTGGAAACTCCTACCACAATATCCTGAGTAGCCCATCTAAGTCCATGGATCCTCTGAACATGCATTTCCTACTGCAGTGTGCTCCAGGTTTGAGGGGGAGAAGATGGAGGGGTTCTCCATGTTTCCCTCTGTTGAAGTTGCTCTATCTACTGCCTCAATTTACCCAAGTTCCTCTACCCTTCCATGTACAGGAAAGGGGTGGTGAGATGCACATTCTACTTTATGGCCTTTGACTTGCAAAGTAATGGGATGAGTTCAGTTTCCTACCTCTTCTATTCTCTGAGAGGCTACTAATAGCTTGACTTTCCATTCGCTGCCTTCATTGTAAGTCTTGCTCCGTCTTGTTGGTTGACCATCTTTTCCTCTGACCAACGTCCTTCTTCCTTATCTGGCATTTTCACTTCTAGCTTTGATGGAATCCAAAGGATCAGCCAACATCCCTTTTCTCCAGTTCCATACTAAGGTCCCATACCACCTGCTTTCCCCAGTTCACAGTGTAGGTCAAACTTAGATTCATCCTGAGCTGGTTAATGATGTCTTTTCAACCCAATGAAAGTTGCCCCCATCTCTCTGTTTATTGGAAATGTTTCTACTTTCCTCCCTTCATGATCGATTTATTGCAAAGAACCTATTTTTCCTGTCTCCTCATCATGCCTTTGAGGTCCTTCTGCATGAATACACTTTCGTTAAAGCTCTATGGAGTTGTATGTCACTATGGCTTCCCTCCACCTTGTTCGGATTTCCACATCATCATTATTAGGGTTTTGCATGCAATTAGGGTTTGCATACAATCTCTAGGGTTTGCATGCATTTTGCATGCATCCCAGTCACTAGGTTGATGCCTCCAACACCTTATCCACTTCCTTCTATCACCCGAGAGATTCTTTCCTCTGAGTTTTATCCCTCCTAGTCATGAAGGCACCCACATCTCACCTACTTCCAGAGAAGGGAACACTTCCTCACCTAACCACTCAGTTTACACTCAGTTAGCTCTGATTCTCCTTGATTTGAGGCTAGTTTCACTCCTGATTGACTGTTTCACTCCGTTGGACCTCCAGATTGACTAGATTACTTGCTCTAACTTCAGTTAACCTCCCATGCGCCCTCCACTAAGACTTCTTCCCTATATCAGAGCTACACACTTCAGTTACACTAGTTACACTTAGGTAGACTCAGATTGACACCTGGATGACTGGTTCTTGTGCATTGATGACCACCACTAATTGATGATGAGGACTCCTAGTTGGAGCCAAGCTATGCCATTCAGTTAATTTGAATGACCTCCTTATGCAATTCAAATTTCTCACTCGTTATGACATTATTGTATTTTATTTTCACCCTTACTGGGATATTGAGCACTGATGCATGTTTTTGCACAGTTTACACCATATTTTCTGAGTTTCATCTATTGTGATTGATTTACTTGTTCATTAGATCTGATATGACTAATTTTACATCGTATTAGAGCCATTGCAGGGACAAGATCTCTTTTCTATAGGTGTTCTACAAGAAGATTTGAGTGAATTTGCTCAAAATTACAAAATTTTTGGCATGAAAGATCTCATGTGCATTCGCTCATGTGCATGCAAAGCAGAAAAATACACTTCCAATCCACTCCAGAAGCTTGAGCTTTCCACATAATTCCTAGATTTTATACATTGGACCCATTCAACTTGTTTGATCTCCAATCCCAGGTGTGATGAAACTCTAAAAGGGTGGATTGTTTGACCTTACGGTTCTTGTTTTCATTGTGATTTGCAGGTTATTATCTCCATCAATTGCATTCGCTACCTTGCTTTTTGCAAGCTTTTCTACATCAAAGTGCACTCACTCTTAGCAATGGAATACTCTTCTTCAAAGCCTATCCTCACTCCTTTCAACTATTTTGATTAGAAAGATGATATGGAGATCATACTTCGTTCAAAAGGATTCTATAGAGTCACCGTTGGCCTCGAATTGGAGCCAAGCACATTGTCGGAAAGAACCAAACACTACAATAAGCTTGATGAAGCTTATGGTATCCTTTGCCTCTCTATTTCCAAATATCTTCACTTCCATCTCAGCGGATTGAAGACTCCAAAAATAGTATGGGAGCAACTTGACACACTTTTTGGCAAGTAGGACGAGCTTATGGCTTTTCAATTAGAGAATGAATTGATTGCTCTTAGTCCTGAGAATTTCGAGACCATCAATGAGTTTTTCACAAGATTCAAGCACTTGTCCATGCAGTTGAAGAATAGTGGAGTTATCAAAGAGGATAAGAAATTGATCCTCTCCATTCTCACCAAACTTGGTAAAGATTATTCAGTATTTGTCTCTACTTTCAATTCCGGTCAGCTAACTACCCCGAATTGGAAGATGCCTACCTTGAATGCCTTCATTGAGTCCGTCACCAAAGAGCATGATAAGATTATTCAGATGGGGTCCCTAAGCTCCAAAGATTCAGCTCACTTTGTTGGAGGCCCTAAAAATTCGAATGGCAAAGGCAAGCAAAAGAAAGAGAAGCCTAAATTCAAACCATCCAAGCAAAAAGAGAAAGGCAAATCGACGGATGCACCATCCGGTTCAAGAAACAAGCAAAAGAGTAAAGAGGGCAAAGAAAAATCTAAGTGTTATTATTGCAACTGTCGCTTTCATCCTGAAATTTCATGCATGAAGAAAAAAATAGATTAAATGGCTCTCCTTTTGGAAAAGAACAACATATGTCTTCCCGACGGTGCAAGGATGAAGGATAGGAATGATGATCACGAGAGAGGTCAAGCACTCATGGAAATTATTTCGAAGCCCACTAGTCTTTTGATAGATTCCGGTGCCTCGAATCATATGGCTGCAAATATTGATTCTTTTTCTTCATTTGATCCAAACAGTTCCATCCCCATCCATTTGGGAGATGACTCAAAACTTTCTTCAAAGGGAAAAGGTACCATCCATGTAGAACATGGAAGCTTCCAAAATGTTCTCTGTGTGCCTTCCTTGGCTTCAAATCTACTTTCTGTGTATCAAATGACACAATGGTGAACCAAATCAAGTTACATTCAGCCCTAATACAGTTGAAATTTCTGATATCAAAAGTGGAAGACTTATTGTAGTCTAAAAGGCAAACCACACTGCAAAATACTATGATTTTTCTCACTTTGTGCCGCTTGAAAATCCCACTGCTTTCCTCACTCATGGCAACGAGGTTAGTAGGATTTAGAATGAAGGGTTTGGACACCTTAATTACAATTATTTGCTTCTTCTACAACAGAAATCCGTGGTAGATGGTCTTCCAAAACTCCGTTCCTCGAAGGGAATTTGCACCGATTGCATTATTGGGAAGCACCCCGAGCACAGGTTCAACCATGGAAAAGCTAGCAGAGCTTCTACAATTTTGGGGCTGATACATTCCGATATCAGTGGTCCGCTGAACAATATTTCATTAAATGGTTCAAGGTATGTTTTGACATTTATTGATGATCTTTCCCGCTTTACTTGGGTATTTTTTCTCAAAAACAAGTCAGAAGTGCTTGGAAAATTCAAGGATTTTAAGGCTTCTATTGAGACCGCCACTAAGAGCAAGATCAAAGCTCTTAGATATGATAATGGTGGAGAATATATCAAGGCCGAGTTGCTGTAACTTTGTACCGAAAGCGGAATTCAGATCCAACATACAGTTCCCTACACACCCCAGCAGAACGGTGTAGTGGAAAGGAAAAATCGGTCACTGAAAGAGATGGCTACTTGCATGATTGAGTCAAAAGGTTTGGCTGAAAATATTTGGGCTGAAGCAATTAATGTTGCTGCATATATTTAGAACCGATTTCCACATTCCTCCGTGAAAGGTATGACTCCTTTCGAAGCATTTTTTGGTCACAAACCAGATGTGTCAAATTTGAGGGTTTTTGGCTCCACTGCATGGGCTAGAATTCCTTCCAAGAAGAGACGAGCTTTGGATCTACAAAGTCTTGAGGGAATACTGATAGGATATGGATAAGAATAAAAGGCATATAAACTCATGGATATCAGATCCAAAAATATATTCATAGAGCGCAGTGTTCAATTTGAAGAACTGCTTGTTGGTGGGAAATACTACCCTATAGTGAGGAAATAAACACTATGAACTTAAGGGGGTGATAGGTAAACATACTAATTTCATTAAAGAAGTGTTTATAAAGGTAAATAGATTAGATACCTTGAGGACATACCTTATAAACGAAGTTTGATCCTAGCTTTTGTCGAACCTTGTGCTCGATCCTCTACTCGATCTCCCGTCTAATAAACCTGCAATACAAAGACCTTTCTCAGCGTATCTTGGCCAATATAATAATGATGGAATTGAAAAGTAATTCAAACATAAAGTGTTAACCAACATGATCCAAACAAATACATATTCCATTAAGCATTTGATTTGGGACGAGAAAGATGTTTCAACCTTTTATTGTCAAAAACATATGAATGATACAAAGTATACCTGACTTTGTAGCATGCTCATGTAACCTGATCCTAGGCTCCTGCTCCTCTCTGAATTCAAAGTTTCTCCAGCATAACCACCTTCAACACAATCTTGTCATATAAGAAAAGTCTCTATATGGCTCTCTTGTCTTGTCTCTCTAACCCCTCTCTTCAAACCTCCTTGTATTTATAAGACAAGGTAGGCAGTTCAGGTCAAAAGGTGGTTGAAGGAGAAGTTGGGGAAGTTGGGAAACCAACTGCAACTGATCCCTATTATCAAATTAATATTTTTTTTATCATATTTTAAGATGTGCATGACTATTTCACAGTGGAGTAGCGTACAATGCGTGACTACAATATTAAACAACTAGCGTTTCCCATTTTTTGATGTTGTGCACTAGTTTATTGAAGTAGTGTAGCACATACCAGGAGGTGTGCACTACTATATAGCTTACAGAGTCAGGAATATGCGTTGGTTTGCTTAAGAAGAGTAGCGCCCATGCCAAAATATGATATTTTTTAGGGTTTTGGTAGCTTGCAGGAAGGTGAGTCAGGTCAAAGTGTTATCTGAGGTTATCATGCTCTTCAATCCAAGTTGTCCTTTTGTGTGATCTCCAGCTCAAGGTGATCACAGACAGAGAAGTGCAGATTTGACCTATAAAAAATGCCCCCTAATGTGTGAGGTCAGAGGGAAATGATGGCCGAAATACATTATAATCCAAAGCCAAAGGAGGAGCGAGAAACCGCATGACCAAGTTACAGAAACACCTGAAACAAAGATCAAGGTCAGCGAGCAATTACATTCTTGACATCATATAGATGTGCAATGTGATACAATCATAATCTCCGATACATAACGAGTAGATGTATATATAGCATGGCCACTTGAAATACAAGCATGGATCCATGTCAAACTAAGAGATCATAGCCATAACAACAAACTGGATCTATGTCTCATGGAGAGCCAAATATAAGTGAGGCCTAGTCTTGTGCAACTTGGGTGATAACATAATGAGGTAATGTCATCAACATCCCAAGGTCTTCATCCAAAGAAACCCAAGGTACAAACCATAACCATGTGAATAGATGAGCTGATAGTCGAACATGGGGGGTATCGTTTGATTACCAGTCCTTGATGTATACTGTTAACAAATGCGAGGGCTTCCACTGATAATGATGATGGGGCCCAAGGTACCTAGTATGATCCAACAAGTGTGAATAAGTGGACTTGAAATTGAACACTTGAGGATCCTGTCGAATCAGAGACATTGATGTATTCTCATGATTCAACAGCGAGGAAAATTGCCACTGGTGACTGCAATCTCCAAGGTACTAACCAAAACTCTAAAATTCATTCCCAAAGCAAAATGCGTTGATGTCAATGGGAGGAAGTCTGTTGGAAGGGAGGCCTTAAGGCATCCTCCATCATCCAACATGAGGAACACTCAACTGGTGAGAGTTGATATAGAGTAATATATGTAACAAGACTGACACTAGGATGGCCGACACATGAGGTCAAGGTAAACTGCAGAATGGACGACACAGGGTATATCCTTGAATAGTAAGCACGACACAAAGTGACTTAGGCAGTTTTCAACAAAATGGGGAAAATGATATAAGACTATAATGTAGGAGACATTAGCAAACCCTCCATATGGTTGGAAGAATAACCAATCGGGGGAGTAAACAACTCAGAGATCAGGCTCACCCTAAGGTCAAAAACTAAACCCAACCGACATGATAGACTCAAGTAGGTGCTGTGTTCAAGGATAGAACGGACTGAACTGCCTTTGACACAGAATATATGATACATATTTCTCATCCCTTATTCTTTTTAGATAAAAGAATACCTTTCTTGTTGTTTTAATGAGTCCAAGAAAGAATGAAAACTCAATATATCCAACCATGTAAAATGTTTAATGAGCCCATGGGAGGAAGAATCATGACCTTCTTGATTGTTTATAGAGTTTGAAGAAGAGATAGAAGATTACTCTATATTACTGATCTCTGGATTTTAATATCGAGCCGAGATCCGTTCCTGCTCGCCAGTGTTTTCAATTTTAAGTTGTTTGAAAAACTTAAACAATAACTCCATACACCTACTCGTGGATTTTAATATCGAGCACAAGTAGGTTAATGCTCGCCGGTGTTTTCCTGTTTATAGAGTCTGAAAAACTTAAACAATCCTCTTTACACCTATCCGTGGATTTTATATCGAGCCCGGGTTAGTCTGTGCTCGGCGGTGTTTTCTTGTTTATAGAGTTGAAAAACTTAAACAGTCCTCTATTTACCATCCCATGGATTTCACATCGAGCCCGATTAGGTGAATGCTCACTTGGTGTTTTCATGTTTAGAGAGCCTGAAAACCCTAAAGAAAGGATCCAAAAGGTCCTTTTTCGTAAAGTTAGTCTCCTCCCCCGAAAAAGTATAAAATAATGGAAGAAGAACTCTTCTAGCGCATACAGAAGTATGCCTAGAGTATACCTTTTCCGTAATTTATCCACCAAGGCCCGGAAAAGGGGTAATTCTATACCTGAGTGGATGAGCCTTCAATTACTTTAACGAGCTTGAAGAGGACAAGTTTGCTCGACGATCTTGTTTAGGTTTAAATAGTCCAAACAAGAGCTTAAAATTACTTAAATGACAGCTTCTAGGATCACAACTCATGATCTGCCAAAATCTAGGACTTCAACAAATATGTTAGTAATCGCGACAAAAATTATTAAATGATACGTAAATTTTAAGTATGAGCTAGTTGAGAAGGTCTATCATCAAGAAAATTAGTCTTAAAGGATTGATCCTACAAAATTTTAGTGAAAAAATGAGAACCATTTGGTGAAATTATCATAGTACCATATGTAGCTATTAATTGATTAAATAGAACAAATTGGTAGAATTTGCAACTATAGAGATTTTACCAAAGTGGGTAAAAATTTAAAAACAAATTCATATATGTAATTACAAAATTAAAACTAAAATTTCATTTTGGTTTTGCAGGGCAAGAAAATTTGGAGCAAACCCTTGTATTTCAATCCTCCGTGGCGATCAACTCAAGCAACCAATCAACATTTTTCCTCCACCAAGTAAGTTGAATTCATCCTAACCCGCATTTCCATCGGTTATTTGTCAATTTTTTAGCTTAAAATCATTTTTAAGGCCATGCTCACATTGTGAGAAGCGTTTGCACTACTCTGCAGTAGGAAAAGTAGCGCATACTAGAGGTATGCGCTACTCTGCTTCTACACAGTAGTGCCCATGTGTGACTGTGTGGCTTATACAGTAGCACACACCCTTGAACATGAAGAAAAAAGTGTTGAGATGCTAAAATTTGACATTTTTGTGGCAGGATGGTACTTATTTGGAGGGAGAGAGAACATGAGGAGATGGATAGGCTGGCAATGCAAGACTCGGCCACTCTCCATGCACTCCGAAGATGTGGTTTGTTAAAGTTTTACTGAACCGTGAACATGAGGGCACTTAATAGATTGCTTCGAAGACTCGTTCAATACTGGGATGTAGATGCCAATGCATTTGTTATCCGAGGACAATCCTTGGACCTTACTGTCAATGACATATACTTCATTACCGGACTCCCTAGGACAGGAGATGTGGTAAACTTGAAAGGATCTTCTCGCAATGTGGGTGCAACATCGGTGCAAGAAATTTTAAATGCATACTGTGTGGCTGGAGCCGAGAAATCAGGAAGTCAAATCCTAATTTCTACTACTGAAAGCCTCCCTCTAAAGGTGATTCTAAGTATGTTGAACCGCATGGCAGGGAGTGCCACACAACACCTAGCTTCGATACATTCCATGCATATTGGTGTTAGATGCTTGTAGGGACATGTGTACGATTGGTGCACTAGCTTATTGGAAAATATGAAGCTTCAACTCATGGGTTGCAAATCCAAGAGAACGAAGAACTTTGGATATGGCAGCATTCTATGTACCTTCTTCTTTGAGAGGGTACCTTCTCTTAGCTTAGGGATGCCTCTACCTCTAGCTAACCCTCATGAGCCAAGATTGGGCCGTTGGGGTGACATATTTCTCCGCCAGGGTGGTGGGGAAAGTCACTTTTGTTATCATACTGATGATTTCTGGGGGTGGTGGGAGAGATAGGTGCCAACATTCGAGCAGTTTCTGTATGTTGGATTGGACTTCCGCCATGATCTAGAGCTGGTGCTTCCTCCAGGTGGAGCCTGGGGAAATATTGGTATGTTTTTACTTTGAGAATTATTTAATTTTTTCAAATTTTCAATTATATGATTTTTGTGAATGAATTTTGAAGTACTAAACAAGTGTCATATGCAGATATTGGGCTTGTTCGTCCCGAGGGACATCCTACTATCTTTGTGAGGCCAACAGATGTTGTTGCAGTTGATGCTATGTTAGGGACCATAGAGCGGAAAGTGAGTCGATTGACTCATGATGTTCCTACATGCCGCATGGATCAGCTACCTATTGATATGTAGGAAGATGTAGTTGGGGTGCCCCTAGCATGGCTTAGGGTGCTGCGGAAGATAGCTAGGTTGGACATATGTTATCGGGATGCAGTATATGATGATGAGGTCCCTCCTTCTCCATAGGAGATGGATACTTTATGTATATTTTTTGAGGCCATCAAGCCCAGTTTTGTACTGTATGACATGACTTGTGATAGACTTGTGATCCAAAACTCATATATTTTTTGATATAGTATCGGATATATATACAGTAACGATTATTTACATGTGTGTGTGTTTGAACTTTATGTGTGAAATGTTGTTTATGGAAGTGTATGATACAAATGCCAATCTGAAACATAATTTGCAAATGAATCAGCTAATGCATTTAAATTTCTTGGAATGTGTTGATATATAATGGAATCAAACTATCTTTCCAATAATCTAACTCGCAAAAACTGTCGTAGCAAAATAGGATCTCTAATCTGGTAAACACCCGTTAACTAAAATACAACTAGTTGCGAATCAATTCTTACCTCCAAATGTGAAATGCCATGAATAAGGGAATCTCGGAGAAGTTCTATAACCACACTGTACTCAGCTACATTGTTTGTAGTGGGACCCAAACAAACCCCCCCCCGAAGAGACCAGTTGGCCAGCGGGTGAGTAAATGACCCAAGCTACTGAATCCACCTATTGGGTGTGGCGACTGGTGCCATTAGCAAATCCTAAGAAATGTTCAGTTGACATCTAATACACAAAATGAAGACACACATAAGGTTAACTAAGCAAACACAAGCAAAAACTAGCTTTACAAAATATATAGCTATGTTAGAAGAAAAAGCACAACTGCCTAGGCGTAGTACTTCTTCAGGTAGAGCCCATTTCTAGGCTCATGCAGCTTATTACCCTCGTAGTCTACTAGCTCGTAAGCACCCTTCTTCAGTACTTTAGAGATTATGTAAGGCTCGAGCCACATGGACTTGAACTTGCCAGGTCCTAAGGGTTCCTTGTCCTGATCCCAAAGTAGAACAAGATCTCCTTCAAGGAACACCCTAGGTTTGACAGACTTGTCATATTGTCCTTTGACTCATTTCTTGTGAACATCGTTTGCTGTGAGCGCATCACGGCGCTACTCATCTAGATGCTCTAAATGCAACAAACGTTCTTCTAGTACTGAAGTATCCGGTAGTAATTGAACAACCAGTTTTAACGAAGGAATCTTGCATTCAATCAGAATGACTGCTTCTATCCCATGCACAAGCTAGAAGGGAGAGAACTTGGTAGGAGTCTTTACATTCACTCAGTAATCCCAAAGAGCAGGGTATAGCATGATGTGCCA
The DNA here is from genome assembly GCA_027924585.1 of Larix kaempferi. Classification (NCBI taxonomy): domain Eukaryota; kingdom Viridiplantae; phylum Streptophyta; class Pinopsida; order Pinales; family Pinaceae; genus Larix; species Larix kaempferi. Next base: position 438,440 of record BSBM01000270.1, on the reverse strand, counting down.
GTTATTTCAACTGGCATTAACAGTTCTTTGCAGTATTACCTTTAAAGTTTTGTTAACTGCTTCGACTTGTCCATTCACCTATGGATAATATGAAGACGAATGTTCTTGCCGAAAACCTAACATTGTGTATAGATCGGTAATCATGTTATTTTGAAAATGACTGCCGTGATCAGTCAGAATTTCTTTGGGTATGCCGAACCTTGCAATAATCTTATTGAATACAAAATAAATGGCAGTTTCTCCATCTACCTTGACAGTAGGCATTGCCTTGGCCAACTTGGTGAAGTAGTCAACGTCAACAATGATATAATGATGTGCTCCAGCCGAAACTGGATTGCAAGTCATATAATCAACCCCCCATTTTGTGAAGGGACCTGCTGTAATCACAGGATGAAGAGGAGTTGGATGTGCTCTCATTTTACTGGTGAAAAACTAACACTGACGGCAGTGTTTCACAGCTTCCACACAATCTTTAAAGATTGTGGGCTAAAAATACCTGGCACGCAGTATTTTCTGGGCTGTTTCCAGCCCAGAAAGATGACCCCCACAAGCTCCACTGTGGGCATCATTCAATACTGATTCTGCTTCTTCCAAAATCAAACAATATCATAAGATGGAATCTATCCCATGTCTATACAAAGTATCAGAGATGATGATATAGTTTTTTGCATGACTTTTTCAGTTTGCGTCGTTCTTCTCTAGAAAAAGTGATAGGACACCTCAAAGTCTGGAGATATACTAATATATCCCCATACCATGGGTCAGAGGAGGAAATAAGGAAGATATGTTCATCTGGGAATGATGATTCTTCCTCGATATGCTCTAAGTCCATAGGAAACTCTGAGATTAACTCAACGAACACTAGTGATTTCTTCGACTTTGCCAATTGAAAAACCGAATCAAACTCTTGTAAGATTACAATCCATTTATTGTACTTCCCACCGATGATGTGTCGAGTGAGAACATACTGAAAAGGATTGACTTCTTCTATCATAGTAGTTGTTCGTAAAAGTATGTAATGATGAAGCCTCTATATCGCATATAATGTAGCAAGTGTTGTCTTCTCAACATGCGAATATTTAACCTCAGGAGCTATCAATGCGTGAGAAAGATAGTAAACAACATGCTCTTGGAGTGTGTCATCCTCTTGAACTAGTACTATACCAATTGTATTAAGAGACGCTACCAGATATAAAAGAAAATCTTTTTCATAGTCCGACGGGCTCAACAAGGGGGCTGAAAGTAGTGCCTTTTTCAAGGCTTCAAATGATGCTTGAGCACCCTCATCCCACAGGAAGTAGGTATCTTGTTTAAGCAATCTCATAAAAAATTTTGTGATCTTAGCATAGTTTATAATAAAGCATCGCAAGAAGTTAGACATGCCTTGCAGACTTTGGAGTTGTCGCAAGGTACGAGGAGGAGGCAGATTTACAATCGCCTCAACTTTTAATCGGTCGACCCTTATACCATGACTGGATACAATAAAACCCAGTAAACGTCCCAATTCGAAGCAGAATACACACTTATTAGGATTCAAACGAATCTTATATTGTCTGCATCTTTCAAACACAAGTCTCAAATGAGCTGGATAATCTTGTCTCTTTCGAGATCGCGTCGGGAGGTCATCCAAGTAAGGTTCAACTATGTGTTTGATATCGTGAAAAGTGAAATTCATAGCTCGCTGGAACGTAGCTCCAACATTCTTTAATCCAAATGGCGTCTTTTGATATGCAAAGGTTCCCCATGGGCAAATGAAAGCTGTTTTGTGTTGATCTTTGGGTTTGATTTGGATTTGATTATATCCCGAAAATCCATCCATCAAAGAAAAAATCTCGTTTCCCGCACATGCATCTATGATCTGGTCGATAAATGGTGTGGGATAGTTATCTTTCAGACAAGATTTATTCAAGTCCCAAAAGTTAGTACAAACTCGAATGGTACCTTGCTTGTTATCAACCGGAATGGGTTTTGAAACCCATTCCGTCATGTCAATCGGATAGATAAATATGGCTCTAAGCAATTTTTCAACTTCCGACTTAATGGCGGTCGCTTTTCGAGGATTCACGGGATGGAGCTTCTGTCTCACAGGTTTTTCATTAGGGTATGTAATGATGACATGCTCAAAGATGGCTAGATCGATACCTGGCATCTCCTCATAAGACCAAGAAAAAATGTCACGGAATTCTTTAAAATGTTTGGTATACAGAGCTATCTCTTCTGGAGAGCAGTCTGCACCAATAAAAATGTTTTCCACGACCCCGGGTTTGGTGGAAATGTTAATCGGGATTGTTCTTGATATATTAGCCATATTCCCTTCAGTGTAAACAACTCTTGAAGTAGAAGGAAAAGATGACAAATCAACAAATCCACCAGGTCTCATAGAGAATTCTCCTCTCTCTATCCTATCTAGGTTTGGAAGCAGGTAAGACCTATGATGCATATGTTCCCATGGATGGTCCAGGCCCATCATGGCTTCCAAAATGGCTTCATCAGACGGTAAGACCGTATCTAAACAGTCGAAGGAGTGGGTAGAATTCAATGACCATGCAGGAGCCTAGTCCATATCCGACTCAGCAGAGACTGGCAGAGTCACAATATGTTCCATTGCAGCATGTTGTGCTTCCATGTATGCTATCTCTGCAATGGTTAAAGGCACTGAAGGTTCTGATACAGTAGGAAGGATCTATGGATCAGTCCTAAGACCAACCGTGAAAGTTTCAGTAGAAGTACCTACATCAGAACGCATGAAAAGAACGGGAGAGGGTAGGTCGAAAGTGCCTATTAACGACCTGTAAAGTCCTGCTCCTAAACTCTCGCTTACTGGGGCAGATTGATCAACTAAAGGAATAGTGGTATCTAATGAAGTCTGGTTGTTTTTCCGAGAGAACAAAAGTTGATCGACCATGACGATCTTGCCTTCGTGAGGGAACATAACAACTCAGAAAACTGCCGATGCAATGGCTCGCATGGCATACATCCAGCTCTTGCCTAATAACATATTGTAATCAAGTGGAGCGTCCAAAACTTCAATCTCTACAGCAACTGTCTTACCGGCAAGTGTAATTTCAAACGATGGTAGAACTCTGTGTGGACAGAAAGTCCTACCATCGAAGGCAGTAAGCAGTGAGTTAGAGGGGGGTTAGCTCGGGAGAGCCTAAATCTTTCCAGCAAGAAATGGACATCATGCACATTGACGCGCCCTCATCTATGACAACTCGTCTAATGGTCATAGGACCATGGACCACTTCTATCTGTAGGGAAACATGGTACATCAACCGATATTTGATATCAGACATATCAAAGCGCGCAGTCATGTTGGATGATTCCATACTTCCCATCGCTGCCAGAAGTGTGTTTCGTTGTAATGGACAACTTTGCAAAACTTCTAAGGTGGACATAGAACAAGGGGTCTGGGTTAGATCTTCAACCACATTGTAGTTGGAAGCAGCCTGAGCGTTGGGATTGTATGAGGCCCCTTTCAAGACACCTTTCGGGATCTTAGGTAGTGGATCCACTGGGATATGGAGAGGAACAGAAGATTTAGGAATCTCTTTATCCTTGTTTTGTACATCCAGGGTATAATTTCTTGCTCGCGTTTGCAAAAGTGCATCCGCACTAACCATATTAATGAAAGTTTGATCAACTGAAGCATGAGTAGTGCTCTTAGCTTTGGAGGTGCCAGAAGCTGAACCCTGCCCCTTAGGAAATCGATCTTTAAGTACGGCAGGTTTCTTTTCTTGAAGCAGCTTCTGGGCTTCTTCGAGTAGAGAGCATTGGTTAGTGAGGTGATCCTACTTGCAAAGCTTACAAGGGAACTTAACCTTCTTCTTTTCTTTCTTACCCTCTTCGGCATTCTCTTTATTCTTGGGCTTTTGCTGGTTCCCCTCTCCTTTCTTTCCCTTATTTTTGTTGTTGGGTTGCCGAGGGCCCTTTTGATTGTTCTGAACCTAGTTCAAAGATTCAGAAGTAGAAGGAGAGGTTGTGATGGAGGTTACTTCTGCAATCGATTGTTTGATGGATAAGGCATGAACTTGCCTAGTCAATGCTTCGAAAGATGCAGAATCTATTAAACCCACTATGCCATCAGCATGTGGTCCAGGTTTAGGTTTTCCAAGATCAGTGTTTGATCATGGTGCATCCGGTATAATCTCATAAAGTAGCCTAGACTGTGCATAAACAAGGTCTTGCTGCTGGGTCCGTAAAATGGCTTCTTCCTCTGTAGACACTCCTGAAGTAGCTACTTCCTTAGAAATGTAAGAAAGGAGTGATTTCAGATACCACTCAAGAAGAAATTATGGAGGTATATTGGATTTAATGAGCCTCTTCCGTATTCGCCACTCCTGAATGTGATCAAATAAGTGAGTGGCCTTATTCTGTCTAAATGTAGACAAAAGATCTGTCCCAGCATCGTACCGAACAGGAAGCTGGAAGTGGTTCAAAAAAAAAGTCGTGAGATCCCAAAAATTAAAAAATGTAGCTGCAGGTAACTCAATGTACCATTTAGCCACAGTGTCGGTTAAGTTTCTTTGGAAAAGTCTCAACCTAACGAAATCTTCATTCAACGAGTTCGAAGAACATCGTAAATGGAAAGTGGTGACATGATCACCAGGGTCTTCACTGGTTTGCCTTCAAATTTGGGAATGTTCGAAGGTAACTTATTAGGAACTGGTGGCCAAGCCACGTTATGGCATACTGGATCATTTGTTAACATGGAAAGGTCTAGCAAATTCAGAGTTGCCAGAAATGGTAAACGAGTTCTACAAGATGGCATTTGATAAGCTGGAGTCATAAAGGGGCAACCACCCATAGTTTGACCTGTAAACTGCTGGTAGGGGTTTCCCCCATCCATCTGCTGGTAGGGGTTTCCCCCAGCCATATGCTGGTAGGGGTTTCCCCCATCCATCTGCTGGTAGGGGTTTCCCCTAGCCATCTGCTGGTAGGGGTTGCCCCCAGCCATCTGCTGGTAGGGATTGCCCCCGGCCATCTGCTGGTAGGGGTTTCCCCCAACCACTTGCTTTTGTGTGAAAGTGTTGTTAAAATTCCCCCATCCAAATGAAAGTGGGTTAGTACTCTGAACAATTTTCCACTGAGGTTGGGTGTTAGCCCCACCATATTATTGATTAAGGATGTTACCCCCTCCTCCAGAAAACAAAGAAAAAGGGGTGTTTCCTACAGGTACATTACCTTGACTCACATTGTAACCTGCAAAGGCATTAAAACCAGGGGTAATCGAGGTGGATGGCGCGGTCATGGTACTCATGACGGGCATGGTTACAGAGGCGTTTGGCCCTACATTTGGTGTGGAAATCCAAGTACTAGGTATACGATATGGCTATTGAGTTGTAGGAGGTGGAACAAGCTTCACTGTACCACTGGGTCCAAAAGTGGGCGTAGAGGTGGATTCCGCAGTTGTTGAACTTGGCATGCCTAAGGTTTTGACATTAAAGTTGAGGGATAGAGTCGAAACAGAAGTTGGTTGTGCCAAACTCGGTGTAGCAGTGGGAGGAGGATTTATAGTATTTGTGTTCATACCTATTGTGGGAGTCTGTGGAACTCCCTGTTCGCCTCCTGTATTAGTCATAATATGCCCAAGTGTGAACAAATATGCACTATAATCAGGTTGTTGGAAACCAATGGGTAATAGAAGTGGATTGTTAAGATTAGTCAAAGGAGGATTAAAAGGAGTACTGAACTCACTAGAAGTGAGATCCTCAATCTCGACTGTATTAAAAGTTTGCTGATCTGGAGTCCCAGGTTGTGGTTCCTCAGGAACCTCTATTTCAGGTCTTTGTGTTGCAGGTTGTGGTTCCTCAGGAACCTCTATTTCACTAGTAGTTTCCAAAAGAATACTGGATTCTGTCCTCTATCGTCCGGGTCGTGGTAGTGGTTCCACTCTAAGTGGGAGAAGGTTTTGCAACCTTCTAGACCTACGAAGCTGTTGGTCTTCCATGATTATATATAAAAATAAAAACTAAGCAAAAACCTAGTGGCCACTAAGACTAGGGGGATAACAACACACACTAAAAAAATCCTAAGTATTCAAACCAGTCAAACAAGATGCCTTCCGAAGAAGAGTCTGGGATGATGAGGGCCCAAAACAGATCAACAAAGGATGAAGAATAGTTACCCGAGGTCCACAATACAATGATTAAGGGTGCAAGCACTGGAATCACCCAACCACCCTCCCAAAGACCAGAAAGGGATTTCCTCCCATGCCTGTCCTAGGTACAATAGCCATAATCCCCTGCTATCACCTGTGTATGATCCTATAGATCTGATACTAAGGCTACCATAAGTACAAAATATCATGGGGGGACAGTCATCAGCCTGATCAAAACGCGTGGGCAGGGTAACAAAGCCCAAAATCCAGATGGACCCCCGTACGTGTATCGACCCTGGTTTATGGTTGAAAGTAAAAGCGAGGCGATATCATCAACAAATCCGATCTTCCACGGCCTCATGGTTAGCTATGGTTTTAGTAGAGTTTCCTAGGAATATTTGATACAAATGGGTTTACCTATATGACAGTCGCACTATGATTTTTGAGTAATGAAACAAGCTTCGAGCAGTTTAAGGTGTTTTAAGCTCGAAACTCTAGCTTGTACTAGTTGGTGTTGTGTATCCCTAGAAAGAAAATCGTTTCTAATTGATTTTATTAAGATTCTTTTTAAGGTTACTTTTTACTCAGTGGGGCAGTGCATTGTGTGATGTGGTTGCAACAGAAAGTAAAGTGCATAAAATGAAACAACTTTCAACAACAAAAAGAATTTTTATTTTTCATTTAATATCCTTTCCAAATTGAAAAGTAAGCAGACCTAAATAAAGATTTCTTTTTGTTTTCTTTTCAAATTCTGAACAAAGTAAACTATGCTACTCTGTAGAAGTTATAAGCCACACTAATCTAAGCTACCAAACTTATTTTTCTTTTTCTGTTATATATGAACGAAAAAGAACTTGAAATTGGAAGCAAGACCTACAAAAGATGTGCAAGTATGGCAAGATGACTCTAAAGTTCACAACAATCGAATCAATGACTCGACAAAGACTTGTCCTACGAGTTTTTTAATGGAAAAAGCTCTTGAACTTGGAAGGAAAGTGTGAAGAAAACAAGGAGGAAAGATGCTTAAAACTAGAAATCAAACTTGAAAGAATGCTCCAAAGCACCAAACCATAACAAGAACACTAAGCCAAGTAGTAGGTAGGCAAGCGAACTAAAGACGACCTTACTAACACAATGACTCAAAGGTGAAGAAAACTAAAGTACTTCAAACTCACTTGATACTAGAAATGATAGCGAGGTCAAGAAATGTTGGGACTTAAAAAGTTTTGGAAGACACCCCAAAGACTCCAAAAAATGGGTCAAACCCTAAAACAAAGGATGAGGCACCCAAAGAGCATACAAGTGTTGCAACAAACAGCAGATGCTAGGCACAAAGGTTTGTAGGTTAGCAACACACTACTAAGGTATGGATGAGAAACTGTGTTCACTAAGGAACAAAGCACAGTCTCCAAAAGAGTCACAAATGAACCAAACACTTCAAAAGTAAACAAGTGACCAAAAAATGACCTAAAAGACTCAAAAGAGGCTAATGAGACTTAATGAAGGATTACAAACCTCAAAGACCAGTCAAGAAGACCAAAAACAAAGTTAGAAACCCACCCAAACAAGCATAAAACTCAACCCTACTTCAAACAGAGAGCTACAGGAATGTGCCCTACTGTGCAGTAGGTAAACTAGCGCATTTGGGGATGTGTGCACTACTGTGCAGAGGAAAACTGGTGCATATGCACTACTGTATGTACAATAGATTAGCGCACAGGTCTTAAAAAGTCAAAAGCTAACCTTGTAGAGGTGTAAAAAGACTAAGTCAAACAAAGGGAAGCAGGTAGGGGAAACCTAAAGGGCTTCTCAGAAGATTAAAAGGGTTAAGAGGTACTAGAAAGACAACAAGAAGGGTTTCCTAGAGCAGAAAAAACAACCTCCCCAGTGGAGTCGCTAGTCTGTTGGCGGGAAATACTACCCTATAGTGAGGAAATAGACACTATCAACTTAAGGGGGTGATAGGTAAACATACTAATTGCATTACAGAAGTGTTTATAAAGGGAAATAGGTCAGAGACCTTGAGGACATACCTTATAAATGAAGTTTGATCCTAGCTTTTGTCCAACCTTGCGCTCGATCCTCCACTCGATCTCCCATCCGATAAACATGCAATACAAATACCTTTCTCAGCATATCTTGGCCAATATAATAATGATGAAATTGAAAAGCAATTCAAACATCAAGCGTTAACCAACATGATCCAAACAAATACATAGTCCATTAAGCATTTGATTTGGGATGAGAAAGATGTTTCAACCTTTTATTGTCAAAAACATATGAATGACACAAAGTATACCTGACTTTGCAGCATGCTCATGTAACCTGATCCTAGGCTCCTGCTCCTCTTCGACTTCAAAGTTTCTCCAGCATAACCACCTTCAACACAAGCTTCTCATATAAGAAGAGTCTCTCTATGGCTCTCTTGTCTTGTCTCTCTAACCCCTCTCTTCAAACCTCCTTGTATTTATAAGACAAGGTAGGTAGTTCAGGTCGAGAGGTGGTTGAAGGGGAAGTTGGGGAAGTTGGGAAACCAACTGCAACTAATCCCTATTCATCAAATTAATATTTTTTTGATCATATTTTAAGATGTGCGTGACTATTTCACAGTGGAGTACCGAACAGTGCGTGACTACAGTATTAAACAACTAGCGTTTGCCATTTTTTGATGTTGTGCGCTAGTTTATTGAAGTAGAGTAGCGCATACCAAGAGGTGTGCACTACTATATAGCTTATAGAGTAGGGCATATGTGCTAGTTTGCTTAAGAAGAGTAGCACCCATGCCAAAATATGATATTTTTTAGGGTTTTGTTAGCTTGCAGGAAGGTGAGTCAAGTCAAAGTGTCATCTGAGGTTATCATGCTCTTCAATCCAAGTTGTCCTTTTATGTGATCGACAGCTCAAGGTGATCACGGATGGAGAAGTGCATATTTGACCTATAACACCGCTTCAAGAATTGCAACTAGTCGAGGAAGAAACTGTCGTTTCACCGTCTCTACCAGAAGAAGATTTGAGCAGCGATAATGAAAGTATTGGTTCTGATATTTCTGATATTTTAGTAGCACATGATGGTCATGGAATATCAAGTTTGGAATCCGACCATTATGATCCTCCTCAGTTACCGAAGTGGGCCCAAAACACTCTTCAATCTGCTGGTTCGAACATTGGAAATCCTGCTAATCCAAGATGAACAAGAGCAGACTTTCAAAGAGCAGGTATGGCTCTTTCAATGTCTGATCCATTATTATCTGAGATTTGTTATTTGATGATTGGTTTAGATCCCAAAACATACTACCATGCCCACCAAGATCCGAGATGGCAAAGTGCCATGGATGAAGAGTACAGTTCTCTTCAAAAGAACAATACATGGGAGCTAGTTTCTCTTCCACCTGGAAGAAAATTAGTCCAATGTAAATGGGTCTACCACACGAAAGTTTTTGTTGATGGCTCTATCAGAAAATACAAAGCTAGGTTGGTGGCAAAAAGTTTCTCCCAAGTCCAAGGAGTGGACTACACTGAGACTTTTGCACCAGCTGCAAAGATGGATTCCATCCGCCTAGTTTTGGCTATTTCCGCATCCAAGCACTGGGAAGTGCACCACATGGATGTGAAGAGTGCTTTTCTACACGGAGATTTTGCTGAAGAGGTATATATGAAGCAGACAGAAGGTTACACATCAAATCCATCATTAGTTTGCAGATTGAAGAAATCTTTGTATGGTTTAAAACAGGCCCCAAGAGCTTGGTATGCAAAGATGGACTCCTTCCTTCTTTCTCAGAATTTCAAAAGATGCAAATCTAATCCAAATGTGTACCTACAACAAGTTAAAGGTAATTTGTTGATTATTGTTCTTTATGTTGATGATCTTCTCATTACTGGTAGCACTCTTACTTCAATAAACAATCTAAAAACTCCCTTAAATCTAGCTTTTGACATGAGCGATTTGGGCTTGTTGAGTCACTTTTTGGGCTTGGAGATATCTCAAAATTTTGATGGGATCACTATATATCAGCAAAAGTATGCTTCTGACCTGTTATTGAAGTAAAATATGGCTGAATGTAAGGCATCCCCATTCCCATTCCTCTCAGGAATCAGTCTTGAGGAGGGAAATTCTACACCGCTTGTAGATTGCACTATGTATCGACAGTTGATTGGTTCACTACTATACATGACACACTCTAGGCCTGATATTTCTTATTTCGTGAGTGCTATATCAAGGTATATGCAACAGCCCCATGAGCTTCATTGGTGGGTAGCCAAGTGGATCTTGCAATATGTGCAAGGTACAAGACATTTTGGCATCCACTATGTTGCAGATTCTGAGCTTGATTTCATTGGTTTTACTGATTCAGATTGGGTAGATGTTAGCATTGATCGGAAGTTCACTTCTAGATTTGTTTTCATGATTGCTCATGGCCCTATTTTCTGGTCCAGTAAAAAGAAGGCATCCATTGCACTTTCTTCAACAGAGGCAGATTATCGAGGGGCAGTCAATGCCTGCATTCAGGCAGTTTGGTTGCAGGGTCTTCTTTCCGAGTTTGGTTTTGGTGGCACTACTTCGACTGTCCTTTTTTTTGACAATCAAAGTGCTATCAATATCTCCACAGATCTAGTTCAGCGGCAGAGGACCAAACACATTGATATTCACATGCACTACATCGGAGAGCTTGTGCATGATTGCACTATCATTCTGCAATATTGCCCTACCGATGAGCAAATTGCAGACATCTTCACCAAGAGCTTCACTGAGAAGAAGTTCTCTTACCTCCGTTCACTGTTGGGAGTGAGTTCCATCATGGTGGAGACAGATTGATCCATTATTATGTTTTAGCTTCAGGGGGGGCTTTCTCCCCACTGGGTTTTCCCTCTTTCCTCACTTAGCTTATTTTCAACATTTTTTTTGGATTATTGTATTGGGGTGACCTTTGGTCTTAGTAACCAGGACCCTATATTATTATTTTTTACATCATAGTCTAGCTTGAGGGGGGGTGTTCGGATATCCACATCATCATTGTTAGGGTTTTGCATGCAATTAGGGTTTGCATGCAATCTCTAGGGTTTGCATGCATTTTGCATTCATCCCAGTCACTAGGTTGATGCCTCCAGCACCTTATCCACTTCCTTCTAGCACCTGGGAGCTTCTTTCCTCATATTTTTAGCCCTCCTAGTCATGAAGGTGCCCACATATCACCTACTTCCAGAGAAGGGCGCACTTCCTCACCTACCCACTCAGTTTACACTCAGTTAGCTCCGATTCTCCTTGATTTGAGGCTAGTTTCACTCCTGACTGACTGTTTCACTCCCTTGGACCTCCAGATTGACTAGATGACTTGTTCTGACTTCAGTTAGCCTCCCATGTTCCCTCCACTAATCCTTCTTCCCTATATCAGTGCTACACACTTCAGTTACACTAGTTACACTCAGTTAGACTCAGATTGACACCTCGATGACTGGTTCTTGTGCATTGATGACGACCACTGATTGATGATGAGGACTCCTAGTTGGAGCCAAGCTATGCCATTCAGTTAATTCGAATGAACTCCTTAGGAAATTTGAATTTCTCACTCATTGTGACATTATTGTATTGTATTTTCACCCTTACTGGGATATTGAGCACTGATGCATGTTTTTGCACAGTTTACACCATATTTTTTGAGTTTCATCTATTGTGATTGATTTACTTGTTCATTAGATCTGCTGTGACTAATTTTATACACCTTCTTATCCTCTAAAAAAAAACTTTCCTTTTAATCATTGTTGGAAGTCAATTGATTGTGACCTGAACATCACTTACTTTCCATACTATCCTAGGTCTCGTCAGCAGTGAATCCTCTATAGTGGTAGTGTCTGTTGACATGGGTTGCTTTTTGTTGATTCATTCTCAGCTATCTCGTGCTCATATACCAATATTGGCCATTGTTTACGGCTTTCCTTTTGTAGCATCTCTTGAGATATATGATCAGTATTATCCCTGTCTGTTAGAGATTTTAGCTCTTCATACTACATGGTAGCTCTCCCTCATCTGGTCTTTCTGTAAGGTGTGTTGGGGTTTAATTCCTTATCATCCCTAGTGCCAAATAGTTATCTGTTCTCTTGATTTGTAATGGTTTACATGTTATAGGTAGGTATCAATATATCCCATGGACCCATAATATTTGTTTTACTCCTGATCAACCTAGTTTACTGTTCTTGCTTTTGACCATTATATGAGCATTGGTTTTGATTACTTAAATATTTTGTTTGCATTTTATGTGCTTCCATAATCAGAAGTAACTTTATTGTCTTATGGAGGAACTTATATCCATACTACAAAAAAAATGAGAGAAGGTTATATTATCTATCTATTAGGATATTAATCAAATAATGTGCACTTTTTTGTTCTTTTTAGTTCTGTGATCTTTTGAAATGTAGGGTGGAATCTCCCGCATTTCTTGACAAGCTTGGAAGTATCCATGCTTCAATTGCACAAGGAATCATTGAGAGGCTAGGTATGATTCATTTGGTGACCTAGCCAACTTTCTTGATTATAATTTAGGGTTATGATCTCCTTTTCTAATATGTGATAAAATTATAAATGAAAATTACTAGAGCAGTTTATGACATGGAATCTCTTCCAAGGTTGTTTGTGTCCTTTGTTGCCTATTTTTTGTGCAAAATTTGCTTACTTCTTTCTCATTTACTTAAGTATGTTGGTTATAGTCTAGGGTTATGATCTCCCATTTTGATATATGATAATTGCAAATTACATTAGGGCGGTTTATGATATGGAATTCCCTTCTAGGTCCAGGGACTCCCAACTTCGTATCTTTTTTGTTTTTTTGATGATATATTGTAGATTCTAGGTCTTTGACCTCAAAGGATAGATATGTTCTTTTTATTGTCTTTCATGTACCTAAGAACCCCTTTGACGTATTAATGGTCACCTGTTGGACATTAAATTTTGTATCTTATCTTCAGTAGTTGTCACTATTGCTATAACATTCAAGGTTGTTTGTATCCTTTGTTACTTATTTTTTCATGCACATTTTGCTTACTTCCCATTTACTTGAGTTTGTTCTGTGTTTGAGGAATAATGGAAGTTATTAATGTAGATGTTTAATTGAGGTTTGCTTTGTAAATGATGCCAAAACAGATGAAGCTAGTTCATGGGATTTGGTATCAGACACTGATTTGCTGGAGGGCGATTATAATGATGCAAGAAACTATCTAGATCAAGACAATTACGTTGTTGTCCAAGAAGAATATATTGTGGATGGGATTTCCTACTTCATGGCCACATACATTTCATCACTAAAGCAGACTAAGGTATACATTTATTTGGTTTTTTATAACAGAGCTTGAAAAGAGATTGAAAAATGCCTCTTAAGAGCTTTGTGAACTGTCATCTTTACACTTGAAGTTTTGAGTCCTTCATAGTATTTCCTATGTCAATTCAATTCGTATTTTCTTTTCTAAATGGTTGCTTCTTATCAGTAAAATATATTATTATGAGTAAGACTATCAGTTGGCTAGACAATATTTCACTTAACTCCTTAACATGGGTGGGTAGAGGCAATGCATGTAAAATACATATTTTAATCTCATGTTCATTCTAGCTGCTACTTGTTCAGATTTAAACACAATCAATCTCAAGGGCAAAGATAATAATCATTAAAATTTTCTGAACACCTCTTTCAAATGAAGATACCTACAAACTTGACAGTGCACCAAATTTACATGTTATGTTTTTGACCATCCATAGCTCTCCCAGAATTGCTCTTTTCCAGCTGAGTTGTCCATCAAAAGGATTGAATATTCTGAACAGTCTTTGATTCTCAATGAGCTTGAGTGATTTTATAACTCCAAGACACATGTTTGACTATTTTTAACTTTTAACAAATTTTCCACGGTCCATTAGTGGGACTTGACTTCCGAAGTCTGGATTTGACTAGTGACAACCATACCTTGGTTACCAAACCATCCAAGAACTAGAGACCTGACTGCAATCCCCGTTGTCTATGTGCTACTTCTTTTAATCTTCCTGTCTTCTCTTCGCTAAATCTGCCTTCTTTTGCTGAGCCTTTCTGGTATTGGTGGGAGAGCATTCACTCTTCATTTTTTGTGGTGTCATAAAAGAAGATGGGCTTGTCATAACTTGATATCCAATTCCTCCAAATAGATCCTCTCTCATTGAATTGCATTTTAAAAACATTAGATTTCGGTAGTATTTTTATTTTACAGAAATGGGTATTATATATATATATACAACCAAAAAGATACAAAGAGTTCAAAATGTTAAAAATTTTCCTTGGAAATCCAGACTAAAATATTACAGTTTTACTCAAAATGATGCCTACTACATGTAGAATCTAGGTCAATCCCATTAAACCTATAGTTGTACTACTTGAGAAGTTGTCCCAAAATGAAAATGCATGTAAACAACATGAGTAAGATTATTCATGACCAAAGATATGCTCTCTCTAAGCTTCCTCCATAGAAACATCATCCCTTCCAGGACCAAGGTCTCCATGTGGCTTCTGCTTTCCTGTCGAGGCTGCTTCTATCTACTGTACAGTGTCCTTAGCTGCTTGATATTTTACTCAGCGAATAGAAACATTTGGGATTCCAGCCAAGGATTGGGAGCTCCTTGCGAACCCTAGGATAATATTATAGTGCATCTCTAAATCACTTGCAAGTTTATCAGGCTTTAACCTTTGTTCCCCAATTTCAACTTCCAATTCTTGTTGTTTGGCTTATTGTTTCTCCATATGTATGCTCAGATATTCTATCACTTGTCGCCTCGAGTAAGAATAAATTGCACTCAAACCACAAATGTTCAAATAAATTTTCTCTAATACCAATATGATTTATACATTACCCGGTATATTCCAATTATTGGCTCACCAAAAAAGATTTAAACTTAAAAATACTATAGTGAGCCTCTACTCGACTGTGCCATTATCTTTTTATATTTTAATGATTTAACAGAGATAAAACACACTATTTGGAGTTTAAACCACTGCAACATTTGAAATAGACTACAATAGAAAACCCACATAATGGAACATAGATATTTACCTTGGACACATACAAGAAAATAAGCATTCAATGAAGCACAATCCCTTCCCTCTTATTATATTATGGAGGTTGTCAGATTAAAATACAAATTACAAAGTTGTCTAAGCTTACTCTGAAGCCATGAGACACTTTGGTCTTCTACAGTGCTATACAATATGCTTCCATATCCATCCTTTGTAAGCATGTTCTCCACTCTCCTGCTTATACTATGGAATAGCTAATGTTTAGTGAAAAAGTAAACCCTTATTACCCATTCTGCTAGGTTTTTATATTTAGAATTAGGGTTAGTTTTATTGTTTCAAAACTATCTTGGAACATCGGTGCTGCTTCTAGATGTCTCTAGTGGATTCCCACATGTTACTAAATCTCTATATTTCAATTATGGTGAATTGACATGGTTGCCACTTGTACATGTCTGGACTTTAGAATGTTTGGACCGTTACCTTGTTGGGGCCATAAGTTTTTCAATACGAACTCTGTTTCAGGGGCATGATAACTTGTTGGAAATATCTCAATGAGAAGAAGAATTTATGCATCAGATGAGAAAATCTTACAAGAACCCTCATTGGGCACCAATTTAAAAAAAAAAATTGTTTAGGGCCTAAAAAAATATTGGGAAGTTGATGACCAGAATTTGACAAAATCAAAACCATCTCTGAGATGTTCCAAATTCTAATCTGCTCCATCAAGAGCACCGATAACTTCATATGGTAGATGTGTAGATCCATTTTAGATCAATTATGGATGGTCCCTTCCCTTCCTGTGATGACTGAACACTCATTTTAGCCTTCAGCATAGATGGATATGACTTTGATTGTTTGCCAGAGTTAGTGTGGCTAAGTGCCTTGAGAACTAGAGACTGCACCCTTGGGTGCAATTGGATGTACCTGCATGCAGATGTTAGAGCCTGCCAAGCTTGGTTTGGGCTAAGTAGTGGCCTTACATTGAGATTGTGGAGGTCTATTGGAACCTAAAGTGTTTCTTGTCACAACAATCCATCCCCCCTTAGATAATTTTAAGAGCAGAGGGAGTCTGAATTCCTCGAGTGGGATGGGGGTCCACTCTGGCTATTGTTTTTTTGGCTATAAGGGGACATTCCTTAATTTGATGATTAGAATTTGACATAGAATGTAAGTGTTTGAAATGTTGATATAGCACACTGGTTGGTGCCGAACTTTGTCTGCGATTTGAATATCAATGTATTTCTTCAAGTGGAAAACTTGCACACAGATACTTGTATTGGGATTTGGTTGGATAACCCTCTTGGGTTCATGTATGAGAAATTTTCTAGGGATTGGGATAACCTTTCTAGGGAATGCCAGAATTGCACTGGCAGGGCAAAGAATTCTACCAACAGGGTAATGAAGACTAGTAAATTTCTCTGGCGAGAAGTTCTCCACCCAATGAGATAATTTTATTGATGTCCAACAAGTGACCATAAATAGGTCAAAGAGACTGCTAGGTACATCAGAACAATACATAGTAGGAATGCAAATGCAGCTCATAGAAAAGCCAATAATGAGAGAACAAAACCAATGTATCATAACCTAGAAATTACTTTAAGCAAAGAACAAAAGGGTCTAGATAATAAATCGGTGAAGAGGCAATTCAGCTATGCCTAGACCTATCTTGCTTTGGATTGGTGCTTTTCCAACCATAGGGGATTCCTTGATTAGTCTAAGGTATCAACTATTGAATAGTATTGATAAGTATAAACTCAAGCTAATAAACTAAACCGCTGTCTGGAAATAAATCAATATCAAAACAACAGGTAAATAAGTGGGCAGCAAACATGCAAATCGAGAAACCTAACGTATATGCTAAATCACTAATTATATGCATAAAGTAGACAATAACTTCATGTTGTTATGCAATAAATAAGTGTGGGACAAGAAGCTAAATCTCTCAGCTAGAAACACACAGAAATCCAAGTACTACATACTAATTACGAATGAGCACACAGACCAATGTAAATGAATGATTAAGACAACCTATTACTATCTAAAAACTGTTATTTTTTTTAACTTGGGAGTGTACTCTATCCATGACATGTGTATTACGACCAAGGTGTACCTTGCAGTTGCAGCAGCAGTCCATACAGCCTGTTTTAGGTTGCAGTCTTCATTTTTGTATGGCACATTGATTATGGAAGACAATTCTGTGTTATAAAGGGACTGCAGTTTTAACTTCTAATTATAGCAGTCAAAATTTAGCAGTTTGCATTTCCACTTTTAGGAAAACTATTTTTTTCAGAATTAGTCATTTTTCTATTTTTGAGTAGGCTTTTCAGATTTTAAGAAGTTTTGTTTTTAGGTTTATTTTATATAGATTTAGATAAAGGGAAAAAGGGAAACATAGTCTTGGGGAGAGCGTGCAGATCCCAACGAGTTAGTCTTCTTGTTGGAATGCTCCATTAAAGACAGTTCCTTCATGCAAGTTGAGGATGCTAACCCCAACGCCAGAAATAGATAGAGGGTTCAGAATTGATCAAAGGGTTGGATCTGATTTTATTGTAGACCCTAGCTAACCTTCTTGTGGCAATATAGGAGGAGGTCTCAAGGTAGAGGGTTTAACTATTTACTTCCATTCCAATTGCATGCATGTACAAATCCAAAATT
This sequence comes from Larix kaempferi, assembly GCA_027924585.1. NCBI lineage: Eukaryota > Viridiplantae > Streptophyta > Pinopsida > Pinales > Pinaceae > Larix > Larix kaempferi. Next base: position 420,665 of record BSBM01000270.1, on the reverse strand, counting down.
TCTTTATATCTTAGCATGTCTCTGCAAGACCCATTTCAAACAAAAGAACATCGTCACAAAGGTTGTGCAAGGAAGCATTTTCTGTCATTTTGTATACCTTTAATCTTCCATTTCCTATCATTTTGCTATTGCTATTTGTTGGAGGAAAGGGAGCCATTCTCAGTGGTTCTTCCACTCCTTGCATACAAGCTGCTACATGATTTTTATGAACTAAGTTGTGGTTTCCCAAGGATCTATTATGCTACCATCACTTCCAGAAGCCTTGGGTACCATCCTCTTGGTGATTTGACTTTCATATTGTGTTATTGTATTGTGGTGAATTATTTTTCATAGCTGGGTTTGAATGTTGGGTATTGAGACTGTGCATTGAGAAGAGATCTCGCCCACGTGGACCAAGGAGTTATACACTACATAACTCAGCCATCTAAGTGACCAACACAGTCATCTTCTTCCTCTATTCTTAGCTCATTAAATAACTCTGCTATGCTACAAGAAATGACCAGGTTTGAGATTCAATAGAAGTCTGAATATATTCTCATTACTCCTGATAAACATCATTGTATTCTCACTTTATAATGGTGGCATTTTGGTAATGAATCCTTGCTAAAGAGTTATTTACTATTGTTTCTATTTACGTGAATTTTTAATATCTGTTTGTATAATTTTATGTGCACAACTCCATAATGAGAATATGAAATATCAAACCCACCAATGTGCAACAAAGTGTTCGACCAAAATTTTAAACCATTCCACTCATACAGTAAATCCAATACTCGGTCTTTGATAAGAGGGCACTTCCAACAGTCTAAAATTAGTATTAAAGGAGTGCTCTATGAGAGTACAAGACCCAGGAAAAACACTAAGGACTTCCAGTTAACCAATATAACACTGTACAAGGGTATGAAGTCAGTATATTGCTAAACATTTGTTAAATATTCTTAACCAAGTTACGTAGTCAGTGAGGAAAAATTTCAGCCAATTTGACTTGGGATTTTACATATTGACAATGGGTTCCCTTCCTAATGCACCAATGGCGACTCCCATAGGAAATGGTCATTAAAGGAGAGCCTAGACTTGAGTAAGTCATTTTTCCAAACTAACTTATACTTTAGGGTTTCTCAATATATCCAAATAATTTTTGAAACAAATCCTCCACAATTGGAATAGGGGATGGTGTGGTCAATATGGTTTGTAGATTTAGTATTTTCTAGTTTTTTGGTCTATTGTTCCCCTGAAATAATACAATTTTTGAGAAATTATTTATAGGATTCCTTACGTTCTACAAAAGTATTTCTATGATTCCTTACCTTCTACTCCATTTGGCAAGTAAAGTTTTTTCCTCTGTTCAGGTTGCCAAAATAATCATTCATCCTTTCTCCCTCAGGGTACAACAAAGGCAGCCTCATGTCCATTAAATTGGCATAAAAAAAATTGCATAGAATCTTATCCAAGTTAGCATAGGCATGGATTGATGGAACCCCTTGGTGCAAATTTGAAATATTCTTACAAGAGAGAAAGGCTTCAAAATCCATTTATTAATTTCTTTGAAAATATTAAAAGCATTGTTTCCCATAATAACCCTTTTGGGGAGGCTCAAAAGGAAACGTGAAGTCCTAGGAATTTGAATCCTTGCTAAAGAACCCCATAATTATTTTTATTTGCTCATTATGTTTCTATGGATTCTGTATTGAACCACTATAAGCCTCCAAATATCCCATTTTTGTGCCTTATCTATTGTTAATTTATCACATTATAGCCACTTCATTGTCTCTAGTTCTTTCTTGCAAATTGTTGTGCTTCGGTAGTTACAAGTCTGTGACCATGACTAGCTTATCACAAAATCATTCCAGGTTCAACTAGTTGAAGTAGAAATTCCTCTTCCAAAGAGCAACACTTCCAATGGCTATAGCAAACTTCTAGCATCTAAGAGTATTTACTACTGTCCAGTCATCATTTGCAAGGGAATATAGGAATGAAGACCAAGAACTATTACCCAACTGCCTCTCTTCCTTAGTGGGGCCATGGCTAGGCTTGCATCTGCTAGTACTAGAGGTGGGAAAGGGAGTAGAGATAAATACTCTTTGGTTGTTAACAAAGCAACTAATCCTCCTAGGCTAATCAGACCTACCCTTGTTGTCTAATTTGGATTTTTCTGAATCGCATCAGAGATTTGGGGATCCACAACCATTGCAGGTATGATATTAATGTATTTATTTACTATATGTCCATTTCCTTATTATCTTCCTTGCATGCACGGAAATTATTAATACTTTCCCGTGGTTTAACTTTGACATTTTGCAGCCTCGGCCTAGAATTTCACCATAGTCAGGGCATAAATCTATGCCACCAGCAAGTCGAAAGATTCACCTAGAAATTTTTTCCAATAGGCAAGGTACACTATAGACAACTGTGGGAGTGCTTCCATCAGTTCAACCACGACTTGCATAGTATACTACACAATTTCATCAGTTTCCTCTTCTTGAAGGGAAACAACCACAAACTCCTTCTTCACAAGTGATTTATGTGCCCTTACCTTAGCAGCCTCCACTAGCTTCTTTATCAAAAGTGTTTTTTACACCTTATCCTTAACAGCCTCTACCAACACCTTCATCATAGTTTCCTTCTGCATCCTATTCTCAGCAGCCTCAACCAACATCTTACTCACATGTGATTTCTTTAACATATTCTTAGTAGCCAAGACCTGTGATTAATGAGACTCTACCTTCCCAAACTGTCAATGTGCCTACTATCGCTAGTGTATGGGGTTTGAGAATGCCTCCATCGTCATCCTTTATGGTACAATTTATCTTTACTTTATGCAAACCAAAGTAGTTATTATGGGTGTGTTCTCTTTGTCTTTTGTAGTAGCATGGTAGCTTTTAGCACTTATATTACATTCCTAACTAACTTGTAATTCCCAAATTCTGAAATGGTTCTAGCTCAATGGAAGAGTGCCTGCCTTACAAGCAGTAGGTTGGTGGTTTGATTCCTCCATGCCCTATTGATATTGCAATATTGGTATTTTTAATAAAATATATTTTATTATGCTTTATTATGGCTATATAGGGGGTTTCAAACCATCTTTGCATGTTTCTATGAGGGAGTTTCTAAACTGTCTTCATATGTCACTAAGAGGGGGGTTCCAAACCACCCCTATAGGCATCTACAAGGGGGATTACCAACCGCCCCTATAGGAATCTACGAGGGGGGTTACCAACTGCCCCTATAGGAATCTACGAGGGGGATTCCAAACCACCCCTATAGGCCTCTACGAGGGCGGTTTGAAACTGCCTCTATAGGCCTCTACGAGGGGGGTTCAAAAATGCCCCTATAAGCCTCTACGAGGGGGGTTCTATACAGCCCCTATAGGCCTCTAGAAGGGTGGTTCACAGCTGCCCTCGTAGGTCTCTATGAAGGGGGTTCAAAACCCCCCCCATAGGTCTCTATGAAGGGGTCTACGAGGCGGGTTTAAAACCACCTCCGTAGACCTCTACGAGGGGGGTCACAAACCACCCACAAAAGTCACTTTTGGGAGCGGTTCCAATCTCATCAAAAACCACCCTTAAAAGGAAAAAATTTTAACATTGGTGCCTTTAGGGGCAGTTTTGCCAAAACCGCCCCCAAAGCCAAACCCCCCCCCGTAGGTCACTTTTGGGGGCGGAAGACAACCCCCCCTAAAGGCCAAAAATGTATTAGTGGGGGATCAACTTTGGAAAACATTCAACCATGATGCCATGGGTATAATTCCCACCTCGTCCATGACCAAACACAATTGTAGGATAGAACAAAACTTGTTTCTTGTTAAAATGTTAAAAAAACAACAAGGTGAACCTATTACTTTTGTTGGTGAAGCTCCACTTACTTTGATCTTTTTGTTTACCCACCAATGGGGTGACTTGTCCATTCCTATTGTTTTCTTGGATAAACCTCTATCATAAATTAGATATATGGTCATGAAATCATTTTCACAACATATAAGTGTCCATCATATCTATCTCTTTTGGTGGGTGAATCATTAATGTTTGAAGAGATGGGAGAAATCAAAATTCTCCAAGTATCTTTCACAGACATAGTAGTGAAATGAGTGACAATGAAGCATCTTTCACAAAAATGGTAGTGAAATGACATACCAACAACACTACTTACTTGAAAATGTATGATTTCACAAGGAAATAAGGATTTTCCTTTTTGTGGATGAATCATTAAAGTGTGAAGACTTTGGAGACATCCTAAGTCCCAAACCACATTTCATAAACATCGTAGTGAAAAGGACCAATGATCAACACTACTTGCATGAAAAATTATGTTTTTGCAAGAAAACGTGACTTTTCCATTTGGTGGGTGAACCACTAAAGTGAGAAGAGATTTGAGGCATCCTAAATCCAAAGGACATATGAAAATATGTTTTTATCTAGAATTCAATATTTATAAGCAAAATATTTGTTGGAATGGGTTATGGATTCTTTTGAAATTAATTTGGGCCTCAAATTTTCCGATATGATCAAGGGTATTTCCGCAACCCTCCTTGTGAATTGTGTTTTTGAGAATTTTTATTACTTGTTTGTGAGAAGGAACATGTACTCGCATAATGTGTAAGGTAGATTAAAATACTCCTAAAGGATTTTGTTAGATGTAAGAAAAAGGTCATGTTGTTCAACATTTATGAGATCAAGGGACAATCTACAATTTCAATAACAATTAATATGGTGGTTTTAAAAAAGTCATGTATGTAATGGACATTGCCATAGTGTATATGGGCTATCCATCCAATGGATGCTAAAAACTATAGTCTTCAAAAACCCATTGTTTTTTCACTTATAATTGAGATAAAATTATTAATCTTTAGGTACATAGGTAGTCACACCAATCGATCAATAACCATCGTTGACTATAGGATGAAAAAAAAACTACAAAACTAGTTTTGAGATCCAACACTACAGAAATGTGATTCAACATTCATGAGACCAAGGACACCATCAACAATTTCATGAAAATATTATTTAGCATCATGCAATCAAGGAAACCCTCAATAATTTCACAACAACATGGTCCAATATTCATGAGATCATGGACACCATAGAAAAATCCAATAACAACCAATCTCATTCTCATTTCCTTAGGATATTTTCAATGGAATATAGGTAGTAAATGCTCAACATATGATATAAATTGCACTCTAAATGCACCCATTATTTGTTCACATGCAATCAATATTTTATGGGAAAAGTGAAAAAAGTAAAAACAAATCATCACAACATTATTTGTTAATCACACCAATCTATGAAGTCCACATGCTTAAATAGGGGACAAGTGAAAAAAATTCAAATCCTAAGTTATGAAACCCAACACTAGGATAGTTTAATATTCATGAGACCAAAGGAAAACATCAACATTTTGATAAATGTCCAATCTCATTTCCTCGAGGGATTTTTGACAATTTATATGGAACAAATGCTTAATGAATAATAAAAAGACACTCTCCATAAACCCTATATCAAAATGTACTCTCGATAAATCCATTGTATGTTCATGTTTAATAAATATTAGCATGCAAACCATCATCATTTGAGAGGGGACATGCACTTGTGTGTTCATTGATTGTTGTCTACATATATTTCAATATTTATGAAATGTCGCAAGCATTGTTCGTCACATGTTGTCGTTATTTCTACCTTGAGGTAGCATTGATTGAATGTGTATGACATCCATTACACTTTGTCTTGGTTTGTGAAGATTTCATTAGTGTGCATGCAATGGGTTCATTTAAATATTGAATGAAATGATTTTGTTCCATTGATATAGTGCATTATTAAGAGAGAGATCAACCACTTAAATCAGCACATTGGTGGCATGTTACTTGTCACAAGAAATGTAAAAGGCGTGCTTAAAATACAATTTGTTTAATGAGTGACTTAATATGTAATTCTATATTTGAGTAACATAATTTATCAAAAACCATGTACCACTGGTCCATCCAGTTCTCTTGGAATGGTGGAGAGATTCACCACTCAATATAAATGTGGGCTCTATTTATGCCTAAATTTTTCCATATTCAGGGATCTATAAACAATGCAAATATGTGCTCCTTTGTGATATTTATCTTCTTAATGGATTTGTAATTGAATTTTGTGGAAACAGTTGGAACCAAGAACCCGTATTTGTGGACCATATCTTCCTCGCTTCCAAGGATTTATGTATATTTGGAGACTATAAAAGGATGGCCCTATGGGTTTTGTTCATATTCTTGGTATGCTTAATCATAAGATGAAAGTATGCATTGTGATATTCTAATCATAATGTGTTATGCTTATGCATTGTAATGGTTTCTTCAGACACCAACTTTATTCTTGGAATATTATTAATACCCTTATGGCATTTATTTTTTATTCTATAGTTCAAGGTAAAGAGGTTCCTCAACATGGTATCAAAGCTATTGGTTTTGACCTAGCCCTAATTGTCTGTGAATCTTGCAAAGTTAGACCTAGGGTTGATCAGCTCTGGGCTGAAGATTTGTTGATTGACACCTCTTCTTGAACATTGATTAGATCCATTTTATCATAAGGATGAATTCTAAGGTAGAACCTATTATTCTTAATGAATATAACTATGCAATCTAGGAGAAATACATGGAGACTTTGTTGAAGAGTCAAGGACTGTGGTAGTACATGAATACTACTGTTGTTGATTTGATAGATGACAATGCTAATTTTATGATAAATTTAAAGAAGTACAAAGTTGTTGGTGTCATCATGACCTACATTTCAAGGGAGATTCACTTTCATATGAGATGGATCAACTATCCTCATGCCATCTATATAAAGCTAAAGAATCTATGTAATAAGATAAATAAAGATGAATTTATGTTGATAGAGGAAGAATAGATATCTTTAGAACCTCCTTCCCTTGAATGGATTGAGGACTATTTAGCTCACATCAAGGAGATGCAATTGAAATTGTGCAAATGTGGCAAGGATTTTCCAAATGAGGATGGAAAGCGCATTTAACTAGTGGACCTAGTGAATTTGAAGAATCCATATGATGTCTTATGTTCCTCCTTTTGCACCAATTAGATGTCATGCAAGCAATATGGTAAGGATTTTATCTTTGATACTTTCTATGATTTGTTGATTAAAGACTAGCAAAAAATTACTAAATAAGGGAAGCTTGGAATAAAAAACAAGGCTCACTTACATAAAAGAAAGGTCAATAAAATTCTAAATGTTGTGGAAAAATGGATCATCAACCAAAATGTATCGACTACCCTACAAAAGAGTCGTCATTAACAAAGAAGGATCGAAAGAATAAGACCCATTGGCATTTTGGAAAAGTGGGACTTGTTTAGAAAAACTATTGGAAGAATATCAAGGATATGGATGAAAGGGTCAAGCACCTTGAGGATAGTGCATCAACTGTTTAGTCGATCAATCGACCTGCTGAAAATTATAACTTAGCTGTGCATAATTCGTAAGAATTACATGTCCATACCACTCAGATGGAATGGCTAGTCAAATCCAGATGCACTCATCATATGGATAAAGATGCTACTCCATTCTAATACTTATGTGGAGCCCCATAACAGAATATTTATGTAGTTGATGACTATACTCTCATTGTTTCTATAAGTGGAGATATTGAATACTAGTATGGTCAAATATCGAATGTCTATTATATGTGTAGTTTGAATGCTAACTTGTTTTTTATTGCTCAAATTACATAGACTAAGAATACTATGGATTTTTTGCTATATCACTTTATCGTAAATGTTATAAGGATTGAGGGGGAAATTGTTTCTTCAGGGAATATAATTCCCAAATATGGAATTTATAAGTTTTTTTATTCCTCCCAATTGATTGCATTGACAACAACAACTACAGCGAGTGTATTGGCTATAGTGATTTCCTAGACTGATGACAATGTCAAATCTGGCATGAACGACTTAGACATATAAACTTTCAAAGTTATAAGATGATGGTAACTCACAACATGGTAACTGATCTCCCAAATCCTATTTCACCAAAGGGTTTTTATAGAGGATGTATTCCTAGAAAGCATCATTAGGAACCCTTCGATTCTGGGAAAGTGTGGAAAGCACATAATCAATAGGAGCTTGTTCGCAGTGATCTCTATTGCATGAGAAAACCTTCATTAGAAAGTGCGAAGTATATTTTAACCTTTATTAATGATTTATATAAATTTACATGGGTATATTTCTTAAAGAATAAGATTCAATCCTTTGAAATATTCAAGGAATTTAGATCATTGGTTGAGAAGCAATATGGTCGTTCGATTGAATGTTTGAGATCATGCAATGGTGGTGAATATGTGATTTGATAGTTTGAAGAGTGTATCTTTCAAAATGAAATTTCTTAGTAGATATATATCCCTCACACCCCTCAATAGAATGGAGTCGCATAGAGGAATATTTGGACTTTGGTAGAAATGGCCAGGTGCTTACTGCAGACCAAAGATATTTTGACAATATTTTGGGCAAAAGCTATTTTTCAAACTATTTCCTGAACCTCTCCCCAACTAGAGAAGTCACTGAGATGACTCTAGTTGAGAAGTAGAATGGTAGGATACCTCTATCGGACACCTCAGAACCTATGTATGGGTTTCTTGGGCGCATATCAATGATAACAACAGGAAGAAACTTGATGCAAAGAGTCATGCTTGGATCATGATGTGCTACTCTGATGAGTTGAAATCATATAGACTATTTGATCTTGTCAAACAACAGATCATCTGAAGAAGAAGTGTGATATTTGATGAAATTATTTCAAGAATAAGGTGTTGAATTCCTCTTCTAGACACTTGCACAAAAATCCATTTAACATTCATGAAGATTCTAGATTGATTATACCCAGCTATTATGTTCCAACTAGATCAACAATTTTTTTCCTAAGTTGGCTAGTATTTGGTCTACCATGACTGCAGAAGTTAATATATTTCCTTCCATGACTCATTTGATTGATGATAACAAACCCAAATAATCATTTACTTATTTACCTTGGTGGGATGTCAAGACGATTGAAGTTGTTGGGTCGGATGTTCAAGATGCTAGTATTGTTCGATGGACTCATAGTTAGAAACAATGTGGAAGAGTCACATTGATGGTGTGTGTTCTTAAAACCTATGATATTAATACTTTTGTTGATGCTCATGGTGTTCTACAATGTGAAAATGCTATGACTTATGAAATTGATTCCTTGAAGAAGAATCATATGTGGGAACTTGTTCGTCGACCGCAAGGAAAGAATGTCATGAAGCGGAAATGGTTCTATAAGTCCAATTTTAATTCCTATAGTGTTTTTGAATGCAACTATACCTATTTGGTCACCAAGGGATTCTCTCAACAACAAGGAATCGACTACACTAAAACCTTTTCACTTGTTGCAAAGATGAACTGTGTTCAACTAATCCTTTCCGTTGTTGCTAATTTTGGATAGGAGATTCATCAAATGGATGTTAAAAGTACTTTTCTTCATGGCGATTTGACTGAGGAAATATATATGGACCAACCTATTGGATTTGTGATATATTATGGTCTTGTTTGTCGACTCAAAAAGTGATTGTATGGTTTGAAAAAATCACGTCGTGCTTGGTATAAAAATATTGATTGTTTCTTTATCAATCTTGGCTTCAAATGTTTTGAATCCAAACAAAATATATATGTATTACATTTTCATGGTGATACTCAGATTATGGCATTGGATGTTGATGATTTAATCATAATTTGAGATAATGTCAATATGATTTTGGGTGTGGAAAAACAAGATGTAGATACCTTTCAAATGACTAACCTTGGTATACTGCATTTATTTCTTAGCATTGAAATTTTGCAAATGGATGCTGGTATCTTTGTTTCTCAACCTAACTATGCTTATGATCTTTTGAAATGATTTAAGATGGATGAATGTAAGTATTTTTTTGCACCTTATCAGTTGAACGTGAAGTTGTTCAAAGACTTTGACTCTTTGTGAGTCGATGCCACTCTTTATTGATAATTGGTCAGTATCATGATTTACTTAAGTCATATTTGGTTGTATATTTCATTTGTTGCTAGTGTGGTCTCTCGAGTCATGCAGGATCCTCGAGAAAGCCACTGGAACGCCGCAAAGAGAATTGTTGGGATGTAAAATTTAATTAACTAAATATATTTGTGAATGAATCAACACCTTAGTGACTACAATTGTCTCAAGGTTTTCCTTCATCTCATCTTTCAAAATTTGTGTTCCTAGGTTAATGTTTGCTAATTTTGATTTTGTATTGAAATAAATTAAGGGTTCTCTTCTGGTCCTAGTGGTTTGATTCACACACCTTGTGTGGATGGCCTATGATTACAACTTATATTAGTGAGGGCCCCTGATGGCCCCACACTTGGACATAAGATAAATGGCTAATGAAGAACCCAGTCTATATATATTTAAGATTAAGAATCATTTTTATACATTGAAGTTAAGGAATATATATCATTATTGATATTATCTTAAGGGGTACTTATTGTATATTTAAATATCTCATGCACAAGAATTTATTTTTTATGTGTATTTATTATTATTTGGGTTTTAGAATGTTAATCACAAGTTTCTGATGTCTAATGCCATTTTTAACAAATTGCATATCTAGAGGATTAAAATTTCATCATCCTTCTTTATTCATTGAACCTCCCATTATGATAGGCTTGTCCATATGTCTATTTATTTTGAATCTTCATTTTCACAAGTTGTTGAAGGGTTTCCAATGTTCCACCAAGTTTCTTAGATGCGGGGAAATAGGAGTGGGGAAACAAACTTGAGGTGTGCATAGATAAATCCCCTAATTTTAGTGCGATTTGTGGAGGATGACGGGACATTGTGGTCCCTAGCATAGGGGACCCAATCTCTAAATGGATCTATGAATATCTTCTTGGCTATTATACAATGGATTGTAGGATTCACCTTTCTTGTTAAACACTTAAATGTGAACACTTGGATATAAGATCTCTTAAACTTAAGTTGTTAATTAAAACCATACTTTCAAAAATAATAAAAATCAAAATGATGAATCTGTTTGGTGGATTGGTCGTTTTTACTATCTTAACCATGGAATCTTTCTTGTAGCTTCTAGTACTTCATCCTTGGTGGCTAAGAAAAAAGAAACACATTCTTCCTATCCCTTGGAAGCTTGAGATTCTTCATAAAGATAAATTATCATATCAAATTCAAATTTAAACTGGTAAGTGTGAATTTCATATAGAGAGTGAAAATTACAGGTAGAGGCTAGGTTAGCCGAATTAACTTTATTTTAGATTTTTACTTCTTTTACTTTCTAAATTTTTTTCTAAAAAATATATGAGGGGCATCCATATTCCCCCCTTATTGGTGTGAAAATTCTCACAGCAGATCTAAGAGATGATGTATACCTCACAAGAGTAATTATGATTAAGCAGGAAAATAGAAGAAGAGTGGACAATACAGTATAATGAGCAACATAATAATATGGTACAGTAGAACTCCGATAGAAGCAATAATACTTCACACACACTAGTTAATTAATCACAATATGGACAAATAAATAGTACAATGGTAGAGAGGAATCGAATGCCTAAGGTGGCAATTCGAATTAGCCTCTCAGAGTGATCATAAGATCAATACAGTGTCATCGAAGCACAACTAGGTGTCCTCATGATAATCGGAGCACAACCGGAAGTCTTCATCATCATCAGTGGAGTTATCAATGCTCAAGTAATTGTCAACCATCAATCAAACTAACTCTGGTAGGTGTAACTGAGTGTAACTTAGTTTAATCAAGTGTAACTAAGTGTAACTGACTGTAACTAAGTGTAACTGAGTGTAACTGAAGACAACTGGACTGGTAGGTGAAGAAGGGTGAGTTGCTTCCTAAAATTAAGGAAGAAGGGCACATTAAGCAACTGGAGGGATAAAACTGAATAGTGAGAAGCGCCTGGGGGCTGGCTAACTAAGGGCTAGGTGCTGGACTAATGACTGGGATGCATGCAAACCTTAGAATGCATCCAAACCCTAAAAAGTGCATGCATGACTAAAAATGTAAATGATCAAAATACTGGTGGGACTAAGATGGAGTATAGGAATATCCTAACACCCCCCCCTTAATCCATCCTGGGCCCTGGTAACTAAGACCAAAGGTCACCCAATACAATGAATAATAACAGTAAATAAACCAAGGAAGTGGGAAAATTTCATGGGAAACATACCCCCTCCTAAAAAAAAGACTGTAAGGCACACACAAAAACAAATGCTCCAAACTCAAGCAGGTGTGATGCTTGGTCATATGTCTGGAGGTATCTTCTTCTTGGGAAGAAGTGGATCATGCTCAAAAAACATGTGCTTGTACTTTCTCTTCAGATCGAATGTGATGAGAACAAATCCAAAAGTATGAGGATGATCCTTGAAGCTGTGATTCGAATCAACTGAGGTAGGATCAAAATCATGAATATGCATATAGTCTTTTGTCTTCTCCTTCGAACCATCATGGGTGATATTATGCCAAAAAGAACCATCAAATAATAATTGCTTGAAATCCAAATCAGATTTAAGACTTGAAGAATAGTTTCTTGAGATCTCCTTTGAACCAGCAGGGGTGAGATCAAAACTATCATATGCATGAGAAATTATCCCAAGTAGTAATTGCTTAGAATCCAAATTAGATCCAAGACTTGAATCATGGTTTCTTGAGATCTCCTTTGAACCATGAGAGGTGAGATCAAAACCAGTAATTGCATGAGAATTTATCCCAAGCGAATGGCAATGGCCATAATCTTAAATAACCTTCTGAAAGCATGAATTAATGATCATATAGTAGTATAAAGGAGATGATTGCTTGAGAGGAGCGAATGCATTACCTCCAATAGCTGATTTTACCTCCGAAATAATCATGTGATCATGATGCAAACCAATAGACTCTGGTGCAAGAGAGGATTTAGGACCTTTTGAGCATGAGTGGAGAATATGCAAGTTCTTTGTCAACAACTTCAATATGATATGATACTGGTTCATGATCTGAGAGACCATCAAGAGGAGTGAATGCATCACTTTTCTTGCTTTCGAATGGGTTAGGACCAACTCCTTCATTCTTTCTGCCAAATTTTTCATCCAGGTGAGCCCATAAGTCTTTTGGAGTCCATAACTCCTTTGGAGTTTCAACACCATCACGGTATTTGAATTGGAATCTCTGGTATGAACACAAAGAAAGCATCATTGCTCCAAAGGCATCATCACCTTTATTTAACCAATCAATCTTCTCTTCAGGGGATTCAAACTCTCTTTCAAAATGACAATCAAAAAGATCATGGATCTTCAAGTGTACTATCATTCTTGGTTTCCATTCATCATAGTTGAATGGAGAAAGAAAAGGGATTCCTTCTAAATCATACATTGAAGCTGTAGAAGACCTGCAAAAACAATATAGAATAACTACAACTGCTACTGCTGCACTCGAAATCTTGGTAATAACCTGCAAAAAACTCTCAAGAATGGAGATAAACAATACTCTCAACATGCTTTGATACCATGTGAAAATCCTCACAGCAGATCTAAGAGATGATGTATACCTCACAAGAGTAATTATGATTAAGCAGGAAAATAGAAGAAGAGTGAACAATACAGTATAATGAGCAATTGAATAATATGGTACAGTAGAACTTGGATAGAAGCAATAATACTTCACACACACTAGTTAATTAATCACAATATGGACAAATAACTAGTACAATGGTAGAGAGGAATCGAATGCCTAAGGTGGCAATTCGAATTAGCCTCTCAGAGTGATCATAAGATCAATAGAGTGTCATCGAAGCACAACTAGGTGTCCTCATGATCATCGGAGCACAACCGGAAGTCTTCATCATCATCAGTGGAGTTATCAATGCTCAAGTAATTGTCAACCATCAGTCAAACTAACTCTGGTAGGTGTAACTGAGTGTCACTGAGTGTAACTGAGTGTAACTGAGTGTAACTGAGTGTAACTGAGTGTAACTGAGTGTAATTGAAGACAACTGGACTAGTAGGTGAAGAAGGGCGAGTTGCTTCCTAAAATCAAGGAATAAGGGCGCATTAAGCAACTCGAGGGATAAAACTGAATAGTGAGAAGCTCCTAGGGGCTGGCTAACTAACGGCTAGGTGTTGGACTGATGACTGGGATGCATGCAAACCCTAGAATGCATGCAAACCCTAAAAAGTGCATGCATGACTGAAAATGTAAATGATCAAAATACTGGAGGGACTAGGATGGAGTATAGGAATATCCTAACAATTGGGAGGCAGTGTCCATATGTTGAATTTTTTAGGGAACCGACACTGCATGCCCTTTCTTTAAGGAATCATTTCCTCCCTATACCGACCAAACATTTTGTGTGTTTCATGGAGTTTCACAGAAAGGGGGATATGTGAAACATTTCACCATGTTCCTACCATGCTAGGGATGAGGGGAGGTGCCTCACAATCCTATAGGTGAGGGGATCATAAGAATAACATAACCAACCCTAGCATGTCCCAATGCAACATTTATATTTCCATTGAAAACTAATTTTCAAGGTCCTTAATTCTTCAAACAATAGAAGTAATTTTGTTGGAAAAGCATTTGAACCCCTTTTCCATAGTCACATTTTTTTTGTTGATTGAATTAGGTTCCCAATCCCTTTCTATTCTCCTTTAATATTCCAATATTGTTTCGATAGTGGCTTTACAGCTTCAGTAACAAATCTATTAAAAGTACCATCAAGTGTTAAAATGTGGTAGCTTTGGGTTCAAATTACAATGGAAATGAACGATAGGAAATAACCCATTATAAATTGCAAGGGAAATGACCAATAGGAATAAAATATCATGTGATGTCATTATCTTCCAGTTGTTTAAAGGAATCAATAGAGACTTTAATTTCAATACTAATGTGAATCATCTTCGAGTTAAGAGAATATATAGTAGGGTTTGAAGTGGAGTCTCCTTGCTATACCTCTTTTCCATTACTAATTATGAAACCATTAATTAGCCACTTAATTTTTTCTCTTGAAATATATTTTCCTTTGGTATATATCATTGGCCTATTGTTGATGTAGACATAATTTTTTTTTGTTAACAACAACCATTTAACACAATCCGAAGATTATCTTTGTAATGATCTTTATAATGTATCAAAATTAAAAACTACAATTTGATTAAATGAAAACATGATTTGTTTAAAGCAAAGGAATAAAATGCATTTTTGAGTAACTAAGGGAATATCCGTGATGGTACAACTATTGTAATTTTCAAAAATAAATAGGTCGTGAATTCCTAAAAAAATTAAATCACAAATCTTTTCCAATGGATAATATAGTGGCTACAAAGTGAGATCTTGATTGTTGTTTATCAGATGAGGTCTTAATATGTTCTAAACTTATTTACTTTATTTCAAAAAATGACTTTAATATAAAATTTAAATTTACAATGTTAATTGTAGAGTGTCTAAATAATCATATAAAATTATCCTCCCTCAAAGCATGTTGTCTCAATGAACAAATACTTATAATTTTACTGTACACATTTTTGTATCTAATGATCTATTGAGATAGGTCTATTAGGACATATATTTATTTTGTTAATTCTTAACACTCATTAGTTTGTTAATGTTCTATTGGGATAGGTCTATTAGGACATATATTTATTTTGTTAATTCTTAACACTCATTAGCTTGTCAAAATTTGGTTGTTGAAACTTGACCTCTCAAGATCTCTAATTTTTTGATCAATGCAGAAATTTATGTATTAGAACCATTTTAGCTCTTAAACCATATTTATATGGCGATTGAATAAAGGCCCCAATCCTTACCATTTTAGTTATTATGATAAAAAATTATATTATGTTCTCAATACCTATCATTGTTGACTTCATTATCTATGTCATTTCCCATCCCTTTTCATTTGATCTATCCTTCACTAGGCATGAGTTCAATCTTCTTAATATTATAACAAAATCTTCTTGTATCCCATTTTGAGCCAAAGAGGTATTAACATTTTAGAATAGATTATCTAGGAATGTATGGAATGGGTGGTGGGAATATACCAGTACACCAAAACACTTTGTTCATAAAAAATAGTTTTGAAGAATATTTTGGAAGAGTGTAACGACCCTTTATTTTATCCATGCGGTAAGAATTGGGCCTCTTGTGTTAATTTATTACTTTAGATTGAATATTTGTGGTGAATACATTATATTAGATTTTACGGTAGTGTTCAAAACATTATTTGAATATTTTTTTGTATTTGAAACAATTATTTGGAAAGTTACAAATCACATTTGGTAAAATTAGGAACTAGTTTAGATCGAACCTTTTTTTTAAGGACCTCTCATAATAATTTCCAGTTATATCCACCTGCAGCAACCCAGGATAGAGTGATTTTAGGTTGAAGGATTTACCTACAATATCTTTCTAACCCAATTTTCTTCATTTTTTTAACAAACTTATGAAGTTCCTAGACTCATTCTAATTTGAATTTTGCTCTTCTCTAGTTGTCCCTTCACGGATGTCAAAACTTATTCGATCACCATGGAATTTTCCTATTGGTTTAGCTCAACTTTTAATCTCATTGCAAAATTTGGTTTACCCATTAAAACTTTGTTTGGGTAATCGATAATCATAGGTTCTTTAGGTTTATCCATAGTCTCTTTCCCTTCAATGATTTTTTAACTTCTTCTCGCACATTATTTATCCCCTTGCTGCTTTATCATGTTTAGATTCAATATATGTTTCCTCATTAAATATGTGAATTAAAAAAATGGTTTCACCATGTTATGAACATAGTTGTTTTGCACAAATAATTATTGTTTAGCTCTAATGTTGCATGATGCCTCAAGGTGACTATATTCCTTAGATTTTGTAAATGAATACAACAATTTTCAAATATAATATTTCTATATATAGATGGTTGAAATCCTTTGAATGTAATATTCATTTAGGATAAATCTCTATGCATGCTGACAAAGGTCACTACACATGCTAGCAAAGGTCACCCTTTCTTGGCTAAGGTTCCACTAGACACAATATTACCAATTTAACTTTCCTTATTTATTAAAGAATGTATATGAACTATATACAAAGAAAAATATTTAGAAGCTCCACCCAAATAAAAATATAGGAAGCCATCATTTTATGATCAAAATCAAGTTTTGAACATTGAAGAAACAATTTTCCCCTAAAACCATGTTCCCATGTCCACTACCTTTCTATATAAAATTAAATTTTGAGAAAATCACTATAAACAATGATCAAATAAAGGTGTCAGTAACTTTAACTCAAGCGATGTGCCTCTCATTCAAGAACATCCTAAGAAAATTTTAAGAAGGTAGATCCTTTAGTGAATTTTGAGAAAATAATTATAGATCTACCTTTGGGAACTTTTATCAGATGTGAACTTTTATGAGATTGTATGGATTCATTCTAAATATACTAGCGGCCGGGGAGGTCCATTCTATGGGATGAATTTTGTTTTTTACATCATAAAGAGAAATTTTGGTTAGTAGGCGATTTTTATCTGAACTTTTATCAGATTGTATGGATTCATTCTAAATATAATAGCGGCTGGGGAGGTCCATTCTATGGGATGAATTCTATTTTTTACATCATAAAGAGAAATTTTGGTTAGTAGGTGATCTTTATGTCAGGCATGGTTTATCTCCCACTAGTTTAACTTGGCGTGGGATAATTGGCACTCAAATCGCCCTACTTTTCCAGTGATTTGTTCCCTAGATCTAGTTATAAAAACAGGCAGAATCGTAGTTCGACCCCATTTACTACGGAACTATCTAATGAAACTGTGTCCCTAGAGGTTTTGTCCCATTTTAAGACGACCCAAATCGTTGAAATTCCAAAAAAAACCAGAAAGGATGGAATTGTGCCTCGTCGGAAAATTATCCGTCGCCAATCACGGAAATACTCAAGCAATTTGAATGCGAGTTATCACACGTTGTTTAACCCATCTTTTCCAGGAATACCATTCATTAGTAACGCACGTCGGCCATTACAATCTCTCACACAATTAACCCTCCTCGACAATGCTAGAATTTGTTTTTTATTGTACCCGTCAAACCTTTTTTTTTGATGTTTTGGGTGTATATATCACCCCTCGTGAAACATTTTGTTTAAATTTTTACCCGTCAATAATGAATTCTTGCCAAAAAATTTACCCTTCAGTAATTTTTACCCATCCTTTAGTTCAAGTTTATCCGAAAGCAATTTAGGATCAAGAACACTAGACTTTGAGGCTGAAGGATCTTCTTTAGTAGTCAACTCTATTATTTTGAAGGGAATAGGCTCAAAATTACAGGTAGGCTTTTTCAAGGATCTAGTGGAAACATGTTTATTGGATGCAGACCTTTTCTATGGGAGAGAAGATTTTCATTGAGATAATTCAAACTTTTTTTTTCCATATCAATAACCGTGGATGTAACTGGATCTTGTTGTGGAACAGGGGTACTGAATTTAGCCATGCTGCTTGTAATTCGTTGAGGAAAAGATGAAGTAGATGAAGTGGGGGTTCCATAAAGAGTTCTCATGGCAATTTCGATGGTCCTGTTGAAGAAAAGAGGTGAAATTTTGAGTTCGAATGGAACCAAGAGTTGCTTCAGGGTTCGGATGAGTAGAGGCTTGACCTTTTTGTTGGTTGTGAGGTGAAGAAGGGATGATCCGAGGGCTATCATTTTCATTCAAGGATCAAACATATTTCGACATATTGCTTAAACCTTTCTCACAACAATTGACAATAAAAAAATAGTGTTCACCAATGTGGAAGAAAATCAGTTTATTGCGCATGTATTGTGAGTTTGATTCTAAGAACATAGAAACGTCTAGATCTTTACATGGCATCAGATATTTGAACGAAGTTATTTATCAAATGATTGAAATTATGAGGGACAATTCAATAGAAAAGGACACTAAAGAAGTTGCATGGGATGTATGTAAGTAAATCGCCAGGGCGATTGATGTTATAGGCCTAAAAACATTAGACTTACATTATGCAGACAAACCAAAGGAAATTGTCGTGATTTTGGGGTATTACGAAATGATCAACTGGATTTTTCAATATAACGAAACTTATATGAAAGTCCAATCCCTTATGTTGTGAATGTTTTGTAAAATTTTTCTTGAAATGGGTGCTGAAGCTGAAGAAATACTCAAAATTTTTTTTACGAAAATATTGTGGAAATTATGGGTAATATGATTGTTATAAGGAATTTGTCTGAGATGAATGTAAAGGATATCAGTAGTGAATATCTGTATTATGGGATTTCCATTCTGCAAAGAAGCTAGATCAAAACTTCATCTTTCGATCCACTTAAGTCACAAACGTTGATTAATTCTATAAATATCTGCGTTGCTCGAGAAATAGAGACATCAGATGAGATCACAAATCTTAGTGAGGAGCAATTCCGTGAAGCTGAAATAGAGGTGCAACATAATTATGAGGCTCTTGAAATGGGTCTTTATCTTATCAAAGATATACTGATGACAGAAGGCCCATTAGCTGCTAAGATTCTACAAGGAGGTTAGTATGTAGTGGAAGAGATAGTTCAAATGTTTGAACATTTTATCAGTCAAGCTGAGAATGAGGATGCAACCAGTGGTCATGGTGAGAAATTGGGAAAGATCAGTTGTTCTAGATTTATTACTTTAATTTGCTCAAGGGCGCAAATAGCTAGAGACTGGGTGCAGATCGTTGAGGGTTTTTCTACATGGATGATGAGAAAATCGTTGAGAGAAATCTCACTAGTGAAGAATTTAATAAAAGATAACCATTTCTCTAAGTCCTCGGTGTTCTATTTGCAATCAGTCTCTTGCAAAATGATAGCTTCTACTTTGATAAAAATCCGTCTCTTGCAAAATGATAGCAAAGACAAAATTCTGAGAAGAGGAAACAAGATGAATCGATGAGTACATAAAAGCTGAAAGAGATATTGTGAATTTCTGATTCCTGACAAAGATTGTACATCCCTTTATTGTTCAGCTAAGATACTATACATCCGTTCAATTTACCACTACCAGTGATGGAATTTGTCCGGATTGTCTAGTAGATCTAGGACCAACTACATTTTCTCCAACCAATTTAAAACCAGTATTTTACCAAGGAAAAGAAGGAGCAGTCTCACCAGCAAATGTTTAAACGGCATTTAGCATACCATATTCCACCTCGCCCCCGATCGCTAAAACTAGTAACATCGGCATAAGTAGAGCAAGAAACCACATAAAAACGAGCATTGATACGAACACTCAAACATTCCAGACAGACCCGTTACTTTACATTGATAAGAACACTCAAACATTCTAGGAATACCCATTACATTACATTGATAAGAACACTCAAACATTCCAGAATCCAGACAAATGTGTATATGGCCTACTCCCGACTCCCCGAGACTGTAATCGGTAGGAAAACAAAGGAGCATGTAGGGTAAAAGTGGTGCAGACGAAGCCTTGTATGTTGTAATGCGGTTTATAGGAACATAATAAATAAATTGTGGTCTTAACACAAAAGCTTTCTGGAAAATAAACTTTAGATTACAAAAATAATCTATAAAAAAAAAATTATAGATGGAGTTGTAAATAACCTCTGAATAGTGATAATGTTTTCGAAAGTTATGTCTCCAGAGTCCAGACTCCAAGACTTTAGATGTAGCTGCACCAACTTCAATCCCGATTCCCGAGTCTAGCTTCCAACTTCCAGGAACTTCCAACTTTAATGGACAATGATAATTGAGCACTGAAATTTGTAGTATGTATAATGTAGATAAAGATTCATGCTCATTGTAATTTGTAATAATAGAAAAATAAAAAAAGTAATGGAATTGGAAACATCAATAAGTTAAATGAGCTTTTCTTTTTCTATGAAAAAACAATCCAATTGGAAATTTGCAATAGAAAAGAATAGAAATAATACTAATTTAATAACACTAATTTAATATATGAAAAATATTAATAATACTAGTAATATCAAATATGATACTAGTAAAATAATGACATTTTAGAAATTTTATTACCCTTCAAAAAAACGTTTAAATGATAAATCTACCCTTCAGACAAGACGGTTAATGAAAATTTTTAACCGTATTTGATGGTCAAAATGCCTCATGACGGTCATTTTGCCCGTCAAATTCCATCACTGCTCCTCGACCATTCAATTTCGTCTCATCTATAGCATCTGCATGTTATATTTAAATATTGTATTTTCTCAAGGAAGAGAAGACTTCTTTCCCTTTTATTATTATTATTATTATAATGAAACGAAAGGTGTTTAAAGTTTGCATATGAATAAGTTAACTGTTTAATATATATATATATATAGTTTATCTATTACATTTTTTATTTAATATAAATTATTTTAGTTTTTATGATAAAACTTAAATGAGTGGTAATTTGGTTATAATTATATATATTTAATTATATAATATTACAAAATACATAAATATATTGAGAAAAATCTTAAATAGTAAATATTTTTTTATTATTAAAATGGGTATAAAATTTTGTAATCTAATTATTTATGTTACTTACTTTTATGTGGGATTTTTTTCATCATAGGTTTGTTTCCGATTTGTAATTATTGGTGAATTCATTATTTACGCTAGTTATATTTATGTATACTACTTTCCTCTTTTGTTTTTTTTTTCTTTTGTTATATGTTTGTTTTCAATTTGTTATTATTTATGTTATTTATTTGTATGTGGGATTTTTTTCCACTATATTTTTTATTTAATTTAAAAGTAATTATTTATATTTATATATATATATTATAAATTTGTTTAAAGAATTTTTTAATTAATATAAGTGTTATGTAAAGTTTGGATTTAACCAATAGACTTGGGATTTGGGGACTAAGGTAAAGTATGAGGCTTAGAAATATGATTCAGAGCTAATTTTAGGCTTAGAAATATCATCGGGACCAAATTTTAGGGTTACGATAAGGATTTGAACATAAGATTGAGACTTAGGGATAAACCTTAGGTTAGGGTAGAGTATGGTAAAGTAGGTTAGGTTATGCTAGGTTAAAGTACACAAAATTAGGGTAGTATAGGGGAGGGTGAGGTAATCTAAGCTTGGATAGGGTGCCCTAGGGTTTGTAGGGTAGGCTACATTATGCTAGGGAAGGTTAGGTCAAAGTAGGTAAGGCTAGTTTACACTAGGGTATGTTAGGAAAGAGTAGTTGAGGCTAACGAAGCATAGGTTAGGGAAGGGTAAGTTAGGTTATGATGGGATAGAGTAGGATAGTTTAGGTCAAGCTAGATAGGGTAGGTTAAGTCGAGTTAGCCTAGAATGACCTAGTTTAGTGTAGGTTAGAGTAGGATAAGTTGGGTTAGGAAAGAGAGGTTTAGGTTAAGTTAGGATATGTTAGGTAATGCTAGATTAGGATAACATAAGTTAGTGTAAGCTAAGGCAGGCCATGGTTAGTGTAGGCTATTTCAGGTTAAGCTACAGTAAGTTATCCTAGGTTAAGCTAGGATAGCCTATGCTAGGGTAAGTTTTGGGTAGGTTAGGCCAGGTTGAATAGGTTAATTTAGGGTACATTAGGCTAAGTTAAGGTAGGGTACACTAGGAAATGATATGAAAGGACATGATAGGTTAAGGTAGGCTATGTTATGGTGGATTAGGTTAAGCTAGGATAAATAGGGCTAGTTGAGAATGGGCTTGGTAAGGATAGGCCAAGTTAAGCTAAAATATGGTAGGATGGGGTAGAATAAGGTAGGCTAGGATAGGTTAGGTTGGGTTAGTCTAATATAGGTTAGCATAGTTTAGGTTAAGTTATATAGCCCATGCTGTGTTAGGGTAAGCTAAGGTATGCTATGGTTAGGTGGGTTAGCATTATGGTGGGATAGGTTATTGTAGATTAGGTTAGGTTAGGTTAAGCTAAGTCAGGCTAGTCTATCTTAGGATATATAGGTTAGGATAATTTAGGGTATGTTAATGTAGGCTAGGCTCTATTAGGATAAGCTAGGATAAATTAAGTAGGGATGCCTTAGGATAGGCTATGATAGGTTAGGGTTAACATAGGATAGGATAGGATAAGTTAAGGTGGGTTAGGTTAATATTAAGATAGGATAATAAGGGCTATATTAGTCTACACTATGCTTGGGTAAGCTGATGTAGGCTAAGTTTCGGATAGGTTAGGGTATGTTAGGTTATGTTAATGTAGGTTAAGCTATGCATCTTATGGTAGGTAGGATAGGTTTGGTTAATCTAGGGTAGGGTATGTAAGGCTAGGCTATATTATCATATGTTAGGATAACTTAGGGTAAGGTAAGGTATGAAAGTTTAGTGTAGGGTATATTATGTCAATCTAGATTAGTATAGTTTACACTAACTTAGATTGAAAGCTAAGTTAGCCTAGTATGGTAGGCTAAGTTGGGCTATGTTATAATGGGATAGTAAGGTTAAACTAGGTTAGGGTAAGGTAAGGTAGGCTAGGATAACTTAGTCTAGGTAGGGATACATTAGGAGAAGTTAAGGTAGGATAAGGTTAGAGTAGGACAAGGTGGGTTAGGTTAAATTTAGGATATGATAAACAATGATAGATTAGACTTAGCTAAGTTAGGCTAAGTTAATGTATATCATGGTTACTATAGGCTAGGTTAAGGTTAAGTTAGGGTATGCTAGGGTAGGCTAAGCTAGGTTAGGATAGGTAGGGTCGATTATGTTAAATTAGGGTAGGGTAGGTTAGGTTAAGGCAGGATAGGGTTAGTAAGGCTATATTAGGGTAGGCTAAGTTAGAGTAATCTAAGGTAGGCCATGGTTACTGTGAGATATGTTAGGTTAAGTTAGAGTAGGTCAGGGTAGGTTAAGCTATGCTTGAATAGTTAGGCTAGGTTTTGTTGAGCAACATTAGGGCATATAGGTTGTATTAAGCTATAGTAGGATAGGTTATATTAGGTATACTAGGTTAATTTAAGGTATGTTAGGCTGAGTTAGGGTATGGTGTGCTAGGAAATGATATGTTATTATAGGATATGTTAATATAGGCTATTTTAGGATGGGTTAAGTTAATGTAGAATAAATAGAGTTAGTCTAGAATGGCCTTGGTTAGGATAGGCCACATTAGGATATGATATGATAGGTTATGTTAGGGTGTCCTAACGTATGATAGGATAGGTTAGCTTGGGTTAAGCTAATCTATGTTAGCAAAGGCTAGCATAGGTTAGTATAGGATGATTTATATATAGGCCAATATATGCTAGGGTATCATAGACTGGATTAGGTTAAGGTCAAGATGAATATCTTTAGGATAGGGTAGGTTAGTATAGGATATGCTAGTTTATGCTTGGGTAAGATAAGATAGGTTATGTTTAGGGTATGGTATCATAGGATAAATTAAGTTTGCATAGGTTAAGCTAGGCTATGCTAGGTAGGTTAGGTTAAGTTAAAATATTGTAGCGTATGTAACGTTAGGATAAGTTATCGCATGCTAGGTTAAGCATGTAGGTTAGGATAAGTTAGCTTAAGTTATGTTAGGCTAGGTAGTGTTGGCTAAGTCGGGCGAGGCTATAATGGGATAGTTAGGTTAGATTAGGTTATGATAAGGTAAGATAGGCTATGCTAAGAGAGGCTTGGTTGGGATAGGCTACATAAAGCTATATTAGGAAAAGCTAAAAGGTAGGGTATGGATGGAGCAGAATAGTATATGCTAGGATAGGGTGGGTTAGGTTAGTGTTACGATAGGATAGAGAATCCTAGATTCGGCTAGGCTGAGTTAGGGTGAGCTAATGTAGGGAATTGCTAGTGTAGGTTAGTTTAGGTGATGTTACGATAGGTTAGGGTAGGTTAAAGTATTTTAGGAAAGTATAAGCTAGGTTATTTTAAGAGAGTGTAGGGTAGGATAGGCTAGTTTATGTTAAGCTACATTAGGCTAGGTTGATTTATGGTAGGTTAGGTTAGGTTAGGTTAATCTCGGTTAAGTTAGGTTAGGTTAGTGTATGTTAGGTTATGCTAGGGTAAGTAGGCTATGGTAGGCCAAGATATTATATGATAGGCTAGTTTAGGATAGGGTAGGGTACGGTAGGCTAGGTTAATTTAGGCTAGTTAGGGTTAGACGAGAATGGGCTAGTGAAAGATAGGCTAGATTAACTTAGGGTCTGTTAGGGAAAGTTTCAGTAAGGTATGCTAGGAAATTATATGATAAGATAGGATAAGATACGATAGGATAGGTTAAGATAGGTTATGTAGGGATGGTTTAGGTTAAGCTAGAATAAACAAAGTTAGTCTAGAATGGGCTTGAACTTTATATTTTCATTTTAAGGGAGATGTGATAGATGGAGGATGGTACCCATAAAGTTCCATAAATGGAGACATTTTTGATGATGTATGGAAGGAAGTACTGTACCACCATTATTCCAAAGACAACCATTTCACCCAGTGTGTTTCTTTATCAGATGCAAAGAAATGAAGATATCCTTCCAAACACTTGTTCACTATCTTAGTTTTCCTATCAGATTGAGGGTGATAAGATGAATTGTGAGCCAATTGGGTACCCAAAAAAGAAATAATTCAGTCCAAAATTTTCCAGTGAAAATTGGATCTCTGTCACTTACAATAATCTTTAGATTTCCATGTAACTTCTGAATAGTTTCCATAAAGGCTGCAGCTATTGTTCTTGCATTAAAAGGGTGAGAAAGTGAAAAAATGTTTGCATACTTAGTGAGCCTATCAACAACAACCATAATAACATTATTCCCTTTGGACTTTGGTAGAATTGTGATAAAATCCATGGAGACTTCCTCCCAGCGTTGGAAAGGTATGTCAATGGTTGTAAAAGTCCAGAGGTCTTAACCGTTTCACCCTTATTCTGTTGGCAACCCAAGCATTCAGCCATGAATCTTTGAACATCAGATTTAAGACCTTCCCAAAAAGATCCTTTTTGACCCTATGGTAAGTTTTTAGGAATCCTGAGTGCCAACCTATACGAGAGGCATGTAATTCTGAAAGGACCTTCTGCTTGAGTTGGGATTTTTTGCATAAATATAAGCAATCCTTATACCATAGTGAATCATTTTTCCATAGAAATGTATCTAATACATTGGGATTGTTCTTCATCTTTTGAATGAGCATCCATATGGATAGGTATTTTTTGCATTATTCCCTTGCTTCTACTACCCAATCTAGTTGTAGAATGGAAATGGAACAAAGTAATGCCCCAACATATACATCTTTTCTCGAGAGTGCATCTGCCACCACATTATGTTTCCCATTTCTATAGATGATTTCAAAGTGATATCCCAACATCTTGGTTAGCCAATTTTGTTTCTCTTCTAAATATAGTCTCTATTCCAAGAATTATTTAAGACTATCATGATTTGTTTTGACCATGAAGTGCCTACCTATTAGGTAAGGACGCCATTTCTTAAGAGTGTATATTATTTCCAACATTTCCTTCTCATAAATGGGATTTTGTAAGTTCTTTCCATTGATTCGATGACTTGTGAAATCAAGTGGGTGTCATTCTTGCATTAGAACAACGCCAATGCCATTTACTAAAGCATCACATTCCACCATAAAGGTTTTTGTGAATTCTGGTGTGGCCAATAAAAGGGTTGTGCACATTACATGTTTAAGTTGTTCAAAATCTTGAGTTGCCTCTCGAGTCCAAGAAAATACATTTTTCTTCAATAATGTTGTTAGAGGTGTTGTTCTTCTTCCATAATTTCAAATAAACTTGCATTAGTACCCTATTAGACCTAAAAATCCTTGAGTATTCTTCATGTTTTTGGGGATTGGCCAGTCTATCATGGCTTTAATTTTGTTAGGGTCTACTTGCAAACCTTCATGAGATAAAATATGACTCAAATACTCTACCTCCTCCACCCTAAAGACAATTTGGATGGTTTTTCATATAGTTGTTTCTCTTGTAGTAGTTATAGTACCATGTCGACATGTTGAACATGTTCTTCCCAAGACTTGCTATAGATTAGTATATCATCGAAGAATGCTAGCACAAATTTTCTAAGAAAAGGATTGAAAATGGAATTCATCAAACCTTGAAAGGTGGAAGGCGCATTCGTAAGACCAGATAGCATGACTAGAAATTCATAATGACCTTCATGAGTTATAAGTGTTTTTTTTGGGATGTCTTCATATTTCATTCTAATTTGATGATACCCAGAACGAAGATTCAACTTTGTGAAGAAAATTTCTCATGTAATTCATCTATCAATTCATCAATGACATGAATGGGAAACTAATCTTTAATGGTGATCTTGTTGAGCTATCTATAATATGGACACATATGCCATGATCTATCTGGATTGTGTATCATTACCACTGGCGTAGAGTAAGGAATTTGGCTAGGCCTAATTATGCCAGGCTCTAGCATTTCTTCAACCATACGCTCAATTTCACTCTTCTGTCCATATGGGTATCTATAAGGTCTAATGTTAGGAGGAACACTTCCTATAATTAAGTGAATAGCATGATCAAAATATCGGATGAGTGGAATACCTTTAATAATATCTTCAAATACCTCAGAGTGTTTAGTAATGATCCTTTGGAGATCAAGGGAAATAGGTGGCTTATATGTTTGAACATCTAATGAGCATAAGTGTGCAATTACACCTTGATGTCCTTTTTTCATCAATTATTTCATACCATTAGAGCTTATCACCTTGCTTGGTTTCCCTGTGATACTCTGTAATTCATATTCCTTTCCTTTCGATAAAAAATTCATTAAAATATTCTAAAAATTAAAATCCACAATTCCCAAGGATTGTTACCATTGAACTCCTAAGATAACATCAGCACCTCCCTTTGGAATAGCAATCATTGGACTATTCAATACATATTCCCCATAGTAATATTTATATTATGGAATTTCCCTGAGCAGTTGATAGTTCCTCCATGTGCAATCATTACTTGAAACTCTAGTGATGGATATACAAAGAAATTGAGAGCTTTTGCTAATTTATAGTGAATGAAATTATGAATACTACCAGAATCAATCAACACAGTTACCTTTTTCTTTTTGATAAATCCTTTGATCTTTAGAGTTTGAGGAGTACTAATTCCAGGAAATGCATGACAATATATGGTGGGATTAATCTCTTCAGAAGAAGTATCTTCCATATCTTCATCTTGAGACGGTTCATGTTCTTTTGGTTCTTCTTGTTCATTTTCTTCCTCTTCTTCACAATCTATGTAAAAGAGTTTCTTCTCAGTGCACTTATGGCCCTCACTGTATTTTCTATTACAACTGTAACAAATCCCTTTTGCTCTATATTCCTCTAGCTATTGTGGTGTTAACATTGTAGGTCGTGGATGACTAGAGACCACAATTCCTTCTTTATAGTTGTAAGTGGTAGACTTCCTTGTTTCCACAATTTTGTTTTCAACTATTCTTTCCAACCAAAATGCATGCTCCAAGGACTTAGGTTCCTAAAGAAGAAACTCATGTTGGATGTGATCCTTCAAGGTTCCAATAAAGAGATCCAACAAATCATCTTCTTAAATATTCTTCCCTTTGAGAGTTAGATTCTAAAATTGCTTGATGTGCTCACTAACAATGCCTTTTTTCTTGAGATTTACCAACAGGCTAAAGAAGGTTTTTCTATTTATATCTAGATAATGGGAAATCAATTCTTCTATGAATATAGACCAAGATATAATAGAGTGATTTTTACAGTCACAAATCCATTTGTACCATTCAAATTGATCAAGATATAAATATAAGGATGAAATAGTTACCTTCTGCAAAGTTGGAACCTGGTGTAGATCAAAGAACTGCTCCATCTAGAAAATCCATGTTATTGGATCATTGCCATCAAACTTTCTCATGTCAATCTTGGGAAGTTGGGTATCCCTTGGTGACCATCCCTCGTTATTTCCATTATCAGAATCATTTCCTCTTGGAATATTCTTATTCGTGGAATGTCTTTCAACATGGAACTTATCTTTATCCTCATGATTATCATGGAACACATCATCACTTGTAGAAGGACTATCCTTTGATTTTTGTATGAGATTAGAAATATTTTCTTCTCTAATATTTCTCTTCCAACTAGGACACTCGAGAAGATAGGTCTTCCCGTTCATCATATGTTGGGGATGAATCCTCAAGTGGTTTGAGTGGAGTGTAAGCTTTTACACTTCCTTTTGGTGGCATTATGAAAAATACAATTATATATCACACCCTATATTTCACCACAATTATATCATTCTACTCAAATTTATTCAAATTTAAAATGGCATACATATTTTCAAACCTTCATTGGAAGATTGTTTTAGGGCCGGCTTGAAACTGAGGTAAAATTCAAATTTCAAATCCTATGGTTCTAGAAATTTGTCCTCTTGTATTATTAGGTTTCCTCTTTCTTATTCCTCAATTTTGATGTAATTCAAATATTCCAATAGAAAGTTAGTGTGAATCTCCCAACACTTTGTATTTTTCGTCCTTTCAGAAGATCGAAATTGTACGGACTGGCACGTGTCCAATATTTTGGATCTGACTCTAAAACTTATACCACATATACTTTAGTCTGTATAGTTTCTTATGAAACTGGTCTCACTCAATTTGGTCCTTGTATTCCCTATATATGACATTTTCCCTTAGAACACATGTTTTAGACTAGTAAAAAATCATATATTCCTAGGCCAGTATCTCCGATCCTACGATGTCTCAGGACCTGAATTTCAGACCATAGATATTTCGTCCTGTTTCAGAAGTGGGTTTTTAATATCTCTCTTTTAATCCTTCAATAAACAAATGTATAGTGAAAATTTGAATATGACTCATTTTGCAGAACCGAGTCCCAAGGAAAGAGGTCTGATACCAAATGTTATGCAACAAATTTCCAAAAAGAGTATGAAAAGGGAAGAAATTGATTAGGTAGAGTACTCCAAGACTTGATTGAATAAAATAGTTGAATAACAAGCCTCTTCGATGGGGAAACCTCCTTATACAAGGTACTAACTACACAAGACAAGACAAGATGAGATACTCCAAATGAAAGGTTTCCTTCCTATGTATAGGAGACTAAGGGGTAAAATCCCAACTAATTGACCCAAGCCGACATAACTAATATAACCATACTAATGACAATTACCACTAATGGAACAAATCCGACATCAAACTAATGTAATGAACCACAATATAGGGGGAAATGTGCCCATATTTAGGGCTTAGCAGGTAGTGTAGGCTAAGTTGTGTTAGGCTATATTGGGATATTTGGGGTAGATTAGGTTAGGATATGGTAACGTAGGTTAGGCTAAATTAGGTTAGGTTAGGATAGACTATGTAAAGCTACATTAGGATAATTTTATGGTAGTATATGGTTAGAGTAGGATAGTACATGCTAGAATAGGGTGGGTTAACTTAATTCTAGGTTATGATACAAAAACATAGACTAGGCTATGATAAGCTAGGGTGAGCTAATGTAGAGAATTTTTAGTGTAGGTTAGCTTAGGTTATATTAAGGTAGGTTACGCCAGGTTAGGTTATTCTAGCCTAGGTTAAGCTAGGTTAGGCTATTTAAGGTTAATCTAGGTTAGGTTAGGTTAGGCTACGGTTTGTTAGGGTATGCTAGGCTAAGTAAGCTAAGGTAGACCAAGATGTGATATAATAGGTTAGTTTAGGATATGGTAGGGTAGGGTAGGTTAGGTTAAGTTAGGATAGATAGGGTTATGCTAGAATGGACTAGCCAAATATAGTCTAGATTAGGCTAGATTATGATAGTGTAACCCAGATAATGGTAGGGTAGGGTGGGGTAGGTTAGGATAGGATAGACTAGGTTACAATATGTTATATGCTAGGTTAGGGTAGGGTAGGATAGAACATGTTAGGTTAGGGTAATATATTCAAGGGTAGGTTGGGTTAGGTTAATCTAGTTGTGAAGGGTTAGGTTAAAATTGGTTAGGTTAGGTTAGGATAAATTCAAAAAGGGTGGATTATGATAGGTTATCCTTGATTATGGTAGGAGAGTGTAGGTTAGTCTAGTTTATGCTATATAGGCTAGGTTAAGTAAGGGTATTCAAGGATAAGTTAGGTTATTTAAGCAATATTAGGGTTGACTAGTTTAGGATACAATAAAATAGGCTAGGATGGGTTAGGTTAAGGTTAAGATAGGATAGGATAAACTACGAAAGGCTAAAATAGGCATGGTTAAGTTAGTGTAGGATAACGTTGGATAGGTTAAGTGAATGTAGGGTAGATAAGGTTAAGCTAGTTTGTATTATGATAACGTAGGTTAGTTTAGTGTAGGATAGGGTATGTTAGGATAAATTAGGGTAGGTAGGTTAGGAAATGATAGGTTAAGGTATTTTAGGGTGGTTGAGGTTAATTTTGGGATAGGCTAGGATAGTCTAGGAAACCCTAAATTAGGCTAGGTTATGTAATGGAAGGCTAAAGTAGGTTAGGTTAAGCTAGGTTACACTAGGTAGGGTAAGTTAGGTTAGGATCATTTAGGTTAGGTTAGGTTAAGCTATGTTATATTAGGGTAGGCTAGGCTAGGATTTTATAGGATATGCTCATTTAGTATATGTTAAGGTAGGTTGGGTTAGCTTAAGCTAAGGTATATATGGTTAGGATAGAATTTCTTAGGTAAGGATAGGTTAGGCTAGGTTAGGTTCATGTTAGGCTCAAGTAGGATATGATATTCTAGGTTAACATAGGGTGTTTGGCTAAGCTATATCGGGCTAAGCTAATATAGAGTATAACAGCATATGATTGGTTGTAGGGTAGAACACCTTTTGGTAAGCTAGGGTAGGGTAGGGTAGGTTGTGCTTGTAAGGTTAGGATAGGATATGATAGGAATTTAGGATATTTTTTAAGGGAGAAATTTTTCCAACTAGTTATTTTTAGTCATTTAAAAATATATATATAATTACCAATTAGCTTAAAATTTCACCTATTTTTTATAAGGTATGATTAAATTCCTAAAATATGCCAAAAAATTATTTAATATTCACATATATATCTATATGTATAATTTTAATATCCAAATATTCACCTAGAATACTATAAATAGATTTAATATTTGAATTGTTAAAAAAATAGCTTTGATGACTCATAGAATAGGCTAATTTAGGGTATGTTATGGTTGTCTTAGATAGATTAAGGTTTGTTAATTTAGGCTATGGTAAGTTAGACTAGATCACTAGTAGAAAAATGTGATATAAATGGCTACGTGACTAAACAAGTTAGTCATGTGATTGATTTTAAACTAAAAATGACTATTTTAGTCATCGGATAAAAAATACTTAGTTACACAATTACAAATGACTAAAAAATGACTAAATTCCCCTATTGACTAAAAAAAGACTAAATATCCCTATTGACTAAAAAATAAATAAATACTCCTATAAACTAGCATTTGCGTCTATTATCGCCCAATACCAGGTTGCAACACCTAGATTACATGCATTATGTCATGTATCTAATGTCATCCGGGGGTGGGAACATTGCATATGGGTTGAGAGAAACTATAAACATGCAAGCATATTTATTGGAACATCTCATTGATCCTCCTCCTTTAGTATATGACCATGGTAGACTATGACGGCACAACCCCCGCTAGTCCTACACACCTAATAATTAAGAGACCTTAATCATATTTCTTTCATATTTTATAAAAACAATTTACATTTGAAAATTAATGTAATATAGTATGTTATTATAAATAATATGTTAAACTTATATATAATATATCTTATATGTTTATTTTTAATATATAAATAATATATAATACTATATGCTTTTAGTATATAAATATATTATATTATTCATTATACTAGTATATAATATAATATTATTAACCAATTTTAAAAATTTAAATTCATGGGGCAAAGAAAAATGGGAAAAATGGGGAGAAACAAATTGGGCAAAATAATTTGGGGGATTATCTATCTGAACCTATATCAAGAGGAGGGAATAAATTTTTGTTTTCTCTTGAAATATGATACTTCTGATGTGGAAGATGCCCTGCTTTCAAGCTCCCTCACATCCATTTCTGAATATTTTTCTATTGATACCTAGGAATAGAAACCTAGCTGCACGAGTTCAATTTTGTGAAAGCCATTTGAAATTTTCCGCATGGTTTATAGTGAATATCGAAGTTTTCTGTGATTTTTTTCATCCAGTTTGAAGTTTTAGGTGGATATTTTGAACAAGTTTCATCCACGGCTTCCTGCTTTTGGACTGAGCTAAATGATTCTTTTTCTTCGTTCTGGGCATATTAAACAATTTTCGTAGTCTTGGGGTGATATTTTGAGGGTTTTGTTTGATAAAAATAATATTTTGTTCATATATAAAACCTATTATGGCCAAGACATATCAGTATTCTCTCATTACCAATTTGAAAGTGGATGTGAAGCACCATTGCAGGGATCAATTTCAACTCATCCAACATGGGATTCACATTAATCATTAGTTATGTCTGCTTTCACCATGAGGTATGGAATCATGTTCTTTCATTTTTCCTCGAATTAATGATACTTCTAGTCTGCTGCATTTTTTTTCTCTTCATTTTATCGCTTAAATATCTTATATAACATAGATTGATGAAAGTGCATAAAATTGAACTTGAATTTCTAATAGGGAAAATGGCCCACATGTTCTATGACACAGAGGATGTTTTAACTCATTTTCTACTATATTTCTTTTCAATTTTAAACTAGCAGATACCAGGGATAAAACCACTATATAATAGTGGATTTGTAGGTCTGCACCTGAACATTACCAATTTTGGCTCCTCATAGTTCACTTGCTCATGATTTCCCCCCACTGAGTTAGAGTAGTTGTTCATATGCTGTTTTTCTTTAGTGTTTTCATCTTCCAAAATAAAGTATTTGAAAACAAATAGATTTTTTAAAATAACAGAGTTCAATAACTTTCCTTTAGAATCCTTTGGGGGGATTTAATAATAATAGGTAGTTGGTGGTGATCCTAGTTTATAGCAGCTTCATAAAATTGTTTCCTGCATTTAAAGCTTCTCAAAATGGGAAAATATTTGTTAGGTTTAGTTTTTTCAATTATTACATTGAATAAACTATCGAAATTCCTAGTATAAATGTATTAGAGAGACTGGGGTTGTAGGAGTTCAGTGAAAATCTTGTGTCTCTTCTCTGTTAGGAGGAAGGTTTAGGTAAATTTTCTGGTATGTCTGTCTTGGCATGTGGACATTATCTGAAGGGTTACTTGGGGAATATGTAGGCATAAGTGAGAAAGAGGGTTTGGAGGAGAGAAACAAGCTAGGGTTTAAACATAATATCCAAATATTGACAAGAGGGCCTATTTCTCTTAATATATATTAGATAAGGTGCTAATGCATACTTCCTTATGTTAAATTTTGAGCATTAATTCACAATACTCTAGGATCTTTAATGAGAGAATAACATATACAGTATATCAATGCATGACAATCACAATAAGCATGGCAAGCATCACAAGAATCAAAAGCATGAGAGACAAGAGACACAGAGTTTCCGTGGGGAAAACCCTAAGGTGAAAAACCCCACAACTTCCTCAGAGATAGAGAGAGCAATAACTCAACCAAAGTACAACCAAAATACACTGAGATAGTATCCTAGTAGCAGATGATCCTCCTCCTCACTAGTGCACCACTTTCTGAGTGAGAGAGATATACTTTTCCGAATGATCTAAATAGAGATCACATGATCTCTATTTATACTAACCTGTTTGCCCAGTGACCTTATGGGGCCGACTTGTCTAGATAGGTACATCCACATTATAATATATATATTTCAAGGCCGACCCCACACATGGTGGTCTAATAACCCATCGGCAAGTACACACGCTTGCGATACTTGTCAATCCACATGATGACACTTCCTTATAGAGGAATAACACATCTCTAATGAGGGTACAATAAATATATATGAAATACATTCCAAAGCTACATATACATCAACACCTTATGGCTCTATGCCTAGTGACAATCTTGATCGACCAGGCTGCCCTTTTCAAATGAAAATGTGCAGATTGTATGTGACAGCTGAAATTAATAATAACTCCTCAAAGTAACATTAGTGAATATTAACAGTTATAGTTACTTCATTCTGTGTACAAATGGTGCACGTTCTTTGAGATGTGTTCTGTCAAGTAATGCTTCTGGCCCTAGGTATAACGAAAAATTTGTGTGTAGTGATCAATTGCGAACTAGGTGAGTTTGTGATCTTTCCTCTACAGAACCATTCAACTTGTCGCGCATTTGTTTCTAGGTGGGGGGGAATTCCAACATGAGCACCTATAGGGTATAGAACATAAGGTGAAAGACCATATTCCATGAGCAAGATCCTATATTCCATTTGGTTTGGGACACTCAATGAATAATCCAACCAGGCCATGATCCACATCCCTGACACAACCTATGCAACTATGTATCATTCTAGGGATCTTGGTAGCAAGGATGGAGAAGGAGGTTCGGCTTCTCTTCAAGGAATCTCTTCCCTCTTCTCGTCTTCTATTACCAACATAAATAAATATGTTATAGCACTTGAAGAAGACAATGTGGAGCTTGATTTCGATAGATTCATAGACCACATATCCCAATTCTTGGAACTCATAAAAGTTAATTGCATCGTGATCATTCCTATTGATATTGTTGTTTTAGATGGGAATTTTCATATTTAAAACATCTCACAAAATGGATGAAACTTTGTTTTCTTTCCTTCTACGAAGGTAAAACATCATCAAAAACAAAGGGGACTCAACAATATTGGCCAACCCCTACTTCCAAGATAATCTCCAAATTAAAAGAGTTCTTATAAGAGGGTATCAATGTCGTCATCAGTATTAAACTTGGAGCCTTGTGATTTCATAATTCTTAGTTCACATAAATTTTTATTCATACCATGATATTCGATTATTATGTCTATTATATAAACTCATTCTTTATCTTTATTTTGTGATAGGGTGACTCGATCAAGAAAGTTGTCACCAATGTCCTTCAAGGTATGGGGCCAGCAAAATTGGTTACTGCAAGTCTTTTTGCTATTGCAATTATTCTGGAGAGGTTTGAAGATGTTGTCTCCAATAAAACTAAGTTCCTTCATCTACTGAAGGAAATGCTCTTTCTAGATAAAGTTTTCAAGTAGACTAGAATGCCAAGTAAGATGACTTGAACTTGACTATAAATATGTTTGTTGGAGGTTTTCCACAATATCTCAAAAGAATAACATTACTTTGAAAGAACTGGAATCTATTCCATCCTTAAAAGGGAAGAATCGATTTATGATCCAGAAAAAAAAAAAAAAAGCTTCTAAAAGTCCTTGGACTTTCAACATCTACCAAACTAAAGCCTCACTAGAGGAAGCAGGACTAGATGTATAGCCTAACGTAACCTCTAAAATCCAAGGGAGGGTGAATCATATAATAGTTGTGTTGACCCGCAACATATTTGCGGGACTACTTCTATAGCCTTTTATTTTTAGAGAGCATTGTAGCACGCCATTTTAAATAGAGGGCATCTTCCCATTGATAGATATCCTTTCCTTGATAGGAACCGATTCGGAAAAAAATATGCATAAAATTTTGCATATTAAAAATTACATATGATATCAAAACCTCAGAAGAAGAATTCAAGGATTTTCCAGTTCATGGATATCTATAAAATTAGATTCTATGACTGCAACATAGTTATACTCTTATATAAACACTAAATAACTTTATTTTTTGTAATATACAAAAACACTAATCTATTAAGATTAAAATTTTGAATAGTTTAATTTTTCCAGAGACCAAACTTTATATCGAAAATAATTTAAATTCAAATGTACAACATCGAGATGCCTGGAAGATGATATAACTGCGATATATACATAATATTATATAAATACTAAACCATTATAGTTTTCATAATAGGAAAACATTGTACAATCAACATCAAAATTTCAAATAGTTTAAATTCTCTTGAGTCCAAATTTTATGTACAAAATACCTTAAAATTCAAATGTACAATGTCTAGTTTCCATTGATGATCTTCCATAGCATAGAATGTTGAACAAAAGAAGTTATGGTCTGAAAATGCATCCTATTAGTCCCCAACAATTTTTGGTCTCCAAATACTTGAAAAATCCTTTAAAAAATAACCTCTCTGTCACCAAATGCATTCCAAATCCTTTGACAGATGAAAATGATTTCTTATATTTTAGATAAAAAGATAAAACAATGAAGAATGCATAAGGAAAAGTAACCTCGTTTTTAAGTTTTACAGACTAGCTGGCTGATTCAACCATATAAAATGGGTAAGTTTGCTATGAAATTCACTGAGTATTAGTCAAACTAGATTTGGATGGATTTTCAAACTTGGTTCATCAAGTTTATCTAAATTGAATTAATGGAAAGCACAATTTCATGAAATAATGAGTAAATTCATTAGCCACCTAGCAATATATTTGTTCCAAGGGTTTTTAGAAGTACAAACCAAATTATAGGTATTGATGGGCTAGTCCCAAACTAGTGCTAAATTTGTGGCTTAAAAAATATGGTGGATTTCACCTAAATGGTCATAGGGTTATTTAAACTCAATTCTATTTGGTGTCCTTATATCAAGCTGAAGAAAGTAATTTTTTCTTAGTCCACTATTTTGGAAAGATTTCCCCTTGGCCAACAATACTTCCATTGGTTAAAAACAACAACACCATCATTCAAATTTAGCAATAGACATAGCGATAATTAACCAAATGAATGGATTAATGAATAAATTATGAGTGGATATATTAATAGGATGGGGAAGTGAAGTTATGATGGCTTATAACATCTAAAAAAAATATACATGGATATATAAATTCAATCTTCCTAAGGTCCTTCCTTGAGCCCATGCATAGACTCCCAGTCTTGAAAATGTTGATTTTTTCTTGTAAGAAATTAAT
Organism: Larix kaempferi; assembly: GCA_027924585.1. Lineage (NCBI taxonomy): Eukaryota > Viridiplantae > Streptophyta > Pinopsida > Pinales > Pinaceae > Larix > Larix kaempferi. The sequence continues at coordinate 382,817 of BSBM01000270.1, read as the reverse complement.
GGGATACTTGCATTAATATTATACATTCATCATTCCACTATCAAATAAATACGATTTTGTTCCATATATATTGTACACACCACTAACAAGTACCTAGGATGATATTTTGATTATAATTTCATTTTCAACTTCTATATGTTGTTGTGGTGAAATTATCAATGTTTTATAATATTTTAATCTCTACTTATGTATATTATTACATGGGTTATGGTTTGCATAAAACCTCCCTAGTTTTGGATCCCATCTTTTGAAATCATTGTAATTTTTCAATTGTAGTGTGTAACTCTGCAAATGTTTGTAATATCAATCACAACCCTACAAATAGTATATCAATCATGGAGTGTCAATCTCTAAGCAGTCGCCAAGTCACTTATTGTGCATTCAACATGATTCCATATTTTTCTTATCGGTTACTTATATTTTTGTAGTACACATTTGTTAGCTAATTATCAATATAGAAATATCGATTTTGATCATGACAACAAATTTGAATTTCTATGAATTAATAAAGTCCACCATTGTCACAACCACACTTTTTTGCTAGTCACCAATGTCCAAATGTGGTGTGCGGCACTGCCCGGGAACGACTTGAGGGCATGACCAACTCAAGCATTGCACCAACAGACTATGCCTAACCTGTAGAACTCATTTTAACTTAACACTCGCAACTGTTTACTCATTTAACTTGTTAACATGTAAGTCTAGAATCCAACACTTAGACAATTTTACACATGCATGAACATCAAGCAAATACAACACACAAGTGTAAGTTGAGGTTTCCAAACCAGCAACCCTTAAGCCTTTGTATAATCAATCATTTACAATACGTGGATTTACCCTAGCATATCTTCAGCATGTGCCAAACCAGCAACACGCCTTACAATAGATATAATAATTACAAAGATAGAGTAGACCCTTCCACTAGGTGTCTAACTCATGAAACTGCCCACTTCTGCAACACCTTGCTGCTGTGGAACTATCTCACTGTGCAACTGGACTGAGTGCAAACCTTCCAAATTCAACATTGTTGCAACACCTTTCTACCACCGAATTTTGCTGGAACAGACTGTACAGAAGGATAAAGCTCAGATAGCTTCTCTAGCTGTAAACTTTCTCCTTGTCTGAATTTCCAACTTGCATCTTCCTTCTTAGCTATTTTCCTTATCCTTTTTATATGTTTCCGTGTGGGAGGGTGTGACCCACCTTGGGCGCACCCTTGCTTGGCTCCCATGGCTTCCATCCCGAGCTATCTCCAATCTCACAACTCATCTTCGCTGCTGAGCTTCCAACTGGTATTCGCAAGGGCTACCAACCTATGTCCGTGGAATATCTTCGTGGGATTTCATCTTGACTTTGCGGCCGACTCCCATCTCGAGTTTGACAAGCTCTCAACCCGTCTTCACGGATCTTCCATCTAGTCTTCGCAAAGGGCTCCCATCCTGAGTTTGTGGGCTTCCAACCAAACTTCTAAGGGATTCCAAACTGACTTCGATGGGATCTAAACCTGTCTTCACAGGGCTTCCAACATGAATTCGACGGGCTTCCAACCCATGCTCGGCGGGCTTCCATCTCGAGCTCTCCACTGTTCCTTCATTCGTTTTGTAGCTAAGTGTTGGACACTTGGGATTTTTCTCCATGAGTGTATGGTTGCTTGGCCCGACGCCGCTACTCCCAACGTCCAATGGTCCAAGGATGCACCCGACACCCCTTCTCTTGTCAACTTGTTGGTTTACAACCACACCCCCACTCTTAGGCTTTCCATGCGCTGATGGGTGAGTGTGGACATCGTTTGTGAGAGTGCGCCCATGCATGGTACGTGCACCCCTTCATTTGATCCATCGCTTTCCTCCTCACTAAGTCCCATGCAACCAATCTTCATTTTTCCCAACTGGGTGGCCAAGTCAGCCTCTTGGGCGGGAGTGCAAGACTCCCATAAGCTTGTGGGTGTTGTAGAAAAATGTGGCCGTGACATCCTCCCCCACTTAAGCTTGTTGCCTCCCTTGAAAACATCTCCAAGTAATGTCACTACTCAGAAACATGCTACAACTACTCTGTGCCATCCTTACTGTCTCGTATGTTTGGAAAGTCTGCAACTGTCATTGTAATCGTGTGAGCTTCCTAAGAAACTTGTCTTCATTTAGTTGATGCTTCTAACCACTTACTTCGCAACCCGTACTCCATGCATTTCATCTAGATTTTGTTCATTGCGCCCTCATGAGTAGACTAGTTGGGTAGCTATTCCAACTTGGCATCCACCTCACAAGATGAACTTATGTAAATAATTTAAGAGAAATATATAATTATTGATATTATATTAAGGGGTACCTATTGGACATGTACTATCTCATGGTCTAGTTTATCTCTCTTATGTGTAATTATTGTGATTTTGTTTTATAATGTTAATAACAACTGATTGATGTCTAATACTATTTAAAACAAATTGCATATACAAACCATTAGTATATATTCATCATCTTTATTTAATTTGACATCCCACTAGGATAAGCTTGTTTGAGTGTCTATTTATGTTGAAGCTTGATTTTCACAAATAGTTATAGATTTTCCAATGTTCCACCAAGTTTCTAGACTTGGGGAATGAAGGCATATGAGTGTGGGAGAACACTTGCGGTATGTGTGGAGAAACCCACCAAATTTTAGTGAGCATCATGGATGATGAGGGGAAGTTGAGGTACCTAGAATAGGGGAACCCATATTTAAATGGTTATGACATATGAATATCTTCATGAATCTTAAATAGTGGAGTGTAGGATTCATCTTTGTTGTTAAATTCTTAAATGTGAACCCTTATATAGAAATTATATTAATCTTAGTTATTTAAGAGTTAAACCCCAAATATCCCAAAAAAACACAAAATAAAAATGATGAATCTCTTTGGTGGATTGGTTGTTACTACTAGCTTATTCATTGCATCTTGTGTGTATCTTTTATTACCTCCTTGGTGGCTTAGAAAAAAGAAACACCTTCTTTCTCTACCTTGGTGGCTTGACACTCTTCATTAAGATAAATTTGTATAGTAGAGATAATTTTCAAATGGTAAGTGTAACTGTCAAATAAAGATGGAAAATTATATCTAGAGGCATTAGGTTATGTTAGGAAAATTAGGTATTTTTTATTTCTTTAAAAAAATCTCGGGGCATCCATATGCACCTATTTGGGAGAGTGTCAATCTGTCCACTTTTTTGGGATGCGGACACAAGTTAACACTCTTCATGAATATAAATTAGTACCTAAAATATAATTTTAAAATGGTATATGTAAATTCCTAATAGAGATGGGAAATTATATCTAGAGGCATAAGGTTAGGTTAGGAAAAATAGTTTTTTCTTTTTAATTGTAAAATTATGGAAACATTAATATTCCCATTTTTTGGAGGGAGCGTCAATATGTCAATATATTTGGGAGCGGGGACACATGAGCCCTTCTTTTTTATGAAGTGTGCCCTCCCCACACTAGACAAACTTTTTTGTGTGTTTTATGGAGTTTCACAAGACGGGGGATGTGGTGAAGGATTTCACTAGGTTCCCAACCATCATAGGGGTGGGAGCACAAGGACCATATCCACAACCCTAGGGAGACTGACCCATTGTAACATTGGGTTTTTACATTGAAAAGTAATGTTTCAATGTCTTTAATTTTCCAAACAATAGAAATATTTTTTTCTCAAGACCATTTGAACCCATTTTTCATGGTGAAATTTTGTTGGTCATTGAATCAATTCCCAAATAATTTTTATTTTCTTATATATTAAAATATTATTTGGATAATTATGTTAATACCTTGAATAAAAATTCTACTAAAAGTACCTTCAAATGATAAATATGGTAGGTTTGAGTTCACCTCCCAATTCTCCCTTATAAATGACAAGGGAAATGCCCAAATAAAAATAAAATATTATGTCATGCAATTATATTCTAGTGTTTGAAAGGAGGAGATAAACTCTTTCATGTCAATACTATTGTGAATCATATTCAACACAAGATAATATATCCTAGGGGTTTAAGTGGAGTCTTCTTAGTATATTTTTTCCCATTAGTAATTATGAAACCACTACCTAAATACCTATTTTTTTTCGTGAAATATGTTTGAATATTTCGGATATACAAATCATAAAAACTCAATTTTTTCTTTAAAAAACATATATATATATATATTCTACATATTTAAGACAATCATATCACTCTCTTTGTAATTATATGTAGAATGAATAAAAAATAAAAAATTCCAATGTGCTTCAAAGACAAAATAAATGCAAGGGCATAAAAAGGACACAAGTTTCAGTAACTAAGTGCATATCCTTGATGTCACAAGTGTCATGATTTTAAAAAATGGATAGCCCAAAAATTCCTCCAAAAATTAAAAAATAAATCCCAATGTATAATACATAAATGAGGGTTTGCAAACCTTCATTACCGATGAAGAAATTGAAAAAAAAAAATCTTGTGGCTACAAAGTGAGATCTTGATGGTTGTTTATCACATGAGGTATTAATGTTCTCTAAAATTATTTTTTTAGAAAAAAAAATAATTTCATATAGAAGTTGAAGTTACAATATCAATTGTAGAGTCTCTAAATCATCACATCAAATAATCGTTTCTCAAAGCATGTGATTTCAATGGCCAAATAATTAGAATTGTATTGTTCCCATTATTCTCTCAAATGTCCTACTCGAATAGGCCTATTATGACATATATTTATTTATTTTCTTAATCCTCATGAGCATGTCAAAATTTGGTCATTGAAACTTGACATTTAAATACCTATAACATTTTACCAATGGATAAATTTGTCTTAGAACCATTTCAACCCTTGATCCGTATATTTACGGTGATTTAATTGTAGCCCTAGTACTTACCATTTTAGCTATTTTGATCAAAATTTCTACTATGTTCTCAAGGTATACTAATGTTGATTTCATTTTCTATGATAATTTCCATCCTTTTTCATTTGATATATCATTAAATGGATCTCAAAAGATACTCTTGTTACCTCCAATTTTGAGCTTAAGTGATGTAGGTCTATCACATCATAGAACTACCTTCGAGGAACTCCCTTAGTGTATAAAGCAACTACACTAAGAGACCACACAAACCCTCAATGAAACTGTTGTTTATTCATTGGACGCCTTAAATTTTTTTATTTTTTTATCAAGCTCGCATCTTCCTTAGCGATGCCATCTATGCCATTGATCTCAATTTCTAGAAATGATCGTACGCCATTGATCCTCCCAGGATTCATTCGACTTGGATTGTTTATGCTCGAATAAATATTCACCATTCATTCCCTCCTGTCAGCCGTCTACTCCCTATAATCGGGTTTTCTCCTCAATCCTTAAGGAATCGAAACCCTTCTTCTGTAATTCCTCATTCTCTAACCCCACCACCGCCGATAGATATGCAATCACTATGATATTCAACTGACTCGTTCCATTAACGAGTTTTCAAAACCTTGTTCCTAAGTTTTCTAGGACTCTGAACACTCCAATTTCCTCCTCACACAGTCGACCCTAATTCTTATACTCTTCATATAGAGTTCACACCTCATCTATACATCACTAAGGTATAAATTAAACTGATTATGATAAGTTCTTCTCTCTTGTATTCGTACCATATCTAAAGAATTAATCTATGATCTCTTTATGCTTCTATTCCTCATCACTAGTCCATATTTCTCATAACTGCATATAATTCTACAAGTACTATTTTCACAAAGAAAAAGAATACCCTTTACATATCACATGGATGTCTAAAGAATACAATGTGCATACCATTTACAAACGGAAATGAGGAATTTCGCTGTCTTCATTAACAATGCAACAACTGTAAAAGTATAATAAAAACTAATATACTTCTATGTGTCTTGATTTAATATTCATGGCCATCTTTTCTCTACCTAGACTCCTTGATCCCTTCTATACTACTAAAGGTCGAACTTCTCTTTTCCCTCACGCTTACATGTTTATACAAGGAAAATCACTACCAGCTCTCCAAACCAAATCCTAAAAACCAGTAACTAACTTCTAAAATTAACATTCTAACTTATCACTCATGAACACACTTCTATATTCCAGCAAGTTGTTCCTATATAATCTCATGGCCTTCTCGAGTCATTCAGCTCACGCAAAATTTACTTAAATATTGACACGTCGACCTACTTCTAGAATTCCCTAGCCTACTAACTTTAACTTTTAATACAAATATATTACAACCAAATCCTATTGGGCAATGATCAAGAACCTAAGGTCTGATTTACAATTCAGATTTCCTTAGTGAACAAATGCTCCTGCATCATACTTCCAAGGTAGGAAATATTATGACTTCTAGGTCATATGCACTCAATGTCCACTTGCATGGATCCCAAACCTTGTGTTGTAACTCTCCTCTTCTTTTACTATCATCACATTTCAGTGCTGGTATTGACTTACCAGGCTTCCATATCTTATTCTGCAATTTGCCATTGCTTTTACCTGTAACCTCCTTTTCAGTCAATCCACTAAAACAATTTATCTTCTTCTTCTATCTTTTGTACATTCTCTTGGAATGTTTCAAGATAAGTCTCCATAAATATTCAATCTTCTGATCCAGTTCATTTTCTAATTGACAAACATTACTCCTTTGTGACTGGATCTGCTCTCGAGTGGAAACCTTATAACTTTCCACCCACTCTTCTTCCTCATGCTTCTTCTCATAACCATATGAGCCATGGTAACATCCTCTCCACTGATAATATTCATAAATTCTATTTCCTGCTTCCATTCTAACTTCATCTTCTATCTCAGTAATGTTTTGTTGCTTGATATCTCTTACCTTTCCCTTCTCACATACCATTTAAGATTTCAAATTACATTTTACAGCTCCATTCTTCTCAGTTTCCTTCAAGAAAATATTTTTTTTGACAACTCCATACAACATACCTCCATCATCACGAGACATCAGGGCCTCATTCTTCTTCACTCCAATCTGATCTTCAAAAACAATTTTCTGTTTTAAATTCATTTCACACTTTTCTGTGTCTACACACATATTTTCATCATGATTATTCCAATCAGCAAGCACAAATTTTCCACTTCCTCATTTTCATTCAACTCTGATTTTGTAACTTGAATACATATCTTCTGATTTTCTAGTTTATGTTCCAAAAGATTTAACTCATGGTATAAGTTTACCATCTCATCTGGAATTAAGCCCAAGTACTCTACACAGTCTTCATTATCTTCTTTCTCTGCTACAACTATCATCAATCCTTCATTATTCTGACGGTCTTCGAGATTATCAGTCATCAGTGACTCTCTATCATCTACAGGGTCTTCTTTATCACCGTTTAATAGTTTCTCTTCCTTTTCATTAGCCTTCAATGACTATCCAATACCTGCAAAATATTCCACGACAGTATTTAGTAACTGCTCTTCCTCTTCTTTCACAATATTCTGTGAATCTCCTTTCATTTCTTGAAAATCCAGAATTATGCTTTTCTTTTCTTCTGTTACAACATGATATAGTTTCCCTCCTTCAGCATATCCTGCATTCACATGCAAGTAATTAGAATTAAAACCATGAGACTCTAAAGTCTCCTTGAATAATTCCATCATCAATTCTCTTGGTTGACTTTCACTGCCAGAATACTCCATAAGATTCTCCTTAAATTTTATATAATCTTCTTCAGTTTTCCTAAGAAAACTCCCTGATTCATGCTCACATGAATGGGTTTCTTCCTACTTTATCAACCTCTGCTCAAGTTCATCTTTCTTGAGCTCTTTATCCTTCTTCCAAACCAATGACTATTGTCTTTCATTCTGCTATAATGTAGACCATTGCAATCTCTTATTTTTTATCATCCATCCAATATACTGGTTTCATTACTGTCTTGAATCGGCTTCATTATCTTACTGATCCCTTCCTTGATCTTAGTAAACTCTTTGTCAAGCTGCCTTCAACTTGCACTCTTGATGCCATTCAATTGGAAATTTTCCTTCATTTGACTGTAATTCTTCTCTTGATTCCTCATATGACTATGAGTAGTCACTTTCTTCTCTAGTTCCATGACTATGTCAAAGAACTGTCTTTCCTCTCTCATGTCTGAGCAACCTGCATGACCATAATAAGTCATCTTTTCCTATGCTTGTATGATAGTCTCAAATGACTGCATGCCTTCCTCTGAGTTTGTACAACCTGCAAACATACACCAATCATCAGTTTTAAAATCATAAGGCCTTATAGCTTGTTTAGTTGTCTCAAACATCAAATCTCTCCACTGGTTTTCATCCACCAAAGGATCTATGAAATCATTAACTAGTCTCATATCTTCATCATCATTTGTCACATTAAAAATCAGCTTAGGTTCACCTAAGTAACCCTCTTCTCCAGCACATATCCTTTGCTGCAACTCAACTCAACTCTTCAACCCGTCTTCAAAGTGAATTGAACTATAATATGTCCAAGTTTAATGAAATAGGAATTCTAGAATTCTACATGCAAAATTAGAATATAGTCCATGCAGTCTCAGTGCTATAACTTGGGCACTGATACCAAATTGTCACGTACCCAGTGAACTCACAATGACTTTGGCGCCTTGGGGTGTTAGTTCTGTAGACTAAATTTTTCTCTACTATGCAGTTCTATGTTGCTATTAATTTTAGTTAAACATTTATAACAGAAATAATAATGGTATAATCACTCATAAGACATATATGACAATTTTGCAGGATATTTCCATAAGAAAACATTCACCCTTGCCATTAAATTTGTCACTTAATTTATATGTAATGTACCAATTAGGATCAGTGATACAAAAACTCTCTACTTCACAGAATCCATTAAAACAATGTTTACGGAAGCTAGTTTGAATGAGGGTGGGAAAGATCAAAATATTTGGATGAAAGGAAGGATATGATATTTGTTGATACCTATACACAAATTATTGACACCATTTATGTTTCAATATCATCAAATATGAAATCTACTCCAACGCTCTTGGGCCCCTCAACATATGCATACTAGTATGGGTATAAACTTTGACTGGATGCAAGGGATGAGTGTTTATGACTCAGACAGGATAAATAAATTAAAATAATATTCATTAAATAGTCGAGTGACATTCCAGAAATTTATACGAAGTTCTGAAGAAGTCTCACAAAAATACTAGCAATTTGACACTCTAGGATTGCACAACTAGTAATTTTCAGGAGATCTGAAATAGTCAATGAAGGCTCACGAATTTCTCAGCTAATACATGGAGTGGGTAATTTTACATTTTAATTAAAATCAGAAACAATAAACAACTCATTTGGAACTATTATCATTCATATTTCACAAGTATTCTGAAAACTAGTCAAAATCTAGGAAATTCTAGAAGGGGTGGAGAAAACTCTTAATATTTTTGAATTATGTAATATTAAATGGTATGAATGATATAAGATATTTATTTTGACTGTAAATACATAATAAATGAGCCAATATACTCCTCAAATCATTACAAAAACTCTTCTCCTCTCCTACACAACAATCTAGCATTGAAAATCACTACGAAGCTCTTAGATTCGAACTATGGTCTTCATGAAGATTTTTCAAATTTGACCCAAACTTGCTTCAGATATAGTACCTCCAAATAAAATCAATGAAAATGGATTAATACCATCATCCTCTCACACAAAGCAGGGGCACATCTCCCAAGTCTCCGAGGCAAAATCGCTGTCATACCAATACTCAAACTGAAAAAAGATGTTAATGTGGTGCACACTGGTTTCTTTTTAAAGATTGGATGACTTGAGGATAAAGTATCCATATCTAATTTTTAGTCCTTGATTGTATGAGGAAAGTTAGTTTTCCTTCTTTTTCCTTTTTCTCTTTGCTTTCCTCCTTTTTCCTTTTCTAATTGCTTTTCCACTTTTTGCTTTGGATTTTTCTTCTTTTTCTTAACTTTCCTTCTTTTCTGACTTTCCTGCTTTATGTTTCTTTTCCTAATTTGCTCTTCCTTTCTTCCTTTTCTTGATTTTTTAGATTTATGTTCTTTCTCCTTGACTTCTTCCTCAAGCCTCTTCTCATTCAACCTTATCCACTATTGTTACCTATTGGAGCATTATATTCATTTATTCAACATAAAAAAAAATAAATGCATCATAAATAATTATTCCAAGTGGATAACAAACTTTGGATAAAATTAAATGCAAAGTCCTAATTAATTAATTGCATGGAATACAAAATTTAACCCCATGGTATTGAAGTTGTCTCCTCAACCCAAGGGATTGGTTGGGTTAGGATCTTGATCCAATGTTCAATGTTAAGGGGACATGACAGTACTCCCCACCCAATATTTTTTTTCCTCAAGCAATTTCAAACTGGGATGCTGAAAAATATGTTCTCCTTCCCAAGTAGCATCCTCACTAGGCAGTCCTTCCCATCGCACCAAAAATTCTTTAAGGATTATGCTCCTTAGTTTATTCTCTCAGAACTCCAATATCCTCTCAGGGATCAGCATTAAATTGACTTCAGCATCCAAGGGTGGCAAGTCTTGTGAAAATTTGACTTGCTTCCCTATATCTTTCTTCAAATAGGACACATGGAAAACTTTGTGAATCTGGCTGCCCAGAGGCAACTCTAGCTCATAAGCCACTTCCCTGATCTTTCTCAAAATTTGGTAGGTGGCATAGAATTTTGGCTGAAACTTCTCATCCTTCTTATACTTCAATGATGTGTTAAATTTTGAGCATTAATTCACAATACTCTAGGATCTTTACTGAGAGAATAACATGTACAGTATATCAATGCATAACAATCACAATAAGCATGACAAGCATCACAAGAATCAAAAGCATGAGAGACAAGAGACACAGAGTTTCCGTGGGGAAAACCCTAAGGTGAAAAACCCCACAACTTTCTCAGAGATAGAGAGAGCAATGGCTCAACCAAAGTACAACCAAAATACACTAAGATAATCTCCTAGTAGCAGATGATCCTCCTCCTCACTAGTGCGCCACTTTCTGAGTGAGAGAAGTGTGACTTTCCTAATGATCCAAATAGAGATCTCCCGATCTCTATTTATACTTAACCTATTTGCCCAGTTACACTATGGGGCCAACTTGTCTATCTAGATACATCCACAATATAATATATATTTCAGGGCCGACCCCACACATGGTGGTCTAATAACCCATCAGCAAGTACACACACTTGCAACACTTGTCAATCCACATGACGACACTTCCTTATAGAGGGATAACACATCTCTAATAAGGGTACAATAAATATATATGAAATACATTACGAAGTTACATATACATCAACATGATGACTGTCTATAGGGATGAAATCTCAAATATACCAGATCTCCAATTTGGAAAGCTCGCTCAACTGTAGGCTTGTCGGCATGCACTTTTTGTCGGTTTTGTGCTACTTGCAAGTCGTCCTTGAGAGTCCTAAGTATGTATTGAATATATTGGAGCCAATACATTGATTTTTGTGTCTTACAATCACCAAATATCAGATCAGAAAAAATAAATGTATCATAACCATAAAGAGCTTTGAAGGGAGACATACCAATCGAGAGATGAAAAGTACCGTTGTAACAAAAATCTCCCAAATGGATCCAAGTGGTCCATGAATTTTTTGGGCTGGTGAAATAGTTTATTAAGTACCCTTCTAGCCATTGGTTCACTCTCTCTATTTTTCCATTAGTCTTTGTATGGTAGCTTGTGCTCATGTCCAAACTTGTCCCCACTAACTTGTACAATTCTTGCCAAAAATTGCTAGTAAACTTGCTATCCTTGTCACGGATGATGGACTTGGGTATGACATGAAGTTTGAAGAATTATTTGATGAAACTTTCAGCCACTTGGTTGGCTGCAATATTAGTTGTGAAAGAAAATAAATGTGCATATTTAGCCAATCCATAAACCACAACAAAAATATTGTCTTTACCTTGAATTTTTGGAATCCCAGTGATGAAATCCATCGATACACTTTCGCATTTCTGCTCAGGAATGGGGAGTAGCTGTAAGAGCCCTGTTAGATAAGTATGCTCTACTTTATTTTGATGACATGCCATGCTTGAGCTGACATACTACATCACCTCCTTCTTCATCCCCTTCCATGTGAACCATTCCCTCACTTTCCTATAAGTCCTCATAAACCCGAAATGACTTGCTAAAGGCACATCATGGCAAGCTTCAAGGATCTTCTTCTTTAGTATGGATTATGGAACTACAAATATTCTATCCTTATAATAAATAATTTCATTGAGAATATTATAAGCATCATGATGAATTAATCCATCAAATAAATCACAAGCAAACTGGTTCTTTGTGTATTCTACCCCAAGTTGTACTTTCCAATCATCATGAAATTTGAGCAATGCAAGTATGTGTTTTCTAGAAAGTGCATCAGCTGCAATGTTCATCTTACCCTTCTTATATTGAATATCAAAATAAAATGCTTGGACCTTGCTTACCCACTTCTGTTTCCTATCATTCAACTCCTTTTAGGTTAAGAAGTGTCTCAAACTACTGTGATCGGTCTTGATAATGAAATTACCTCCCACCAAATACTTCCTAAACTTGACTAGTGCATGCATGATGGCTAGCATCTCTTTGTCATAAACTAAATACAACCTTTCATGTGGCTGCAATTTTCTGCTCTCAAAGGCCAAGGGGTTCTTATTTTTCGTCAGTACTGATGTTCCACCTAAATATTTCCACCTTAAGACCCAGTGTAAACCTCTCTAAAGTCCCCATGACTAAGATATAAAACTGGAAGAGATACTAACCTATTTCCATAGGGTTTTGTGAGGTTGTTGCATGTCACCTTTATGCAACATGTGACAGCACAGGTTGTCCTAATGCAACCTTCGACGATGTTAGTTAAAAGGATAAAAGGGCATCTTCAAGCCAATTCTCGAAGGTGTGTGATGTGCATCCCTATCCCTAACCTATAGGAGAGATGAAATTTGGTTCCCTAGCCCTTTGGTAGGATCCCTCAGTCCTCTCCCACTATATCTCAACCTACCCTATCCTCTTAGTCCTATATATATGAAGCTCATTCCCATTCCAAAGGGAGGAAGTCTATAGTACTTGCATGCTAGTGAAATTATCTTAGGAGATCTCTACTTATCTCTTTGGAGACCTATACTTCCTTTGGATGCTTTGGCATTGGCTTCTTGGAGGAGGATTGCAACGTTAAGCTTTGGTTGTAATCATATTTTCTTTGTAATTTCCTCTTTTAATACAATGATATAAACTCTTTCCACCAAATGTTGTTGTGTTAATAATGTTTGTGTAGTTTACTTGCTTAACCGTTTACTTAGATATGTTACTGTTTAGATGCATTTTACTACTTATATTGTTATGTATGTCTTGACAGGTCTTGCAGCTGATATTTGACTACCGTGGAGTTTGGAACAACATCAAGGAGAAATATATACAAGGTAGAGGTAAGACATCTAATCACTCGATCTTTAACTAGATCTAGGAAAGCAGTTTCATATTATGTCCCACTTGTTCTAGATTCACATTGAACTAGGGAGATCACGCCTTAAGTCTGATTTCGGTAGATTGTCCGGTAACAAGTTTGCCAACCATCTTGGGGAATTACATGCATTGTTTTAAGTTTTTAGTTTGAAAGTCATTTTCTCTGATTTCCTTGTGAGCCATTTTATTTTCCTCCTTAGCCTCTTTCACCACCAGATCTTCTTCCTGGAGAGTTTGTTGACATCCTTTGAGAATGTATGTTTGATTGTCAAACCTTTTGATTGCTCATATTTGGAGATCTTTGCATCCTTGCATAGGGATCTCTCCCATCGCACCTGTGTAGTATATCTAGAGCGACGTTCCCCTATCAGGCGCAGTCTGCTACCCTGCAACCTGCAATGTCGTCACTCAACACAGTTTGACATCCAACACCAGCTGCGCAGTTCAACTATTTTCTTCCTGTGATGGGCGCTCTAAGCTTGAACAGAGACTGTGCTGATAATTCTATCCTTTTGTTTGGGTAATATCATCTCCAACTTTTGATTTTGTTTGATTTGTAGACCTTCTCTGTGCTGCACTTTCCATCCAGAGGTCTCTTGATTGTTGCATTAGTAGTAGTTGGATTTTTTTGGATTGGTTTTGGGTTCCATTTCAGAAACGTTTGAGACTTGGTAGTGGTGGAAACTTTGGTCTCCCCCACGTTCATCCACTTGAACTTGCATTCCCTCCTCTCATCACCTGATCTAGTCTTTGCATTGGATCAGATCTTAGACCTCTTTTGCACATGTTATTGAGCTTTGTTTGTATCCAATTTGTTTTTTTAGTGTCCTGTGTGTTTTCGGTCTATATGAGTGCTTGTCATTTTCTTGAGAATTTATGAGTGTTTGGAGTGCTGCAAATAATCTTTCTTTTCAGTTATTCATGCTTAAAAATATTATTGTTATCAAGTTATAGTCTTGGCATATCATTGGAAAAAATTAAAAGTGCTTTGTTTTCAAGTGTATTTGAAAATAGTTATAGAAGTTGGTTCCTGCATTGGAAATCATTCATAAGTCTTTTGGAAAGTTTGAAAGGAAAATTAATCATTTTTTTTTTGTGATTTATGAGCCATTCATTTTCGTGAAGAATCCAAGTGAAATCAAGTTTTTGCAAAAGTGATCCCATGCTTGAAAGAATTGTATGCATTTTTGGTTTTTTATGATTTTAAGCCATCATAGTGAAATTTGAAAAGTTAGTGTGCTCTAGATAGAAATTCTCTCTTTTCATCACATAGTTTCATTTTTAATTCGAGAAGACAAAAAAGAAAATGCTTAGATTTGGTTTTGATGCATGTTGATTTTTATGTTTTGCTTGGAAAAACGAAAAGAGTACTTTCATTATCAAATTTGGTAGAATTGAGATTTGTTGAGTCTTGTTGTTTTCATAAAAACCACTTGAAAAATATTTCTCCCTCCCATACATAGTTTTCATCAAAAGAAAAGTGCATTTTTTCATGTAGTTATGGCTTGCATTATGTTTACATTTATGTACTCACCTCATGCATTCACCTAACTGTCCAGATAAAATTAACGGTAGAACTAGGGTAAAATTTTTAGTAACTTGTGTGTTAAGCTAGAGATGTGTTATGGCGTTGTAAAATGTGGCAGCTGTCATTACTTGCCAGCACTGTATTCCGGGGGTATTGTAGTCTTCCACATACCAACCGTTATATCGAAGCTCTTTCATGTACCAACCAGTATATTGAAGGTTCTTTCATGTACCTTAGGTTATATCGAAAGGCACTTCACATACTTGGTGTATATCAAAAGTTGTTTCACATACTCGGTAGTATATAGGAAGGCCTCGTGCCGTACAGTTGTGCATTAGACAGCACCACTACGGATTTGAGCTCCCACATACCTTCTGTATATTGGGAGACACCATTAGGATTCTTGAAACCAACTGAGCTATCCATTTTGCCGTCTTGGTAGAGCAATACATCGAGAACAACACTCGGGGAGATTAATACACACCTGTCGTCCAGGTGGTCAGGTATTAAGGAAAGGGTATGGTCCCAATCCTCCTTGTCGCATTTTACTATTGGACCCTACGGTATATAGCGAGTTGTGAAGCCTTCACAATCCTATGAGGTTTCAGACTTTTGAATCCACACCTATCACATAAGTTTGCTTGCGGCCTTAGTTTGTGTATATTTTTCTGGACTGCTTTTGTTTTGTTTACATTTGCACCTAGGAGAAAATCTTCTTCAATCACTCTAGATGACTTTCCTTGGAGAAGGTCCCGTAGGATTTTAAACTTACCACCCAAATATCCCCTTAATTAGGAGGCAATTTCGAAGGTAAGAATGGACCCACACATCAGGGTCATGTCACCTGAAGTAGAAAACCCTACTTTTAATATTGGAGCACACATGTTCCCTCCAGATTCACCCACCTCCAACCCCCAAGGGATGAAGGCGGAGAATTCCACTTCACCTGGTGTACTTCTCCCTCCCATTTTACCGAGAGAGCCTGGATCAATGGAATGGTTAAATCCTCCCCAGGACGACCCTATATCAGCTACATTTGGTCTAGCTCCACCCTTTTGGGAAACTTCTCTAGGTCAACAAGTGGCTCATTTTGTCACTACATCCCCACCTACTTGGCCCACTCCTGAAGAACTTTTCGGAGCCCTTCATGCTCACTTGGATCAATTACGTTCCAAGGGTGATCAACTTTGAAGAAAAAAAATTTCATGAAGGGTTGAAGCCATGGAGATACCCACGTATTAGCATATCCCGATTCACACTTTTTCTTATGAATCACCAGAACCATCCACCCACAACATGCCCACTTATGAACCTGGTCAACCCTCACTTCCTGAAAGTACACCCCTTAGACAGGAGACCAGTTATATACCTCCAACGACTCAACCTGTTGAAGGACAATAGTCCAACACTCCTCTTACTACTACGAGAACATCACCCACTCCTACCCCACCCCAAAACTCGCGGGGAGGATACTCTTTACCCCCTACCTTCCTTACGAGTAATGTTAATCCTATCATAGATAATCAACAACCCGTCTTGGGTCAACCTTTCATTACTGGTCAGCATGTTGTTGATGGGGGGCAACCCCCATCTCTTAACCATAATACCAGAGGAGGAGTTCCCATCGGTCCTTCCATTGGAGCTTCCTTACCCGTCAGACCTTCCACCAAGGGATTATCCCATATTAGGGGACCCTCTCAGTCAAACCAACTGCCATGGAGTCAATCATATCTAGGTTATCTTAACCCTGTGTTGAGACAATTCAATCCCAAAAATGCACTCTATAGGATACCTTATCCTAGAAATCCATACACTCTATGGGGGCATCAAAATGTTTTACAACATGGACCCCCACCTACCATCCCTCAAGTACCACCACCCCCGTTTGGTACCCTCCCACCTCCTTCTGGAGGCGACAGGCCCCCACGCAATTTTGGAGGAGGTGTACCTCTATCTTCTAGCAGAGGACCCCCTCATTTTGGAAACCATGATCCACCCCCTCCTAGCAGCGGAGGTGGAGGCCCTCCCCCTTCAAGTGGAGGTGGAAGGCCACCCCCCCGGTGGTGGAGAACCATCCCATCCTGGTGGCGATGGTGGAGGACCATCCTATCCCAGTGGAGGTGGAAGAGGAGGCCCACACCCTTCTAGCTGCGGCAGTGGAGGACCACCTCCTCGCAGTGGAGGCGGTGGAGGTCCACATTATCTCGGTGGTGGTGGCAGGACCCCTCCATTTGGAGGTGGTGGTAGACAACCATCTCCTCTTGGTGGAGGTAGTGGAGGTCCATCCTATCCTGGTGGCGACGGTGGAACCCCACCATTTGGAGGAGGCCCACCCCCCCAGCAGTGGTGGCAGACCCCCACCTTATGGTAACGGACCACCTTATTATGGCGGAAGACCTACATATGGGCTAGACAACACACCCCCTTATGGCCAGTTTCCTCTGGGAATACCCTGGAACAAGTCGATGTAAGGTCCCACTAGTCCATACATGCCATATAAGTATTATCAGTACCCGCAACTAAATCAACAACTGCCTTTTCTAGCTACATTGGACCTACTCGACTTGTCTCATCTGACTAATGACCCCATCTTCCATGGATACAATTGGCCACCAATTCTGTTGAAACTACCATTAGATATTCCCAAATTTGATGGCAAACCTGGTGAGGATCCAAAAAACCATGTGGTGACATACCATTTATGGTGTTCATCCAACTCCTTGATGGATGACTCGATCCGTCTTAGGTTATTCCAATGGACTCTCACCGGCCCAGCTGCCAAATGGTATATTGAGTTACCACCCCACTCTTTTCTCGATTTCTACTCTCTTGCTATGTCACTTTGACCCAGTTCTAGTTACCCATTCACTATGAAACTGGTACGGACTTACTGACGTCGCTCCGTCAAAATACTGCCACTCATATCTTATATCATATCGATGACTGGTGGAGGAGATGATGTCTTCTTAAGGCTCATATCCCTGACCAACTCCTAGATGATTGGTTCACAAATTATCTCTTACATGTCATAGCTTGAGACGTGGCCATGGGAGAGGCCATCACTGAGGAACAAGCTATTGCCCATGCCCATTACTTAGACTTGGTATATGCTTAATCTGGCACGTTGTATGAAATTGTTCCTTATGCACCTTGCCCTAGGTATGACCTTGCGAAACCACCTAAGGGACCTCAAGACAATGGCATCATTGGTTCCCTTACCTCCCAACCTTCTACTCAAACTGGTGGATCGTCGAACCCCCAGGGTTCTTTCGCACCCCCACCATAGGCTGGAAAAAACACCACCAAATCACCCACTCCTGCTTCCACAGAAGAGGTGAATTCTGTTCAGTCGACTTCGTCTCAGAAGTCCAGTGGTAAGAAGAAAAACAAGGGAAAACCTAAGAAATCGTCCAATTAGCAGGAGCCCAATCCCACCCCTGAAGACACCAAACAAAAGAGGAAGTTTAAGTATCCTTGTTTATTGTGGGGTGATGACCATTTCTCCAATGAATGTCCTCACCAAGATGGAGTGCAGAAGTTTCTCAAAGGAACCTCTACTACCGCAATTCTCAACGATCCCTTCCCCACTCAGAACCAAAAAATTATCACCTAAACCTCTCCTTCCCACGGAGAGGCATCCTCCACTGCCCATGGTCTCATGATGCATACTGAGATGGTTAACTTGAACACATGTTCACACTCATACAACTCAGTCCCTCAGAAGGAACCCGTTGGAAGTAATACTGAAAAATCTTCCACTTCTATTCCCTACGTCACCGTACAACACGCTTCTCTCACCATTGAGAATCCTTCTTTAGAGTCAGTGTTGCATCCACCCAAGAGCACGATTCAGAAAGTCATTTTCAATCCCAATGCTTGGGAATCTCAAAACTACAATATTGTAGAGTACTTGGCACAAGCTCCTTGTGCTATGTCGACGCTAGAATTCTTGCAGAACTATCCCAACCAGCGCAAGAATCTTCTCATTTCCATTGGCGCAGTTGATCCAGATTCCTCTAATACAATCATGTTCCAACTAGAGTACTTTAAACCAAGGCTTTCCCACTAGTTGGCATTTCTAGTTGCCACAAACGTCACTGGGAAGACAATCCATTGTACCGTCTTGGACGAAGGTGCCTCTACCTCGGTTAGGTCGATTTCATGTTGGAGAGCCATTGGTTCTCCTGAGTTAAACCATTCTCCCATCCCCTTGAAAGCATTCGACAGTCATGGTTTCCAACCTCATGGGCTGCTATAGGCCTTTGCAGTAGAGTTGGGGGGTAGGACCGCAACCATTAACGTGAAAGTGTTTTTCGCCCCTTTAGATTATAATATTTTACTTGGTCATAATTGGTTTTATGCCATGAGTACGGTCGCATCATCTCTCTTTCCCATTGTGAAATCCCCCCACTAAGGACGAATTGTCGCTGTCTACCAACTGGACTTCTGTACACCGGACACCGCTACTCATGCTGACGATAATGCCCCATTACTCATGAAATATTTGCAACCATATGAGAGTGTGAGGGTAGGCCTCATAAAAGATTCATCTCTTGTGGGTGTTTTTCCAACCTCGGATCCCCTTAACCATGCTTCCTCGGTCAACATGATATCCTCTCTTCCCAACTGCATTGATCCATGGATCATGCCTGACGAAGACACTATGCACTTTATTGGAGACACTATGCCTCTTTCCCCCATGGAACTCATTTACGAGGCTATCCAGTCAGCACCAGAAGACCACTTGGTTGTGGCCTCTACATCATGTTCTCTACAGCGGACGTTGTCCTTACCTGATCCTCTGCTCCACACTTTTCATTTTGACGAGTCGATTATGGAGATTATGAGTGGGGATGACCCTCCATGGGAAGAGCTCCCCCATCGATGGTCTTTCTTTCCCCCACTGGATACTGTGGAGAATAGCATCACCACCATGTTTACGCCGGATGTCTACCCTTGCCCCCAATCCCTGATACTCACATGTCATACAGACACTGAGGAAAATTTAGAAAACATTGGACCTACCATTATGGTAGACATATCGGTTACTCTTCATATAGTGGAACACATTCGTTTAGGCCGGAAGTGTTCCCCTGAAGAGATTACTACTTTCACAGCCTTGTTCAAGCAATTTCAAGACGTGTTTGCTTGGACCTACAAGGAAATTCTTGGGATAGACCCTACTATTGTTTCGCACAAGATTCAAACCTATCCTGACGCTATACCAGTCTAGCAAAAGCTACAACTGGTACACCCTAGAAAAACTGTGGCGATTAAGGAAAAAATTGAAAATATCTTGAAGGTCGGTTTCATTTAGCCTATTCCATTAACAAAATGGGTCTCAAATGTCATCCCTGTAGCTAAGAAGAAGGGAACCATTCATGTCTATGTTGATTATCGAGACTTGAACAAAGCTTTTCCTAAGGACAAGTATCCCACTCCCTTCATCGACTAGATCATAGACAATCATGTAGGAAGTGTCATCTTCTCGTTCATGGATGGATTTTCCTGTTTCAACCAAATTGAGATCCACCCAACCGATCAACATAAGACAACTTTCATTTTCCCTTGGGGGACGTTTCTTTACCACAAGCTCCTTGTTTGTCTAAAAAATGTTTGTGCCACATTCCAGCAAGCCATGTCGTATGCTTTTCATGACGTGAAGGACTTTGTGGAACCTTATCTCAATGATCTCCCCGCTCATTCGTGACAGTGCGACTTCCACATTGATCATCTGACGACCGTTTTCCTCAGATGCAGGTGGTATAACATCCACCTAAACCCTCACAAGTGTATCTTCTATGTCGAGTCTGGACACCTCCTCAGTTTTATTGTCTCGAAAGATGGGATCTGCATTGATCCCTTGAAGGTGGAAGCCATCGTCTCTCTCCCACCTCCTACTAACATCATGAAACTTCAAAGTTTTCAAGGGAAGGAAACTTACAACATTTTTTCTATAATTTCGCACAAAAGATGTAGGGTTATATGAGACTACTTAAGAAGGACATACTATTCATTTGGGACAATCAAGCGCAACACTCCTTCAATAGTCTGAAGCATGCCATCACGCATGCCCCTGTGATCCAACCGCCCAATTACTACAAGGATTATATCCTTTACCTCGCTACTTCTGCCACCACGATCACCATGGTCTTGGTACAGGAGGACAACAATGCTGAGGAGCATGTGATGTACTACCTAAGTAAGGGTCTTATTGACTCTGAAACTCGTTATTCACATGTCGAGAATCTCTCTCTCACGGAAGTCATTGCCTCCAAAAGTGTCGTCACTACATACTGCTCCGCACCACCACCATCATCGTCGACTCGAACCCCATGTACCATGTTTTAACAAGTCAAGTACTTGGGGGCAAGTATTCATGTTGTATAGTGATACTTCAGGATTTTGACCTCCTCTTCGACAAAGCCAAGTCTAAGAATTCTTTGGTGTTCCCCGAGCTCATTTACGATCTTCCCCGTGTTGACTTAGGATCTGAGCCCAATGATTCTCTTGCGAAAGAAATATTGTTCCTCATTAGCACGTCTGACCCATGGTATGGAGATATTACCTTATATCTTCAAACCCAATGTTTCAACCCCCAACTTTCTCATGAGAATTGTCATCAAATACACTACCACGCAAAGTATTACCTGATCATTAGTGATACCTTGTACCGTCGTGGCATTGATTTTGTTCTTCGACGTTGTTTGACGCATGAGGAGGCTGAACACATCTTGAATGCCTGTCACGTTGCAACTTGTGGCATTCATCTCTCTAGGATGGCTATAGCCTAGAAGATACTAGGCATGGGATATTATTGGCCATCTATCTTCAAAGATTGTATTGAGGCCATTAAAAAATTTCCCCCATGTCATCATTTTCTGATGAAAAAGCGCACCCATCCAATCCCGTTACACCTGGTTATTGCCGTTGGCCCCTTCACAAAATGGGGCATTGAATTTATGCACTATAAGCCTACCTCGGCCAAGGGGCATGGCTACGTCATAGTAGATGTCGATTAATTCACAAAGTGGGGCGAGGCTATGCCTACATACACTGATGACGACAAAACCACCGCACTCTTCATGTTCAATCATGTTATCTCATGGTTCAGAGTCCCACAAGCCATATTCACCGACCATGGATCTGACTTTCAGAACCATATGGTCGATGAGTTGAGTGCCAGATTGGGTTTTTATCATGAAAACTCAACCCCTTACTACCCACAGTCCAATGGACAAGTAGAGGCCATCAACAAGGTCTTGAAAACCATGATTCAGCGCATGGTGGGTACCCACAAGTCCAACTGGCACAACATGCTCTTTTCCACACTATGGGAATACGAAATTCCGTTAATACTGTCACTGGATTTACACCGTTCCAGTTAGTTTATGGATTGGAGGAAGTCCTACCAATAGAGTACGAGATTCCATCACTCAAACTCACAGTCGAACTTCTTCCGAACACCACTACCAAGGAAGAATGTTTCCTTTACCTTGCAAAGCTTGATGAGACCCGCTACGATGTTGCTCTTGCCAACAAGGCACATAAGAATCGCATCAATACACAATATGATAGGTCGGTCAAACCTCGCGTATTTAATGAGGGTGATTTGGTCCTTATGTACGACCAAAGGCACGATAAGCTGGGGACAAGTAAGTTTGAGTCCATGTGGCATGGAACTTACATAGTGAAATGTGTTATGGAAAAAGGAGCCTACAAACTAGAGGATTATGATGGGATATCTTTGGGTGAGCCCAGCAACGGGCTCTACCTAAAGAAGTACTATGCCTGAGGATTTCACGAATAGACATCTTGTATATACTGTACATGGCATGTGTGATTTGTGTGGTGTGACGCTTTTGTTTTAGTGTGTCTGGGTCTTGTTTTGTTTCTTATACCATGTTCTGTCCGCATGTGTAGATGGAAACTTGCTACGGATTCACAGACGGTGCCAACCAACATACCCGTAACCTTGCCTCGGCATCCTGGGTACTTTATTCTCCCACTAGAGAGCTCATTAGATCAGGAGGAAGTTGTCTAGGATATGCAACCAATAATGCCGCAAAATATCAGGCAGTCATTGGAACCCTAACCGATGCTCTTTCCTTGGGTATGGACCATGTTGTTATCTATTTGGATTCACAACTAGTGGTTTCTCATATTAACCGGATCTACGCTATCTACGACCCTACTCCACTCCGTCTCTTCAGACGAGTCCATCTTCTGGAAAGGTCGTCTGAATATATTCAATACCTGCACATTCCACAAGACATGAACACAGTTTCCAACTCGATGGCCAACTTCATTCTAGATTGGTACATTACACACACATAACATATTCATAAAATATAAAAGAATACATAAAATGTAAATCATCCATTGTATAAGCAAACATGTAAACACGATCACATTAATCATCCTTAAAACACATAATGTATAAAATTGCTATAAATGTATGTATATATATAAATCCATACAAAATGATGGTGCTGATACAAAATCTGAAGCATACTAGCTTTCACTAAGTCTCTACAAAATCTGAATCTCACAAGCTTTCAGTATACATAAGTATAACATGAGCCTAAGCCTTAGGTCTCTTAGCCCTAGGTCTCGAAGCTCATGGTTGATGCTCATGGTAGCAGACTACAGCCCTTGCCACTTTGGCCAGCAGTGTACCAAAATGGGTAGACACCCCGATGGTGTACTTATGTTATCCCCGAGGTAGATCACTAACACCCGGCTTAGGGATATCCATTGTCAGCCTCTGGAGGTTCTCGTAGACCTCCTCCACCTCCTCGGTAGCATTTCGCACTGCGAGACTTGCAACCGGAACCTCTTCTCTCCTCGCAATGAGAGAGACTCCAACTACTCGCGATGGACCCACATCTACACACAACATCAAGTTATCAACACTACTCCAAAAAAATCATAAAATATATAAATGAAAAAAAACAAAAATTTGTTCTTACCAATGTTACCCCATTATGCTCCCTCGGGAAGCACCAGGTCGAGATCACCTCTGAAGTCCATCCCACTATAAGGGTAATCCTCAATCATGAGTAGCTGTCCCTCCATCCAAGTGAAGAACCCAGTTCCATAAGCTATGATGGGACCCACGCCACGTTGGTGGGCCATCACCTCTACCCATCGAATCATGTGTGGATCCCTGGCATCTCAGTCATCCAAGTCCACCTGTGAACACAGATGAGGTACCCTCTCTAGTAGAAAAGATATCACCACCAACCCATATCCAAACTATTTCAGTGCCCCACGACGACATTTGGTAAGCTGACTCTGAAGGTTGCTAAGGGGTCCCTCGCACCAGTTGAATACCCGAGGAGCCATGCACTCCTTTGCATACATTAGCTTTGTCTTGCTCGCAAGGTGAGCATACTGACTCCTCGCCACCCTCACCAAGGTGAAGAGATCGGCATGTAAAGGATGGTCTCAAATCTCCTTTATGGGAATATTCCCACTAGTATCCATAGTACCTCCAGTGCAGTACTGAGAAATCATGTCGTCCATGGTCCAATTACCTCTCGTGATCTAGTGAGAGATACGGATTGTCCCCTTCGAGATAATCCTGTCAGGAAGTAGATATCCTCGACATCTATACTCAATGCATGCACTCCGATCTCGAAGTGTTGTTGCACCGGATCCCAACATCGGATCATGTGTGTAAACAGTGGAATTTGCGCCCTCATGCCTGGTACTCGGAAGTATTTGAGTAACCCGCATCATCCAACTCGTGTTCTCGTTCTCTCCACTAAATGATCCTGTTTACCATTGTGAACCTGTCAAGAAGGACAAATAAGCACCATTAGAACTCACCCCATGCATCAAAACGTTTCTTGGGAGTTGGAAATTGAGTTGAAATTAGACGTTTGCACTGCCATAGGCCGTCTTTGTAGAAAGTGAAACATCTTTGCAAATGGACCTTACGGGATTTGCGACGCCGAATGGCTGTCACAGTTCCCATAAGGAGTGCTTCCGTCGACACGTGGGCACATTTTCCCCAAGAAAATCAACTCAAAACCTTGAAAATTAAGCAAAACCATGAAACTAATCCAATAGAAAGTTGCATAGATGAGTTTAGGCCTACCTTCTTCTGATGGCTCGCAAAATGGTGGATCGTAGCTCCCGGAATCAGCAGTTGAAATTTGGCTCCAAACAACACTTCACACTCTCCAAACTTGGTAAAAAACAATTGTAATTTATTTTCACTATTTCACCCATTTTATAACAAAAAATGGAATATTCCTTTTTATCGTTTGATGCTTTAGTAGGTTTTTACTATAGTTTGGATTATTTACTGAATTTAAACGCTTGGTTAATTATTTTTGACCTAGTCTTTGAGTTGCAGGAGAACTTAAGTGCCTAATTAATGTCGTTTTTCGTCGTGGTGATCATCTCTTAAGTGTTGTCAGGTATGAACGACTTGTTCGAGTGTATTTTGTCATTATTTCTCTCATTAAATTCAATTACTAATGATACCGAGCTTACTCTTTTTTCTTTCTCGTGCTCGTAAAACGATGAGAATAAGTCACTGAGTTATAATTTATCACTTTTTCGGGCTCGTTAAACTCCTACGAAAAAGGAACCCCTCCAGAGTCTCTCTTTAAGCTCTTTTTAGGCTCTCTAAATACAAAAAGATCGCCAAGTGAACTTGATGTGTTCACGCTTATAAAAGTATTTGAATGATCGTCTTCCTGGTGATAGTTTACCACTTTTTCGGACCAGGGGGCACTACTTACGAAAAAGGAATACTCCAGCCAATCATGACTGGAATAGTCCTCTCTCACGTTGTTTTACCCTTTTCCGAGCGAAGAGGCTAACATTACAAAAAAGGACCTTTGGATTATTCTTTAGTTCTTTTCAGACTCTCTAAACACGAAATGACGCCGAGTTTACCTTCTATGGACTTGTTAAAACTCAACATTGAAGGGCCCATCGTGGGATGAACCCCTCCTTTCCCAGGTTCAGAAAATGTTTGGGATTGGATTCATTTATGAGATGAGCTATACCGAGCATTTGGTTACCCTCATCAAGCTTGTCAAAAATGCATTAGGCACTCATCAGTCATGATGGGGAAAAAGGAAATTTTTTGTGTTACACCTTATCAGTGGCAGTACTTAGTCGTTCTTGAACATGGCACTCATTTGCATTTGCATACAGTACTTGGGTCATCCGTTTGTCCTCGAGTTTTTCCTACTTCCTGAGTCTTGTTACTCCTTTGGGTTATTGAAAGAATACTTCAATCATCAGTTGCATTAGGAGTTGGAGTCATTCTCATCATGTCAATACTGCCAAGTCATGCCATGCCCATGTTCAAGAATACATTCACCACTCATTATTTGCAGTTAGTACACCTTCCACCATGTCGGTCTACTCTGAGTCAGTCTTGCATGTTACTGTACCATCCGATTTACTCCATACATCTGTTGTCAAGTTTCATTTCGTTGATGGGGGATTCATCATGGCCCTCCTTCGACAGATTCATCCTTGTCGACTTCAACACATCATCTAAGGATTGAATCTAGAAACCAACCAAGTACCTTGGGCTTACATGCCTCAATGGCAGGTTACCTTGCTTTCGACATGAGTTCACATCATTGACTCTTGATTGAAATATTTCACTAAGCGTTCGACTTCAACTCATTTATTCGTGCTTGATGATATGTACTTTGATACCTTGGGAATCATTGACATCAATGGTGATTTCCCTTGTGCTTGTTGACGGTATAAATCAATGACTGGTAATCAAGTGGTTTATACCATGTTCAACATCAAGACATTTGTAATCACATGGATAGATTCGTACCATTGCGGGTTCGACTTGAAGACCCTGGGGAGTCATTTTTTACCCAGGTTGCGATGGAGATTTTTTTGAGTCATATTACATGGATCCACTTTTGTGTTAGTCATGGTTGTGTTATCATATCATCATGGATCTACGCTTGTGTCCAGTAGCCATGATTGTGTTCAATCGGTCATTACTTCCATGGATCTGCAATGTATTAGTTGGTAGTCATGTTGTGAGTCATACAATACTATGTTCTCAGAGTCAGTTGTACTACATCAACATCCTCCATCTGAAAAGTCCTTGCCAATCCTTCTTTCAAATCATTTCACCTGTCAAGTTCCAACAACTTCATGCTTTGTGGGGCATTCTGTTACACCTAAATCTTGCCACCTTAAGACCTAGTGTAAACCTCTCTGAAGTCCCCATGACTAAGATATCAAACTGGAAGAGATACTGACCTATTTCCATATGGTTTTGTGAGGTCGTTGCAGGTCACCTTTATGCAGCATGCGATGGGGCAGGTTGTCCTAATGCAACCTGCGACAATGTGAGTTAAATGGATAAAAGGGCATCTTCGAGCCAATTCTCGAAGGCGTGTGATGTGGATCCCTATCCCTAACCTATAGGAGAGCTAGCATTCGGCTCCCTATCCCTTTGGGACGATCCCTTAGTTCGCTCCCATTATACCTCAACCTACCCTATCCTCTTAGTCCTATATATATGAAGCTCATTCCCATTCCAAAGGGAGGAAGTCTATAGTACTTGCATGCTGGTGAAATTAGCTTAGCAGATCTCTACTCAGTTTTTGGGAGACCTATACTTCCTTTGGAGGCTTTGGCATTGGCTTGTTGGAAGAGGATTGTGACGTTAAGATTTGGTTGTAATCATCTCTTCTTTATACTTCCCTCTTTTAATATAGTAATATAAACTCTTTCCACCAAATGTTTTTTTGTTAATAATGTTTGTGTAGTTTACTTTCTTAACTGTTTACTTAGATATGTTACTGTTTAGATGCATTTTACTACTTGTATTGTTCTGTATGTCTTGATAGGTCTTGCAGCTGAGATCTAATGACTGTGGAGCTTGGATCAACATCAAGGAGAAAGATATACAAGCTAGAGGTAAGACATCTAATCACTCGATCTTTAACTAGATCTAGGAAAGCAGTTTCATATTCTGTCCCACTTGTTCTAGATTCACATTGAACTAGGGAGATCACGCCTTAAGTCCACTTTCGGTATATTGTCTGGTAACAACTGCTCCAATCCCATTCCCTGAAGCATCACACTCAAGAACAAAAGGTTGAGAAAAATATGGAAGTGCAAGAATAGGACAATTGCTCATCACCTCCTTCATTCTGTTGAACATTTGTTCAGATTCTTCTGACCAATGGAAAGCTCCTTTCTTAGTGAGGTCTGTCAATGGATATTTCAATTTGGAAAAGCATTTGAAACACTTCTGGTATTAGGGACATATCCCAATGAAACCTCTTAGTTCAGTGATATTTTTAGGACTAGACCAATCTAGAATGGCTAGGATCTTTTCCATGTGAACCTTAACTCCAACTTGACCAATAACATGACTAAGATACAAAATATGGCTCATCCCAAACTCACACATTAGCTTTGCATAGAAAGATTGATCTGCCAAGATTGTTAGTACAATATCCAAATGATGCAAATACTCTTCCCAAGTCCTACTATAGATCAAAATATCATCAAAGAAAACAAGTACAAACTTACGGAGCTTCCTACTGAACACTCTGTTCATGCAAGATTAAAAATTTGCAGGTGCATTTGTTAGGGCAAAAGGCATAACCAGAAACTCAAAGTGCTCATGGTGACATCGGAAAGTTGTCTTCTGTATTTCTTCTTCTTTCATGTTGATTTGATGGTAAATAGACTGAAGATCAATCTTTGAAAAGTACTTGGCCCCATGGATCTCATTCATAAGCTCATAAATCCTTGGAATATGATATATGTTCTTTATAGTCTTCTTGTTGAGAGCTCTATAATCTATGCACATCCTCATGGTCCCATCTTTCTTCTTCACAAGGACTACTCATGAGGAAAAAGGATTTGAACTTGGCCTAATGAACCCAAAGTCAAGCAATTCCTTGATGGTTCACTCTATCTCATCCTTGAATATTTTTGGGTGCTTGTAGGGATGTACTTCGATAGGTGCAGTTCCTATGTCCAACTCAATCCTATGCTCTACTCCTCTATCAGGTGGCCTACCATGAGGGAGATCCATAAAAACCTTATCATTCTTTTGGAGTAACTTTTGAATGTATTTAGGATAATGAGCTACCTCAAATGAGATTCCCTTTGTGGTGATTAGGAATTCGGCAACCCATTCAATATCTCCATGCCTTAGTATGGATCTCATACTGTGTGCACTTACCACTTGTTTTGGATAGGTTTTGATCCCTCTAATCACTACCTCCTTCCCAACTTCTCCCTTGAATATAATATCAGGGAATTGGTATTCTATTGAATGCTTACCAATGGAATACAACCATTGTACTCCCAAAATCATGTTAGTATAAGTCACATCCACAACATAGAAGATATCTCTAATGGTATGTTCTCATACACAAATATGCAATTTAGGAATCCATCTACAACAGTTCATAGAGTTATTACTTGGAATGATAACAGTGAAGCCTCCAAATTTTTCAGTATATAACTTCCTTCTCTCAACCGGAGTTGAGTCAATGAAGTTATGTGTTTCTCCTCCATCTACCAACACAGTGACAAATTGTCCTTGAACCACTCCTTTGAATCTGAGTGTATGGAAGCAAGGTACCCCTAAAAGTACTGCAATCTTGCAATGCTCGGGGGTAGGTTCTTCTTTTGCAGTCTCATACGCCACTTTTTCATCTGTTGGGGCCTGTTCTTCCTATTCCTCGGCTTCTCTCTCTGAATAAACCTCAATGTAGTGTGCTTTTCCTTTAGAAAATCTATATCCTGGAACCCATGGCTCCTGACAGATGAAGCACAACTTCCTTCTTCTCAATTCATCTCGATAATTAGCATAGTTATCCTTTCTGAAATTTCCAGAAGGACTCTTCATGGGTGGCCTTTGGTTCTTGCACTGAGTAGGACCAACAGGCCTAGGAGGAAATCTGGTCCTTGGAAGAGAGTCTTGCAAGTCTCCGGTTCAACTTAGTGCATCTTGAAAGGTAAGGGGTCTGTAAGCTTTTACCAATCCTTTCAAAGGTTCTGATAACCCTTCAATGAAAAAAAAGACCAGTCTAGCTTTTGAAATATCAGAGACAATCACAACTAATTTTTGGAACTCAAAGATGTAAGCTTCAAGAGGTCTAGTTTGCTTCGCATATGCTAGTTACCTGAAGGTGATTGCAGGATCTCTTCTTTCGAATCTTTCATCCAACCTTATTCTGAACTCTTCATAGGTGGTCACTTGGTCATTCCCGAGAGTCTTTAGGACATGAAACCACTAGTCTTTTTCTTCCCCATCTAAGTGTAGAGTAGCCATCTTGATGGCATCTCTCTCAACCATAGGATTCAATTGAAAATATGTGTCAAGTTTCTGAATCCAGGAGTTAGCAATACATTTATGTGAAACATCAAAATACAGTACATAAATCTTGCCAATGGCATTTCTGAGTTCATAGTTTTGATTTTTCATCCTAAAGCCTCCTCTTGGGTTGGAATTGTACTGTAGATCACAAAAGTCTTAGAATGGTATAGCACTTATGCATTCTTCATTCAATGTAAGGTAATCAACATATTTTTCCTCCCATGAAGCAAGACCTCCATTTCAAACCTCAAGTTCCTCTCTTGGGTCTTCAATAAACTTAGGAATAGTAGGCATAGAGTGAGCTTGAGATTCCATATTGAATTCATCAGGGCGATTTTGAGGCCCAATATTTGAGAAAATATGGCCACCACTCACCCTCCTTTCTCCATGTGGTGTACCATTGTTGCTCCCCTCTCCATTCTTTTTTCCTAGTTATTGAGCTAATAACTCTTTGGTCTCCTTTCCAAATTGAACAATATTGAGGGAGATGTGTTGAAACCCCTTCATAATTCCTTGAACAAAGAGTTTGAACTCATCTTTGTCCTCATTGTGAGACATGTGTGATTCTCCTTGCAACTTTCCTTCAATAGAATTTATCTCTTCTCCCTCTTCTTCCTCTGATAGAGGATCCTTCTTCTTGGAATATATGTATCTTCTTGGATTCATGGAAATATATTAAGAGTAGGTTCAGAGTACCATTCTATGATACCACTTTAATGTACCAACTAGGATTAGTGATACACAAACTCTCTACTTCATAGAATCAATTAAAACAATGTTTATGGAAGCTAATTTGACTGAGGGTGGACAAGATCAAAAGATTTAGATAAAATGAAGGATATGATATTTTTTGATAACTCTGAAAAAAGTATTGATACCATTGATGTTTCAATATCATCAAATCTGAAATCTACTCCAATGCTCCTGGGCCCCTCAACATATGCAGACTAGTATGGGTATAAGATTTAACTGGATGCAAGGGATGAGTGTTTCTGAATCAGGAGGATAAATAAAATAAAATAAAATTCATTACACAATAAAGTTCCATTCCATAAAGTTATATGAATTTCTTAATAAGTCTCACAAAAATACAAGTAATTTGACACTCTAGGATTGCACAACTAGTAATTTCTAAAATCATACATGGATTGGCTAATTTGAAGGCTCATGAATTTCTCAAATCATACATGGATTGGATAATTTGACATGTTAATTAACATAATAAACAATAACAAACTCATTTGGAACTATTATCATTCATATTTCACAAGTATTCTGAAAACTAGTCAAAATCTAGGCAAATCTAGAAGGGGTGGAGAAAATTCTGAATATTTCTAAATTATGTAATATTAAATGACATGAATGATATAGTAGATTTATGTTGACAATAAATAAATCCTAAATTATCCAAGAGACTCCTCAAATAATTGCAAAAACTCTACACCTCTCCTACACAACAATCTAGCATTGGAAATCACTAAGAAGCTCTAAGATTGAAACCATGGTCTTCATGAAGATTTCTGAAATTCGACCCAGCCTTGGTTCAGATACAGGACCTGAAAATAAACTCAATTAAAATGGCTTAATACCATCATCCTCTCACAAAATGTAGGGGCACATCTCCCAAGTCTCTGAGGCAAAATTTCTCTCATACCAATACTCAAACTGACAAAAGATGTGAATGTGGTGCACACTGGTTTATTTATAAATATTGTATGTCTTGGGGAGCAAGTCTCCATAGATAATGCACCCTCCTTGAGTGTCATGTCCCCTCCCTAGTGACCATGGTCACATCTTGGATCCTCCCATCCCTAGGGGGTCTAGGTGATTAATTAATTATGAATTTAATTCATGGGGATAATTTTGAGGCAAGTACACCTTAGGAAATAATTAATTATTAAGTTATTTAATTAATTATGAAAGTTGGAATTAATGTTGAGAGGTATTTTGGTATTTTTAATATTTAAATTCTAATAAATGTTGCCAAGTTGGATAATGAAGGCTAGGAGGTCGAATTGGTGGCAAGTGGATAACCTTGCCCAAGTGGAGAATATTTTAGAAAGGAAAGAAAGTCAAAATGGAAATAGAAACTGACAAAAGCTGGAAAAAGTTGGAAAAAGTAGAAAAGTGGAAAGTAAAGGAAATGGAAAGAATCAGGAAAAGCATTCAGAAGAGAATTAGCAACATCCAGAAAAGCAGCTAAGGTGCACTTGCCAATTTTGACTGAAGGAGGTTGAGGAAAGAAAGTGGAGAAAGATCAGAAGTTGTCAATCTCAGAGGGAATGCACCCTACCTCCCCCACACGTGTGGTCTAGCTTTCCAAGCAATCTATCTCATCTATTTAGGCATTATTCCAACTTCAGAAGAGAACTTTGGTCATTTGCAATTTTGGTTTGAGAGCTCTGAGCTTCTCAACTTTTGAGTGATGTGCCTCAACAATTTCTCTTGGGAGATGTGCCCCAAGGCCTTGTGAGTTTTCTATGAGTTTTATGTAGGTACAAAAGACGGTATTACAGCTAGTGACATCCATTATTGAGCAGCAGTGAAGATCTATTGCCTGATTAGAGAAGAGGCTTCCATTGGCGGGGTTTTGCAGTTAAATTTGAGGAGAAAACACCAAAGATGAAGAGTAATATGGGAAGGTGTTCTCAGAATATTTTGTGAGTCCAATCAGTGGTCATTTGTAGACATAAGAGGTTGTACATTCCAGAATATAAAGTGCAGATCGAGTTCCCCCTCTCTTCTCTCACTTCTACTCTTCCCACTGCCAGATTGGAGGTGATTTTCCTAGAAGAGGAGAACCAAAAGATTATGAATTTCATGGAAGGTCTTTGCATTCAGATTGCAGAAATTTTAGGCATCTAACAAGTAGATGGGCTGATAAATACTTCCAGTTCAGATCCACAGTAATTCTCTCCTCTCTACTTTGTTCTACTAGCTCATGTAAGAAGAAAATAGCCTGTGAGGCATTGTCATTTGCAAAGCAAGCACTAGAAGATAAAAGAATTGTTCTGAACTCTATATTGGATGTTTATTGGTTATAATAATTAATATCAGACTTAATATAATTATCAAAATAGAGTTTTCATTTATTTTAAGCAGTTTACCATTGCAAAATCCAAGACTAGCTAGTTTGATGCCTAAATTCGACTAGTTTTTCCATTTTGTCTATAAAATTCATTATGTACACTCTTTTGTTAATCCGTCAGTTGGAGAAGGTCCTTGACACATCCCAGTATTTATAAAATCCCTCATTTCCAGAATTTGGTAGCCTTTAGACAATGTGTGGGAAGTTCTGAAAAAGACTAGCCCCTCAATCCCAGGAGAGACCAAAAGCCCCCATTCTCTGCAAAATCTTCCAAGACTGATAATTTATCATTCTGAAAATAACCAAAAACCCATGGAATGTCATAAACCCTAATTATCCTTCCCGATCTTGTTTGTATATGCGGATGTACCCAGGAAGCATTGCGGTAGGCTTCAGCAACAACTGATGTCCAAAACATAAATGGTCTCCATACATTGTACAAAGGATCCAATTTCCATTTGTCAAATTTGCTGCTGCACATTGTCCAATACAAATTCCAGAACTGAAAGTTCATCCTACCAAACTCGGTTTCAAGTCTCCTTACCCATCACTGACTTCCTACTATGTTCGGTGAATTGATTAAAAAAATGGACAAGTAAATTTTATTTAAAATTCTAAACTTGGAGTTAATATCTTGGTTGAATTCTCCCAAGGATATTACATTGAGTGGATGAGGAAAGCTAGCTTTCCTTGTTTTTCCTTTTTTTCTTTTCTTTCCTCCTTTTTCCTTTTATGACTGATTTTCCACTTTTTGCTTTGGATTTTTCTTCTTTTTCTTCTTTTCCTGAACTTTCCTTCTTTGCTGACTTTCCTTCTTTGTGCTGCTTTTCCTGATTTTCTCTTAATTTCTTCCTTTTTCCTAATTTTCTAGATTTATGTGCTCTCTCCTTGAATTCTTCCTCGTGCCTCTTCTCATTCAACCTTATCCACTAATGTTCCCTAGTGGAGCATTATCTTCATTTATTCAACATAAAAAATATTAAATGCATCATAAATAATTATTTCAAGTGGATAACAAACTTTGGATAAAATGAAATGCGCACTCCTAATTAATTAATTGCATGGAATACAAAATTTAACCCCATGATACTGAAGTTTTCTCCTCAACCCAAGGGATTGGTTGGGTTAGGATATTGATCCAATGTTCATTGTTGGGGCATAATGGGGGTTTTTCTCTGGGAATTAACTCTCTCCATATATTAATAGTGCAATGGAATCCGAGTTTCAAGCAACAAAAAAAGGAACATGTATTAGGATATTGAGTTAGAAAAATGTTTCCAAGCAATTTATAAAAATGGTCTTATGGAGACACTCCACACAACACTTTCAATAATTACCCTTATGTCCAACATACTAATGTATACAATCTAAATATACATTAAAAAAAACTTATTTACAATTTTATTCTAATTAAATTTTATATATAAAGAGAGGTGGAAGGATATCATTAACTAGTAAAAATACCATTAAAAAAATTACTTTTAAAAACATCTAATAATAAAAATACTAACATTAAAATACATAAATAAGAACTATAATATAATAAAAATTTAAACTATTTCAACACCCACAAAAGAAAAAATAAATATGCTATATATCATAAAATATATATATATAATCAATTCTAATCAAACTCAATTGCTAATATTTTGTAAACTCAATTACTAATTATTTTTTTAATAAAATTTAATTACTAATTTACTGCAAATCCAATTACTATCATATTCATAATTGGTTGTATCATTTATAATTAGGGAAGTGATCACTATTATTGAGTATACTAAAAAGGAGTACAAAATGTGAACATGAGCGTAGGTATTATATGATATGTGTATTCACAAATTATGTGTCCAATTTACACATATGACGTCAAACTAGGACTGGTAAACTATATTACCATGATAATGACCAACCTGGAACACTCAATCTGCTATATTTTTTCTATTCCATCCTTACACTTTTGGGTTGGAATTTTGAGGTAGCAAACGTATCTAAAAAAACATTTACTATATAAAAGCTATCTTTATCAGAACTAGTAGGATTCAATATGATGATGTCAACCATAAGGGTAGATATTTTTAGAGGAAAACGAATATCACTACTTTTTTCTATTGTATTTTCAAGTTATCTCCTTGTTGGTCTACTCAAATTTTCAATGTGAGTACTTTTTCAATGTGAAATTAAATTTCACATCCAACAAGTACCCACTCGACATAATAGACTCTTTGTAGGAAAAAAACTTGAAATGAATTAAACAAACATGTATTTCATGAATGAAGTGTGAAAACATAAACATTAGAAATTATTTTCCTACACATGAATCCATCCAACAACCCTTACTAGGATGTAACTAAGATCAAAACCATATGGCGAATATAATATGGATTCAATATTAATTTGAATAAAGTACCCCATTACTCATTTTTAACCATTTAACAACTAATGCAAAATGTGACCCTAAAATCTAGCCTCCAAGTGAAAATATGGTTTGGGAGAAAATACAGTGTGATTTTGAGATCATAAAGGTTGATATCTTTGGAGTGTTCAAGCATCTCTCATTTATGTTATCGCAAGTCACTAAGGCATGGCTTGTCTATCAAGTATATATGCAAACTTTGTCAATTCTCTAAATGCTTTGGCTATGTTTTATTTCATTGTTGCTCTGGAAATAAATATCCACTATGTGTCAACAATAATATTTTCAGAGTTTCATTAAACTATTTTGGAAATAATTATTGCATCCAACAAATTTGGATTGTATTGTATATCTTCGTCTCCTCAAACCATATTATTAGTGACACACAGAAAATAATATCCAACCTAACTATGCAAAATCAAACCTAAGGAGTTCCAATGCCAACTGAGAGTCTTTGTGATTATTTATATTTTTTTACAAATTCGATTTATTTTAGATATATGTAAAATTTGTCGAATCGAATAAATTAATATTTTAAAAAAAATATAATTTTATTAACTTATAATATATTTATTTTTAAATAAGATAAAAAACTATTTCAATAAAAATATCTTATTATATGATTATGTCAATTCATTTTATTATAATAATAATGTAAATAATTAAATTATTGCTATCCTTTTTGAAAAATCATGCATAATTTTAATGAGACACTTATTTCACAATCCAATATGTGAAAATTTGGAAATATAAGACAATTTACTATAATATCCCTGATCTGGAATTTTTAGAGATACTCACTCCTCTTTTGGAATCAACTGCAAATGTTTTAAGACTAGGCCATAACTTGTAACTAGAAACACACTCATTTGGTAAAATGGTCATAACTTGGGAAGACATAAACCTTTTTTAGTGAAACAAAAATTGGTATGTAATATAACCAACCATAATTTTTGGGATATCTTAACTCAGTTGCAAAAGAACAAGTAAAAAAAAAATGAAAACTAGTAGCTAGTATTAGGCTAGAATTGTCAAAACTAGTTTTGCAAACAATTAAACCCTCCCACATCTTCCTAAGGTGGTTTTTTTTTCTTTTTTGTGAATGATATAAGATGTGCAGTATCATATATAATAGGGGATAAGAAAGATTCATAATCCTTTGTAAAAATTACTAGGACCATTTCTGTTTCCACAACAACTACAACTGAAGTCTACTCCAAAGCTTCCTGGGTACACCAACATATGAAAACTAGATCCTTTCTCTAACTTGGGATGAAATAATAAGTTGTATGGATTTTTGTTTCCTCTTCTATATTTATATACAACCTATTAGGAGTTTAGGGATACAAATCAGAGAGTTTGGAGCTCAAAAGAGGAAGTGTGCTACCTAGGACTGCTCAACTAGTCTTCATTCTGAATTTTCCAAACAGTCTTAGGAGGTCATGAATTGTGAGTTTGAGTCTTGGTTTTTATTAAGTGGGTTTTCAAACACCTAATACAATTTATGGAATAAAAATTGGACTCATAGAACTCCTTTTGTAAAAGATACTACAAGACTAGTCAAAATTCTAGGCATAAAGAGCTAGTCTTGAAAAAATGAAGTACAAATAGCCATAGAGGCTCACAAATTATTTCTCAGAACTACTGTATGAATTTAGAAAAAATAAATAATACGCATCAATATTTATCATAATTTATTATCATCATTAGAATGCATTCATAACTCATACTTACAGATTGTCCTCAATCTTTGAGATCTTGCAACAATGGAGCGTAATTCTTTAATGGGACCATGAAAGAAGTGTTGGCTGCACTTTATCACGACCATATGATGATAATGAACATCATATAGCTGATGGGATACACTAAATAAAACTGATATATCTCATAGGGGTGCAATTACCCTAGTTGATATCTTCTCCAGATGAATACCAACACAAATCTTCAATGATATGGCACTAATCTTAGTACCAAATCTTGAGGCTCAAATTCTTCAGGATGTATGATAGTTCAGACCTATAAATCAGGCTATAATGGATGTACATTATCTGAGAATAATAATAATGGAACAATTACTATGGGCGCATCTCCCACAACTAGCTAAGGGCACGTCTCCAAATCCTAGAGAAGATCAGAGCTTTCTCAATGTAAAGGTTAAACTTTCAAAATATGTGAATGATGCTCTCTCTCTCTCTTTTATAGACTATAGATTCTTATGAAATTCATTAAATTCATGGTATTTGGTCCCTAGGTCATCCAAGTGCCTTCCTTAGCGAATTTGCAAATTACTTGCTTTGTGCACCCTTTCTTGCTTTTTGCTTGATTTTTTCTACGTTTTTCTTTTCCTTAGCTTTTTTTGGTTTTCACGGGATTTTCCTTGATTTCTTAGTGATTTTTATTTCTTTTTTTTATTCTTTTTACTTCTTTTATGCATACTTTCTACTTTTATGAGTTTCTCGCTTTTGGGATTTCGTCCATCTTTTTAGTGGCTTTCTTGATTTTCTCTAATTTTCTTCAAGATGTCATCTTTTGGAAAGCAAGTATTTGAGTCCCACCTTATCCTAATGCTCCTCCTAGCCACGTGAACGTCAATAAATTTATCCAAATATTAATTAATATTAATAAATAGCACAATTATGATCCACCTTTATTTATTTAATTTACATGGGTGACTAAACCAAAATTTACCCTTTTTAATTACTTAAGGCTAAAATGTCAGTAGGACCCATGGGGTTATATAGAATAGGGGAATGATCAAGGATCACTATGTATGGTGCATGGAAATCCATGGTGATATCAAAATTGTGACATGACATTCCTCGCCTCCCAATCTAGCTTGTCTTCAAGCAACTTCAATCCATGGTGCTGCAAAATCTATTCTTCTTCCCATGTTACATTCTCATTAAGAAACCCTTTCCACTGCAGGAGATACTTTTAGATAATTCTATTTATCCACATGTGCAGAATCCTTTTAGGAACAAGAACCATTTGTAACTCATCAGCTGGAAGAATATACTTTGATATAGTCACTTGTTTACACAATTCTTTCCATTGAATAAGAGACATAAAGTGTAATGTACTCCTTGCCTCCCTCGGGAAGCCCCGACTCACAAATAACCTTTCCAATATCCTTATTAATTTTACATGGACCATAGGGGATTGTACTTAACTTTTAAGCCCCTTCCTCATTCAAGAGGTATGGCTCATATGGATGCAATCTTTGATGTTCCAAATCAACCACCTGGAAGCTTAGCCCCCTCTTGCTCTTGTCTTCAAGCACCTGCTACTGATTTTGGACTGTTTGAATAATGCTTTGGAGTGCCTCTTGGATTCCTTGATGCACTTGAATCCAATCCATTGCTACTTGTGCATTTCCATCCTCATAAATATGATCCATGTAGTTGTGATTTTCATACCAATACCAAGGTTGGAATGAAGACATTCCATTGGACATGTGGGAATAAATGTAGGAGCAGAATTTGGCCAATCAAGAATGGCCCCAAGCTGCTCCATATGTGTCTTCGTACCATATTTCTCATTTTCATGGCCAATTTCCAAGATCCCCATCATACCAAATTTGTATTTAGAGAACTTTCCATGTAAATTTGTCTCTGTCAAAAGGGTTAGCATAGCTCCCAAATGGTGCATGCATTCTTTCCAGTTCTTGCTACAAATCAAAATGTGATTAGAAAGAACAAGTACATACTTACAAAGTTGATTTCCAAACAGCTTGTGCCTACAATATTAGAGTGTAAATGGTGCATTATCCATTTCAATGGCCATGAATAAGGATCTATAATGATCGCACCAACAACATCTAGTTTCCTCCTGCATAATTTCTCCCTTCAAGCTAAAATGGTGATGGCTAACATGGGGATCAAACTTGGGGAGGTTCTTGTCCTCATGCATTCCATTCCTTCCCTTTTTATATTGGGTATGCGTAGTTCTTGTTAGTGGCACACTTGACGATCCCTCCAAAAAATATTTTGTTCTATTTTCGGCTATTTTGGGGGAATTTTCTAACAATATGTAATTTAATCCTGGTTAAGGGATTGGGCTCTATTTTCTAATCTAGGTTAACGGATTAGGGTATTGTATTCTTCGAAATACATATATTGTATTATGAGTGATTCATAATGAGAATGAGAAAATAAGAGGTGTGGCTTGAAGTTTGGCTGATTTTGTCGGTTAAGGGTTTCTAGGGTAAATATTTGTGTATTAGGTGTGAATGATATGGTATAATCTCTGCTTTTCTTAAAAGAATATGTATACTTTTCTTCTCTACACATGTTTAAAACTTACATGTGGTATCAGAGCTCGATTATTTGGTTTCGGGGGGATGCCTCTGTTGCTGAGGGTTCAATGTGATTGATAGATAACGGGCTTGTGATAAACCTGAGTTCAATGAGAGATTTGCATATTTGATTTGTGCATTGAAAGAAAATGGAGAGAAGTTCAAGAATTGAGATCGAGAAATTTAACGGCCAAAACTTTGAGCTATGGAAGCTCAAAATGGAGGATCTTCTTGTAAATCAGGAACAATAGATTGTTGTTGATCTGGGTACACCACCCATTGGAACGTCGAAATAATATTCAAAGAAATTAGATAGAAGAGTGAGGAGTAAAATCCCACTGTTCTTATTAGACTCTTTGTTGTTGAACGTATCTAGAGAAGAGACTACACTAAATATTTGGGAGAAACTAGGGAGTTTGTATCAATCAAAATGCCTTGTAAATAACTTGTTTCTGCAAAAGAAATTTTTTCACCTTAGAATGGATGATAATGACACAGTGACAGAGCATCTGAATGTCTACAATACTCTCATAAGTCGAATAACCTAGGTTGGCATTAAAATGGATAAAGATAAATGTATTACATTATTGTTTTCTTTGTCAGATTCCTAGGACAACCTAATTGTAGCAATAGGGAGTGCTAATCAAGTCACTTTAAAATTTGATGAAATAGCAGCATCCCTACTATTAGAAGAGATGAGGCAGAAAACCATGGATACTCATAGCATGGATTCCTTGTCTGTGAGAGATCACCCCCATGAGAGAAAAAAAAATAAGGGATATCGGGGGAGATCTAAATGTAAGGGTAGATCTAAATCCCCAAGAAAATTTATAAGGAAGTGTTGGAAATGAAGTAAAGTTGGGCACTATAAAAAGGATTGTATATCTAAGAATGTTGAGAAAGGAAAGGGATCTAACGATACCTATACCATAGAGGAGAAGACTTACTTAGAAGAAGGAGGGGATGTGTACCTAACTTCCACTGGTAATCATTCAAAACATGATATATGGTTGATTGACATGGGTGCATCATGTCATGTGTCCCCTCATAGGGAGTGGTTGTGTGAATATGAAAAGTACAATGGAGGAAATGTGTTCTTGGGAGATGATTCACCATCCAGTATCATTGGGCATTGTGGATTCAAGTTGAAAATCATGGATGGAAGGATTAGAGCTCTCCTCAGAATACTACAGATTCCAAATCTAACAAGAAACTTTATATATGTTGGAAAGATGGATATTGCAGCTATAAAGACTATCTGTGGAGATGGTGATTGCAAAATGGTTCGAGGATCAATGGTATTGATGAGGGGATTTTGGTATGGAACTCTATACAAACTATTGGGAAGAACCATCATTGGTGAATGTAACAGTTCCATTGTTCATGAGAGGAGAGATATATAAGACAGAACCCTGATTGCATTAGGATAAGAGTCAATGCTATGGCATCAAAGAATGGGGAAAATTGGAGAAAAGGGCCTTCGAGCATTACAAGGTAAAAGTATGGTTGAAGGTATGACTGATTGCACTCTAGATTTTGATTTCTTGAACATTGAATATATGGAAAACATAATCGAGTAAGATTTGCATCTAGTGCTACAAGAGAAAAGGGAATTTTAGATTTAATACACAGTGATGTGTTTTGGGATATCTTAACTCAGTTGCAAAAGAACAAGTAAAAAAGGAATGAAAACTAGTAACTAGTATTAGGCTAGAATTGTCAAAACTAGTTTTGCAAACAATTAAACCCTCCCACTTCTTCCTAAGGTGGTTTTTTTTTCTTTTTTGTGAATGATATAAGATGTGCAGTAACATAGATAATAGGGGATAATAAAGATTCATAATCCTTTGTAAAAATTACTAGGACCATTTCTGTTTCCACAACAACTACAACTGAAGTCTACTCCAAAGCTTCCTGGGTACACCAACATATGAAAACTAGATCCTTTCTCTAACTCGGGATGAAATAATAATTTGTATGGATTTTTTTTCCTCTTCTATATTTATATACAACCTATTAGGAGTTTAGGGATACAAATCAGAGAGTTTGGAGCTCAAAAGAGGAAGTGTGCTACCTAGGACTGCTCAACTAGTCTTCATTCTGAATTTTCCAAACAGTCTTAGGAGGTCATGAATTGTGAGTTTGAGTCTTGGTTTTTATTAAGTGGGTTTTCAAACACCTAATACAATTTATGGAATAAAAATTGGACTCATAGACCTCCTTTTGTAAAAGATACTACAAGACTAGTCAAAATTCTAGGCATAAAGAGCTAGTCTTGAAAAAATGAAGTACAAATAGCCATAGAGGCTCACAAATTATTTATCAGAACTACTGTATGACTTTAGAAAAAATAAACAATACGCATCAATATTTATCATAATTTATTATCATCATTAGAACTCATTCATAACTCGTACTTTACAGATTGTCCTCAATCTTTGAGATCTTACAACAATGGAGCATAATTCTTCAATGGGAGCATAAAAGAAGTGTTGGCTGCACTCGATCACAACCATATGATGATAATGAACATCATATAGCT
Organism: Larix kaempferi; assembly: GCA_027924585.1. NCBI lineage: Eukaryota > Viridiplantae > Streptophyta > Pinopsida > Pinales > Pinaceae > Larix > Larix kaempferi. Next base: position 340,123 of record BSBM01000270.1, on the reverse strand, counting down.
GATGGGAGACACTAAATAAAATTGATATATCTCATAGGGGCGCAATTACCCTAGTTGATATCTTCTCCAGATGAATACCAACACAAATCTTCAATGATATGGCACCAATCTTAGTACTAAATCTGGAGGCTCAAATTCTTCAGGATGTATGATAGTTCAGACCTATAAATCAGGCTATAATGTATGTACATTATCTGAGAATAATAATAATGGAACAATTACTATGGGCGCATCTCCCACAACTGGCTAAGGGCAAATCTCCAAATCCTAGAGAAGATCAGAGCTTTCTCAATGTAAAGGTTAAACTTTCAAAAGATGTGAATGATGCTCTCTCTCTCTCTCTTTTATAGACTATAGATTCTTATGAAATTCATTAAATTCATGGTATTTGGTCCCTATCTCATCCAAGTGCCTTCCTTATCGAATTTGGAAATTACTTGCTTTGTGCACCCTTTCTTGCTTTTTGCCTGATTTTTTCTACTTTTTTCTTTTCCTCAGCCTTTTTTTGGTTTTCACGGGATTCTCCTTGATTTTTTAGTGATTTTTATTTCTTTTTTTATTCTTTTTACTTCTTTTATGCACACTTTCTACTTTTATGAGTTTCTTGCTTTTGGGATTTCGTCCATCTTTTTAGTGGCTTTGTTGATTTTCTCTAATTTTCTTCAAGATGTCATCTTTTGGAAAGCAAGTATTTCAGTCCGACCTTATCCTCATGCTCCTCCTAGACACATGAACATCAATAAATTTATCCAAATATTAATTAATATTAATAAATAGCACAATTATGATCCACCTTTATTTATTTAATTTACATGGGTGAGTAAACCAAAATTTACCCCTTTTTAATTAATTAATGTTAAAATGTTTGTAGGACCAATGGGGTTATATAGAATAGGGGAATGATCAAGGATCACTATGTATGGTGCATGGAAATCCATGGTGATATAAAAATGGTGATATGACATTCCTCCCCTCCCAATCTAGCTTGTCTTCAAGCAACTTCAATCCATGGTGCTGCAAAATCTATTCTTCTTCCCATGTTACATTCTCATTAAGAAACCCTTTCCATTGCACGAGATACTTTTAGATGATTCTATTTATCCACATGTGCAGAATCGTTTTAGGAACAAGAACCATTTGTAACTCATCAACTGGAAGAATATACTTTGATATGGTCACTTGTTTACACAATTCTTTCCATGAAATAAGAGACATAAAGTGTAATGTACTCCTTGCCTCCCTTGGGAAGCCCTGACTCACAAATAACCTTTCCAATATCCTTATTAATTTTACATGGACCATAGGGGATTGTACTTAAATTTTAAGCCCCTTCCTCATTCAAGAGGTATGGCTCATATGGATGCAATCTTTGATGTGCCAAATCAACCACCTGGAAGGTTAGCCCCCTCTTGCTCTTGTCTTCAAGCACCTGCTACTGATTTTGGACTATTTGAATAATGCTTTGGAGTGCCTCTTGGATTCCTTGATGCACTTGAATCCAATCTGTTTCTACTTGTGCATTTCCATCCTCATAAATATGATCCATGTAGTTGTGATTTTCATACCAATACCAAGGTTGGAATGAAGACATTCCATTGGACATGTGGGAATAAATGTAGGAGCATAATTTGGCCAGTCAAGAATGGCTCCAAATTGCTCCATATGTGTCTTCGTACCATATTTCTCATTTGCATGGCCAATTTCCAAGATCCCCATCATACCAAATTTGTATTTAGACAACTTTCCATGTAAATTTGTCTCTGTCAAAAGGGTTAGCATAGCTCCCAAATGGTGCATGCATTCTTTCCAGTTCTTGCTCCCAAATGGTGCATTATCCATTTCAATGGCCATGAATAAGGATCCATAATGATCGCACCAACAACATCTAGTTTCCTCCTGCATAATTTCTCCCTTCAAGATAAAATGGTGATGGCCAACGTGGGGATCAAACTTGGGGAGGTTCTTGTCCTCATGCATTCCATTCCTTCCCTTTTTCTATTGGGTATGTGTAGTTCTTGTTAGTGGCGCACTTGAAAATACCTCCAGAAAATATTTTGTTCTATTTTTGGCTATTTTGGGGGAATTTTCTAAAAATATGTAATTTAATCCTGGTTAAGGGATTGGGCTCTATTTTCTAATCTAGGTTAACGGATTAGGGTATTGTATTCTCCGGAATACATATATTGTATTATGAGTGATTCATAATGAGAATGAGAAAATAAGAGGTGTGGCTTGAAGTTTGGCTGATTTTCTCGATCAAGGGTTTCTAGGGTAAATATTTGTGTATTAGGTGTGAATGATATGGTATAATCTCTGCTTTTCTTAAAAGAATATGTATACTTTTCTTCTCTACACATGTTTAAAACTTACATGTGGTATCAGAGCTCGATTATTTGGTTTCGGGGGGATGCCTCTGTTTCTGAGGGTTCAATGCGATTGATAGATATCGGGTCTGTGATAAACCTGGGTTCAATGGGAGATTTGCATATTTGATTTGTGCATTGAAAGAGAATGGAGAGAAGTTCAAGAATTGAGATCGAGAAATTTAACGGCCAAAACTTTGAGCTATGGAAGCTCAAAATGGAGGATCTTCTTGTAGATCAGGAACAATAGATTGTTGTTGATCTGGGTACACCACCCATTGGAACATCGAAATAATATTCAAAGAAATTAGATAGAAGAGCAAGGAGTAAAATCCCACTTTTCTTATCAGACTCTATGTTGTTGAACGTGTCTACAGAAGAGACTACACTAAATATTTGGGAGAAACTAGGGAGTTTGTATCAATCAAAATGCCTTGTAAATAAGTTGTTTTTGCAAAAGAAATTTTTTCACCTCATAATGGATGATAATTACACAGTGACAAAGCATTTGAATGTCTACAATACTCTCGTAAGTCGAATAACCTAGGTTGGCATTAAAATGGATAAAGATAAATGTATTACATTATTGTTTTCTTTGTCAGATTCCTAGGTCAACCTAATTGTAGAAATAGGGAGTGCTAGTCAATTCACTTTAAAATTTGATGAAATAGCATCATCCCTACTATCAGAAGAGATGAGGCAGAAAACCATGGATACTCATAGCATGGATTCCTTGTCTATGAGAGATCGCCCCCACGAGAGAAAAAAATAAGGGATATCGGGGGAGATCTAAATGTAAGGGTAGATCTAAATCCCTAAGAAAATTTATAAGGAAGTGTTGGAAATGCAGTAAAGTTGGGCACTATAAAAAGGATTGTATATCGAAGAATGTTGAGAAAGGAAAGGGATCTAACGATACCTATACCACAGAGGAGAAGACTTACTTAGAAGAAGGAGGGGATGTGTACCTAACTTCCACTGGTAATCATTCAAAACATTATATATGGTTGATTGACTTGGGTGCATCATGTCATGTGGCCCCTCATAGGGAGTGGTTCTGTGAATATGGAAAGTAAAATGGAGGAAATGTGTTCTTTGGATATGATTCACCATCCAGTATCATTGGGCATTGTAGATTCAAGTTGAAACTCATGGATGGAAGGATTAGAACTCTCCCCGGAGTACTACAGATTCCAAATCTAGCAAGAAACTTGATATATGTTGGAAAGATGGATATTGCAGCTATAAAGACCATGTGTGGAGATGGTGATTGCAAAATGGTTCGAGGATCAATGGTATTGATGAGGGGAGTTTGGTATGGAACTCTATACAAACTTTTGGGAAGAACCATCATTGGTGAATGTAATAGTTCCATTTTTCATGAGGGGAGAGATATATAAGACAGAACCCTAATTGCATTAGGAAGAAAGTCAATGCTATGGCATCAAAGAATGGGGAAAATCAGAGAAAAGGGCCTTCGAGCATTACAAGGTAAAAGTATGGTTGAAGGTATGACTAATTGCACTCTAGATTTTTATTTCTTGAACATTGAATATATGGAAAACATAATCGAGTAAGATTTGCATCTGGTGCTACAAGAGAAAAGGGAATTTTAGATTTAATACACAGTGATGTGTTTTGACTTGTGCCTATTCCATAACTAGGTAGATATGTGTATTATGTTTCATTTGTAGATGATTTCTCAAGGAAAACATGGATTTATTTCCTTCTAAAGAAATATGAAGTATTTGCTAAGTTTAAAGAATTTAAGGCTCTTGTAGAGAATCAAATAGACTCAAGAAAATAAAGGTGTTGAGGATAGATAATGGTGGAGAGTTATGCGGGAATGAATTCGAGGAATTCTGTAAGAAGTGTAGTATAGCAAGGCAGAAAGCTACTCCATACACACCTCAACAAAATGGAGTTGTTGAAAGTATGAATAGGATGTTGACGTAAAAGGAAAGGAGCATGCTAAGTAGTGTCAGGATATGATAAGAATTCTAGGCATAGGCAGTGGAGACATCATGTTACTTGGTAAATCGATCACCCACCTCAACATTGGTTAACAAAAATCCACAATAGGTATCGACTGGTAAGAAACCCTCTATTAAACATCTAAAAATTTTGACTGTGATGTGTATGTACATGTTCCAAAGGATGAAAGGAGTAAGCTGGACAATAAAGCTGAAAAATGTATCTTTATTGGTTATAAAGATTATATGAAATGCTATAAGATTTGGAATCCTATAACTAAGAAGATTGTTTACATTTGAGATGTTGTGTTTAGAGAGGTCAAAGTGTTCATGTATATGTAACTTTGTAATGTATTTCATCCATGTATTTCATTTATATATTATTGTACTCCTATAGAGATGTGTCATTCCTCTATACAGAAGTGTCGTCATGTGTATTGCCAAGTGTCGCAAGTGTGTTAACTTGCCGATGGGTTATTAGGCCACCATGTGTGGGGTTGGTCCTGATTTATGTAATATGTGGTTGATGTACCTAGCTAGACAAGCCAGCCCCATAAGGTTATTGGGAAAATAGAACAAGTATAAATAGAGATCGAGAGATCTCTATTTGGATCTCTCAGAAACTCATTCTTCCTTCACTCAGAAAGTGGCGCACATGTGAGGAGGAGGATCATCTGCTAGTAGAAGACTATCTCCATGTATTTGGTTGTACTTTGGTTGAGTTATTGCTCTATCTATCTCTGAGGAAGTTGTGGGGTTTTTCACCTTAGGGTTTTCCCCACGGAAACTCTGTGTCTATTGTCTCTCATGCTTTTGCTTCTTGTGATGATTGACATGCTTTTTATGATTGATATGTATTGATATATTGTATATGTTATTCTCTCAGTAAAGATCCTAGAGTATTGTGAATTAATGCTCAAAATTTAACATGGTATCAGAGCTAACCTGAGAAGAAGACATTGTGTAGTGACGGAAACTAGGGTTTCTTATTTACTGGATTTTTCTCCATAGATTTTGGAAAAGCAGTATAGTATATTGACTCTACTCATCAAGGAGAATCTATCTGTCCAATCAGAATTCAATTCTGATCATTTTTCAGTTTTGGCCCTAAAAATTAGGGTTTCCACAAAAATAGGAATTTCTAAAATCTGAAGACATAGCTGGAAGCTCCTTGGAAAAATCGAAGTTTAGAGCTTTGGATCAAGATTTTTGGTTGAGTAAATCTTCGGGAAACTCAAACCCTAATTCAAGGTCCTCCCTAGTGAACCGAGGAAGACTAAAAGGCATTTCTGAAGGGTGAATCTTTGCAGATCTCAAATTATGAATACACCAGGTTGATTAGATCATCAAGGTGCATCTTTCTATCCTTTCAGAAAGTTGAAATTCACATTTTGAGTTTTTAGGGTTTTTTTTCGACAAACCCTAATCCGGGACGAGATCGACAAATCCTAATCCGGGACCAGATCTAGTTTTCAACAAAGCAAGTGGTAAGACCTAAATATTCTCTATTTCCATTTGAAGTACTCTTTAATATGTCTCACCACACCAAGCCTGAGGATAAGCTTGAAGGGGCTGATAACTTCCGAGGCTAGAAGTATAGGATTGGGTTAATCCTAGAAGAAATGAATTGGACTCCTACATCAACTCTGATGTCCCTATCGTAGAGGATGAAGAGGCTAAGGTATTGCATAAGAAGAACTGGGTCAAGGTAAAGACAATCATTGTTTATTCTATCAAAGACCATCTCATACCACATGTGTCATCTCTAAAGACACCCAAGGAGATATTTGACTCTCTGACCAAGTTATTTGAAGGGAAGAACATAAATTGGAAGATGACTCTGCGGAATCAATTGAAAGGGGTCAAGATGTTGAATGGAGATACCATTCAATCTTACTTCTCCAAGGTCTCTCATATCAAAGAACAACTTGAAGCTATGGATGAAATAGTGGACAATGGTGAAGTTGTTATGACCACTCTGAATGGCCTACCCAGGTCATGGGACTCCTTTATTCAAGGAATCTATGAAAGAAAGAAATTGATCTCTTTCAGTAGGTTGTGGGAGGAATGCTATCAAGAATAAGCTAGGCTTGTGGCCCAAGAAGAAAAGATGGGAAATAAAGATCAAGCACTCACAACACATGCCAGGAAAGACAAGTCCAAGAAGGAATCATCTCATAACAAGAAATTCTCTCACCACCATTCTCATAAAGATAAGAAAGATCTCAGATGCTTCAATTGTAATGAGAAGGGACACTTTGCTTCATACTGTCCCAAGAAGAAGAAAGACAACAACAACAACTTCAACAAGAAGAAGAACAACAACAAAAGAAGATATCATGCTCATGCTGCTGAGGATGATGAATCTCCAAAGAAGAAGGCTAGAGCAGAAAGTGATGATGATGACTCATCAAGTGAAGAAGAGTATTTTCTAATCTCTGCTCTCACAAGTACTATCTCTCATGGTTGTAATGATTGGTTAATTGACAGTGGGGCTTCCAAACACATGACTGGGTTTAAAGAATCTTTTGTAAACTTATCTGAACATGAATCACCCCATAAGGTGAAACTTGGGGATGATTATCAATACCCCATCAAAGGAAGTGGTGAAGCCTCCTACAACCTAGACTGTGGAAAGTCTTTGAAGATGAAAGAAGTTCTTTATATACCTGGGCTCAAGAAGAATCTACTCTCCATATCTGCATTGGATGCAAAAGGCATGAGGGTTGCATTTGTAGATGGCCATGTCCTAATGTGGCCAAAGGGTAAAACTATTGATGATGCAGTGGTGATTGGAGAGCAAGAGGGAGGTTTGTATAAATTCAAGGGACAACCTGATCATGCCATGGTACATGATTCCATGGAGCCAAGTGAACTTTGGCATAGAAGACTTGCACATATTCACTACAGAGCATTACCAATTGCAAGTAAGGTTGTAGAAGGTCTTCCTCGAATCAAGACTAAGCATGAAGGTGTTTTCAAAGGATGTGCAAAAGGAAAGAACATAAAGAAGGCATTCCAAAGCAGTGAAATCAAGGAAAAAGGTATCTTGGAAATTATCCACTCTGATGTATGCGGTTCGATGTCATCCAGTTCTCTGAGTGGGTATGTTTACTATGTCTCTTTCATTGATGACTTCTCCAGGAAGACTTGGGTTTACTTCTTGAATAACAAAGATGAAGTATTTGATAAGTTCAAGGAATTAAAAACCTTGATGGAGAACCAAACTGATAAGAAGATCAAAACATTCAGATCCGACAATGGTGGAGAATTCACCTCAGGTGACTTCAAGAAGCTATGCAGTGATTCGGGGATTAAGAGAGAGTTGATCGCTCCTTACAATCCACAACAGAATGGAGTTGCAGAAAGAAAGAACAGAACAACCATGGAAGCAGTAAGGGCAATGCTACATGACCAGGATCTACCTATGCATCTATGGGAAGAAGCAGCTAGGACAGCTGTATATGTGCAAAACATAACACCCCACAAGATATTGGACAACAAGACACCAGAAGAGGTCTTCTCTGGTAAGAAACCTGAAGTCAGCCATCTCAGAATATTTGGTTGTCCAGTATACACTCATGTTCCAAAGGAAAAGAGGACCAAACTAGATCCTTCAGGAAAGAAGGGTATCTTTGTGGGTTAGAGTGAAAGCCTGAATGCTTACAGAATATACTTTCCAGGGTTCAAGAAGATTGATGTCAGCAGGGATGTGACATTTGATGAAAACTTAGCATTCATCAAATCAAGAATGACACCCGTTGAATATTATGAAGAACCTAAGGAAACTAGATTTCAAGATGCTACTATGACTAAGGCAATTCCATATGCAGATTGTGAAATTGAAGATCCGCAAGAACCTGTAGATCCACCCAGTGAGAATATCTCTCATAAGAGGAAACTTGCATGGGATAGAGAGCTCATTCAAGATGCAGAAAGATATGGTATTCCAGAAGAAGAACACAGAGCAAAAAAGAGAACTAGATAACATACCAACTATGTTGCTTTACTCTGTGATATCATGAATAAAGAACCTTCCAGTTATGAGGAAGCAGTGGAAAAGAAAGAATGGAAGGATGCCATGGTCGAGGAATACCAATCAATAATGAAGAACGATGTTTGGGATGTTGTCCCAAGACCTGAAGGGAAGTCTGTTGTGACTTCCAAATGGATCTACAAGATCAAGCATGCTACAAATAGCAGCATAGAGAAATACAAGGCAAGGTTCATAGCTCGTGGCTTCTCTTAGAAAGAGGGAATATATTATGAAGAAAACTTTTCTCCTGTAGCTAAGTACACTTCGATCAAAACATTACTTGCTTTGGCTGCAGCGATGAAATGGGAGATACACCAGATGGATGTCAAGACTTCCTTCTTGAATGGTGTAGTTGAAGAGGAAGTGTATGTGGAGTAGCCACTCGGTTTTGAAACACATGACAGGGAGTCATATGTGTGTAGATTGAGGAAAGCCTTGTATGGCTTGAAGCAAGCTCCTAGGACTTGGTATGGTAGGATGGATAGTTTCCTATCTAGTTTGGGCTTTACCAAGAGTAAAGAGGATTCCAACCTTTACTACAAGGTTGAGGAAGGAAATCCTGTGATACTACTCCTATATGTGGATGACCTGTTTGTAACAGGAGATGACCGATTGATTGTTGATACAAAGAGGAAGCTTGCTGCTGAGTTTGATATGAAGGACTTGGGGATGATGCACTATTTCCTAGGTATGGAGGTGTGGCAGAGTACAGATGGGATCTTCCTTGGATAAGGGAAGTATACAGTAGATATCCTGAAGAGGTTCAGGATAATGGATTGCAAGGCCATGGCCAAACCTATGGCATCGAATCTGAAGCTTCTATGTGATGCTTCATCTGAGCCTATTGATGTCTCTATGTACCGTCAGATGATTGGGTCCTTGATGTACCTGAAAAACACAAGACCAAATATTTGCTCTGTGGTGAACACATTGAGCCAGTTCCTGACGGATCCGAGGAGTGTTCACTTGGTTGTTGTAAAGCATAATCTGAGGTACCCGAAGGGTACAGTTGATTATGGGCTCAAGTATGATGTGAATCAAAAGTTTAACCTGCAGGGTTATGTTGATTCCGACTAGGCATGCAGTGCTGCAGATAGGAAGAGCACATATGGGTGCTTCTTTAGTATGGGATCAGCTGTGATCTTTTGGTTTAGCATGAAGCAATCCTGCGTAGCACTGAGTACAGCCAAGTCAGAGTATGTTGCAGCTTGTTCGGCTAGTTGTGAGGCAGTATGGCTTCGGAAGCTACTGCTTGAGCTGTTTGATCTCCCGCTGGAGACTACTAGTATCTTTTGTGACAACCAGAGTTGTGTGAAGTTGTCTGAGAACCCAGTGTTCCACGATAGGTCGAAACACATAGAGATCAAATATCACTATATCAGGGATATGGTGCAGAGAGGAGCAGTGAAGCTCCTGTATGTTGCGACGGACGAGCAGATTGCAGATGTGCTGACGAAACCACTAGCTGGAGTGAAGTTCGAGTACTTCAAAGAGAGGCTTGGTGTTCTTCAAATTGATGACACTTCAAGGAAGAAGTGATGGACACATTTGCAAAATCCATTCCAAGCATGTTGGAAAGAGGATCCTTCACATGAGTGTGGATGTAAGCACTGGATGATGAGCATCAGGACGATGCTCCAGTTACTGCTCTGTATATGTATGTACGCATCATGTTGGATGTTGGATATGATCAGTTGGATCATTTATATGTATATGTATGTACGCATCATGTTGGATGTTGGATATGATCAGTTGGATCATTTATATGTATATGTATGTACGCATCATGTTAGATGTTGGATATGATTAGTGGGATCATTTATATGTATATGCATCATGTTGGATGCTTGGACCATGTATATGTATTTGTATCAGGTGGATACGTTGTATGATCAGGTAGATCATGTATGTTGATATGTATCAGGTATGATCAGGTGGATCATGTATTTGCATATGTATCAGGTGGATACATCGTATGATCAGGTAGATAATGTATGATGATATATATCAGGCAGATATTGTGTATGCATCAGGTAGATGCATTGTATGATCAGGATGATCATGGATGATGAGCTTCAGGATGTTGCTCCAGATGACATGCAGCAGGATATTGCAGTGATGATGATCAGGATGATCATGTGTACATCAGGATGATGTATGGTGAGTATCAGGTTGATACTTTGTGGCCTTGGAACAGGTTGTGCAGATAATCATATAATTTGTGCCCTGGGAGATTTGCAGATAGTCTTTCGAGATTTTTCCTATGGCATGTAATTTGCACCCTGGGATATCTGCAAATGCTCTTTCAAGGTTTTGCTTGGGAGGACATATAATTTGTGCCCTGGGATATTTGAAGATACTCTTTGAGGTATTTCCTATGGCATGTAATTTGTGCCCTAGGATATCTGGCAAATGATCTTTCGAGGTTTTGTCTTATGGCATGTAATTTGTTCCCTAGGAGATCCGATAGGTTGAGCCATGTGCTCGTAATCAGTCCTGGGATGCTCTTTTGAGGTTTTTCCATGAACACATCTAATTTGTGCCCTGGGAGATCTGATAGGTTGAGCCGTGTGCTCGTAATCAATCCTGGGATGCTCTTTTGAGGTTTTTTGGTGACCACATGTAAGTTGTGCCGTGGGAGATCTGATAGGTTGAGCCGTGTGCTCGTAATCAGTCCTAGGATTCTCTTTCAAGGTTTTGTGGTGGTGTCACATGTAATAAGTCCTAAAGATCTGGATAGGATGAAAAAGGCCCTAGATGCTCTTTAGGGTTCTTGCTAGTCAAGAGACTCTTTTAAGGTTTTGTGACGCACGTAATAAGTCTTGAGATTTCCACAGTATGGCCAGTGATGATGAAGACTTGCAGGTGGTGGGCCTACATCCAGTATGAAAAAGGAATGGCTCTGTAGAACTTCCTATGATGAGTAGATTCAGAGATTGGTTGAGATAGTAGCAGCAGTGACAATGATGATGATGATGATCTAGAGAAGAAGACTTGTGCTAGCAGGTCTGTGTTGAGAAATACTTTCCTAGTTAAGAGGGAGTGTCGATGTATATGTAACTTCGGAATGTATTTCATCCATGTATTTCATTTATATATTATTGTACTCCTATAGAGATGTGTCATTCCTCTATACGGAAGTGTCATCACGTGTATTGACAAGTGTCGCAAGTGTGTTAACATGTCGATGGGTTATTAGACCACCATGTGTGGGGTCAGCCCTGATTTATGTAATATGTGGTTGATGTATCTAGTTAGACAAGTCGGCCCCATAAGGTTATTGGGAAAACAGAACAAGTATAAATAGACATCGACAGATGTCTATTTGGATCACTCAGAAACTCATTCTTCCTTCACTCGGAAAGTGGCGCACATGTGAGGAGGAGGATCATCTGCTAGTAGAAGACTATCTCTGTGTATTTGGTTGTACTTTGGTTGAGATATTTCTCTATCTATCTCTGAGGAAGTTGTGGGGTTTTTCACCTTAGGGTTTTCCCCACGGAAACTCTGTCTCTATTGTCTCTCATTCTTTTGCTTCTTGTGATGATTGACATGCTTGTTATGATTGATATGCATTAATATACTATACATGTTATTCTCTCAGTAAAGATCCTAGAGTATTGTGAGTTAATGCTCAAAATTTAACACTCAAAGCCAAGGCCCCACCAGTAAACCTAGTAAGAAGTGTTATTTACTTCCTTAATTGTAAAATGTTAAATAGACTCAGGAAACTGCGGCTAAGACACAACTTAATGATGAGGCAAGAACCCACTAGATGGGGAAAGAGGTGAATGACTAGCCATTAATAGCATAAACTTAGTTCCGTCAAGAATTCGAGGAGAGTCAAGGGAATTACTTGTTTACCATCAGTGTAATTATCATCATCCAAGGTCGAGGACCATAGCTACTTGCCGCAAATTGTTTTGTTATCTTGAGGACGTATCTTTAAGCATAAAGATATCCATGTTTAGATAACTTTATTAGACCCCTCTACACATATAGCATCCTAGCATCAACAAAAGAGGCAAGTAAGAGGATAAGTAAAAATATTCCTTCTGATTCTCTACCAAGAATAAAGAAGGAGGATGATTTGGTTGCTAGAGAGAGTGGGTGTATGATATATATACATATATATATATATATATATGTCAAGGTCAAAATTCATATACATATATATATTGTGGGAAATTCACAAAAATAATATATGATATATATACATCATGGGAGATTCAAAAAGATAATATATATATATATATGACATGAGATTCAAAAAGATAATATATATATATATATGACATGAGAAGAAAAGGTGAAGGATTTAAGATTCACCTAACTATTTAGAAACTTATACATTCTAGCCTAAGTTTAATAATTGGCTTACCACTTCTTAAGGGAAATAAAAGAAGCGTATGTATAAGAATATGAGGAAATTATTATTTAAGATTTTTCCTAAATAAGAGCTAGTGATTAAAAAAGGAGTTTTTCTATAGGGATGACATGACTACTACTCATGGCTAAAAATCTAAATGAGAGTAATGCATTACCTAGAAGATAGGAGAAATTCATTATTAAGTATACTATTATTAATAGGGACAACATGGATCAAAAGGAAAACAATTATATTCATGTATCAATTTAATGTAGTCCACTATTATAGAAAAGGGGGCATTCAAATGCCCTACGAGAACCATAGTATAAAAGTAGCATGGTATTTTTCCATGCGAATAGGAGGATATTATAATATTTAAAGCCTTATTATAAGCCATGAAAATAAAATGTTGGATGGGGAAATATTATATATTTATTGATATTCACAAATCGAGAGGGATTTACATCTCAAAATTTGTATATAACAGTCACACTCCGATAGCAACCAAAAGGAAGAGGTGGTCTCACGGCATTTATTAGAAGGGTTTTAGAAACTGAGAATCCGAGGAGATATCAACGCCAGTTTGTCCCCTCGTATGATTTCCATGAAATCTATAGCTTACCTCCATTTTGGTAGAGGCCATTTGTCACCACTGTAGAAGGGCCTAAGGTTTAGCCTCGGGGCATTGTTCTCCAAGCGGCCTTTCCACAGTGTTTTAAATGGGGCTTTCTCTCTCGGCCATCACATTCTTGTGTGGATTCATTTATTCTTGTGTGTTTTTGGCTCACGCGGATGCGAAAGGAATAGCTTGATCCCTACGGGAAGGGATGGCTTGAACCCCCAATTCGGCTGTTTTTTTTGTTTGTCTATTTTGATGAATGGCTATTATAGTATGATTGTTTTTATTATGTTACTGGAAAGCTTTTTAGCTCTCTGGATATTACTGCATAGGCCGATCTCTTTTTCCAATACGTATTTGATTCTAAATCGTAGGGCTTAGATAGTATCTAATATGGGAAGCGTTTTGCATCCTAGATTTTTATGCATGTTGTCATCTCGGTGTACAAATGTCTATTACATTTTGATTTTTTATTTATTTATATATAACTCTGTGGAGAGGTTATATGATATTGTTATTACTCTATGGTCGAGGCCGTGAAATCCCTGTAGTATTAGCTATGTTGCTTAAAACTCCGTAGAGAGTGTGTGAATGCGTGGGCATTCGAGATCCGTTAAGATCCTCTCTTCAACCTCCGGAGTGAATGCGGTTTCCTTATTTTTGTTTCTGATTCTAGATCTGCGCATGATCTGTGCATTTCCATTTTTTATCTGAGACTAGATATTATGGTGATAGCTTGGAGGAATGGATGAGTGGAGTCCGATTCTTACCTAGGAGGTTGTCATGGAAGATGACGGCTCACGCAGAGAGTTGATCCCTTTTTATTGCATTTCTTTCTGTATATGCTATGTTTATTTCAGCCTTCTTCATGGATGTTAGTGTTGGAAATGCCGGGTTGGGAACTTTTTAGTCATTTACCTGATCATTTATGTTAGGTATCTCTACCATCACGGTTTGAATTTTCTGTTTAAAATTTCTACCATCACTGGTGGTATTATAGTCTATGTTTATATCTCAGGCATTCCTGGTCTTTAAATTGTTCATTTGCATGTTGATTTCATGATGCCTATCTCTGCCTTATGCCTGGAGAAATATCTGGTAGTTACAGTTACTTTTTAAGAGGTAGAAATTCCATAAACGTTTGTTGTTAGTTGCGTTTACATTGTAGTTCTGCATTTATTTTTTTTTGGAATGCGTTGAGTCGAAATTTCAGGTTAGTTCTTATATTTATGAATATTGTGGAAACCCCTTTATAGAGGTCCACGCAGAGGCAATGATCTCGTATTAAATCAGATCGGAAGTCTGAATAAACATATGTTTTAGTTCCAGTCTATGTATGTTTTACCTATACGAATTTTGTTATGGGGAATATGACGGGAAAGGACCGCTTATAAGCCAATACCAATTGTTTTTTTCTTCCGAGGAAGGATAGAAAATATATAGATACAATAACTCTGCTTTATTTCTGTAATTGATCACTGGATCTAACCGAACTGTCGTGTGTCTATCCCTTTACTTAAACTCGCATTGACCTTGCGAAGATCTCCGAATCATTAAATCTGTGGCTTATTTCTTTTTCGGTATAATGCGAGCTGTGCTTATGATTGGTTAACAGAATTCTTATTTAATTTATACATAGTACGATCCTTGATTTTTGTTTGATAGGATCTCTTATATAGAGAGAGAGAGAGATATTGGTTACAGCTATAGAGATCCTAATTGGAGCCATCGCAAATTAATTTGGATCCAATTAGGATCTCTAATATATAGAGTTTTTACAGCATTTTGGTAGGATCCAGTTACGATCTCTATTTTATACACTGCCATGATTTTAGTTTAGATGCAGTCTAGGATCTCTACTTTATTATATGCTGTTACAGATTATTTAGATCCAGGTTTAAGATCTATGTAATAGTTTGATGAAATGTTGAAATGATCATTATTCTAGAAGATTGGTGAAAGTGGAAGTGAAGAATGCAACAATTGGGTTGTACTTGTAAAATTCTTTTGAAGAATAATATTTGATGCGACTTTCTTTGTCTACGTAGCCCATGGATTTGGGTGAACCATGTACATATAGTCTCTTTTATATGTGTTACATTAATGGCCTTGACACTCATGATTAGTGTTCTTATTCAAGAATGTATTTTCAATGTAAGGATGGCAATGCTTTAATATGAACCATTTCATTAGATGAGTTGTGGACCTATTTAATTATCAGGGTCTTAAAATAATTTAAATTGATCCAAGTGCAATAGAAGACATTAGTGTATTATTTTTATGCATGATAGAATACTTTGAACGTTATCTAATTTCAGAGATCATTATGGTTAGGAAAGCTCTTTGAAAAAAAAAAATATTAAAATACTAACTAAGCGAATTTCGGGTATGTGACACATTATCAACAATCAATAATTATTTTATCTCAATTTTGGACCAACCTTAGGAAAATAAACTTGTGCATAAGTAGGGCATTAATTCTCAATTTAATATTTTTCCTTAGAAATTATAATTGAGAATTTCCCCTTTCATGTGGGACCACCTTGTCTCATTAATCTTCAATTTTAACCTTAGGAAAAAAATACGAAGGAAAATTATCAACCTTTGCCACCCCCTAGACAATTTCTCATGAAAATTCACTAAGTGTCTTAGGCCAAAACGTTACTTATTCCAAAGAAAAATTTCGGAACATTACAAGTCTTCCCCTTCCTAATATTGCTTTTCCTCAAGCAATTTAGTCTAGGAACCAATAATACATCTCCAACCCAACTATGCTCATGAACTTGTGCCTCTATCCATATTGATGACTGGTTACCATATGAATGAACCAAATCACCAACTCTTTGCACCAAAACTAAATCTCATCAAAATACATGCTCCTACACCAAATGAATGGAAGTGAAACATGTACTTCTCACGGCATGCTCTTGCAATCGAATGATATAGGAAACCTTTTTTACCATTATGATGTACCAATAGATTTTTATGTATTATTCAGGTCCCAACACTATGTCCCCTCTGGACCATTATGATGTACCAATAGATTTTTATGTATTATTCAGGTCTCCCTTCTTGGGCCTAATTGTTATGTATATGTCTTGATACGAGCATGGGTATGCCCGCCTTGTCCACTATCAGAGATTATTCCTCATTCATTTTGAGGCCATGTATTTTTTTAGTTTTTGCAGCTTCCATAGGGCCATTGTTCCGATCTCCAATCGGTCTCTTCTCTTCTCCAAGCCCCAAGAAAAAGACAAAATAACTATGATGTCTATGGGCCATACGATGAGCTCCTGCCCTCACACATTAGGGGGCAATCTGTTAACACCCAAAAAGTGTTCACTAGCTCATTCCCTTATTCACATGACCCATTTGTCAACTTTTTTCATCATTTGAGCCTCTAAAACCTTCAAAAGGTCACCAAAAAGACCATAATACACCCTTTTCCCCTCAAAATATGTATTTTTCCTCAAAAAACATTAAAAAAACCCCTTAAAAAGGATCCAAAATTCCCAAAAAACAATTAAAAGGGAATAATATTCAAAAAAGGAAAAAGAGGAAAAAAGATACCTAAACCATTTTGGTCAATACCATTGGTTTCCTTAAACCATAATGGTATTCCCCATCACCAAAAAACTTAAAAAGGTGATAGGGGATCCTCATTATTCATCCACATTTCATCCTATCCTTATGCTGCCAAATTTCCTTTGAGAGCCCTTGCCTTCCATTTCGAGTTTGAAGATCCCCATTGAAGCATTGGAGAAGAAGAGACAATTGGACATTGGAGCATCTCAACCTTGGAGCTGCTTGAAACTCACCATCCTCACTGTTTGAGGTAATAGAAAAGATCAAATTTTTTAATTTCTTGTTTTTCTCATAGATCTTATTGCTTATGTTCTTAAATCTAGTTTTTTATTTCTTTTCACATGTTAATGTTAAATTAGATTATATTAGTTTTTACATATTTTTATTGAGACTGCTGCTACTAGTTAGCAGGTGCATCCTTGCACATGCTTGGTTTAAAAACCAAGTAACACCCCTAACCCTTAATAACCTCCTCTTTCACTCTCTCTCTCCCTTATTCCCCGACCTATACCTAACCTTCACCCCTCTCTCTCCTCCAATCACCTAACATCCTCTCTCTCACATTCTCACTAAACCTGACACCTTGCTCTCTTTCCCTAAACCCACTCATACTTTCCCTCCCTACTAATTCCCTCCCTAACACTCTCTCTCTCTCCACTAACCCCCTAACACCCCTCG